>VDFB02353493.1:345344488-345359793 GCA_007258455.2 Sequoia sempervirens | reverse complement strand
TGCATAGTTAATCATTTTAACTTAACTTATTATCACTAAACAACTATACCCATGAAGAAACAAGTATTTGCAACTATTGGAAAAAATGGTAGGGCCTTACATTCTCCCCCCCTTATATTAGACTTCCTCCTGAAAGTCCGTAGAAAAAGGAAACTTAACCTTATTAACACAACACCCCTGAATCTGTAAGTCATTCTAATTATTATTTAGAACTAAAATGATACCTTAACTAATGACATTAACTTATATAATAAAATGATATGATAACTCGCAAGACTATAACACAAGGAGTTAAAGTCATTGTAAGAATGGAGGGGCCTTACATTTTGTAATGTTGCATTGATCGGTGTAAGAGTTTGGAGATTCGGTAGAATGATTTATTATTTATTTTCTCATTATGGCTGACCTAGTGTATATAGTGTGTTGTGGATGTATAAGGAGCAGTTGTTTTAATATTTCTTGTGTTGGAAATTTTTATTTGGGTCCCTACTATAGTCTATCCTACTTGTGTGGGTATGCACTAATTTTAATTGGTTAGTTGAGCCAACATGTGGAAGAATGTTACATCTTATGTGAAGCTAGCATATAGTAGTGAAATCCTTGTTTGTAGATATATATATGAGATCGGTAATTCATTTTGAGTGTGAGGAGAAGTGTGAAAGTGTGTGAATGTGTGTAAAGTAGATTAGATGTGTGTGTGAGTATTAGAAGGGTTTTAGAAGGGTAGAAAATAGAGTTGAGAAGAGCAAAGTAGAGCAAAAAAATAGACTTAGTCACAAGGGATGAAGATTATATTAACTGGGCTTCATTGGAATTGAATCTAGGCATTTGGAGATGTTATTTTCTTAGTTCAACCTTTTTGTTGTATTCCCAAATGTTTTTTCAAGTAGTGAGTCTTTCTTATTTTGAGTAGTGAGCTCTAAGTAGTGTGCCTGAATGCAAGTGCATTCCCTTTTGTTCATACTTTTAATAGAGTATATATTGTGGACTAACATCCACTGTGGTTTTTCCCCTAATAGGGTTTGCATGTAAAATTTTGGGTGTTATGGTGTTCTTTAATGTGTTTGCATGTTTTCTTTTGTTTATATGTTGTGGATGCCATTAAATTTTAGATATTGTTGTTGATAGTTTTAGATCTAGTTTGAAATTCAAATATTGTGGAACATTGATTCACCCCCCCTCTCAATGCTCCTAGTGTACAACAATTCATATCAGAGCAGTTTCCTCTTACAAAGTTTAACGGCTTGAGGTGGATCTTGGATTACAATGGATGCAGGTGGTCTTCAATAGAAACTTATGGTGGCACTTGAAGATCTTTATTAGTTGAAAGAAGAAGTCATGCAACTAAAAAAAATATTGTGGCTACCGAAAAATTCATTCAATCACTGAAGGATAAAATAAATGAGTAAAGGGAAAAGAGGAAGGAACTATGTGGCTAGTTGAAGCAAAAAGAAAGCAAAGGCCCGAAAGATTTTCATCTAAATCAAACCCTAAAAGAAATAACAAAAGAGTGTGAAAAGATTGTTAAGGAAAATGCTTCCCTAAAGATTGAAATGGAATATGTGGCAATGAAGCTAACTAAAGAGATTGAAGAAAGAAAGAAGAATGAGGAGAATTTGGCCTAGTCCTTGAAGGAAAAGTCTGAGGAATGCAATAGAGTTAATAGTGGATTCATTCATTTGGAGATTGAACTGCAAAAATCTAGAAACAATGAATAGGAGCTTGAGAGATAGATAATTATTCTCAAAGATGAACTTGCTACAAAAAATGAATACAAGGAGAAATTTAGGATGAGTTCTGCTAATTTTGATGAGATGACTAAAGGACAAAAGGATGCAAATGACAAGTGAGGCCTTGGCTATGTGAAAGATGAGAACTTTGGATCTAAACAAAAGGACTCTAAAAATAAAACTCAGAAGAACAAAGGTAGAAGATATCTGGTATGGAAACCCAATGCTCAGAAGTTTAATGGTTACTAATTTTCTTGTAATAAATTTGGTCATATGGCTTCTTAGTGTAGAAGTAAGATAAATTTTGGCAGTCCATCACTTTTTGGTCAATGTTTTAATTGCAAAAAGTATGGTCATAAGTCAATTGAATGTAGAAGTATGTATGTCAGTATGAGAAATGTTAAATGATACACCTATGGAAAATTTGGACATGTTGCTAATCAATGCAGACTAGGAGGAAATTAGTGGAATGGATGGTACAAACAGAAAAATATAGTGTGTTACAACTGCAAAAAAATTGGTTGCATTGCAAGATTTTACAAGTATAGAAATATGGATAAAAGAGGTCAGGTATATCAAGGAAGAAATTCACAAAAAGATGAAAAAGGAAAAGGAAAAGTATCTGTGGAAGAGATAAGAGATCAGATGAAGAAAACGTGGATAAAGAAGAGTGAATCTGATGAAGGTAATAAGGTTGTACTGGAAGCGCCCTCTAGTAATTCATCTAGAAATTGATTTCAGGCCATTGGCCTAGGGGGAGTTTTCATGAAAAAAATTTGCCCCCCTGTGTGTAGTTGGTATTGGATCATAGGAAGTTGTCAACAGTTGTGTTATTCATCTTCAAATGTATTAATGATCATTTGTAGAGTAGGATGGAATCTTGAAGGTCCGTAGACGGATTCTACTCTTGTTGTCTAAGAGCGCAAAGTAACTGAAACTCCTAGGGTAAAGCATTTAATACGACAAGAAGTTAGGTGAGAAAAATTATAAAAAGGAATTCAGAACCCTCTTTCATCACCGTGCGTTGAAGGAGAAAATTTGGAGAGCTTTCTTTAGAAAAAATTTGAAGGAGTGAAAGTCAATTTAGTGGCAAATTCCTAGGTATTTCTATTGCTTGTCAATTTTGTACTTATACGTTGATTGGTAGAACATTGTTCGATATGGAAAATGAGGAAAATCAAAGGAACAATAAATTTGGATGAATATAGTAGTCGGAAGGTCATGGTTGTAAGAATTTTTTTGCCAGTCGATGAATTGAAGAAGCTTCCAGGTGCGAAACATAAGAATTTGGACATCTGGAATGAGTTTCCATATTTTTTCAATGAAGAAGTAGTTTGGTTTATCCTGAATAGATTGAATGATGATACCCTTACTCTAGATAAATTCTATCAAATTTCAAAAGAAGTAATAAAAAATCTAACAGGATTATGCAATGTTGGAGATGTCTCGGAAAGGAAATTGATTCAGAATATTGAATTTGAAGCCCTAACCGGAGTAACAAGAGATCAAAGGGAACTACTATTTTCAACAATCAACGATCCATTAACTATGTACATTGCATATGGAATTTCATACAAAATTTTCTTCAAAAATAGGGAAGGTGCAACCTCTACAGGTGCAGTCTACATTGCACACAAAATGATAATGGAAGATAAAGACTTTGATATGTGTGGATTGTTGAAGGATCAATTGATGGAGACTGTGCAATTGAAAAAGGATATAGACTACTCTTTCAGGTTTGGTACCCTAGTTATATGCATTATGATGCATTTCTTGAATTCCTTACCTCAAAATGATAATGTGGTATGGAAAGAAAATATACCAATTTGTACGAAAATCCTTGAGCAATTCAACACTCTTGAAAATGGTGAACAATTTTATGAAAAATTCTTTAGAAAGTTGTTAGGAAAGTTTGGTGTAAGTGGTATTCCACTCTTGATAAAAGTAGTTGAAGTTGGGTCTTCTTTTGGCAAGGAAGAGAAAAAGAAGAAAAGAGCAAGAGAGTTAGTTGATGTCACTCCTCTAGCACCCAAGTCAACAAAAGTTGAGGGAAAAGGTAAAGAGAAGATAGTTGTGGATATAGTGGATGAAGATTATGAGGAATATACACCAAGAGATAAGCTGAAACCAGTTGAACTAGATGTGCTAATAGCAAAAGAAAGTGATGAAGAATGCGCTTTATTCAAAGAAAAGATATTGCAGATTGTTCAAGAAGAAGATGGAATGCAAAAGATAACTGACATATGGATAAATGGACCATCATATGAACAAGACTTCATTGAGGACACTCTAGGAAGATACTTTATTGATAATAACATTGAATTGGAGAGTTTGTAGAATATACTTCTAGAAGAAATGATTGAATGTATTAGGGAGGCTATGGACTTTGTGCTCTAGAAAGGAAAGAAGATGAGATAATCTTACATATGAAGGAGAATTTTAGGCTATCTCTCACCAAACTGAAAAGGAAAATGAATTTGTTAAGACAATGCATTGACTCAGCAAATAAGATCTACAATTACTGTCTTAGGTGGCCTCATGTGGTTGGTAAATATAAGGACAAGTTGGAGCAAATTGAGAATGAGCTAATCAAAATTGGTCAGGACTATAGTATGTTTCAAGACCAAAATGGAGCAATTAAGAAGAAGATTCATGAGTTGTAGGTTGAGCATGCAAAGGTCCACTTTTCTAGAAACACTCTTATGGATACTTTCTGGAAAGTAAAGGATCATACCGAATGCAGACTGGAGCAAATGATTGTAGTTCTAAAGAAAGGAGAAAAGATGGAAGAAGCCATTACCACTCTTGAATGACTTGTCTAGGTCATCAACAGGACATCAAAAAAATAATAGTTTGATAATAACTATTGGGATTGCAGTGGATGCTTGGAAGAAATTTCTTCTAGAGATGAAAGATAAGTATAAAATAATTTTCCGAATTTAGCAGCAATTGCAATTTTGATCAATTTTTGCATCAACAAAGGAGGAGAGAGTGTAGTAGGAGAGAAAGCAGTAATTTTTTGTCATTGATGTCAAAGGGGGAGAGAATGCAGTGAAAAATGCCTTGGCATCCAAAAGGGGGAGCATTGTTTCATTTTGTTTTGAATTTTTGAGTTTTGGTTCCGACACTTAGTCATTTTTCACTAAGTGTTCCCATCAATGCCAAAGGGGGAGATTGTTGGAATATGGATTTGGGAGATTTTTTATGGATTCTAGTGTTGTCATTGATGGCAACAAGAGTCATTAGTGTTTTCCATAGTTTAGATGTATCTCATACTGACAGAAATTGTAGTAGGCAGTGTGTTACCAACAAAAAGCATGAAGAATAGGATATTCGATCAGTCAGTCAGTTTGTATACTTCACTGGATCATTATTTTATATTGTGGATTCCGAGGAAAGCTTAATAAGCATATATGATAACTTATTGGTAAGTTTTGTAATGTTGCATTGATCAATGTATGAGTTTGGAGATTTAATAGGATGATTTATTGTTTATTTTCTCATTATGGCCAACTTGGTGTATATAGCATGTTGTAGATTTATAAGGAGTAGTTGTTTTAATATTTCTTGTGTTGGGAATTTTGATTTGGGTCCCTACTATAGTCTAGCCAACTTATGTGGGTACACATTAATTTTAATTGGTGATTTGAGCTAACATGTGGAAGAATATTACATCTTATGTGAAGTTGACATATAGTATTAAAATCCTTGCTCGTGGATATATATATGAGATTCGTAATTTTGAGTGTGTGGAGAAGTGTGAAAATGTGTGTAAAGCATAGTAGATGTGTGTGCAAGTATTAGAAGGGTTTTAGAAGGGCAGAAAACAAAGTTGAACAGAACAAAAGAATAGAGTCAGTCAAAAGGGTTGAAGATCATTTTAACTGAGCTTTATTGCAACTGAATCCAAGCATTTGGAGATGCTATTTTCTCATTTTCTAAAGTAGTGAGCCTTTCTTATTTTGAGCAGTGAGCTCTAGGCAATTTACTTGAATGCAAGTGCATTCCCTTTTATTCATACTTTTAATAGAGTATATATATTGTGGACTAACATCCACCATGGTTTTTCCCCCTAACAGATTTTCCACATAAAATTTTTGGCATTATGGTGTTCTTTAATGTGTTTGCATGTTTCCTTTTGTTTATATGTTGTGGATGCCATTAAAGTTTAAATATTGTTGTTGATACTTTTAGATCTGGTTTGAAATTCAAATATTGTGTAACATTGATTCATCCCCCCCACTCTCAGTGTTCCTAGTGTCCAATAGGAGGAGGCATTCTTTTCTCTTGTGAATAAAATCTTCCTCGCTTACTAAAAAAATTCATAAATAAAATAGATGATAAAGCATTGGGTGATGATTGGGATGAAGGTTGGAAACCTAAACTCTGATTAGAAAAGTACAATATAGACTTCACTTGATCCCTATATTTTGGTTCCCTATTTTTATTATATCCATTTTTAGAAAGAAATTTATTTCCAAGCCCATAAAACTCTTCCAGCTCATATGAATAAGTATTATCTAAATGCTTATATGAGAATAATTGGTTCTTACATGAGAATGCAAATCCTTTTTTAAGTTTTCTATGTTTAGGCATCTTCCACACATGATGGATGAAAGTTAACGAGCCTCAGTCACCATCATTGGATGATGTCTTTGGATTTGTTGATGTAGAATCATATTGAGCAAAAAAAGCACAAGACTCTTTAGGTTTAGATTATTAAAATTTTGTACTCTCCAAAAAAGGAGGGTCTAAAATCTAATGAACCCTAATAATTGTCTAAGAGGTTTTTTAACTAAGATACAATATTCAACATGTATAGGCTCTACCCTTAAAGTTGGGATCAATGTATTAAAAGAGTTGGAAGTGATATTCTCAATATTTACTTATGAATTATAACTTTGTTCATCCACTTTAACCATGCATATCTTGTTATCATTTTTATACTTCATCTCTTAGTCAAGAGTAGATGGGAATCCCTTCATGGCATGAATCTACAATCTACGTAGGAGAAGATTGTGTGAAAGAGGTCTTAGCATGATATGATAGGGGTAGGTAAAACCACGGTCCCTACCTTGATGGGTATTGTGACCAACTCTAATGGTTATCTATTAATATTATCAAAGCCACAACTAGAAAGATCCGTTGGTTTTATAAGATTCTTGTTCACTATAAATATTTTTAGAAGATCAATGCTACAAACATTAATACCCAATCTATTATCTATGATAGTACGTCTAAACCCAAATTTATTAATGGCCACCATTATCATTAAAGCTTCACTTTTTTTGGATTTCAAGCGAGGGAAATTCATGTTGGGTGAATCTAATACCCAGCTTTGTCACTTCCATACAATCATACAAGGAAGCTACATAATTTTTCTTAACAGGAGTTGAGACATTCATATTTTGCAATGTCTCTTGGATCATCCCATTTTATTTAGGTGTGTAGTGTTGAAAAATGTCGTTCGTGGAATTTTCAAACTTGTTTGGTCCCTCCTTATAAAATTGAGCTTGATGATGCCTTGACTTAGTGTTGTAATGTGTTTAACACACTCACATTAGTTTGTGTGTCCTTGTGAACTAAATGGACTTAATTGTACCTCATTTAGATTGTTGTAAAGTATTGTAACACACTTTCATACTTTTCTAGGGTTTTATTAAATAATTGGGCTTCTTTATGCTTTAGTTGGCCTTATTTTGCATCAACAAACCTGATTTAATGCATCTTTTTGAGGATAATCCCAACATATATCAACATCCAATCATAATTCAAGTTTTTTGAGGTTTTGTGGTCTAAATTTAGTGATTTGGGACTCATACACCACCTGGCACATATGAGTCCCACCTAGGTTTTGGGGCCCCGATCTAGATTTTACATCATTCTAAGAATTTTTGAAAATGTGTCCCATAATTAATGCCTAATATGACTCATACACCACTTCTGGAATATGTGTCCCATGTGGCCCAAAATCAAAATTAATTCAAATTCTTGGTGGGATTTTATTCTCCTAGATTTGATGTCATCTTGTAATGTTGTAATTTCAGGAAATTTGGTATAAACAAGTATAAATACAAGTTTCTTTTACTCATTTTCCATCTTAACAATCTGAAGCTTTCAAGGATTCATGCATTATAGAAAATTTGTGATCAAGGAAGCATTCAAGAGTCTTCAAGAGTTGATTATCAAGTATTTTGGAGCATAATTCAAGTATCAATAATCATGTCAAAGTCAACATGCATCATGTTTGTTTTTGAGCTAACAATTGTGATGTAGAGTTTCATGTTTCAAGCTAGCATTCAAGTCAAGATCTATCACATTCAACCAAGAGTCAAGATATATGTATCCATTGGAGTCACTTCATACATGTTTGTAGAGTTTTATTGCTATGGTTTGGTGAGTTGCAATATTACATTTTGTTCAATCATCATTCTCCTTTCATATTTCATTGCATTTCAAGGTTTGATTACCAAAACAGGGTTTGACCAAGGAAAACCCCTTTCCACTATCAAAACAACACTTTTCCCTCTCTTTAGTGTGTGATTTATAGATCTAGGTTGAGGACATATTGAAGAGCAAGTTTCGAGAAAGTCGTCAAGTGTTCAAAGTTGTCAATGTTGCCACCTTCCATTGGAGAACATTGGAAGGAATCCATAGGTTGCAAATCAAAGTTTCAGATATAGAAATTAGGTGGAAAGGGTCCAAAGCAGACATTAATGAGTGGGTTCAGACTTTGAATTTCTAGAAAACCCTAACTGGACTAATATACCACTTCTAGCGTATGAGTCCTAGTATAGGAAAATTTATAAATTTTAGTTCCTGACATCTCTCTACCATATTTTTGTTCCTACCCAAAAACCCTAATCTAGGACTAAATCATCTAGTCTGGTGTATGAGTCCCAATCAACATTAAATTTAGTGTTTTTATCATTTTAAGACTTCATTCAGGCCTCTCTAGATTCCTAGGTGCACACTTCTAATTTCTCACCTTTTTATTTCGATTTACATGCTTTTCTAGATCATTTATGTAAGCCTTGCATTGCAATAAGTTTCATAACTAGGTTTTGCATTTCATTAGCCTTTCCAACCCTAGCTTGGTGGTGAACCCCTCTTTAGTTTCTAATCAGACCCTAGGACAACCCTATTGCAAGATCTATTTCTCCCTTGTATACCTAAGTTTGAGATCTCTAGGGTGGTTTTCCTTGAATGAGAATGAAGAGGATTTTTATTCTATCTCCCAACCATAGAAGCAAACAATTTTCCACCTTTCAAGGTGACGTTCGAATAAAATCCCAAAGGGAGATCTTGGTTGGGGTATTATGAAATTTCTCAACAAGATCATATTCCTTACCACTATGTTGAGGAAGATTAGGTGGGGATGGGAGATATGGTTGAGTTATTGGAATGTATGGTGTTTTCTTTTCATTCTTATTATTTCTGGTGATATAGGTGTGAGAAACTATGTGATACCTTTGTTGATTAAACGCATGATTACTAGTGAGTTGCTTTGCAAAGTTTAGGATATAATCATGAGGTGTAGGAGGTCCTATAATGAGAGGTGATTTAGGAGGTCAAATAATTAGAGGAGTTTCAGTAGATCCAATAATTAAAGGAGATCTAAATTTTAATTGTGCATTCATAACCTCAACTTAGTTAACTACTTGTCAATGATCTTCTATCAATGGGGGATCTAGTTATAATTTAACATATTCATCTATTCAATCCATCTTAATTTATTTTGAAATAAATGTATCACATTTGATTTCATCCTCTTATGTCACAATATATTCCTAGAGGTATCGAGGGAGAGAAACAAACAATATTCTCATGATGCTCAATGATTAGATCTTCTAGTACCAAGATACATTCTTCAAAAGTAGGCAAGATATCAAAAGAAGAAGAAAACATGATTTTCATGATTGTTAATGATTTCATTCTCTTGCACCAATATCCTCACACATAGGAGGGATATTAGGAGATGAATCAATAAAAAATAATAAAAGAGGATAAAGAAAATCATTTTCACATGCTTGTAACATAAAATATTTTATTTTCTTAACAAGATCTAACAATAAACATGAATTATGACCACACAATATTTTCACAATGAAAACATTATGTTATTCCCTATGAATCAAAATAGAAATGCTTAGAAAAATTAGACAGTTACCTTACTAAACTTTAAAACTTGAGACCAAATCTAGGTAAAGACAAAAGGCAAGGTTCTACACATAAAATTTAGGCTCAAATTGGTTGGACAAGGGTGCTAGGAACCCTAGACCGGTGATGTAATTTAAAAAAAAAAAATCCAATAATCAGCTACAGTGTCTGAGGGTCCTATGTCTCAGAGGTTTAATTCTAAAAATCAACAAATTTATACATATGCACCAAAACCAAATTTTTCTATGTGGATCACCTATATGCTTACAATTTTTATATTTTTAGTACAATTAAATATGTTCAAATGACATTTTCTAGAAATTAAACATTGTAATTGATTGATTTTTCAAAAAAAATAGAGAAAAGAAAAGGTTATTGATCTTTTAAAATGAAAATACCACGCCATTTTGTCACTTTTTCAATGTCTTTCACTAAAATATGCATGCATGAAAATTTGATAGAATAATTTAGAAAATAATTTTCTCAATGAAAACAACTCAAACATATGCCATAGACAAGGAAAATTAGATCTCAAAATTTGTGCAATTTTTTTCAAATTATTTTTAATTTTTATGATGAAAAACTAATGAAAATAGATAGTTTCTTTTCTAAATAAATGTAAATTATCAACAAGATCTTCAAATAACCTAGGTTTTAAATTAATTTTGTATATTTTATGCAATGAAAAATTAAAAAACAAAAACTACAAGTGTAAGATATTTCAAGTTCACCAAAATGTTATGTAGGAAAAGTAATTTCTAGGGTTTAACTAGGGTGTCACTTTTCACTTACATAACTTTAGAATTTAGATCAACAAGGGAATGCGATTAACTTATAACTTGAAAGGGGAGTCACTAAACATTGGATCTAAATTCTTTGGGGGGTCGGAAATGATTTTTTGTTGAAATAAAATGATTCAACTAGTTAACTATGAAAATGCAACACTCTATCATGAATTATGGAAAAATAGAGATTGAAAGAGAAATTTGAGTTCCAAAAAAGTAGAAGCTATACACAGAGGTACCTTACCTATGAATTTGGGGAAAATTTTGCTAGACAAGGGTTCCTTGGGTTCCCTATACTAAAAACCTAATTTTGTAAAGGATTTCCTAGTATTGAGGTGTCTGTTCTATAGCTCCTTGCCTCTGGATTTGGTTGTGTGATCTTCTTCTAGTACTGAGATAATTGACTTTTTCGTTTATTGTCAAGTTTTAGAGCTTGAATGTGTTACACCCCATTTTTGAAGTTACTATTTACTATTACTACATAGGGTAAATATGAATGTAATGTGAATTCTAGAGACGAATAAAGTATGCTTGTACCTTGTTATCAATATGAATGTTATCTCATTTGATGTTAGCTTAGTTGATGGTGAAATATTGCATATATGTGAATGAAAGGTTATTGAATTATTATTATTCTAACTTTTTAAATGCTTATGTATACTGCATATGTTGTGAACAATTAACTGTCATGTGCATGTGTTAGTGGATGCAGGTATGTGTTCATTCCTCCAAGTAGAGGGGAAGTACCACTCGAGAGAAGATCTTGGTCGGGTAACTAATAAAATTAAACTATCTGAGCATATACACACCACATTAGAATTATTAAGTCATTTTTTGGGTAGTAGTAAAGTCAACCCTAGCTGATATGTTTGCATTTGAGACTTCTTGTGTACTGCATGCATTATTGAGTGATGTTTATCTATTTGAGCTTTTGAGATATTTTTTATTACAATTATATTGACAAGTGGTATATATGTGGAAGTATGTGTATATATATGCACATGCATGTCAATGGGATCTACTGACATGTATATGCATATGTATAGATATACCACATATAAACATTTAATAATATGATGGTAATCGTGAATGGTTATATGTGAATCAGATGTGAATATATATACATACATACATACATGCATACATATATATGTATGTATGTATGTATGTATGTATAGTATATACACGTATCGATATGTATATGTATATCGGTACATGTGTACGTTGGTGAATGGAAATTCTCATATAGATGCATCGATATAGATATACCTACACATATGTGTACATAGAGGAATATACATTTATAGAAATATGTGTGTCTGTGTGTGTGTATTTAAATGTATATATGAATGTACACATACATATATATATAAATACATGGTAGTATTTAAGTATATATATTTATATGTAATAATATATACTTAACATAATACATATGTTTTTAGAAAATTGACTAACTCTTATTTAATTGAAGCTGATTTATTAAGGGTCGTTTATAGTCAATAGAGACTATGAAATAGAGGTCAATAATAGTCATTATTGACTATGTCAAATGAAGTTGATTTAATAGCTAATGAAGTCTATTAGTGTAAATCAATTATCATTCTAAATGACATGTGATATAAGTCATTACATTTCATTTGATATTGCTATCTATAAAATGATTGACTTGGTCGAAGCCATTAGTGAGACCAAGATTGACTTTGTCTAACGTATTAAATACCTCAAGTCGATTCATCCACCAAAGGGATTGATGAAAACTTGTCATAAAATGGAAGTTGATTGAGTTTAACCACACCAAATGTGAAGGAAATGATAATATAAATGGTTCCACCTTTGAGTATGGGTTGTTGTAGATGTCTTCTCATTAAGACAATTCAAATAAAGCCTATGTTGTTTGTGTATACCTTGGAATTCCTACTGCTCTAAATGTGTAAAACAATTAAGAAACATGAATAACAAAATACCAAGGACACCTCAAGATTAGCCAAAAGAGTGGTTCAACGAAAAAGAATGCAAATAAGATGAAACACAAACACTTTTACCTCCCTTGTTGTTGATACCTCTTTAATTGGCCCTTGCTTGGATTGGTTGTGTGCTCCTTAGATGATGGATTGAGTGACTATATGCAAGCTTCAATATGCAAAATGATGAACAAAGATGGTTGAATGATTGAAAAAGGCTTGAGGATTCAAATGGATAGCATGTAGTTATCAAAATGCAAAGAGTTGAGAAGGAAAATTAGCAGCATAAGGTTGCTCAAAATGAAAGTGTTCTTAATGCCCTTGAGGAGGGGGTATTTATAGGAGAATTTGAATTCTCTAGAGAATTCAACGGTCAATATTGCTCCAACAAGGTCAAGATGAAGGGCTATGGTGGGTTGAGAACCCTCAAGCCCTCACATCTTGACATGTGGAGGGTGAAGTGGATAAGAGGATATGAGGTGGAGATGAGTTGTCAAAAAAGTACATGAGGTGGAAAAGGACATGCACCTTGGGGGATGAGAGGATTTCCACAAAAAGGGATTTCTTGTCCCCAAGTGGGAGTGAAAGGGACATTTGAGGAATTTTAGAATTCCTCAAAAATCTACATGGGAAAAGGAAAGGTGGTTGGGAGGATAAATGTGAATTAAAAATTCACATTCCTAGATGATCTAGAGGGTAAAAGGTGGGCTCCAAAAAGGTGGGACTTGGTCACATGTGGAGATTGTGACAAGTCCAAGGTTCTAGAAGCCTTGGGAGAATGGAATGTGAATTAAAAATTCACATTTAAAGGAGAGGAATCTAGGAAGAATAAAAAGAAACTAAAAATTCCTTGGAGAATGATTAGGCTTAATTAATTAGTAATTAGAAGATAAATGAGGATTAGAAGCCAACTTGCAAAAGTTGGAGGATGTGACACATCCTAATCAAGGATTAGGCATGTGCACATCCCTAATGAAGAAATTAGGAGATGGATTAGGATTAGATGAAAATGACATGTGATGAATTAAATAAATATAATATTTATTTAATTTATTTGATGAAAAAGAGGATTAAGAGGGTAAGGTATTTAATTATTAATTAAATACCTTGGGATTACGAATTAAAGATATTAATTAAATAATGTAATATTACTTAATTAACTTTCGGATAAGAAGGATGTTTAGATGAAAAGTGATAAATTTGGATAAATTAAGTGTCCAAATTTGGATGTCTATTTGCCCTCTTTTGAGATGTGCTATGAAGTAGCATCATTTCAAAGAATATTAAAATATAGAACCTAGAAGAAGATGGTTAGATTGGAAAAGATGCCCCAGTCATCAAAGGGATGACTAGGAGGAAAGACAATGGGGGTGAAGATGAAGAGCAGGGATTGATGCCCCCTCGAGAGGACATGCGGGTTCAAGAGAACACGGGTGTGCTCTTGAAATAGATGATGTGATGCAAAGGGGAGATGAGGAAGATGATGCATGGTGATGGGGAAGAGAGTAAGTGATATGGAAATGGATGAAGCACAAATGGATTTGAGGACAAAAGGTGATGTTGCCCCAGTCAAGGTGCAAGCCAAAATGGGGTGATGATGGATGGAGGGTTGTCAATGAGGGAATTAAAGATCTCAAAACAACATGAGGATAGGGAAGGATACATCCCACTGAGTGGTATTGATGAGGGAAGGATACATCTCAAAACACCACAAGGATAGGGAAGGATACATTCCACTGAGTGGTATTGATGAGGGAAGGATACATCCCAAAATACCACTAAAGGATAGGGAAGAATAACTCCCGATGATGATGATGAAAGTGTTGTTGATGAGGGAATGATACATCCCAAAACAACACCAAAGGGATATGGAATGATACTAATGGATAATGGTGATGATGGGTCAAGGCTGATAATGAGACTGGGGACAAGACCAAGGATATGATTAGATGATTTGTGCGAGATTGAACAGATGAGGAGAAGAGTGATATGGGAGATGGAGAGAAGAATCTTAAGATTTGGTTTGATATCCAAAGATGTGGACGACAGATGGACTAAAGCTCAGATGAGGATTGGATTGAAGACCAAAATGGTTGAAGGATATGATTGGATTGATTCTACACCGAGTTTCGGAGTTTAAAAGGGCATAAGATGTTGACAATCAGATTTTTCCCAATTTGGCAATTTTCAAAAATTGTCAAATTTTGCCATTTTAGGAAACCTTATGGATGGATGTGTGAGAGTCCCAATTTTTTCCAATAAATACCCATTGGGGAGATAGGATGAATTGCCAACTAACATCCCAAATTCGAGATATGCATTTTGAGTTATGAGTGAACAATTTTTCAAAATGCTGGAGAAAAACACTAAATTGGGATTTTGAGGGTCAAGATGAAACTTTGAGGCCCCGAAAATGGGTCAAAATAGGTTCCAACAACTTTTGCAATAACTAATTGGGAATCCACTCGTTATCGCATAACGCAACTACCCATCAAATTTCAGCTCAAACGGACACCCGAGTCAAAAGTTATGGCCTCTGGAAGTGTCGGTGTAAAAATCAAAAATCGATTTTGAAAAATCGAAGATATGGGTTTTGTTTACGGAGAAAAATGAGGAACTGGGTCGAAATTGATTTGGAAAAAAAAGTCCAAATTTAACGGGAAATT
>VDFB02353493.1:345296887-345344388 GCA_007258455.2 Sequoia sempervirens | reverse complement strand
TCCAATGTACCAAACATAATACAGGACAGTCACTGGACATTATGGACAGTAAGCATGAGAACAGGGTATAAGGAGTATAAAGTAGTAGCATAAAGTTGTACCCATTTTTGTAGATGATCCAAGTAACCTGAAAGAGAGGAGCCAAAGCACCAAAACAAGTATAGAAATGGCAGCCAAGTATTGAAAGTTGAGGCCAACTAAACAGTTAAAGCGCTTTAAATACTTAGATGGTGACTCTTTGTCTCCAATTTAAAAATTGACGACCACTAATATGTGGTTTAGAGTTTTTAGAGGTAAAATCCTTCTATATTCTAGTTTAGCATCTCTTCTCCAACCTCGAGGATAGATACCTTTTTGTGACGCCTAGAGAGAGTGTAAAATATATCTAAATATCTGTCTAGTTTCTTGTGAGTTATTGCAAATTAACAGTTGTTCACAAGTTTTTAAAGAGCAATTTTTTCTTAAACTGAAGAGGCAAAATTAGGTTTCTATTTTACTAAGAAAAACCAATCTTCTTGGTTGGTTACATTAAGAACGGTAGGATCCCTTTTCAAACTCAGTATCCAAGCCTTCTTACACTCATTACAATTTTGCTTGAGACTAAAACAGAGTTAAAAGAAACAAATGTGGTTTTAAAAGAAAATTAAATATATAAACAATCAAGTAATCATTAAATTTTTTTATTTATTTTGATAATTGATAATGAATCATATAATATGATTCAAACTTAAATACTGTTTTATCCAGAAAACTTGTTCAAAAACTATTATAAACTGTAGAATCATCCTATTTACAATCACAATCCAATTAAAAATTTATAGAGCTACGGCTATAAAGCCCATAGATCAAAGTCACAATCATCCTGGTTACCCAAACCTCCATAAACAAATCTCTTTCATCTAGTAAAAACGTTTTCGTCTAAATCTCGGCATATTGATTATCATCATTTTGAAATTCTGACACAGAGGCGAAATAGGCATCATTCAACCTAAGAAATTCTTATGAATCTGCAGTGCTCTTTTTATCTTTGCCGTTTTTTCTCCTTTTATTTGGTAAGTCTGTTGGCGCGTATGAAGTGTAAGATTGACAATGGGGATCGAAATAGTATCCAGATTCAACGTTGAGTGGGAAATTAAGAAGAGCCCTGCCCCCGCGCATCTTGAACGCGGCACGGTCATATGCCGCGCACCTGCTTCCATACTAAAAGTGCCGACCAAACCTGGAACCACCTGCTTCTTGGGGTTCAGATCTCCTGAAATATTTTCCTCCGTTTTGTGCTTTCACTCCTCCTGCGTACCGCTCCGCCTCCATTCACCACCTCCCAGAAAAGGGCTGCCTGACTTCCACCCGCTATTTGCAGCTTCCTCCAGTGCGCAATTTCTGTCATTTGACTGAAATTTGGGGGATAACGAGGCGGAATTTGAAGGAAGAAGGGACGAGTAGGAACGATTTTCTTCGTGAAGTGGAATCGCAGAGTACTGTTCTTTCTCCGTTAACATCCTAGTGTCTGTACCGGCAGCGGCTAATCGACCGGTCACATGTAGAGATGATGTAATTATTCCTCTTCAAGCAGAAACTCGGCGGCAATTGTGCAATCGTGCTCACCGTCTTCGCGGCTTCATTCACTGGAAAACCACATCGCCACTGCATTTTCATACAACAATGTTTCAAAGATGAACGTGGAAGTCGATCAAGTCTGCTGGGAATTTTGATGTGTAAAAACTGGAGTATGTGAGGATTTAAATATCAAAGTGTAGAATTCATGATGCAATGATTTTTACTGCTAATGTCAACTTAAAATTATTATTGTTGCTAATGTCAAGATGCTTCGATCTAGATGCTCTTCAATTGCTCTACAAACAATGATTCAATGCTTGAAGATGATTGCTATGGAACATCATAAACTTCTAGAATCCTTTCCTTTTACGTGTTAATTCGAAGTACCATTTAAGATTGAACAGGTTCCATCTAGAAGGGTTTATTTTAACATTGTCAAATTAAACCATCTTAAATCAAACCTCTTTGGATAGAGTTTCTGGACTTTAATCATTTTTTTTTTGTAGTCTTTGTTTAAAATCTTTAATAAAGTCTTCATATTTTTCCAGTGAAAATAAGTTTCATTCATTTTGGCGAATGAGATGATGCAATTTGACAATTACATTTTATAACCACACACCTTCAGTATTAACATTCTAAAGTTTATTATGTATTATGTTTTGTTTATTTTTATTTTTTTATTTAATCATGAATGTACATTCATTACAAAAGATTGATAGTTATATCTGAAAAACCCGGAAAATAAAAAAGTTTGTTATAATTCTTTATTAGAGAAACACATATATATATAGTTAAATTTTCTATTAATAACAATTGAAAAAATAATAATAAATTAAAATTTTGGTTAAAATATATCAAAAATATTATGCCCGTCACTTAGGAGTTAATAATGCAATTTCAAGAGATTATAGAGAGATTTATTTGTAGTGAAACTAATGTGATAAAAGAGCATTCAATAAATATTAATAGAATTTAAAAAATGATTAAGAAATTAAGAATGATGGCTATAATAACTTTAAAGATAAGTAAATACTACAAATTAAATCTACTCACAATTCATTAGCTTTCATTAGTATTAAATTTCTAACTATTTTTAATATAATTAATAGAAATTGAAAAGTGCAATATGCTATTACTATGTCAGCTTAATTTTTTTTTAAGATTGACTTCAAGAAAGTTAAATTGGTGTTTAAAGAAGATGAATATGGATGTACCAACAATTATGTATATAGCCACATCCACAATTCTATTATAGTTAAAGAAATAGATAAAATTTGGATTAGAAGTAAACTATAAGAATTAAATGAGGAAAAGGATCTAACAAGATTATAGTAAACGTATATGTTAAAATAGTTTTAAAATAATCATCAAAATAGTAGATTTAATAGTAAACCTAAAATAAATACAAAATAGATAAATAAAATGAAAAATATATATTTATTTTCTCTACAATTAAGTGCATAGAAATTGACAAGAAGAAGGGGTCAATTTTTTTTATTTTTTTTCTTTCTAAAATTAACTAAACTTAACTTGGATTAGTAATTTGAGATCTGTATACGCAAATTTTAGATATATAATAAGAACAAGAATTGTACTACTTTCAATCTAGTTTCCAAACTATTAATGTTTCTAAAAATGGTTAAGCGTAAGGGATGAAATGTTATGCACAAACAAAAGTATTCTTATCTTTATGAAAAAATTAACATTGTATATTGTTTGTACCCTCCTAATTTTTGGTTGCATTAGGTATTAAAAAATCATTTGGTAAAAATATGGCTAAGAGTGTGTACTACAAGTTATGTATATATTTTTTTAAAAAAATTCAATATTTGTATTGGTTTTTAAATATATATAGAATGAAACATAGAACAATTATATATATTATTTTTTGAATTTATATAAGTGAGTCAAAAATTATAACAAAAAATTGTCACATGTTTAATAGAAGAATATGAAGATAGTCTTCAAAGAAAATTTAAATAAATATCTCAATTTATTAAAATTATTTTTAAAATGTATTGTTAGAAAGCCAAGAATTGGCTTGTTGTTTTGGTGGTGTTTCTATAAAATTTTATTACAAAACATGTAAATTTGATGATACTGAAGTTTGAATTCATTATTTTATATGAAAATATGAAATTAAGAGCCCAAATAGATGTCCAACACTTAGTATTGTAAATATAAGCCTTAATGATTAAGATTAAAAAAATTGAAGGAACTAAAAATGCATGGATGTTATATAGTGTGTATGCATTATATAATGCATACATGTTAACTTTTATAAAAAGTAATGCAAAATATAACATGAGTGCATTTTTTGTTACATAAAATTTCTTAGAACATAATGTGTGAACATTTTATTTTGCAACAATTTTAAAAAACATAGTACATGTTGATTTGAATCATACATATTTATCTTAACACACTCACATTTTTTCAAAACACTCAAGGTTGGTCACTTTTGTGTCTCCTATTTCTATTCACTTACTAAATTATATAATAATTGTTTCATTGTTTTTATTATATTTGTATACGCATAAAAATGGTCATGTCTATAATCCTGGCAATTAATTAAATATTTATTATTTAATTATTTCTTCTGAAATCTTCTACATATGATTAAATTTAATTAATTTAATTATATTCTTCATTCATCTTATTCTTCCTTCCGAATTAAATAAATTTATTTTATTTAATTATTTTCATATGTCCACTTAATTAATTAAATAGATACATTTTATTTATTTAAATTAATTATCATTTGTTTGAATTTAAATTAAATCATTTGACTTAATTAAATTTAAATACCTCCTTTTCTTCTATTTAATTTTCTTCTTCTAATTAATTAAATGTTTCATTTAATTAATTTCATAAAAGTGATTTAATTAAATAAACCTTATTTAATTAAATATCTTATGCTTTCTTTCTAAATCACAATTAGATATTTTATTTAATTGTGAAATCTTCAATTTTCTTCTCATATCATAATTAAATATTTTATTTAAATATGAGATCTTCTGCTTTTTTCAAAAATCTTGATTAAAACTTTCTTCTTATCACAAACTTTCTTCTGCTTTAAAAGCTTAATTAAATATTTCATTTAATTAAGAAAAAGCTGAATTTCATCCACAAATAAATAATTGAATTTTTAATTCATTATTTATCAGCTTTTAAATCTTTCTTTTATTTTTTAAAGAAAGATGATTTCTTATCTTCTTATCTTTTCCTCTTTCATAAAAATAGAAAAATCTTGTTTTTAGGTTTCTTCTATTTTCTCTTCAGTTTCATCCATCTTCAACCATTTGATTTGTCAAGAATTATCATAGCCATTGATCATATCAGCCAATCAAAAGATTTTGAAAACTTTATAAATACAACCTCTCACAATTCATTTAGGAGGTTGATTCTTTAGTATCCTCACTCTGTCAAAATTATCCTTCAAATATTTCATCTTTCATCCATCATTCTTCTTTTTCGAATCGTTACTATATCGTTATGCTGCTGAAGTGAGCAACCAACATTTCTCTAAATCTCGTTCTTTAGGAAGACAGTTTGTTGAGCCTAGCCTACAATCTGAGAACACAAAGCTGGAATCGACAAAAAACACTAAAGATAGAGGATGATAGGACGACAATGGAAGCAGGATACTGAGTTTGCGTCTCTTTCCTTTTATATTCTGTTATGTTATAATGTCTTATTGGTGTGTTTGAATATTTGTTTCAATTCATTTACGCATCTATTTTTCATACACACAATATTGATAAGAATTACCTTAGTGGGGAGTGCTAGATGAAATAAATACATCAATGATAGAGAATAAATTGATTTCCATAAAATGAATCTTGACCATAAATTTATAATAAATACATGATTATGATATGGAACATTGGCATCTTGTAGTAAATTCATATTTGTGGTAAATGAAAATTTTCTTGAACTTAGAATGCATCACTAATGATATAATGTCGAGCAATCTTACCGTATATTTGAATAACAAGAACATTAAGACTCCTGCTCTATGCACCCTCTACAAAATTCAAATTTTCCCTATACCTGCCTAGTTCGTCATGGTGTTGCTTGGTGGGAGACCCTAGCAAGTGTCCCCTTCCAAGACTGCATCCTCTATGTCAGCTATTGATGGTGAGAAAGTCAAAACTACCCCGTTGTCTTTTGGCAATAAACCTCAAGATGCTGAAAAAGTTCTAGTGTCCACCCATTTGGAGATCAATTCCTTTTTCACAGAGGAAAATCGTGTTTCCTTTGTGGATAAACGGGTTGACGACAGTCCTTTATCTAAGAAGTACTCCAAGGGTCCAAAACCATCAAATGTGTGTTGTGTATTGGACAACCTAGAGATTGAAGTATTAGATGAAATCATGGATAAGACTATTTTAGGCCTTAGTTATCTCTCGTATGTAAGTATTTATCTGTTAGACCAAATATTGATCAAGTCCATAAATAGATTGATTCAACTTGGAAACTTAAAGGTGGTGTGAGTGTTAGTGCCATGTCCAATAGTTATTTTCTCTTTATTTTTGTGATTCATGAAGAGCTGATTAAGATTCTTACTGGACACTTGTGGGCATTGGATAAAAAATTCAAGAACTATTTATCCCTATGCAAGTGGAAACCTGGTTTTGCCACTTTCGTTGATCTTGGCTCAACTACCCCCACCTAGATTCGGCTCATTGGGCTCCCTCTGGAGTTCTCGAATCATAAAGTTTACCAAGAAACCATAGAATTTAATCTTAATATTATGTTGTACTATTCTATATAGCCCTTGTTTCTTTTCCTTGTTCTCCTTTATCATTTCATTTTTTTTTCTTTCCTTCTCCTCAACTTTTACTTGTCTATCCTATTTAAATAGCTGAATTTACAATCTATGAGTTTCAATTCCTTTCGCATTATCATGATAGAACACTAAGCTTAATCTGTTTGCTAAACAGCTGAATCTAGAATCTAAGGGGTTCAATTCCTTTCTCATTATCCTGATATAACCCTAAGTTTAATATGTTTGTTAAAGAATTACCCCTAAAGAGAAAAAGGAAAAGAGAAAACACTGATTGAATCTAAAAGTACTATACTCATTTTTATGGAGTGTGAATTGCTCATGCCTGAAATGGTTAAAAGATCACAGGAAAAAGAGAACATGCACGAATGTCCAATGTACGAAACACAGTACAGGACAATCATTGGGCATTATAGACAACAAGCATATAAGAATAGGGTTCAAGCAGTATAAAGCAGTAGCATTAAGTTGTACCCATTCTCGTATGGATGATGTCAACACCGTGATTACTAGACTGAAACAGAGGAGCCAAAGCACCAAAACAACTGTAGATGGCGACTCTTGTCTAAAATTTAAAACCCAATACCCAAGCCTACTTAGAGCCATTACAATTTTGCTTGTGACTGAAATAGAGTTAAGAAACAATGTGGTTTTGAAATGAAAATAAATATACAGAACACTCGGCCTTGAAAAAGAAAACAATCGACCAATCATGATATTGTTAAAATATAAATTAAAAATTTATAGAGCCGGAGCTATATATAAAGCCCATAGTTCAAAGAAGTTGCAGTCATCCTGGTTACCCAAACCTCCATAGACAAATCTTTTCCATCTAGCAAAAACATTTTCGTCTAAATTTCAAAACAGAGGCGAAATAGGCATCATTCAACCTAAGCAATTCTTATGAATCTGCAGTGCTCTTTTCATCTTTGCCGTTCTTTCTCCTTTTATTTGGTGAGCTTGATGAAGCGTATGAAGTGTAAGATTGAGAATGGGGATCCAAATAACATCCAGATTCAACGTTGAGTGGGAAATTAAGAAGAGCCCTGCTCCCGCGCATCTTGAAAGCAGTACGGTCATATGCCGCCGCCGCAGCTCCGGCCGTAGTAAAAGCGCCAAGCCAAAGCCTGGAACCTTTCTTCTCAGGGTTTCGAATCTCGCACAGTATTTTCCTCCCGATTTCGTTGGCCTCATTCCTCTGTAACGCATCTCTCTCGCCTCATTTTCATTTCCCGATGAAGGGCTATCTAACTTCCACCCATTATTTGCAGCTTCCTCGACTGTGTAATTTCTGTCACTTAACTGAAATTTGGGGGATAATGAGGCGGAATTTTAAGTAAAACGGAGGAGTAGGAAAAGATTTCTTCGTAAGTTGGAATCGCAGAGTACTGTTCCTCCTCTGTTAACATCCTAGTGTCTGTACCTGTAGCGGTAAAGCCATCGGTCATATGTAGAGGTGATACCGAGTATTCCTCCCCAAGCAGAAACTCGGCAATTGTCGCCATCGTACTCTCTGTCTGCGCGGCTTCATCAACAAGAAAACACATCGCCACTGGTATGTTTTTCTGTCTAAGAATTTGCCAAAGATGATCGTTTATGTCTGCTGGGAATTTTGATATGTTAAAAGTGGGGTTTGCGAGGGTTTAAAGCGAGGGAGTGCACGGTCTAGGTGCTCTGCACTAGGCTTTTTGCATTACCTGGAAAGTTCGTATCGCAGGGCCATTTGCTTAATTTATTTGCACGTCACTGTGATTAGGCGGACCGTTTACGTATGTGATGAGGTCATGGTTTTTAACTTTCTTAAATTAAATATAAGTTGAAGGTTTCGTTTGTAAAAAAGGTTATGTAGCATGTATGAACCTTTGATTTGCACGAAAACTTAGTCAACAAAAGCAGTTTACAAAAAGAATTAATATTAGTTTACATATTGAATAAATATTAAGTTAAGATTATGAGGGTTTAAACATTTAAAACTCTAATCAACATTAATGGCTGGAACAACAGGTTGTGTGTGTGGGGTCTAGGGAGGTGTAGAACAAAACACATTGAGATATGATTACCTCCTTGCCAAGGTCTTTTGAGAGTTGATAAAGATCGAAAAAAGAGCTAGACGATCATCGAGCCATTGTTGGGTTTGAGGAAGATAAGAAGATTTTATTGGTTGAAACTGATGCCATTCACCAGAACTAGGAGAAGACCATGCAATGTCTGTGGGTTATCACCGACTATAGCAAATAAACTGTGAATAATACTGCATTCACTCTTTAGGTTTTTCAGGAGGAGATAAAGAAGAGCCAGGGGAAGCGGCTGGCAGAAGGGGAGGACGATGGTCAAGTGCAGAAGAAGAAGGGTAAGAAGATGGACACCTCGGCTCGTGATGTTACTAAGGATACCCATGCCATTCTTCAAGGGCTTGCGACTTTTGAGAAGAAGCTCGAATTCCTGTCTCAGGAGTCAAACACAATCACTGGTCTCAAGCTTTTAGGAGACCTGTAGGTGCCTAGTGGTTTTGTGCTGGTCCTGATTTTGTGGTTTCTTTTTGTTGTTATTTCTTGCTGGTCGAACTGTTTAAGCTTTAGTTTCCATTTACTTTTTTTGTTTTTTCATTGCTCGTGAGTCCCTGGTTTGCATATATGGCTAGTTTGTAATGGGTATTGGCCCTTCCAGTTTTAATATAATCAAAACCTTAATGGCTAGAGTAATATTTTAGATAATAGTTACCATTCAAATATTTAATAATAATTGAGGTGTATTTATTAATATTAATATATTTAATTATTTGATTCAGTGATGTATATTTTTGACATATATGTAATGTAATATATTTTAACCCATTCTTATAATGTAAAGTCTCATTAGAGACCTTTGGTCCTTTAAGTGGTTTTTTTAATATTCTTTCAATGATCTTCTTGATTAGACTCAAGTGATTAGTTTCAATTAGCCTTGAATTTAATTTGCATATTTTTCTTGTAGAAAATGTCTTTAAGTGTGTCTTGCAATAGGTGAAATGCATGTTGTATTTTTTCAAATGAATGCATTTAATTACTTAAAATTAATAAGTGTTAGATAGTAGATTATAATTTAGAGATACAATCAATAGAGAAACTTTCTAATATAGTTTTCTATTAAAAATGATAGGTAAGAAAGTGAAAAAAACTAATCAAATGAGCTAGGAGTGAGGGGGAGAACTAGGAGTGTTTTTAGAGTTTCTTTCTTACAAAAAAAATGATAGAGTAGAGAGTTGACCTGTGTAGGAAGTGGAGATGGTTAGTCACATAGAATTTGAAGTGAAGAAGCTTATTGACTATAAGTTAAACTAGACATTAGCATTAGTGTTGTACTTCTATATTGTAGAACTAATTTTGATCCACTTGGGATTAGAGAAGAAATTTTCTTCTATTTTTATTGAATCTAAATCTCAAAGTAGAGGTCAAGGTAGGGAGTGGTAAACTAGCTTAAGGGGAAACACACAAAACTTAGCACCATTCTTCTTATGAAAAAATCAAAATAATTCACACTCACAAAAGTTAACATCTTGTGGAGGAGAGATGGTGGGACAATGGTTGTGATTTTAGATATAGCAACAAGGTTTAAAGGGGATTATGCAACTCATTGAGTTGTTCACTTTTATTCAATATAGATAAGAAAAGTTCCACAAGTAATTGAAGTATGCAATTCCTTTCTTAAAGATTTTTTTACCCATAACATTCTTACAAAGAACCAAAGGTTTTTCATTTTCTTAGCATGCCTATTCCACCACATGGAAAAGGGAAGAAAGAAGAAACCATGCCTCGAAGACTGGCCAATCCATTTTTTCTAAGGGGACACAACTTCCTAGGACTTCCAAATATTGTTGAATTGCATGGAAGGATTACCTTAAAGAAAGTGGCCATGAAAATTTTGTGTTTCCAACTTGTAGTGTTCCATGAGCCAAGAATAGTATAGTAGTGGTAATTCAATGTTGAACCAAAATCTTCTATGAAGCCTTGCCATGAATAGTCTTTGTTACTTATAGGATAGTAAGGAAAATAACTTTCTTGTTACCGTTAATTGCATTCCCTTCTAAAAAGAGCCTAAAGAAATGGCAATGTGCTATTCTAACCTAGGAATACCTAATATACAACATAAATAAATAAAAAATAGTTCTCCTTAAACAAAATAAATGCAATGCTAAGAATGTGTTGCAATAATAAAATGAGAAAGGATAATAAATTTCATTCTTAATAAATTTGAGGCTAACAATATGTGAAGAAGAGTTATAGTAGAGAATTGGAGGAATCTCTCTTGAAATTTTGAATCCTTTGTGATGTGCTTGGGATAAGTCACACCAACCAAGATGCTCTTGCAAATTCTAACTCTAACCCTAGTTACTAGTGAAGGTTCTAGAGACCACCTTGGGTGTTTGAGACCTCTAAAATACACTATATATGGATAGAGTTAAATAGGGTGTTGCACTAGTGTAGTTAAAAAGTTGTCAAGGTTATCTTGGGTGTAAAATTACATTAGTGAATTAGAAAATTCTATCTATTTATTCTCTCTAACTCTTGAAAGATGTTCTACATCTTTGGGCTCCAAAACTAAGTCATTTTGACAAAGTAAAAAAGTTCATAAAATCATGTATGTGTGACATCAAAACATTAGAATAAAGACTCTCAAAAGGGGTTCCATCATGCCTTTGACAAGATAATAAGGTGTATTGTGTAAGAAACAATATGTTGAACTCATCCTTACATAGACTTGATGGAAAGTTCTTATTTCAAGATGATTACTTTATTGTCATCTATTATTTTTAATCTCGTGACTTATTAGATTTCAAATTTGAACAATCTTTTATGCATTCATTAATTATAAAAGTAAATACACTAATTTTCTATTTACATATATTTCAATTAATGTAGGGGAGAGGGGCTAGTTGTCGTGCAGGATCCAATAGTCATGCATTCAATTGTGATTATAATACCCAGTAGTTGTTTACATAATGTCCAATAGTTGTGATTTGAATACACATAACTAAACAAAATGTATTCCTTTGATCTAAAAGGAAACCAATCATGTGATGCCACATCAACGCTCAACTGCCCATGATGTAATGCACAAGTATTGGTCTCACCATTTTTTGGGGCCTTTTTGGACACCTTGACAAAAAAAATGCTAATGTGGCATCATATTTGATGATGTGGCCTTGAAACCTTAGTTATAAGCAGAGGACTTGCCAGGTAAGCTGCTATAAAAAATTGGGAGTGATTTGAAATTTCCACATAGGATAATTAGAAGCGTGAAGTTAGGGTGCACGACTACTAGGTCCTCTCCCCTACTTAGTATTCAAAATCTTCAACTCATAATAAACTAATTAATATGTAAATTTTGACTTTTTTTCTAATTAAAAAAAGTCAAAATGTCTAATTAAACATGTTCAGGCAGCATATGTCAAAATATTTTCCATTACACAGAAGGCTCGTATGGAAGTCTTTGTCAAAATTTGCTTGGAACACATGATATTTAAACTTGGTAGGTTATCTAGGGAAAATTACTTGGAATGCAAGCAATGGATCGATGATGCAATTTTATTTTGGCACAAATGATGTATAGTTTTTGTTTTTTGTTTTACTTTTCTTTTAAAAATTCTAGAATCTCTAACTACTCTTTATGGAAATTCCAACCTACATGGAGATGCCCACGCTGCATAACCTTTCATACATTCTTAGGGATGAAACCACCCCGTGCAAAGATGTAGGTGGATAATAAAGTAATATAATACTCCTTAGGTAGATGAGATATAAAAAACTAGCAATTGCACCTTGGTGTGCAATGGGTAGCCCGAAGAGGTGTGGAAGGTCAATTAGGAAAAAAATTGGCCTATTTTTTTTTTCATAGATGAGGTCAATTAGTTGGCCAGTCATTTTGCAAATGATGTTGTTTGTGCAACAAAGGTCTTAATGGAGAAGTGATAGCTTCAAATCAACCATGCATCCTCTTATAAGGATCCAAACATGATTGAAACAAAACCTATGAATGAGAAAGATAATCTTGTAGTCACATAGTGTTATCTCAAGACATATTTTCTAACAAGTATTTGGAACTCTAGAAGACAAATCAATAAGTACATAGGTGTACATCTAAGTTTTAATTCAACAGGGAGATGGGAGAATGAGAGAGTACATTATTAAATTGAACAGAAGACAAAACAACGTTTCACAAAGAAAAAGTAGTAGGGTTTGTTATCTCATGGGCTATCTTTGGCCTTATGGACATTAAAAATATTCTATTCTATTCAACCAACAAGGTACTAAAAAACATGAATCTATATAAAATAGCATTTTAACATATTTATGTTCATATATCACCAAGTTTAGGTCAATAGGTCTCAAAAAGTACATTAATGTATAATAGAGAAGACTAGAGTTAAAGGATTATAGTTTGTGAAAAGATCAAGCAATTGTGAACTAAAGAACTGCTAACATAACATGAGAATAAAGTAAAAGACATGAACTTCAAACCATAAAAACTAAGTATAACAAAATAGTCCTATATGGAAATGATCTCCCAAGGAAACATTAAGATGACAAATAAGAAAGATGGGAACAATGATATCACCATGTTTGTAGCTTAGCTCACCACGAAAGGGCTAATGCAAGATACGATGATGCTCATAATATATGTAGGAATAAGGTGGTCAAGATTAACAATACTCAAAGCAAGCCTAACACACATTGTAGAATCTTTCTTAACATCCACATCAATGAACCTTTGATAATAAAGAAAAATGTTGGCATAGGAAGGGAGAATGCTAGCAAAATTTGTGGAGTCCGGCTTTACACCTACCAATTTCATTTTCTTAAAATTTTCTAAAGCTTTTAAAAAAAAATCATTTTGTGCATATCCTACAATTATTGCATTCCATGGAATAACCTCTTTTTGAAGCATTCTATGAAATAGTTCATGATCCTTTTCTATGCTTCCACATTTTTCATACATGTCTACCAGAGCATTTCCAACTATAATAGCTAGAAAATTCCTCCTACCATGATGCTTTGATGGATGTCCATACCTTTTTCTAAAGCTCCCATTTTGCATAAGCAGGGAGGGTACTAGCAAAGGTTGTGGAATTTAACTTTACACTTGCAATTGCATTTTCTTGAAAGTTTCTAAAGCCTTTTCAACAAATCCATTTTGTACATATCCTACAATCATTGCAGTCCATGAGATGACATCTTTTTCAAGTATTTTGTCAAACATCAAGAATATAACATTTTGTTTCCATAGTCCATGATAGATCTAGTAATCAAGATTTCTAGAAAAAACTATGTGCATATTTTTTACATCAACGTTTCAGATCATACTCCATGATTCATCATCAAGATGAATAAGCAGATAGAGAGAGAAATGAAAATGAGATCGCAGACTTGGATAGAAAGGCCAAGTCTGCTAACTTCTTTGAAAGTTTAATTCTCAAATTTTCTAGCTACCTTGAAATAGAATGTTATTAATTGACACCCTTCATGGGGGGGAATTGCACTTCAAATTTTCTCTCTTTATCTGCTTATTCATCCTAATGATGGATCATGGAGTATGATCTAAAACGTTGATGTAAAAAATATGCACACAGTTATTTTTAGAAATCTTGATTACTATCAAGAATATATATATAAATTGCATTATTAAAATGAGTTTCTAGGAAAAATTGTGTATATTTTGTTTTTTGTCATTGGTTTTTAATAGAGTAAAAGACCAACTATTCAAACAAAATGGACAACCAAAAATGTTTTGTGATTGAGTCAAAGAATGGTTTACTATTGGATCCACAAAGATAGCTAGTCCAGTTTAGATAGGGGCCTTCATCGCAATAAACACTTTGAAATTAGATTTTTATTGTTTATTATTATGATTACATTTATTTATTTTTCAAATAACTTCGTTTAAAAGTTAATAATAAATTATTTGTTAGAATTAATCAATTAAACAGATGAGTTGAAGTTATATAAATTTAAATGAAATTAAGAAAGTTGAAGAAAGAGTGGAGATAAATCAAGTCTAATTTAAAACTTGTAAGAGAGGTAGATGGCTTAGAAGATAAAAGAATTGTAGATGACTAAAATTAATTTGTAGAAGTCTTTATTTATATAATAGTTCGTAACATCCTAAGAAGTATAATGGCATACCAAGAATCATAGAAGTGTCTTTGTAGGTGTGGAAGTGTTAACAAACATGGATGTCCTATACACTCATAATTACATCCATTGTATATAGTGACATTAAAATATATTACTATTAGCATGTGTACCATCTACTATAGTATCTAATAAGTATGAAAAGTTTAAGGAACATTGTGTTTATGGTGTATTTAGGAACTTGCATAGTTAAACCCCTAAAAAGTATGTTTGAACATAAAATTTTGTAAGAGTTGAAATTATTGGAAGACTTGGAGTTTGTGGCTTTATAATGATAGAACAATAATGATAATGGATTTGTGTTATAGTTATGAAGTATGTGGCTTTATAATGGTAGTGCAATAATAATAATGGATCTCTATTATAGTTATGGAGCATGACCTAGGTGGTCTTTCAAAATAAAGGTGTATAGGTGCTCAAGAATGGTAGATGATAATAAATCATTTCCATTTTTAGTCTCACATAAATAAATATCCTTAGGAATAGTCCAATCATAATAGAATTAGATTTTATATGTGAAAACAACAACCACACATAATAATATTCAAATAAACACTAATACATTGTGATGTTCAAAATAACATACATATATTATTGGAAATATAATTGAATTTCTACAGTCTAAAAATTATATTAATTAAAATAAAATATTATTAAAAAATCATATTGATTAAAATAAAATAATTTTAAAATGATTCAAGATTTAAGCTAGCTCACAACATTTTATAAAATTTGAAAGTTACTTAGATCAAGTCTTTATTCACATATTTAATTCACACTAATGAATGAAAAATCTAAAAATCAATAATATAAATAAATAATAATAATAAATCAAAATATAAAAATCATAAAAAAATTCCATATATAATTTTACTATTTACAAACTAATTAAAAAATTAATGGAAAACATCATGGCTATAAATTTTTATAGTTTGTACAAGGTGAACCTTCTTTGGAATATGTGTCCTCATTGTTTTCCCCCGAGGTTGCTATGAATTCAAATTGCCTCACTTGACATACACCGCTTTCCACTAGATGCTTTCTCTAGCAACACATTTTTTGCATGGAGTATATGCAAGGAATGCCATTCTGAAACCGTATTTATAGAAACACTAGAGGTGGGCCTGGATAGAAAGTCCAAGCGAGCAAATACATAAGGGTAGGTCATTCAAAGACAATCTGACAACTTAAAAATTGTCCTCCTTCACAACCAAGCCTTGTCGAGAAGGTATGCTACACAACACATGGTCCTCCAAAGAAATCATAATCCTCCACATCAAATCTGTAGAGCTCTAAAAACCAATAATAGCTTCAAAATGCATTGGGATATGTGAAACATGTTGATTCTGTATCTCTACAAAAGAGATAATACAACCCAAAATAAGCTTGTTATCACAAGCCACTAAAACAACCAAACCTAAGATATTTAAAAAAAAATTAGTATGTGTCAAACTATGCTCTGTTAAAACCATTTGATGCTGCCACATCTCAATGTAGTTTCCACAACATGTGCAATCAAGATTCCTCTATTCAAATTCCATCAATCTTCCCTTTCTCCCTGTTATGTGACGAAGGAATTACAATCAAAAATAGGTCAGAAAGTTGAACACAAAGGTAACAAAGGGTTCTAAAACATTTATCACGGTGTTGCTCTCAATATTGTTTCCTTCGCTTGGAGTTTTTCTTAAATATGGCTATGGAGTATGTGTTTACCTTTCTTATTTATTGTGCCTCCTTTTTTCTCATGTAATGATGATCTTAGTATTCTAATTTATCTCAGTAATGGTGGTGGATTTGTAGGTGGAGTTTTAGATAGACTTGTTGCTGACATTTTTGGGTTCATTCTCAGAATTATATATGCTCTATATGTTCTTGTTGGATGAAAAATGTAGCTCCATGTAGAAAAATTAGGCTCCTTGATCAAGTTGAAAAGGGGGAAATTACCTTTTTTGGCATTTATTTTGGATTTTTTTGTTTGTGGTCATGATTTGAAATGATTTTCTGATCTATATATTGCAAAGATGTTGTTTATTATGATTTGAAGGATGAGATATTTATTAATGAAGATTGAATAGAATTTGAAGTATACTAAGATTGTCAGCTTGTATAGTTGTTCGTTGCCTCCTCCTAATGATTTTTAAATTTCTCGACATCCATTCCATTCATGTTTTTAAAGATGAACAATTGACTTATTAAATAATATATTTATGTTAGTTTTGGATAACCCTCATAGCCACCGTATTAGTTGGGATCACTTCTTAACTAGAAGCTCCCAGGGCATGAAGGAAAAGTGGATGATGTATACGATCCCATGAAAGGCAAGAGATGGAGATGGAGGTGGAGAAGGTGAAGAATATAGAGAGGAGGAGAGATAAGGTCTTTATGCTTTGATGGATGTTCATACCCTATTCCAATGCTTCTATTTTGGCATAGGCGGGGAGAATGCTGGCAAAAGTTGTGGAGTTTGGCTTTATAAACAATTTGGGAAAATAAATATTCTAACATTTGGGTTTCCTAAATCCAAATAAATCAATAACATATTGCATGAAATTAATTAACTTAGATATAATTCCTTTTCTCAAACAATATGGGAAAAAAAAACCAATAATTAACTTCACTTCCACATTCATGCATTATAATGAAATCTCAATTTCTCTACTTAAAAAAAATCATTATAAAAACAAGTATTCATGCTTTACATGCACTATTTAACCACATATTACACATTTAAACAATTATATTTAATATTTTTATTTAAATATATATTATTTAATTATCTGTAATAAATTTACAATTATTAATATTCTAAACAATTTATATATATATATATATAAATACAATATATATATATATATATAATATTATAAATAATATATTATATACAATATCTATATATATATTATAAATATAATATATATTAGAAAAAAAATAAAACAAAATACAATATTGTTCTAATAAGAAACACAACATAAGTTGTAGCCACGGTTGTGGCTAAGGGTGGGGCTGCTCACGCAGCCCTCCCCACAGAGGAAGGCCGTTGTTGTGGTAGGAAATGACACTTCCTCCACAACAACGCCTCCTCTATGGGGTGTTGTGGGAGCAGAGCCACTACCCCCAAACAAATAAAACTTTTTTCTTTTAATTCTTCTCCCCATAATTTTCAACACTTCTCCATATGGAATTTATTCCAAATTTTTAAATAAAATATAGGTTTCAAAAAAATTTCCTCTGGTATGTTTGAAAATGCATTCCTATAGGAAACAAAAATAATTACATGGACAATAATATATATACACAATTAATTAAAACAATTGTATAGAAGGGAAAATTTGTAACACAACTTTCTACAGGAAGATTAAATCAAATCATACAGTCGTTTTAATTTCACAATTTGATGAGGATTTTAATTTCCATAACAAAGGATCTCATTTCAATCCAATTTCACAAAATATTTTCTATAGGAAAATTTTAGAAAAATTGTTACAGAGGTTTCCATTTCCTCAAATTAACTAGAAAATTTCATTTGCAAACTTATAGTGGTTTTCTATTGTTTTAACAATAATTTTCTATGAGGCTCTCTGATTTTACTGTAATTTTTTCTACAAAAGCACAAAATCTTCAAGGTAATTTTACACATAGAGGTTATCAACAAGTTTTCTATAGGAATGTTTTCAACAAATTTTTCTATAAAGCTTTCAATACATTTTTCTATAGAGAAGCTTTCATCAAAATTTTCCTATAGAAAGCTTTGAATATATTTTTCTACAGAAACTTTAATCAAATTTTCTTTCTTTAGGCAATCTTTCTATTTAACAAATTTAACAAAGCTTCTGCTATATAAATTTTTTGTATAGGCAATCTTTTCAAATCAATAAAATAAAAAAATAAATAACAAAGGAACCTATTTTTCTCAAGCTTGAAGAGTTGAAGGTTGGAGTTAAGCTTCGCCTTTAGAGTTCAATTTCCAAAGCCCTTTCGAAAATCTCCACTTCTAGAAAGATGAAAAATACCGAGCCAAAAATATTTCCGAGAACCTCTTCCAAATATTTAACCAAAAACCCCAAAAACAATTTTCTAGCCAATTTCCTCTTTTTTCCTCTTTCTGTGAAGTGACTTCTTTCATTTCACAATTATGTCCAATATTCTCTCTGAGAATAATTTTTGAACAAGAGTTTTGCATTCAATTTTACTCACTCACATGGCTATTCTAAAATATCTTTTAACTAACTTTCAAATATTTTCTTTTGATAATTATAAAGAATTTATGCTATTTCATTAATTAAAAAATTAAAAAAATTAATATCATTTACTTTATGCAAATTAGAAATTCCAATTCACATAATAGCATCAAAATTATATTGAATCTTTTCACTTAATAAGTAAATTTAATCAATTAATTTATTTACTTAATAAAATAAATTTAATCATAAGGAATAAATTATTTTACCAAATAAATTAATTTAATTAATTAAATTAAATAAAAAGCTTTTAACAACATTATTTAAAATTAATTAAATAAGCATTGAATCATTAAGAACATTAATTTCATAAAATAAACCTTGCATAAATAAATAACAATTGACAAGGAAAACATAGATGTAACAACCAAATGCACCAGACATAAACTGATGACACACTGTGACTAGGTTTGTGGCTAGACTAGGAAAAACCTCATTACTATCTCCCAATCAACAATACCATTGAGCCTGGACACACTCAGACCTGCGAAACCTTGTGGAGTCGATGTCATGTACTTGCAATCCTGCAATCAAACAAATGTCGTACATGTATATACATCATAAGTCAAACACACCGTGAAGAGAAAATCATACAAATCATAGGGAACTCACAAGTGAGTGATGCAATACCATTCTCTTCACCAAAACAATGTCACATCAAACTAACGAAATAAATTATCAATTAAACTACAATGAGCATATATAGCAATATCATCTCAAATAAACATCTATGCTAACATAACACATGTCACAAATAGGGATAGAGCTTCATCATCCTGTATCAGTAGTCTCCACATTAGTGCCAAGATGCTTTACCTGGTAGTCATCAATTTTTGCAATCGCTATGTGGAACCTACTCACATCTCCAACAGTCAACTCTAACGCCGCTGACCTTTGAGTATAACCTAATGTTCCCTTATTGGGACACTATTGTGTTATGTGTCCCTAATGGCCACAAGCGAAACATCATGTACCCCTACTAAATCCTCTATCACCTAAAGGAGCATTAAACTGTTGAACATTGTCCTTGTTAATCATAGATTGAAAACTTTGGGTTGGTTGATCGATACGATCACGTTGAGATCGCCGCCAACTTTGATCTCTTTTCTTCTGAATCCAACTACCACCCTCATATCTGATGCCAACTGGAGGTGTACTATTCTATAGGAACTGACCTTTGCTAGTTGTAGTCTGAGTGCTCTGACTTGACTGGTTAAGTCGATAAAGTTGGGCTCGCAACCAACTCTGGATTCTCCTAAATGAAAGATGACCATCACTAAGATTATGGGAGGTAACACAACATTCCCTCAAGAGGTTCATCATAAGTCCTGCTACTATTGAAAAACCTCTTCTCATAGGAATCCTTTCTCTTTCCTTAACCATCTGTTGATTGCTCTCCTATCTTTGGCCAAGCCGGTTAAGAATTTCCTCAAGCAATGGACATAATTAAGGGTCTACGTATTTCTCATGATCATCCATCTGGAAACTCAGAAAAGGAGTTTTCTGATGACTAAACCCACGATTGATCACTTTTCTGACCTCTATCATGACCACTACCTCTAGGCATCATCCTACACAACACCAATGTAAAACAAGTCTTAGATATTAAGCGATAACAATAGAAGGTGAGAGAACAAAATCTCAAGAATCTAAGTACTATATCCATGATTAACATATATCCTTCACATACACACAAACTCACATCACCGAGAAATGCACAATACAAGGCTACACAAGGGTCCATCTGGACACTGGAAAGTAGCATACTAATCCATGAGCCAAGAGCTAATATCCATCTCACATATTCCATTCCTGACACACAGTGGCTTGATGGTGTTAGGCCACACACACCTGGAGACTATCCAAGCAAGACCACAATGACTTATCTCTTGTTGTATAAAGTGGTTAGCCTCCAAGAGATAGTCATCACACATAGGTGGGTAGTGCATCCTAGTTGTAAAAAAACCTCACATACCCCCATCCTCAAGGTTCCCTACATATGCTTCCTTGTATACACTCACCAAGTCCGCCTCATACTTCCTTGGAGAGGAATCACAATACAACACATGGTCGAGCTTGAAAACAATAAGAATAAACTAGTTTAGCCACCAAAGTCATAAAATAATCATCAAATAAGATTCAATTTCAGCAATAAAGCAAGAAATGCACACAATTTCATAACCAAATCAAATGTAACCACGAGGGCTATGAGATAATAAGATCACAAAGTGTGGCTAAACCATTACAATTAAACATTAAAAAAAAATTGGCCTTCAAAGTCAATCTAAAATCATCAATAATCATATAAGAAGTCCTCAATCTTCAAAATTGCACAATACAACAATTTGTGACTAGATACTAGCCACCAAATGAGGAAGGAGGGAATATCATCAGGCTATAACTGTAGCCCTCATGTGTAGTGGAGTGAGTATGCCGTCCACATGACCTAGAGTGTGCTCCTCGGCTACACCCTACCTTGCGTCATCATGCAACACAGTCATACACCAACTGAAGAAGGCACGGATTGGATGTATGCTGCATGGAAGTGTGTCTGTGGCTCTGCAAAAGTAGGCACGCACAAAAAACACCCTGCATAGCGATACCTCGTAGAGAAGGCACACACAGGTACTCATTGTCACTAGAGGTATACATGGCTAGGACATACCCATATGCTAACCAATCCAAACATTGTTGAAAGAAAACATGAGTGTCCTTCTACAAGTGTGTGAGGCCCCATTATGCTCATTACACAAGTAGGCTATTATAACACAATCTCATAGTGCACCTTCATGTGTCTATGCATGTGGCATCGTGTCCTCAAGCCCAACTCACTACCATCAGTAACACGACATCATCACCAACATTTTGTCAGAACATTAGTGGAGTGTGGCATCGTATCCATTGCATCATGTCATAACACGTGCGGATATAGTGTATACAATACATATATGAGAATATCAATATGGGGCTACTCGAGCTTCACCTCTCATATAGACGAGGTTGACTCACTAATGCCAACTCAACGTCCCTATGGATGGCTAGGCATAAACTAACAATCCAATGCTGCTATACTCAAAATTGTGGGGTTTAGGCTACCACATATGGACCAAGTACCCTGATCCATCGTAAGGGGAAGTAGTGATTAGGTTTCCTCTGGATCGGTTAAGCTTAAACCGCTATGTATTGCATTGTGCGTATGCTGCACACTCCACCCAAGAAACTTGTGGCAACTACTACCCCTTCACAGATTGAGGGGCTAGAGAACTAAAAGAAAAGAATCTATAAAACAACCTTTTGGCTACTCTTATATATATATTTTTTTTTTCAACCACACATGGGTTGGCCCTCAATCAGGTAACAAACATACAAACACAAAAAAATGGTATGGTTAATCCCACACCAAAAACTGCATATTCTAAATGGATGGGTACACCGTATCATCATTCCATGGGCCTTGTGGGTTATAGTGTGACAAAACAAGTACAGGGTATTTACAACACTCAACCAATGCATAGTTACTAGTTTCTCACATTTATAGGGGAAAAAATCTATATACACAATTCCATAAGTACACTTATTTCCATCAATGGTGTGATTCATACCATTACATTCTTTCCACAACCCTTTAACAATTCTTCTTTCACTCTACTCTTTTCCATAGATCACATGATGCTAAATGTCAATGTCATCATCATCGTGATCACTTAACAACTTCACTAACAAATTCACTAGGACAACATGATGGACTCATATGAAACCAAAGTGCCCAGTGTATGAACCTAGGCTCTGATAGCAATGTGTAATGCCCCACCACGTAACCTTAAAGAATGTTGCAATCACTACAAAAGTGTAATATTTTTTTTAAAAAAAGTGTATTATTACATGTAACATCAACATCATTAATTCATACTTTCCCTAAGACACATGACAACCAATTACATACAAGACCCATAATTAATAAAAGTAACCAAACATTACATACGATTAATTCTGATAAATTTTAAGAACATACATTCAATAACATTAATTTACATCACAAAAGGTGTAAAATACAATAACGATTCATTCTACATTGCATTTGATATTACAATTACAATACTCATTTCCAAATGAGGTAGATCGTACAAAAGTATAACATTTACAAGTTACAAGAATTCTCCTCAAATACAATTGAGGAGTGATACCTAACCAAGGTAACCAACTGATACAAATGAGACATAAGAGAAAGTACATATCCACATGCGAGCTATCCAAATAAGAAATACCCACTATCACGAACAAGAACTGGGGACCCAACGGTGTAAGATATACATTCTACCCAACCAAGTGGTACCTGTAGGCCCACCCCCCATGCTAAGAGATAGTAAAAAGGTTCCCTAGACATATCCTACAATCCCTAGACACAAGAAAAACCATATACAAAACTATACAAGTACAAACTTAACATAATGGTTACATTGCTTCGAGAACAGAAGGATCAACTATTTTAAATTCACAAAGGATACTATTATAATAGGTGGATTGTCATCAACAAGTTGCATGGGTTACTTAGGTGAATCTTCCTAGGTTACGGCCCCCATCTTGCATTACCCTGGTAACCTCTTATGAAACCCAACCCCACATTCAAACTAATGCAGAATCGATTATCTTTCATAAAGACAAGATAATGATCTTGCTATTCCAGGCCTTCTCAAGTCATCCCCAAGTCTAAACTAGCCCTTGAGTCCATGAGTGAGGCATAATTTATTCAGTTAAGAGTTTTAGACTACCTAATGTATTAATTTAGTTTTTAGTGATTAGGCTAACTCTACATGAGTTACCTAGGCACCACTTTGTGTGTTGGCCCCCATGAAGAGCCACTCCCCTAATAACAACATAAGGAAACTAATTCCACTAACTGTGGGTAGACAAGGTGCACACACACAAACATCAAATACCAACTTTATACAATAGGCGACACAACCCGTTCATAGAACCAGGTGTCCAAATTAAATAAGAAACACATGCACTACCCAAGTTAACTCAAAAGATTCTATCCAAAACACATAACAACTCCCCACATGAAGTAAACTTATCTCAAAGACTTACTAACTTATTTGACTCTAATTGCCCATATAACATAAACAAAAAAGAATATAGGTTTATAAATAATGTAGGCAAATAAATATTCTAACATTCGGGTTTCCTAAATCCAAATAAATGAATAATATATTGCATGAAATTAATTAAATTAGATATAATTCCTTTTTCCAAAACAATATGGAAAATTAAAAAAAAACAATAATTAACTTCAATTCCACATTCATGCATTATAATGAAATCTCGATTTCTCTACTTAAGAAATTTCATTATAAAAGCAACTATTTGTGCTTTACATGCACTATTTAACCACAAGTTACACATTTAAACAATTATATATAAATATTTTTATTTAAATATATATATTATTTAATTACTTGTAATAAATTTACAATTATTAATATTCTAAACAATTTCTAAATATATATATATAAATACAATATATATATTATATATAGAATATATTATAAATAATATATTATATACAATATATATATTATAAATATAATATATATTAAAAAATAAATAAAACATGTAGACACCCAAAAATGGTCCGAAGAATCTAATTAATTAAATACGACTTATTTGATTAATTAATCTTAAATTCATCTACTTAGTAAATAAATAGAAATATTTATTTATATTAAGTTCATTATCAATTCTTCTACTTTATCATATTATTTCTCTCTTAATTAAATAAACAAAATTAAAAACTTTGTTTTATTTAATTAATTATCATTTTTATCATATTATTTTCTCTCTTAATTAAATAAACAAAATTAAATACTTTGTTTTATTTAATTATTATCATTAATATTTCTTCTATACTTTATCTATTAATTCTATCTTAAATTAAATACACAGCTTCAATAATTTGTGTTATTTAATTACCTCATCACATTTCTTCTTAATTAAATAAAGATATTTTAAGAATCTTTTATTTAATTATCATTTTCCTTTTGTTTTAATTTAATAAACAAACCCTATAGTTTGATTTATTAAATTATTTATTCCTCTTTTGCTAAAATTAAATAAACTAAAAATATTTAATTTATGCATAAATCATTTACAGTATTCACTCACCAATAAAATTAGATTTTTTAAATCTAATTAATGCAACTTCCATTCATGGGAAGAGCTTCAGGGACAAACTTGCAGGAAGTCCTCTCAATCTTCTTCCATCAATCCTCCCTCTCTTCTTGCCTGGTGTTTTCATGGGGAGGAACAATCCTCCATGATCAACTCCATCTTCTCATCCCATGCCATTCAATTCTCCAGATTGAATCACAGCCCCTTATCCCATATCCCTGTGCAAATGTGTTGCTGTGAAAGCTATAAATACAGCTCTTTGGCTACAAGAAATGGATCTCAACTTGTGCAATCTTACTTTGCAGGTTTTCTAAGCATCCAAGCAATCAAGCATTCATCCAGCATCCATCAAGCAGCAATCAAGCATCCAACATTTGCAGTCATGACTGCCATTACAATAGATTAGCATATTTAATCACATAGGAATAGAATTAGTTCATTTCTCATTCTCTAAATGTCATTTCAATAGTTTAATTAGCTTCTGAATCTGAGAGCAAAGTAAATTAGAGAGATCCTTTAGAGTTAGAGAGCAATAGGATAAATTTATGAATATTTCTAGTTTAAATTAGTTTAATTTCTTCAAATATTAGATGCGATGTCCTATTTAGAAGTGTAGAAGCATGTTTAGATTGTTTATCCCATTCTTCCACTTACATTTTGGCACCCACTATGGGGCCTAACCCCATATTCTAATAAAATTTTGTGAAAAGTGTCTTATAGGAATCGGCGTGATAGTTTTCGCGGGACCGTGACTTTTTACAGCGCACTGTCACTGTTTTAGCATGCCACGTGACTTTTTCAACGCACCGTGTTTCTATTACAGCACACCACATCACTGTTTTAGCGCACCGGGTTTCTATTATAGTGTGTCAAGTCACTGTTTCAGCACGCCATGCCATTATCCTTAAAATCATTCCTTTTATCTCGATCCGACGCATCCGCGTCCCCCTCTCTAAATTTATTGCCAAATTTGAATTCAAATTCTCCCTCTCATGGGCACATTTCCCAAATCTTGCACATGCATCCACCACTCACATGATGACAAGTGTCCTCATCTTATTGGCTAAATCTTAGTCCCACATCCTCCATGTTTGGCACTCTTAGCCTTTGAAAATCTATAAATGAAAGCTTCATCTTTGATCAAATCCTTCACAATCTTCACAACTCCACAATCACTCATGTAAAGTCATTCTTCATTGGAGAACTGATTTTTCCCACCATCACTCCACAATCTTAGCATGCCATCTCCAAGATCATTCAAGGTCACTCTCTTCATTTGAGAAATGATCTTGTCCATCATTATCAACAGCTTATCTAAAGGGGTTGGGAAAGGGCTATTTTCCATATCAAAATAGGACCAATCCCCCCATAAGATCAAGTGTTTGTCTTGTTTTAGGATAGGGATAGTTATTTGTGTTTGTATTTGCTCAATTATATCATCATTTTCCTTGTTTTCTAACAATGCAGATGGATTTTATGGGGAACTCATGTTTTAATCTTTCATTTTGATCTATTAATGTGATTTGTTCATTTTATTTATGCAAGTTTAGAAAGGGGTTCACATACTAGCGCTAGAAGGAGGGCCGAACCTATATTTTGATTACCCAAATATCATTCAATATGAATTCTAAGATTCATTACTATGCTAACGATGTTCTCTTCTCTTCCATGTTATTTGTTTTTAATTATTTTGTTTGGCAGATAGAATGCTAGCAAACTAATTCTGGTTCATGACTATTCTTTGTGATGTATTTTAAATGATTATCTGGGTTTAGATCTACATACATGCGTAGATGATAATCCATTTTGCAGTAGTAATAGACAAGACTTATTCTGACTTTTATATCTACGCTAATAAATAAGTTTCCTGGCTTTTTATCATAATTTACTCCAACTCTTTTCCATTTGTTCAAAATATTATCTTGGGTCATAGATCATCATGCGAGTTAAGTTTATCAAATTCCTTTGGTTAGATTGTTAACTACTCCCCAAATATCATTTGATAATTTTAATGGAGTTTATCCTCCCTGCACTGTAAAATGAAATGATAGGTGATCTTCACTAACATAATCTATTTAAAAAGAGTTGCGTGTGAGATGAAGCAGCCAAGAAGTGGTGTTTTCATGCTGGCTAAGGTGACCAACATGAGGATTTACTTCATTTTCTGATAGAAATGGCCGACAGTCAAATCTACGCTAGCTCTAAACCGCCTTTGACAAAGCATGATACATGCATTCACAAAGGAGAAGGTAAGATTTAAATGCGAAGCATCGAAGGGAAGAATTCAACACACCACGCTGAGGAGAGAAAAGGTGCATAATTCACTCAATTTAAAGAAGTCAAATGTTTCCTGTAGTCATTTTCAATAAAGCAAACATGTCTATGCATATCTTGCAATTATCTCCTTCTATGAGACTGTAGTTTTTTGAGAAATTCTGTCACACAGTTCACGTGTCTTGTCTATGCTTTCATAGCTTGCATTTGCATGCAAGTTTCTAACGCCTCTTCTAAATTCTATTTTGTGCATATCCTGCAATCAGCGTTTTCCATGAGATAACATTTTCTTCAGGAATTCTATCAAGCGGTTCACGTACCTTGTCTATAATTGTATTTACCAGGGATGAGCTGTTTGAAGAAACATGTAGGAGAAGCACACAACAGGAGAAGGAGCTGGTAGCATTTAATAGGAAACTGCACCCATAGCTTCGAATAATTAAAAGGAAACAGCGTGAGTCAGAGATATTATAGCTTCATTCCCATACAGTCTGCATGCCTAAACATAGTCCATTATTACTAATGCACATTTTGTTTCTCAACACATGCAATATGTTCATTTATGAGCATTTAAGTCAGTTCAATGCACTAAGTTGATTTGGTCTTTGTTAAATTCCTTGACTGCTGAATTCAATTTTTTTACACCTGCTAATCACATTTGCTTGAAAGTTTTTAAAGGCCTTTTCAACAAATCCCATCCGTGCGTACCCAACAATCTGTGCTTTCTTCTTGAAGCTTTCGGTCAAAACAGATCACACGTCTTGTCTATGTCTCCACTGATGCGTTCTTCCAGTTTAGCAATTATGATAGTAACCAATGCTTTGGTCGGCATTCAACATTAAGTCTGCGCATTTATCTTGCAAGCCTAACCCTCGTGTTTTTCTTTCTTTCTTCTCCAATGATCCGCGCATCTATGTTGCAACTTGTTGTTTCAAAATCCTATGGTCGGTGCATTTATCTCCCCATCAAATATTGCTTTTGTAAACACTGGTACAAGTCGATCTTACAGCCATAAATCTTCCTTATTTGTTTTCATCTGTTTAGTCATTTCAATGGTCAAGGATGCAACCTTTGTCTAAACTTTTTCTTGATAAACATCCATCCGCCTAACCTTTTGTTGAAGTGATTAACTATTTGCAGATTTCGGCCAACCATAGGGAAGAGCAGTGGAAGCCACGCTAGGGGAATCATTAAGGCGCTGAGAGTGCTGGTGAATGGGGAAGAAAATAAAGCAGGCAGCCAAAGTAGGTGTCATCATCAGTTATCTTTGCCACCATCAGTAATTTTCTGGAGGCATCACATCAAACAGTAACGTGCAAATTCTGCAGTTTGTTGTTCAAGCGACTGCCACAAAATCAACGTGCCTTCTTAAAGGCCAAATACCACTGTGATTACGAAGTTTTGTTTCTATTCGATTGAAGCATTAGATTGAGAATATTTATTAAATATCAAATGATTTCCTTGTGCAGATCTTTGTTTATATTTCAAAGCTTGAAATCTTTGTTGGAGAAACCACTGAGAGGATGCGCGCTATTTGCTGGCCACTGACCTTTGGCATATTTGCTTAGTAGACACGTTGAAAAGAAAGGATCTCTCAAAATCTATGAAAGCAACTAAGAAGAGACGAGGAGGAGCAGTGGCAGTGAATGAGATCAACGCTTTGTCATTAAAATCACCGCTTCTTTGACTTTTATTTTTATTTTTTTGGTTCAGTAAATGTTGATTGAGGCTTTAATATTGATTCATGCTTCTGACAGAAAAATATTTGTTAAATAGTAAAAAAATCTTTCTTGAGACAAGCTTTTTCTTAAGGTCACACAGTGGATATGAAGTTTTAATGCTCAAGAGAGATACAAAGTTTTTAATGCTCAAGATCATCACCTTGTTTTGATATTGCTGACCACTTGATTGCATTTAAAACTCCCACATGAATGAGCCTTTATCATCATATGCATATTTGAATAAATGCAATAAATGTTCAAATTTTCATTTATTTGCCTATCTTGCAATTTGGGTGTTGTTCACATTTGAAAAGAGGAAAAATCATTTTTAAATTTTTAAATCCATGGTTAATTTTATTGCCAACTTAAAGATATTGGATGCATAGGGTTTTAAATCAATTGTTCTCTTATGAAGGTTGGGGTAAATTGAAAAATGTATTGACATTTTATTTGAGTCAAATTCATGCCTTGTCAATTCAATTTTATTTTATTATTCCTCTCTTCAAAAGGATTTTGCAAATGGTTGATAAATCTTGTATATGTTTTTATCATTTTGAAATACATGCATAACTTTTATTTATGATGATTATAGGAAAATGAGGAAAGCAAGGACAATAAAAAGAGGCACAAGGTACAAACAAATGAAAAGCGAAGAAAGAAAACAAAGAACAACGTAGCATGAAGATGATGACTTGAAAGATTTAAGTGTTTTTTTAAAAACACTCTAGTGTTCTCTTAAATGCTTTTTACGAAATTTGTCATCTTTTTTGCTCTTAGGACACTAATTTTCGTTTGGATTTAAAAAGAACACTTTTGTTTTTTGCAAAGGCTAAAATAAACTTTAGGATCACAAACTTACTAGATTTTGTTTGGGATTAACAAATTGAACAATCAAAACTCACACTTCATCTTGGTGCTTAAAACAAAGTCACAATTGCTTTGGAAGGATAAAATGAATGTGTGTTTGCTTTGTTTTGTGGTTACTTACTTAAACTAAAGTCATTGAAAAGGACGTATGCGCTTCTCTCATGCTTCCAAGCGATCTTGAGAATCAAAAGGCCTTTTTGGTGATTTTGGCGTAAGATAAAATGATCACCTCCACACTTTGATTTGGGCTTAAAAATTGAACATCTTGTGCGAGTGTGAGTAGAGCATTTTCAGGTATATTCTCTTTCTTTGTGCCATCAAAGATTGATCGAGTTACAGATTGTGTCTTTGCTTGCTTTTGTTTATCTTAGAGGGCCTGCCTTGGGGAAAAAGTACTCACCCAAGGGAACGACTCAACCGGTAACACTCTAAAGCCAAGAGTATTTCCAGCTGAGATATAAATGTGGATATTGGAAGAAACATCAATATCACGCGGTTGACTCCGACAAGATGGATCCGAAAGGGGAATCTTGCCATGTTGGGTCAACTCCTACGAACGGAAAGTCCTTACTAGAACCCATGTGCTAGAATTGGCCAAAATCCTTAATCTATTTGTTGGTGCAAGAATGGTCGTTCTGAAGCTGCCCCACACTTTTATGATCTTTAGTAGAAATGGAAAACATGCCATGGGAGTTTCATGGGTGTTGATGCTTGGTTGCCCTGATTGACGTTAATGAGCTGTGGAGGGGACCCAGTGGGGTCAAGCATCTAACCATTCGCTAAAGGTAAGCGTAGTTGGACTTGTCCAAGTGGGGATTCAACAAATATTGTCTTTCACATCCATAGGGCTTGTACTTGTTCTTCATTTGAAAACACAGTGCTTTATTCGAAAACATTTCCAAACAAACATTCAACATGATTCTCAAGATTTCAAACCCTTTAGGAGGAAAATACCATTGAACAAATTCTTGTGTTATTGCTTTCCCTTGGGATTACATCCTCAGAGGTTCCTAAACACTTGAGTTTACATCTCAATTTGCTTCCTAAAGTTAAACAATAGGTAATCTTTGCCTTAAATTCATCAAAATTTTGCATAATATACCTTGTGAAATGAGACGAAGTTGAGACATTGAACATTCAGTTTGAAAGCCTAATCAAGAAGTGTGTTTGTGGTAAAAAGAACTCATTAAGAAAAGATAACAAATTGGACCCCACACATGTGTTTGATATCTTTTGGTCATATGATTTTCATACAAACATTGGTCATTTGATTGCTCTTAGAGAAAAGTGTGTTCTTCAATACCTTGGCCTAGTAAACAAAGTCTCTCTAAGTCTCTTAGGATCATCAAAAATTTCATCATCCATTCAAACATTTGTCATCTTCATCCATCCAAACAACTTTAAAGCTTTTGAAAACATCATTCTAGACTTAGGAAAATCATCAAAATCTAAACCACCTTGTTTAGTTAGAAGTATGAGAATGCATCCTTTCTCATGCCTCTAGTCAAATTAGCCATCCTTTGAACAAGTTCATCCTAAGATCACATCCAACATCTTAGGGTTTACAAGTTCATTATCCAATCAAAACAATCAAAATCAAATCCTAAGTCTAGCATTGATCCAAAGTCCCTAAACGTTCAACACTCATATCATTTACACATTTCATCCTCCATCTCGTCATTAGTCCTAAGAACCTTAGAAGTCACTTTTGCAACAAGGCCATAACACAAGAGGAACATGGAATACAAACTTGATCCATACATCATGAGCAATCCAAATCAATTAAATTTTCAAAGCCTTACAATGCCGATTGATTATCAAAACTCACACTTATACAATCCATACATGGGACCATTACTTTCTACAAATTTCAATGACACAACAAGTGTGAGTATGCCCAAATCAAAGATTGGAACACATTTTCGGATGTTAAATCCAAGTCCAAACCTTCAAATCCACCAACCGAACAATCAAAGCATGAGCCTTCAAATGAAAAATGTCATCCCACCAAATCCCTACATGCCAAAGGAGAATGTACCAAGTACAAGTGTTCAAAACATGAATCCAACAAACTTTGGGATGGATACATTTGCAAATCATACGAATATTCCAAACATGAACAATGGTCAATTTCAACCCATCATGCCAAATCTGAGTGTCATCACAAATCAAAATATTGTCCAAAATCAAACACAACTACACACTCCAAATTTGCTTAAGCAAGAGCCAAATCAACTATATCAAGGGATTCAAGATCAAAATCAAGAACAAATTTGGCGAGATCAAATTGCGGCACTTTCAAAAATAGTTGAGGCATTGCACCAAGGGAAATCTCCACCACCATTACCAACATCATTCCTTGGTTTAGGGCTTCCCCCTTTACCTAGCACCAATCAATCCACCTAACACCAATCAAGCCATCACATCAAATCGTTCAAATATACCATCGACATCGCACCAATAGATGGTATCTAATCCAATGACAACATCAATCATGACAAATCAAAATATGGTCTCCCATGGGCCTATCACCTCAGTCATTCCAACCATCCCTATCACTTCAATCACTCCAACCACCACTATCACACCCATCACATCTCAACCCCTCACTACCATGATCACTCCGAGTGTATCTCAAACACTTTTCACTACATCCAACATGATTCCAAATCCACCATGGTGCAGGAGCACCTTGGCTTAACTCCAATTGGTTGTGAACAAATTTTGGCTTGTACTGACCTTAGCCAAGTCAGGGATTTTGTTGTGAGTTTGATTTGGACCTTAGAAGGTCTTGCATTTGTGTGTGAAGAGTTAGTCTCTAGGACTAAAATCTTCATTAGGCTATCATTAGTGTTAAATTTTGCTTGATTAAGCTTTGGATAGTCTAGGTTAGAATACAATGCATTAAGTGTGTCATAACCACATCTAATTTGTTAGAAGATGCCAAGGAACGGTTAAGGGAGATGTTGATTACTCGAGATCAAGGTGTTAGAGGTACTATGTTTGAGGATCATGACACAATCATGGCATAATGGAAGTGGCAAAGTTGTTGTAAAACTGCATGGCAACGTCTTGTTAGGTTGCATGCAGCTAGAATGGAGTGGAATCCCTTGAAATCAGGGATATGGAGCGACCAATCTCCCTTGAAACATGGAAAGGGCATCCCAAATAGAATGATGGCTCATAGAAAGGAAGCAGTTGTAATTATAATAAAATTTTAGGTGTGAATGAAGGGAGTATTCTACATTTTTCTATTTTCTGCCCGTGACTTTTGAGAAAAAATGAATTTGTAGGCACTGTACTTGTTGATTAATACTATGTTTATAGTTTTTAGGTAATGTAGAGAAGTTTTCATTTGGTATTCAAGTTGCTTAGTGTACGTTTACTATTTTAAGTTCATAGTTTAGAGATATAGAGTGTTTCTCAGAAATCCCTGTGTGTTTTGCAACAAAGATCTAATAGGTGTAGAATACTTAGATTTGGCACTGAATTCATGTTATTAGAATAGTTTTGAATCACTTCTCATTGTGTATCCAAGTTGAGTGGAGTGGAATTATATATTTGAATCCTTAGATTAGAATTTAGGGAGTTTGTAAACACAGTTTTGAGCAGTCAGTCAACAAATGGCTCCCCCATGAAATCTGCCCATGGAGTTTTTCTGAGGTTGATGGAAATGATAGGGGAGCCATGCTTTTGTACATATTTAGTCATAGGAATCTTTGAGAGCCAAGCAAAAGTTGGTAATACCAAACCCTAGGCGAGTGTAAACTACCCGGTTAGGAGTTTGGAAGAGCAAATTGGAAGAGCTCAGGCAGGGGTAGAAGGTACAGTACAGAAGCTGTACGATATAAAGTAGGTTTTGGTCATATTTTGATAGAATGAAAATGAATGAGGCTTGAACAACTCACTGGAGTGAGAAATTAACAAGGAACTCTCAAAACCCTAGATATTAGGTCTATTGGCCCTAACAACCCTTGAATGTAGGAATCAGCTGTACGGTACAGTCTAAAGCTTGAGACCCTGTGAAAGATTTAAAAGCCTAAACAGGGTGTCAGAGAATGTAATTTTTTTTTTAGGTCCTTTGGAAAGTAAGGGAAGGAAAAGAGAAAAAGGGACTGGTAAGGGCTAATGAGAATTAGGCCTCTTCTAGGAAAGATTTTGGAATCGGGAGAAGTGGAAGCTAAAGAACCACCAAAATGCATACAAGTGGATCTAAAATGCAAGGAGACAGTATCTTCAACTCCCCTGCAAGAAGTTCTAACAAATTGATGAAGTTGGCATCTAGACTCTTCTAGGTGTAGTGACAAAGATTGCAAGTGCAAGAAGGTGTTGAATCCTCTGAGGTTAAAGCACAAGGTGGAAACTCTTGGAACAAAGTTATAGCAAGGTTCAGTTGGTGAACCAAGTTAAAATAGAGCCTAGAATATTGTTAGGTTCATGATGAAGGCAGCGTAATGTCTTCTTGTTGATTAGGTGCAAGAAAACCTTGGAGGTTAACATACACCACACCACCACCCCCACCACCACTAACTTCCACCACATCAAGCCAATACAACGCAAAATTACAAGCTGCTTTTCAAAAGGGATTCCAACAATATCTATCCATGCAACAAGCAACACAGGCTCAACAAGTGTAACAACCCTCTCAAGTTGCCCAAGGCTCTTAAGCTACTCAACAAACACAAGCACAAACACAAAAAATGACAACTGTTGAGAACAAGGATCAAGATCAATCCATCACTAACCACCTTGAAGCTGTGTCTACTTCATCCAATGATCAAATCGACATATGTCAAGAGTCACTTTTGAATCATGATCAAAATCCACCAACAATACTTGACAATGAGCCAATTCGAGAAATATCAACATCACTTGACTCTATGGTCGAAGACATTCACAATCTCTCCACCGCAATTGTTGAAAACAATGATAAAAATCTCTCCATCGAGGAGCACATTGAGGATGTATCTACACAATCCAATGATCAATTCACCATACATCAAGAGCCACTGTTCAGTGATCTCTTTTAAGGAGTGTTAGGATTATTTGATCCTATTGACATAATGCATGATTCGTTGATCAATGATCATATTGAAAATGTTTCTACATTGCCTTATGAGTTAGAGGATATATCTCAAGAAGTTATCCTAAAGCATGATCAACATCCTTCACCAAAGTCTAGCAATGGTCCTTTCTAAGACATATTGACCCCCTTTGACTTCATGGATATCGATACTGAAGGAACCTTGAACTCAACACTTGAGGATATTGGACCACTTCACATGCCCAATGAAGATATCCAAGCACCATTTGTAAGCAATCCATCCTTTGAAACTGACGCATTTCAAGAGCTTGATCCAAAGCATGTCAAAAGCAACTCCAAAATCATTCAAGATCAAGAATTTGTATCTTCAAGATACTACAATAATCTAATGGACACTCTCCTATCTATGCAAGATGATCATATCCATGTAGCACATACTCCTCCATCTACCCATGAGATGCTTTCTATAGATGGACACGTAGATGATCTTCATCTAGAACAAGATTGTGTTACACAAAAAGAGCAGATTCTTAACTCCTATAATCAAACAGAGTTGTCAACATCAGGATCAAATATGTCCCAAATTTAGATTGAGGACATCATGAATAAAGATATCCATCATTATCTGATCAAGGAAACAAGTCAGATAGAACATCCAGAGTTAGCAGAGTGGAAAATTGAAACAATGTCACCTACGGTGGTCATTCGTCAGAGCACGTTTATCGAACAAAACATCTCAAAGAAAGAAGAATCAAAGAAAGAAGGTACTACTACCACCATACTGGGGGAAACTTCATCTCAAGTAAATGTCAACATAAGGAGCACGAAGAATCCTTATGATGAAACTAGTGTCAATACTACAACTAGCCACGCCATGAATCTTCATCCACCCATCACCCCATCCATGAATTGGGACCAACGTCAAAAGAAAGATTTGAATCAAAGTACAAAGAACGTTATCAAAGCAAAAGAAGTTGATAAACATAATGGACAAATCAAATACAAATGGATGCCAAAGAATACAAAGAAAGATCATCCCTATCAAACTCCATTAGTCAAAGAAACTATGGGGCAAAATAAAAAAGGGAAAAATATCCATCAAAGATATCCACAAAAGCAAAAGTAGGCTTTTCAAGTGACATACAAAGTGTATCAAGTAGTTGGTCCTAATTCCACCCACACTTTCGTATCCACCCATCATTGCTCATCGTCCCAAGTTTGGAGAGTCAAAGGTTCCAAACTGTCAACCAATCCATCTCCTATCCCTAAACACACTCCATCCACGCCTCCACGCATGATATCCAATTCTCACATTGACCATGTATTGGCAATGACCCTTCATCATAAGGATTCAGAAGGCACTCTATCGCGATGTACGCACAAAGACAGAGTTAACCTTGGTATTGATAAAGTAGATCAAGAATATGAAAAGTTGCATTCAAGCGCATGTATCTTAGCAAAGCAACTTCTTCAGGCAGGATATCGATGACACATTATGATAGGGGCATCTACATCAGCAACACCTTGTGATTCAACATGAATTTAAAATCTTTTAGAAAAATCAAAAAATATGAAAATCCAAAAAAAATTAGAAAAAGGATTGAAAACAATAAAGAGAAAAAATTGCCCTCTAGTGAAAACCGCATGTGCGGTGCTTTGGGCATGTACCATGATGAAAACCTGGCAAAAAGGTGTCATGTGTAGAATCGAGCATCTAGGTGAAAGCATCTCATCCCATTCGTAATAAATCGAGCATTCCATCCATCTTATCCATAATAAATCCATTCATCCAAAAACCATTGATCCAATCCATTTTCATCCATCTACATCCATCATCCAAGTTATCTTGATCTTGATGAAAGTTTGGGGCACACTTTGCACTTGCTTATGGTAAACATCTTGACATGGGCTGTTTTCATTGATCTTATCCTATGCAACATTATCTGAGCCATGAAGCACTATCCAAATGAGCTTTCTTAATCCAAACACCTTATCTTATCACAAGATAATCCTTGGCATCCTTTGTGTGCTTATCCATATCCATCCATCCAAACGCCTATCCAAGCATCCACCCATGACATTCCATACATTGCTAGACACTGGGGGCAGATATTTACATTTTGCTTCGGGAATAAATCTTGATCTATATCCTTTGAATTATGAGGTGATCCGAACATTGGAAAACATGAAATCAAAATTGGTCAAAGCATTTGTGATCTAGAAATCCAAATCACTAGCCCATGGCATATTTTGACGAGAAGATGTTCCTTATCAGTCTTCATCTTTCATCAAACATCAATCCAAGTAATCACTATCAGTTGCATCTAAGCTGCACGTCAAATGTCACATCAAATCATCCAAACATATTTTGTTCCAAACCAAGCTTCATCAATCATGATCAATCAAATCCAATCAAAACATTAGCATCAATCAATCCATCATCTTGGGATATCCATCCTAATCCGTGTGTTGCTTAACACTATCCTTGCATTGTTGTGCATCCTCAACAATGTTATCATCATCAATCCTGATCAATCAAATCCTTGCATTGTTGTGTATCCTCAACAATGTTATCATCATCTTCAATCCATCGATCTGATCAATCAACCTTAGCTTGATTTTCAACAAAATCCCAAACAGAGCACTGATATCATATCCATATCCAAATCATCAAAATCATGTGAAAATCCATAAACATTAGAAAATTAGAAAATCCAAAAATAGGTCAAAAAGTTATTCAAAAAATCCAAAAACAAGGTCATCTTGTCGAACTACGTCGTCTCTGAGCTTGACGTAGGTAAGGTTGATCTTTGATCATCCCCTGAGACATTTAGGTCAATCCTATAGGAGTTCGTCATAATAAACTGACAATTATCATGTATCTTCATCTCAAATCTAAGTAAGCCGTCAAAACTACGTGGTCTTTGCGTATATCGTGAGGCAAGGCTAATTTGTTGATCCGGACCGAGGCCCCTAGGATAGGGTCCTTAGGTGTTAGTATCTTGGTAAAATCTTAGAAAATCCCAAAAACATTGGAAAATTGAAAATCAAAACATTTGAAAATCTCAAAAAATACCAAAAATAGCCTCAAAACATTGCAAAACTCCAAAAACATCCAAATATTTTAAAAATCCATCCGTCTCATCTCGCTTGCACCCACAATAATCAATCATCCATAATAAATCATTGTCATTTCATCCTTTGGCAACACAAACAAAACAATCATACAGGTCGTAAAGAAAAGCAAGCTTCAATTGTAAAATCAAAATTGAAACAACAAACCTTTGAAATAAAATCAAACTCCTTTGATCATTTTCAAACATGTCACAACCTTATATCAACAGCCTATCAATCAACTTTATCAAACCATCATCATCCTATACAATGCATGTCCTAGGATATATCGTTCCATAATGGGCATCATTTTGGATATCACTTGGATTCTTATCCTATCAAAACACATCCCTTTGGCTAGAGGTATGAAGAACATTGGCTTGTTTGTGTACTTGATCTTTTCTTTTGATTTATCTTATTGCACTCATTCCAAGGACCTCTCGATGATATCCGAACGAAGGATTTAGAGAGATAAGAATGGGGCAAGCAATGATCATTATCTTTTATTGTTTTGCTGGAATGCTTTTGTAAAATAACTTGGTGAATACTTGCTTTGTTAGGTACGCCCCAGCAAGGTTTCAGATGTCAAGTGTGAACAAGAATACTCCTATCTACTTGTCGAAGTCAAAGTCCATCACACTAGGTACAATGCCATCCTGGTTCTTTATACCTTGATGCATCGTACCTACGTGTGTTATCAAACATAAGGTAAGTAGCCCTTTTAAAATCCCAATCCTTGATAAGCAAATCATCATCATTTATCATCATCATCATCATTTATCATCCATCTATCATCATCATTTATCATCATCATCATCATTTATCATCCATCTATCATCATCTATCATCATCATCATCTCTAATAAAGTCTCGTCAGATCATGGACTTGTGGGATCCTCTTGTCATCATCTCATTTCCGCACTAACATCATCATCACCAATGCATCCATCATGCATCCATCCTGCATCCACAAACCGTCAGCATACCACATATCATTCATATCATACATAATAGGAAACATCCATCATTTCACATGCATTGAATTTTCATATCATCATCATAATATAGATCTGTTAGTCTAAGCATCTGCATAAAACATCCATTTGCATAATCACAACATATCACATCATCCATTTCATCCATCTCATATCATATCATCATTTAAGTTGTTTAGGATAATATAGATTTGTTATTCTAAACATCTTGAAATCATCCCATTTGCATCATCGTCCATAACCATCCATTTTGAACCTCTTTATCGTGAGATCGACCCTCAAATTGAATCTTTTCGCTCGATCTCTCAAGGGGGCAATGTACTAGTGTGCTTTCCGCTGGGGCATTTGAAAAATTAGAAATTTTTGATTTTGATCGCGGCAAAGTTGTTCTTTGAACCAACGCAACAAGTACATTGCTTCAAAGAGGGGCAAAATGTAGACACGTCAAATTGACATAATGCATTCAACTAGGTCATATTCATCCATTCGGAAAATAAATTAAGTTTATTTATCAATCTCCTAAAGTCATCAGTTTAAATCAAATAAATCAGCTTGATCCCATCACCCTCATTTTAATTAAATAAATCAAGCCTTTTATTTAATTAAATCCAAAATTAATTTCCATCCTTTTCTAATTTAAATAAATCAAATATTTAAGTAATAAAAGTCAAACCACCCTAATCATCATCCTAGCTAATTAATCCTGATTAAAGGCTAATCTCATCGCACTTGGATTCTCTAGATTATGCCACTTGCACAAATAAATCAATTTATTGATTTATTAAAACCCTCATTTTCACTCAACATGGCATTTATGGGGAATATTCCCTCAAGTTTGAAAAATGTGACAAGTTGATTTGTCCCTCCAACATTGCATTTATTGCTCTTTTTCTTCTCCCCCTCTCTAAATTTATTGCCAAATTTGAATTCAAATTCTCCCTCTCACAGGCACATTTCCCAAATCTTGCACATGCATCCACCACTCACATGATGACAAGTGCCCTCATCTTATTGGCTGAATCTTAGTCCCACATCCTCCATGTTTGGCACTCTTAGCCTTTGAAAATCTATAAATGAAAGCTTCATCTTTGATCAAATCCTTCACAATCTTCACAACTCCACAATCACTCATGTAAAGTCATTCTTCATTGGAGAACTGATTTTTCCCACCATCACTCCACAATCTTAGCATGTCATCTCCAAGATCGTTCAAGGTCACTCTCTTCATTTGAGAAATGATCTTGTCCATCATTATCAATAGCTTATCTAAAGGGGTTGGGAAAGGGCTATTTTCCATATCAAAATAGGACCAATCCCCCCATAAGATCAAGTGTTTGTCTTGTTTTAGGATAGGGATAGTTATTTGTGTTTGTATTTGCTCAATTATATCATCATTTTCCTTGTTTTCTAACAATGCAGATGGATTTTATGGGGAACTCATGTTTTAATCTTGCATTTGATCTATTAATGTGATTTGTTCATTTTATTTATGCAAGTTTAGAAAGGGGTTCACAAAATAAATCCTGGATAAGCAAGGTGTCATTAAATCTCCAAATACAATGATCATGTCAAAATTTGGGTTTCAGGTCCATCCATGGAATCCAAGCTAGGGAGGAATTTCGGGGAAATCCGAGCCAGCGGATTCCAACAAAATAAATGTGAAAACCACCTACTAGCGACTCAATCTAATCATTATCAATCATGAAACAACATGTGAGATCTCAAAATAGCATAAATTAATCACAAAATGCATCATCATTTGCTAAAAAATCCCTACTACATTTTTTTGCACATTCTACTAGGTTCTGGGAAAATCTGCACGGGACGAATTTATGCAAAGGAGGAGATATTCATGCAAGTTCGGAAAAAATAGGGAACAACAAATTTTAGGAAAATTCGGAGGAGAGGGAAAAAATCGAGAAAATCCGGTCGACTGAGGATTCCACAAGGACCAAAAATCCCTGAACTCAGTGCTTAGCCGGAGCTTGAGTGAGATCCTAGAAAATCTGGAGGAGGAGAAAAATCCCGAACTGGGGAGAAAACCCGAATTCCAACTGAGGTAGAACCAAATTCAGATAAAACAAAGTATAGACCCAGGAGGAAAACAAAAGGAAAATTCTCCAAGACCAAAGCCAAAAAAATCAAAGGCATTGAAAGCAAAAAAGAGAAAGGGGGACCCATTTTGTTCTAGAATAAAATGGGGTGGTTATGCAAGGCATAACAGAACCTTTGGGGGGCTTTGTGAAAGTATTGTATAGCATATGTGATGGATTCATTCTTGCATCTTCCTATCCCCTCTGTGTGGACTGCGAGTAGTGCTCTTGTAATAACCTTCACCTCGCAAGACCTGCCGATGGGTTTTAATAGAGAGCCATCTCCTCTTTACATCCCCGTGTGGATCAACGAAAACACTATAGTAGGCACTTCCTTCTTGGCACGAAGTGTCAGGTGAATATTATAACTAAGGAGATTATGTTAATCAATTTACTACATAAAAATGGGTATGACGCACCTAAAAGTACCATCTATATGCATATCATACTTTCCATACCTCCCCTTGGTAGCATCACCTTGTCAGTCCTTGTTGGACCTAAGTCTATAAACTTGCTTTTTGACATAATCCTAGGATTCAAACTCTTTAGAGTGAAGCTAGGTATCCCCTAGTTAGTAGCTATGGATGCAGTTCCTTCAATCGTACATAAATGTCTAAAGTTTATTCATGAGGGTTCAGTGCATCTGATCCATGACACTGGCTATACAATGTTGGTTGTGCATGGTAGCTATTCCTTAGACCACTTTTTTCCTGCACTCATTGGTCCACTCCTACCTAGGAAGGACCTCTTGTACCAGACCTATGAGAAGTACAAGAAAGGGTGCTTAATGTCTAGAGTAAGGTACCCTCCATCACCTTATGCTGTTTCGCATAGGGTATGTTTAAAAGCTGACAATGATGCCACCCTGGCCTGGAGAAGGGAACAAGAGAAGCAATCTCAAGGTTCCTCTTCCTCCTCTTCTACTGTCCAGCCTGTCACTTCCTCTCACCCTGCTGTGGCGTCATCGGATTTTGCTCCACGTTCAAACTTCCTATTCTGCCTATGGAGCCTAGGCCCATTCGATATGGTAGAAGGAAGGGTTCCCATGGGGAATCCTATATGTCTCAGCCTCCACAACCACTTATTGCTCTTGCTCCTTGTAAAGTAAATTTTTCCTTAGTATTTTTGAGTTTTCATCCCTTGCTCTTTTTCAGCTTCAGACTGATCCGTGATCAAATAAACAAAGTTGCTCCCAAAAGTGTGCAATGTGCCATGTGGTGGCTACATGAATTTTGTATATCATTTTTCTTTTGGGCAGAGGCTGGGATGCATGTCAATTGGGTGGAGTTTCTCTCTAAAGCCATTCTCATAATGCTAGAAGTCCCCGCTTGCTTGACACATCATCTTTTGCTTTGGGCAGTTTTTTTGTTTTTGTGGAGTGATCCCTTGAAGTGGTGCCTATCAGAACTTGGCGTATATTTTTCTTTCGAAGTGGAGCCTTCGAGTTGGCATCGTCAACCTCAATATTGGCCAATAATTTTTTTCTAGGATGCCTTTTTTCAATCCGATCATTCTCTAACAACTATCTTCAATAAATATTTGAAGAACCATTAATGTTGCAGTTGGGACTTAATGAGCAAAGATCACCATGATCTAATCAAGATCTAGGATCAGATCATGAGCTATCAGGCTAGGGCATTTGGCAGTTTCTATTTCTAGAATATTTTATGGTGGTGCTCTCTTTTGCTGGCTATAAATAGAAGGTGGTGACTTGTTTTGAGAGTTAGAAGAATTTTCTTCAAAGACAATTTTCTTTTGAAGATAGATCCAATAGGGAATTTTTCTTTTCAGAAGTAGAGGGTGTTACAGAACACTGTTATTTCTCTGGCATGCTATATTTTTAAAAGTATAAAATATCATCGGATTGGCATCCGACCTTCATTTTTTTGATCATATGTTTGAAGTATGAACTATTTATAAGAAATCTCTGAAATTGTGCATGATATAGCCTTTGTCAGGTTTCTTATTTATCTTTCTTTCATGATTAAAGTATTGTGTTAAGCCTACTTTGATATTATGGGTTGTTAATTTTTATGCTCTTAAGCTTCTGTGTTGAATGTTAGCCTTTGGGAAATAGACTGTCTTTTATACTTTTCTATTCTTCGCAAAAGTTAGTCTTTCTTCATATTATGTTGTAAAGAGAAGAGTTTTCGGTGAACTTTCACATTTTTGTTAATCAGTAGATCATTCTTATATCTAATGGACCTAAATGGATGCTTCCCACGGGAAGATTTGAATAACTGCATTGTGCTTTCATAAGCCTTTGTTGCTTGTTCTCTTCTCAACAATGAAGGGTTTGTGGTATTTTTGTCCATCATATCAGTTATAAGAAGCAATTTTAGGTTGTAAATGTTGTAAAAGCTTTGGCGCATAGCCATTTTATGTTTTATTCACACTTCTTTCTACCTCTTTCCCCAAAACACAAAGAAGAGCAAGATTTCTATAAAAATACTGGAGGTATTCAGTGAGGTAAAAATTAGTCCCCCACTTGTTGAATTTCCCATAAGACTGTCGGAGAAGCAAAAGCTTTGATGACCAACACTCCTAAAACAGTGAATGGGAATAGTCCCACCACCGAGGTGCTAAAGCCAACTCCCCTCGTTGTCTCTCAACCTCTTCCTCTTGCTCTCATTCAAGAGTCTATCCCTTTGCTAGAGATGGTTGTGATGGACACTCCTATGGATGAGCACGAGCCTTCTTGTTAGTGTAATTAATTATTTATTACACTAGCATAAGTTAACTTAGGTCATGCATCTTTAGTCTTAGGTTAGTTTTTAATAAATCATTTAATAATGGGGTAATGTACCCTTCCATGTTTGTAGGGATAAGATTCCTTCTAGAAGATGAGTTGTCCTTCTAGAACTTATCTCAAAATTTAATAATTTCCTAGATAGGGTTCACATGTTGTTAGATCATGACACATGGCAACATCTCATGCATCTTAGGTTTTTTCTCTTGCCTATATAATTAGGCAACTTGTTCATTTGTAACATATCATATCGTTAATATAGAATCTCTATTATGCATGCCTAGTTGCAACACTTTCTGTGTGGTTGATTAGTTTTCTTGGCAAGGGTCCTCCATTGAAGACTTCAGAGCTTCAAGGACTATGCATCCATAATTTCAACATGGTATCAAAGCTTGTCTAGTGAAACATCAACCCTCGATCAAGAAAGTTGGTGTGCGAGATTCTTTGCAAGCTTGAAGGTTTCCATTGAAGGCTACTTGACTCCACCCGGGGACCAAGCTGATTTCTGAAGTAGATAGAGTCAAATTCGAGCTTGCCATTGTCTTCAAAAGGCCTTGAAACCCTAGGATCACCTACCCATTCATCAAAATTGAATACATCAACCTAGAAGCCATCAGAGGTATTTTTAGGGTTTGCAAAATCAATCGTACGATCCATACAATTTGTAGTAAAAAAATCACCCCGGTCAGTTTCCTCTGAGGAAATTTTTTTTTAGCAGTAGGCACTTTTCTATTTCAGAAAAATCGGGCTCAATTTCTATTTGTTTGGCCAAAAATATATATTTTTGGGTATTTTTCTATAGTTGTAGAAAAGTAAATTTGTGTGACCTACATTATTAATCCATGGTCGACATCCACATTTTTTTTTCGGCATTATAAGGGGTTTGATTTTTTAAATCCACGAGCATTATATTCTACCATCAACATTTGGGATTTATTTTCTGCATAATACATATTTATTTAAATTGACATTATATAAAAAAAATGAATTTCCATTAATAGGCAATATTCAATTTTTTGGTTGTTTTTTATCGTCTGCAAAAAATTATTTTTTGGTCGACTGCTATCATTTATGTGTGCAGGACAAGGAGGTACTTTTGTTAGTCAACCATTCCCTCCATCTGGCCGCTGACTATTTGCACCCATCCATCGGCGTTTGTGCCCTCCCACCGGCCGGTGTTCCGGCCAGCCTCCTGTGGCATTCTCTGCCGACCATTATTGACCCCATCACTGCTAACCCATCCAAGCTCCCGCCGACCACTCTACTCCCCATCGCCGATGATCTATTCTTGGCTCATGCTTTGTTGCCACCGATGACTGTCATCATCTGGAGGATTTGTAAGACTCTAGCCATGCCACCACCTAAATCATCATTCCGCTCAAGCTTAGCCCCGTTGCCACCACAGGAGGTGGTGTCTTTTTTTTTGCCAATATAGCCGATGAGGTCATATCCATGACTGAGGCCTGGCACCCGGGTGCTTTTTTTTGCACCTAATTAGCCTATCAAGTTCCAAATCAAGGCAATTTTTTTGTTTTATCATAAATTTTCACCAATGTATCAAAAATTAGTAAACGAGATACCCTCGGAAAGGTAATTTTGAGCACTTTCTAGTGGTGACATTAGTTCTGTGAAATTTTACTTGCAAAAAATTCTATAGCCAATTGAAGACAAAACCCTAATTTGGACATAAAGGCTTGTATCTTCGCAAGCGTTCATCGAGTTTTGGTGATTCCAGTAGTATCAGGAAGTATTTTCAGAGCTTTTTTTCATCAGTCTAGACCCCTTGATCAATTTCAGCTCCAGGTACTCTTGCATTGATTTTTTTCAGTTTGGTGGATTTGATCAATAACTTGGATATCTTGAAGCTTGGGAAAAGTTTTTTTGATCCAAGTAGCATCACTTCAGTTGCATATCATCCTTGGAAGCTTCTATTTGCTGTTGAAGGTCAGTGTCTTTGTATTTTTTTGAGAAATTTCATTATGGGGCTTGCATATACTCCTTTGACTATGTTGCACAAGGGAAACTATAAGCAATGGCGAGATGGGATCAACCACCATCTCCAATCACTTGATTTTTTGCCACATCTGTATGGTATAGTTCCTCTTGCAAGTGAAGGTATTCATGAATTTGCTTGGAGTTGCAACAGGTACACTGTCTTGGAGATCATTGGTATGCAAGTTGATTGTGATGTTTTGAGTTCTATTGATCATTGTGACTATCCTCACATCCTTCGGACTAAGATTTGGGATATATATGGAGATTTTGACACTCCACCATTTCCCAATGATCATGATTCAGAATGTTATTCCTCAGATCAAGTTCCCCATGATGCTAGTGTTGTGCACGTAGTTGATTGCCTTGAATCTTCCGAAGAGGTTAACAAGGTTCCTTCAGATGCTTCTTCTCCATCAGAGACCATTGGTATCCCTTCACATTCAGTGATTCCTTGTCCAAAATCATTGATTGAGGCTTCCACCATCATCATTCATCAGGACACATTCAGTTTTCCAGACTCAGCCTCATAGGATGGCTTTGTTTCAGGTATCATTGACTTGGCTACTTCTACAGGTTTGGAGGACATTCTTGAGGGGATATCACTCTATTCAGATCCTACTTTGGAGAGTTTTCTTGAGTCTTCTCATTCCTTTGTCTCAACCTTGATTGGAGATCCTGAGACTATATTGGAGACACTTGGTTTCTCTTCAGAGATTTCATGTATGAGATTTATTCCTTGCCATTCCATTTAGGATTTGAGGTTTCTTCAGCATTTTCCATTGAATTTGCTTCTTCCTAGTGGGAGACTTGTGTTTTGGACACATTTGTTGCTTTAGACTTCTTTCAGTGGTTTTGAGGACACTTCATTTAGGGGGGGCTATCAAGTCTCCATCACATCCATCATTCCATCACCGTCTTTGGATATTGTTCACCATTAGTTTTCGCATCGTCCTAGTTTGTCACCCTCTTCATTACTTGTGGAATCTTCATCATTAGTCAAGGAGACACATGATTAGAGTTCAGAGATATCATCAACATCCATCTTCATCCTTCCTTCAATTCCTATATGGAATGGGAAGCATCTCTACACTTGCATTTGGTTTTGTTTCTTCTAAAAGAGAGACAAGTTGTTTGTTGACATTGGATCTTGTTTTGTCTTCAGACACTGATCATTATTGCTATAGGTGATCACATCTTCTGGGGGGGCTATATAGTCTCTCTATTTCCTCCATATCGGGGGGCTAATGTATTGTATCCATGTGACAGATGGTGTACTTGGGGGGTATTTGGGAGTCCTCCATCCTTCCCATCCTATCTCACTTTTTTCATTTTCATCTCCTTTTTGGAGAGGGGTTTTGTTTCCATTGGGTTTTACCCCTTTCTCCAGTTGTGGGAGATTTTTTGCATCTTCTTTATGTAAATGGGTACCTAACATGGCCTTTTAGCCAGGATCCATCATCAATAATGTTTGCATAATCATTGCATTTTCCTCCCTAAGTTGAACTTATGGGGGGGTGTTAGTGTAATTAATTATTTATTACACTAGCATAAGTTAACTTAGGTCATGCATCTTTAGTCCTAGGTTAGTTTTTAATAAATTATTTAATAATGGGGTAATGTCCCTTTCCATGATTGTAGGGATAAGATTCCTTCTAGAAGATGAGTTTTCCTTCTAGAACTTATCTCAACATTTAATAATTTCCTAGATAGGGTTCACATATTGTCACAT
>VDFB02353493.1:345209404-345296787 GCA_007258455.2 Sequoia sempervirens | reverse complement strand
AACTAACTTCATCAAAGAAAGACGTGGAAGTAAAGTATATCCCTGAATAAAGGAACAAACTTCATAAATGAATTTATGTGTTCAACACGATTCAGAGAGAATCTAACGCTCCACTCTCTCCAGATTGACTTTCCATTAAAAAATCTTTCCAAATCGGTTTCGGTCAAAGAGTCTTTGGTGGAGCTTCCTCAAAGTCGTGCAGGAAATGGGCTTTACTACAAGGCCGAGATCGGCTGCGCTTGACTCGATCATTCTTCAACAACCTACAAAACAAAAGGTAACAGACGCGTAAGAAAAGGCATATGGTACATACACGATATGTATTCATTAATCACACATTTCAAATCTACTTCACCATTCAAAATCTGTATACGATATACCATCCATTTTTGGGAGTCAACAGGGCAATAAATGCAATCAAGTCAACACAATAGGCTACAGGAATATAAAAGTGTCTTGCTACAGGATATACCCATAAAAGGTTTCAACAAAGTTTAAACAGTCATGAAATAGCAAAAATGAAGTCATTTAAAGGTTTATCATAACATCAAATTATGAGCATATTTTAGGCTCATCACTGCCCCCTACTTAGCCCAATGCTGGTCCTCCAGCATTAACTTTCCTGGTGGTTTCCCTGAAGTCAGTAGTGGCTGCATGACTCTGGAATGGATGTCCAAACCTGTAATAGATTCCTCTGAAATCCCGACACCTTTCATATCTATGGTCTTCTAATTCACTATTAAGATTTGTAGCCTGATGAGGATACAGGGGCCACATTAGCACAGGGGGTTTGAATGTCAGTGGCAGCCACAATTCAAATCTTGTTTGAAGTCCTAATTGAATATATCTGCTGGTTCATTTGAGTGCAGCTGTAAAGTTTAAGGGACCATGTGGTTCTGACTTTCTTAACCCAATAATCAAATTTTCCCATCTTTTCTCAGTTCTGGTATATGCTAATCTCCAAAATGAATATTGTTGTGCCTGGAATTCATCATATACTTGCTTTCTAATGTCAAATATTTTTGCTATGGCTGAAACATTATTAATACCATATGTCAATGCAAACCGATCTTTCAGCATTGCATGTGGGTTTGAACTTTGAGAGCGTAATGGGACAGACTCTGTTTTCTCAATTTCCTCATACGTTTCCCACTGTCTGCCATAATTCACCTCATTTGCTGCCCACGACATGAATGCTCTCAAATGAATATCACCAATGTATGGAAGAGGATTTCATTCTGTTTCAAGTGGTATTAAAAATCCATGCAAATAGAATTCACACAGAGAATTCCTTAACCAGTTAGGGGCTGCTTGATATGCTTCATAAAACTCTTTGGCAGAATGAATTATGGGGTCTTGGTTTCTTGAAATTCTCATCAATTGAAACCATAAAAATTGTTCTTTGAGGCACAGAGCATAAACTCTGGGTGGCGGTCTGCATTCCATAATTTGACTAGTTACCTTTAGCATTTCATCCATTTTTGCTTTCAATTCAGCAATTTCCTGTTTCTGATTTTTAATTTTCTTTTTCAATTTCTTCTTTTCTATTTGCCACAGACTTTGTTGCATATCAGTTTGGGCAATGTGTCAAAAAGTCACAGTTTGTAGTGTAACTGTTTCTCAATTATTTTTAACAAATTCCAGAAATTTAATTAAAAAGGTCCTCCTATACACAACAGTGGCTTGACACATTGCAGGATGAAATACAACTTCATTAGGCACATTTATTTGTTCAGCCTGTTCTTGTTCTTGCTGCAGGATAAATTCTTCTTGTTACTGCGGTGAAGAAGTCAGTGCTTCCTCCAAGAATTGCATAGCAACATTAACTAGATCATCAAGACTTGGCAACTCGTGCCCATTATGCCCTGCTTCTTTTGTCTCTACTTGTTCCTCTTCAGGAACGATCGAACTCTGAACAGCATTCTCAGATTCATTCTGAGAAACATTAAATTTAGATTCAACAGACCCTTCTGAAATTACAATTACCTCAAGTTTCGGTGAAATATGGGAGGTCCTAAATTGTTTCCTTGTGGAAACCCTTCTTGGTATTGATGTGGCTGTAGGAGGTGTTCCGGTAGGTTTTCTTTTTCTTATTTGTTCAGGGGGCTCTGCCCTACCAGAGGGTGATGGTGAGCTGGTAATATCAACAGCTGTTGCTGTAGGAGAAACTGCTGCAGGGGAAGGTGCTATAGGAGAGGAGCATTGCCTTTTCTGAGAATGAGGGTCAGATTCTGGGGACCCTTCTGCCTTTGATTTTCCTTTCTCCCTCCTAGCGGCAGACCTAGTTTGTACCCTAGCAGAGGATTCAGTTGTGACAGCTATAGAATCAGGTGCTACAGGAGTAGATGACCCTTGCCCTATTCCACTAGTAGATGCAATTTCTTTCTTCTTTCTTTGAGGCCGTGGGGTAATTACCCTAGGGGGTTGTGGAGGTTGTAAACTCTTTTGGGCAACAAATTGTTGCCAGGAGAGAGGTGAAACATCTCTCAAAGAGTGTTGACTAAGCAATTTAATAAAGCCATGATGAGTGACAGAGTTATCTTTCCCTTGTTGAGTTTCATGGGCACTTTGCTCTAAAAACTTTAACAAGAAATTTAGAACATTCACAACCAACCCATGCCTTATATGGCTTAATAATTTAAAATGATGCGAATGCAGATAGGAAAAATGGCCTTCATAGGTTAAATACCTCATTATATACGTGGCATACTCTGAATATGGAAGAGGCAGTGACACTCGCTTGCATCCTTGCTTGGAGATGTCCAGAGGTCCATCAGCAGGCATCAAAAATTCAGCCCTTGTAGCTGCAGCATCTGAAGAAAAGTTTTCTCCAACGGCTAGGAGCCCAGTTACCTCAGCAATTCTGTCTTCAGTTGCAACAACTGTTAGACCCCATACGGTGGCTTCCCCTTTAGAAAGTGTTCTCAAAAAAATTGTCGCAGCCTCCTCATCAAAATCATTTAAACTCAGAAAATAATTTAACCATCCACAGAGGCTAAATGCTTGGACTGTCTGCGGGTTTTGCAACAACAATTCATGAGCTACAGGCTCATGTCGTACCAACTGACCACCCATATTGTAGTTTTTCTTGTTGAACTCAATTTCTTGCTAAAGATTCAAATTCTTTATTTCCTTTTCTGCTCTGGTTTTTCTCTGTTAGGCCGCCACATTTCTTTCTTTTTTCCAAAAATGAACTTTTTTAAACAAGCAGTCTTAATAGTAGTTTGCAAGAAAAAGATGCATTAAAGAAGGTCATGCAATCACGTTTGGAAAGTACCAGAAATATATTAAAGAAAGATTATTTTGCAGTTATGGCAGCGGTGAAAAGACAAGCTTCAAACGATGGATTACCCCGCCCCCTACTTAAAAGATGACATGTGTCCTCACATGTACTAAAAAATAGGTAGAGATTCGGGTGATAATGATCAGTACATGCATAGAAGTAATTGAATAGAATGAAATAAATCAAATATGTGATAAGAAAAGATATGGCGTACCTTTAGTAATTGCACGTACGTGTGAAGAAAGATGACGGTGCTGCGTGAATTAACAAGTTGAAAAGATATCTTAATTAAGGTTGATGCAGATGGTTGAAGTGGATGGGTGACGTGGGTGGATGAAATGTACGAATGAAATAGATGGATGGGATGGATGGATGGAAGATAAAGAAGTGAGGTGCGGGCGATAAATGAAAATGGAGAAAAGGGTTTTCTTAAAAAGAAAACCTTTATTATGAGCATGCTTTTTGAAAATTACGGGAACGCTACAGGAGAAAGGCTAGAGCCTTCGGCTGCAGGAAGAGTAGTGGGAGGAACCTGAATGAACTGCTTCATGAAGTCTTCCTTGGAAACTAGCTTATGGTACAGTCGGAGTCGGTGGCCATTGACGAGCAATTTGAAATGGACTGGATCAATTGTGACCAGCTGTACAGCTTCGTTGTCAAACACATTTTCAACCTCATAGGGCCCAAGCCAGCGTGTTGTGAGTTTACCCTAGTTTTCTTGGTACCTAGAATCATATAACAAAGCCCAATCTCCAGTAGAAAATTTTCTGGTTTTGATGTGCTGATCATGCCATCTCTCGGCCGTTGATTACTTCCGCGTCGCAGGGTGGTTTTCATTTCGTCCAAAGCATTTAGCTGCGTGAGACGGCCCCCATGCTTCCTGATAAGTCCATGCTGAGTTCAAGAGCTGTCCTCAAAGTTTTATGTTCAAATTCAATGGGTAACATAGCTATTTTCCCATAGAGCAACTCAAAAGGTATAAACCCAGTTGTTGTCTTCTATGTAGTTCTATAAGCCCAAACTGCTTCAGGAAGTCTATTACTCCAGTCTTTCTTATGAATCTGCACTGTCTTTATAAGGATTGCTTCAATTTCTCTGTTTGTTACCTCTACCTGACCATTGGCTTGAGGATGATAGGGGCTGGACTTCCTGTGTTTGATCTTATAGTCATTCATAGTGCGTGGATCAGATTTGATCAAACTGAGTCTTTGGATCGGCCATAAGCTCGGGAACTCCAAATCAGTGGTAAATTTGTTCAAGGCTGTGTAATTTAGGCAACTTTGTTATCTCGGCATTAGTCATAGCTTTTACCTCTCAATTCATTTTGTGACATAATCCATGCAAACTAATATATGACTTCTTTCCATTTCTTGTGGGATCAATTGGCCGCGACAAACCATCCCATTTATCAAAAGGGGTGGCTATTACCTACGGATATAGTGGCATTTCATCTGACTTAGTTGGTCTTCCCATACGTTGGCATCTGTCACACTTCCTTGTATAGGCCACAACATCCTTATGTAATGTTGGCCAGTAATACCCTATTGTAAGAATTTTCATTGCTATTCTTTTTGCTACAAAATGCCCTCCACATGGTTCATCATGGCAGGCATGCAAGATATCATAAGTCTCATCTTCTCTTACACATCTTCGCATTACTTGATCAGGGCCAGTATAAAACAGACAATTGGCAATCCAGGTAAAGTTGAAACTTTTCTCTGTCAACAACTTCTTTTCTTTTGGGGAAAAATGAGCTGGTATTATGTTTGATGCTAGATAATTAGCAATATCTGCATACCAAGGTGTATGTGTAGCAATGGAAAACAAGTGTTCATTTGGAAATCTATCATCAATGACCTCTTGTTCCTCAAATGCAGTTGATTGAAGTCTTGATAAAAAGTTAGCTACAACATTAGCTCTTCCTGGTTTGTCAATGATTGTGATATCAAATTTTTGTAACAACAGGAGCCATTGTGCCAATCTACCAGAAATGGCAGGTTTGTTCATCTGGTACTTGATTGCTGCATGGTCGGTGTGGACAAATATCTGATAACCTGTGACATAATGCCTGAATTTATTCAAAGCATATACTACTGCAAGCAATTCCTTTTCTGTAACAGTATAGTTGAGCTCAGGACCTTGAAGGTTTTTGTTGATAAAGTAGATAACATGCTCAATTGAATTTTCTTTTTGACTTAAAACTACTCCTATACCAAAATCAGATGCATCAGCATGTATGTGAAAAGGCAGGTTCCATTTTGGACCTTGAAGAACAGGTTTTTGTAAGTAAGTCCTTTAGTAGCAGGAAGGATTTATCAGGCCTCGTCCACCTCAAATTGGGAATCCTTTGTTAACAAAGCATAAAGTGGACTGGCAATTTTACTAAAGTCTTTTATAAACCTTCTATAATACCCTGCATGACCAAGAAAACTTCTAACATCTTTTTGTTTTGCAGGAGTTTGTAAATTCTGAATAACTTCAATTTTAGCAGGGTCAACCTGAATTCCATTCTTTGAAATATGATGACCTAGAACAATACCTTCTTCCATCATTAGAAAGCACTTTTCACTGTTTAGAGACAAATTTTTCTCTCTACACCTTTTTAATACTTTTTCTAAATTCACAGTGCTTCTTCAAATGTGACTCCATATGTAGTGAAATCATCCATATAAATCTCCATACATTCATGAGATATATCAGCAAATATACTAATTACTGCTCTCTGAAATGTTGCTGGTGCATTGCATAAGCCAAAAGGCAAGACCGAATAAGCAAATGTTCCTCATGGACAGTAAAGCGTGTCTTGTTCTTGATCTTCGGGCAATTTTTATCTGATTATACCCACTGTAACCATCTAAGAAGGAAAAATATTTTTTACCAGACAGAGAATCTAGTACTTGGTCTACAAAAGGTAATGGAAAATGATCTTTCTTAGTGGCATTGTTCAACTCTCTGTAATCTACACATACTCTCCATTTTCCTCCTTTCTTGGGGACAATGACTAATGGAGAAACCCATTGGCTGTCAGAAATTGGGTAAATAAAACCAGCATCAAGCAACTTTTGAAGTTCATTTTTCACTATTTCTCTAAGTGCTGGATTTACTCTTCTCTGAGGTTGTCTAACTGGTGAACAATCTTCTTTAATATATATCCTATGAGTACAGACTCGAGGATCTATTCCCTGCATGTCCCCATATTCCCATGCAAAAGCTTTATGCTGTTCTTGTAGCATTTTTAATAAATCATCCTCTTCAGACTGAGACAACTTACTAGTAACATTCAAACAATGATCTGGAGACAATTCTATCTGCTTAATGAGATTACTCATAGAATCAATAGGTAATGTTTGTACCTCTTGTGGAAGCAAGTTATGAAAAATTGTCAGAAGTTTAGGCAATGAACTCTCAAAATCTAGCTGCTGCAGGAAACATTGATGCTGACTGTCACTTGGATCAGATAAACTATCTGCATCAAGATTGAATTGTAGAATTTGAAAAAGCAAAGCATCTTTACTTTGAAGTTGAGAGAATGGATCATTTTGAAGCATCATCAATTGAGCCAAAGAATTGGCTTCTTCAGTTTCTTCTCCCACATCTGGCCAAATAGGTTGGGACAAATCTGGTTGAGGTTTAGCAGGCGGATACAAAGCCAATTTCTTTATGGACTGCCCATCAAAAATGGTCATATCTCCAGAATGGCATCCTATAAAAGCATCAGCAGTTGCTAACCATGGCCTACCAAGGATAACTGGATACCCTCCTAAAGTTGTCTTAACTGATAATATTGTAAAATCAGTAGGATACTCCCAAGATTCAAGAGTGACAATTACATCTTCTATCATCCCATCAGGTTTGACTGTGGAGTTGTCTGCAAGCTACAGAACTGTGGGTGTAGACTTAATGTTTGAAATATTCAAGGAGTCCATAGTATGCTTTGTCATTACATTAATGGCAGCTCCTAAATCAATCAAAACATTTTTTACAACTTGGCCATTTATATGTATCTGTACTACAGGGCTTCCAGGGTCAATATACTTTGGAATGACTACATTTCCCAACATTATATCAACCAGTTTCCCTAAGACATGAATTGTTTGGGGATCCTTTTTCTTTCATCCAGGCTTCTTCAAACAGGCTTTTTTAATAGCTTTTCCAAAAATAGGAACATCTTTAATAGCCTGAAACAAAGGGATTTGAATTTGCACATTTTTGAGCTGATCTAGAATATCAAAAGTGGGTTCTTCCATGAGTTTAAATTCAGTACTTTGTAACCTCTGAGGAAAAGGTGGTTTATCTTGTCTCTGCAGAACAAGTTCCATAAAAATTGTATTGGGTATAGGTATGTGCTCAGTGGAAACAACAGGTGCATTAGATTCTTCAAGGGGTGAATCAGATATTTCTGTAATCAGAGGTGGTTTGGGAGCAAGTAAAGTAGTTCCAGACCTTAGATGGATGTCATTAACATTTAAGGCATAAGCTTGATATTGGTTGGCTTCAGAAATATACACAGGCTGTTGAGGCTGTTGCTGTTGCTTATTATTGGGATTAGGCAACGACTGGGCAGGCATAGGCGTTTGCTTTGGAGGTCCAGGATTTATGGTAGTTACTGCAGGAGGTGGCATAAGGGCCTCTTGTTGTGGTTGTGGAGGCTGCAGGAATCCAGGAGACTGGTTTTGCCATTGTTGAGGACCTCTCCATTGAGGATTTTGTTGCCAATTTCCTGAAGGTGGGGTCCATTGACCTTGCAGCTGCTGCCAACGTCCTTGAGGAGATTGCCACTGTGGGGTTTGATAATTAGACCAACTTGGTTGAGGCGGATTCCATGGTGGTGGTGGTCCATATGCTTGTTGCCATTGGTTATTATAGCCAAAATAGGGATTACCAAAAGTTAAAGGGTCTTGAGGCATACCTTGCCTTTGGGCCCATGGTCTCCTTTGTGCAACAAAGAACACTTGATCATCATCACCTTCCACTGGTTTGAAATCAGTAGGCAGTTGTTTGGCTTCTAGATTAGCCACCATCTTGCATCTACAATCACGCTTCTTTTGTCTACAGTAGGGACAGAACTCAGCCAAAGCTACCTCAGCTTCTGCATGTTTTTTCCGAGCTTGCATAGTGTCCAATTGTGTAGCCATATTATTAATGATGTCCTGCTTGAAATCAGATAGCAGATTTGTGATCTCCATTCGGGAACTCCACCAGAAGAAGACTTCCCCACTGAAGCATGATGACCTCGACCTTTCTTAACTATTGCTCAAGAGTAGTTAAGGCATATCTTTTGTATATCATCCCAAGGCAGTTGAGTTATATCACCTCCTCCCATTAGGTCCAGGGTGTCAATACAGGCATCACTGATTCCCCTTAGAAAGAGTAGTTTCTGAGAGTCCTTGTTAAGAGTATGGTTTGAGTTCCTTTTTAATGAAAACAAAAACCTTGAAATATAATCTTCCAGACTTTCATCCTCCTTCTGCTGAATTCGAAATATGTCATCACCTTTACTGGCACTCTTACAATATTCCTTATATTTTTCAAGGAATTTCGTCTGCATGGCTGCCCAACTATTTACAACGGCTCTTCCCAGACTCATGAACCATCTAAAAGCTCCCTCCTTCAAAGTGGAAGGAAATAGCTTCAGTTTATGAGCGTCATTGTTGTAGTCATAACTGCGACAGAGGACATCAAATTCAAATAGAAAGGTTTCTGGATCTTCTGTGACCAGGCCATAAAACTTTGGAAGCAAGGAAGAGGGGATGTTTTTAAGATTATCAGTATCTTGTTGGGGAACAATTGGAAACTCAAATGTAGGAGGTGGATTATTAGGTGGATTATTTGCCATGTCTGGGTGCTGGAATAGCAAAGCAAATGGATTTTCCTCAGGTTCATTATCAGCTGGGTCAAATGGTAGTTCAATAAACATATTTTCAAGGAGGAATCTTCCCAGTGCATCTCTTCTTCTTCTATGCATGCAATATGGTGAGTAACGGCTTGAAATATTTTGAAATTTTTTGACTAACAGACTAAACTAATGCTGAAAATGACTTTGTCAGACTCCTAGTTAGACACCATCCCCGCAACGGCACCAAAAATGGCTCGCACTCACAAAAGGATATGAATATCACAGTGAAACTTTCCTGGGAATTGGACATTCTGACAGGTGACTAATATCTTTCTGTGGACATTCATTTACTTGTCAAACCAGGGGATGTAGACTTTAAATGGCACAGGAAAATATATGCACTAGGAATTTGTTTTGGTCAAATCTTAGCAAAAATACATACTAGAAATAAATTCTATCTAAGCTACAGAATTGTAATGCAGAATTCTTTAACTCAACTATGCTTGATTAAAACAGAAAGTGTAACAACTACGACTGAAGCACAAACCATGAACTGGCCTTATGCTGCAGGAACAGTCACAGGGATGGACTCTCTATGCTGCAGGAGCAGTGTAAGACTGAGTTTGCATAAAAACTTCAAAAGATGAAAGCTAACTGGATATCAGCAGAAAAGAACATCTAACTAATTAACTACAGATACTTACTAAGTGGGCCCCCTTAGCAAGCATCTACTGATTACATAGATGCTGAACTCAGAACTTCATCGATCTTTATTCATGAAAACAGAACGAAATACATTATCTTGTTGGTGTGAAAACTAACAACAAACTCCGCTTCTGGTCAAACAGATTCTGTCTTTCATTATCATACTGATTCTTACATGATCTCTGCTACTCTGTTTCTATCTTACCTAAAAAATCATCTATTACTCATTCTATTCATCTTCTACCACTACCTCGCGCAGGAGGAGTATCTTATTTTTAAATTAAAAGAACAACTAACTAACTAACTTCATCAAAGAAAGACGTGGAAGTAAAGTATATCCCTGAATCAAGGAACAAACTTCATAAATGAATTTATGTGTTCAACCCGATTCAGAGAGAATCTAGCGCTCCACTCTCTCCAGATTGACTTTCCATTAAAAATCTTTCCAAATCGGTTTCGGTCAAAGAGTCTTTGGCGGAGCTTCCTCAAAGTCGTGCAGGAAATGGGCTTTACTGCAAGGCCGAGATCGGCTGCGCTTGACTCGATCATTCTTCAACAACCTGCGAAACAAAAGGTAACAGACGCGCAAGAAAAGGCATATGGTACATACACGATATCTATTCATTAATCACACATTTCAAATCTACTTCACCATTCAAAAACTGTATACGATATACCAGCCATTTTCGGGAGTCAACAGGGCAATAAATGCAATCAAGTCAACACAATAGGCTGCAGGAATATAAAAGTGTCTTGCTACAGGATATCCCCATAAAAGGTTTCAAGAAAGTTTAAATAGTCATGAAATAGCAAAAATGAAGTCATTTAAAGGTTTATCATAACATCAAATTATGAGCATATTTTAGGCTCATCATGGCATTTGAAGTGCAACTTAGATGCAACTGATAATGATTACTTGGATTGATGTTGAATGAAAGATGAAGACTGATAAGGAATTTCTTCTCATCAAAATATGTCATGGGCTAGTGATTTGGATTTTTGCTCACAAGTGGTTTGACCAATTTGATTCCACTTTTACCAATGTTCAGATCACCATGTAAGTTGGAGGATATAGATCAAGATTTATTCTTGAAGCTAGATCTAAATATCTACCCCCAGTGTCTAGCAATGTATGGAATGCCATGGATGGATGCTCAGATAGGTGTATGGATGGATGGCTACGGTAAGCACACAAAGGATGCCAGGGATTATCTTGCAATAAGATAAGGTGTTTGAATAGAGGAATGCTTCATTTGGATAGTGCCTCATGGCTCAGAAATACTAAGTAGGATAGGATCAATGAAAATGACCCATGTCAAGATGTTTACCATAAGCAAGTGTAAAATGTGCCCCAAAATTTCATCAAGATCAAGATAATTTGGATGATGGATGCAGATGGATGAAAAATGGATTGGATAAATGGTTCATGGATGAATGGATTTATTATGGATAATATGGATGGAATGTTGGAATTATTATGGATGGGACGAAATGTTGGATTTTATTATGGATGGGATGAGATGCTTTCACCTGAACTAGTGCATGAAGATGCTTGATTCTACACATGATGCATGTTTTCTATATTTTGATCATAGTACCTGTCCAAAGTGCCGCCCATGTAGTTTTCAATAGAGGATGATTTTTTCCTTTACTATTTTCAATCCTTTTTCTAATCTTTTTTGGATTGTTATAATTTTTTTATTTTTTTATTTATTTTTGGATTTTTCTAAAATATTTGAAACTCATGTTGAACCATCTAGTGGTGTCAATGTAGATTCTTTTGTCATGATGTGCCATCAATAGCTTGCTTGAAGAAGTTGCTTTGCTAAGATACGTGCACTTGAATACAACTTTTGAGATACTTGATCTGCTTCATCGATATCAGAGTTAACTTTGTCTTTGTGCACACATCACAATAGAGTACCTTTTGAATCCTAATGATGAAGGGTCATTGCCAATACATGGTCAATTTGAGAATTGTAAATTATGCATGGATGTGTGGATGGAGTGTGTTTAGGGATAAAAGATGGATTGGTTGATAGTTTGGAACCTTTGACTCTCCAAAATTTGGAAGATGAGCAATGATGGGTGGATATGAAAGTATGCATGGAATTAGGCCCAACTACTTGATACACTTTGTACATTGCTTCCGAAGCCCGCTTTTTCAATTGTGGACATCTATGATGCATACTTTTCCCTTTTTTTATTTTTCCCCATAGTTTCTTTGACTGATGGAGTTTCATAGGGATAATATTTCTTTGTATTCTTTGGTATCCATGTGTATTTGATTTGTCCATCATGATTTGCTTCTTTTTCTTTGATAATGTTCTTTGTGCTTTGATTCAAATCTTTCTTTTCATGTTGGTCCCAATTCGTGGATGGGGTGATGCGTGGATGAAGATTCATGACGTGGTTGGTTGTAGTATTGACACTAGTTTCATCATAAGGACTCTTTGTGCTCCCTATGTTGACGTTTTCTTGAGACATAGTTGCCCCTAGTATGGTGGTAGTAGCAAATTCATGCTTTGATTCTGCTTGTTCTAAGAGATCTTGTTTAGAATGTATTCTCTAATCAATGATCACTGTATATGGTGTTATTTCCATTTGTTGAGCTATGATAACTCCAGAATATCCTATTCTATCTGACTTGTTTCCTTGAGTGGATACTATTGGATATGTTTATTCATGATGTCCTCATTCTAAATTTTGGATATATTTGATCCTAATGTTGACAACTTAGTTTGACTATAGGAATTGATAACCTGCTCTTTTTGTGTAATGATGTAAGGAGTAAAAGAATCATGTTTTGAATGAAGATCATCTACATGTCCATCCAAAGAAAGCATCTCATGGGTAGATGGAGGAATATGTGTTATATGGACATGATCATCATTTGTGACATCTTGTATAGATAGGAGAGTTTCCATTAGATCATTATAATATCTTGGAGATATGAAGTCTTGATCTTGATTAATTTTAGAATTGCTTTCGACATGCTTTGGATCAAGTTCTTGACATGGGTCTATTTCAAAGGATGGATTTCTTATAAAATGTTCTTGGATGACGACATTAGGCATGTGAACTGGCTCAATATCCTGTTCATTTTTTAGTGAACTTGGATTGATTCAAATGTTGAGTTGAAGATTCCTTCAATATCTACAACCATGAGGTCAAAGGATGTCAATATGTCTTGGAAAGGACCATTACTAGAATTTGGTGGGAGATATTGATCATGCTTTGGAATAAATTTTTGAGATATGTCCTCTAACTTATTAGGTGATGTAGAGACATTTTCAACATGATCATTGGTTGATGGATTGTTGATTACAAGATCAAATAATGTTATCACTCCTTCAAATGGATCATTGTTGGATATTATTGAAGGATTCTTATCATGATAAAAAAGTGACTCTTGATGTATGTTGATTTGATCTTTGGATGAGGTAGAAACATCTTCCATGTGTTCATTGATGCATAGGTCTTGATTATGTGATCATTGACTTGGATCAATACATGGAGTCATTAACATTAGTTGGGATTTTGAACAACATTTTCTTGTTGGGCTTCGTATTGGGCTTGAGATTGCACTTGCACTTGAGCCTAGGCTTGTGCTTGTTGGGTTTGTAGTGTGGCTTGGGCTTGTGCTACTTGTTGCGTGGCTAGATATTGTTAGATGGCCTTTTTGGCAGGCCTAGTGAGTTTCTAGTGCAATGTTATATTGTCTTGTTGTGTTTGGTTTTGGAGGTAGTGTGGCGGATTTGGAATTGTGTTGGATGTAGTGACAAGTGGTTGAGATACGCTTGGAGTGATCATGGTAGTGAGGGGTTGAGATGTGATGGGTGTGAGAGTGGTGGTTGGAATGATTGAAGTGATAGTGATGGTTGGAATGACTGAGGTGATAGGTCCTTGGGAGGCCATGTTTTGATTTGTTAGGATTGATGTTTTGTTTTATTGAATACCATTTGTTGTTGTGACATCAATGGCATATTTGGAGGATTGGATGCAATTATTTGATCGGTGCTTGATGGATTGCCTTGGATCAATTGATTTTGGACAATGTTCTGATTTGGCATGATAGGTTGAAATTGAACATTGTTGATGTTGGGAATCACATTGCCTTGATTTAGGTAACTTTGATTTTGCATGGTGTTACCTTGACTTGGACTAATACACGGAGTCGTTAACATCTTGTTTGGAATTTGAACAATATTTGTAGGATTCACAAACATATCTATCCCAAAGTTTACCAAGTTTGGATTCAAAATGTTCATGTTTTGTAAAGTTGTACTTGGTACATTCACATTTGGCATGTTGGGATTTGATGAGATGACGTTGTTCATTTCAAGGCTCATGCATTGATTGTTCAATTAATAGATTTGTAGGTTTGGACATGGATTTAAATCTACCATAGGGAAAGGTGTTCCAAACTTTGATTTGGGCATACTCACATTTGTTGTACCATTGACATTCGTAGAAGGTAATGATCCCATGTATGGATTGTATAAGTGTGAGTTTTGATAATCAATCTGCATTGTAAGGCTTTGAAAGTTCAATTGATTTAGATTACTCATGATGTATGGATCAAGTTTATATTCAATGTTCCTCTTGTGTTGAGGTCTAGTTTGGACCATAAAATAAGGATCAATCTTCAAGAATGTGGGAGGTGAACCTCTAATTCTTTGGATTGATCTAAACTCTAGGTACAAAAAAGAAAGTCTAAGATTTTAAGGATCAAAAGGATGGTGATGACATACGAAATATGGATGATTAGTGAATGATTGAAACTCTTAGGAAACCTTGAAGAGGATACTAAAATTTAGGACTTGGATTGATGTTTGATTTTATTTGGGATTGGTTTGATTTGATTTGGATAGTGAACTCATAAACTCTAAGAGACCTTGGATTTTTTCCTAGAATAAATTTGTCCACAAGATGCTAATTTGACTAAATGTGTAAAGAAAGATTCATCTAGACACACCTAACCAAACAAGATGATTTTGATTTGATTTGTTTTTGGATTTTATATAATGAACTCTTAAACCCCAAGATGTTGGATGTTATCAAGTGATAGACTTGTTCACAAGGATTGATAATTTGACTAAAAATGTGGAGAATGATTCATCTACACACATATAATCAAATGAAATGATTTTGATTTGGTTCAAATTATTTTTCCCAAAGTTTAGCATGAGGGATTTTTTCAAGATTTCCAAGAATTTTTCATGAGATGATTTTGATTTTGATGTTTGGGAGATGGATGAAAGTTTGATTTTGATCCTAAGAGACTTAGAGAGACTTTGTTTACTAGACCTTGAGATATTGAAGAACACACTTTTCTCTAAGAGTAGTCTAAACCAAAAGACCAATGTTTGTTCGAAAGACAATAAAAAGATAAACAAGCACATGTATGGGGTTCAATTTGAGTTAATCTTGGTTAATGACTTGCTTTTACCACAAACACACTTCTTGCTTAGTTTTCAAACTGAATGTCTATGTCTCAATTCCTTTGCGTTCCACAAGGTCCATTATATGAAAATCAAGGTTTCAAGAGCATAGTTTCTTATTGTTGACTTTGGAATGAACAAATCAAGTTGTAGGTCTTAGTGTTTAGAAGCCTTCTAGGGATAAGAACCCCTAGGGACAAGAAGTAACACGTGAAGTTTTCAAAGGTATTTGTTCCTCTTAAAGAGTTTGAAATTCTGATGATTTTGTTGAATGTTGGTTTCAATGTTTTGGATCCAAGCACTGTGTTTTCAAACTGACTCATAAGCAATATAACATCCTAGCTCAATTGGTACAATTTTCTTGGTGGGCTTTCCTCATGCCCTTTGTAGTAGAAGAGATGATTTTACATGCAATCAAGGAAAAAATATAAAAGTATGTTAAGAATGAAGTTTTAACCTCTATATTTTAACCAAGATCGGACATGGCAAGTAACTTCTTGGAGTCTAAGTTCCAATCCACCACTTTGATAAATTTGTTGGATGGACTGGTTGGTTGCTACAAATAAGGTTCTTAATGACGAGACATCGGGAACATGGCACCTTGCGAGCATCTAGTAAGCCACTAAAGGATTTAATCAATCCTACTAGGGGTGCTTATACTTTTTACAGTAGTACCCCATTATGAAAGAAATTGTATGGCTAAGGCCTACATACCATGAGGACTTGACAACTTAGTCTTATCCATTTATATACTGGCCCGAATGAAAAATTGGTTGGAGTCACTTTCGAGTTCTCCTTTTGGATGTGTCTCTTAGGCAAGCCCCGCTAAAGGTAAACAATAGCGAGCAAACACGTCCATAGTTCGATCGACCTTCATTTAGAAACAAAGGGAGATCACACGCGATATGCCTAACTCACACTTGCAAGCTTTGTTTAATTTTAGTTCCCAAAATGAATTGTGGAGGCAATATTTTATGCAACTTAATGTCATCGAAAAGACTTTTGATTCTCAAGATCACCATGAAGCACGAGAGGAGTGCGTATGCCTTTTTAGATGAGATTATTTTGCAAAAAACATTATGAAGCATAAAATACATGTTCATTTTAACCTTTCAAAGCAATAATGAGTGTGTTTTAAGGACCAAAAGTAAAATGTGAATTTTGTTTGTTCAATTTTAGGATCCAAATTGAAGCTAGTAAGTGTCTAATGTTCCTTTTAACCCTTTGTAGCAAAAAAGAAAGCTTTTGTAATGTTTTTTTTTAAAGCCCCAAAAACAAGTGAGTTAGTCTAAAACAAAAAATTAAAACATAAGATGGAAATCCCTAAAAGCATTAAAAAACACTTTTGAGTTTCAAGTTTGATGATCAATTCTTTGACTCCAATCTTGCTTTTGTTTTCACTTGATTCCAATGTTTGATTTTAATGTCAACCTATAAACATTGAAAAATTATCTGAAATGAGAAATATGCAGTTATTGTAGAATTATAAAGATATGCATAAGGAATGTTATCTATTTAAAAAAAATAAAATTGCCAAGGATCATGAAGTTGACCCAATAACAAATATCAAAACATTTATATTTGCATCCATTTTTATGAAAAAACCATTAATTTGAAAACTTCATATACAAAGCCAAAAAAATTTCCCTTAGTGAGCTTTAGATCAAAGAGATTGATTAGTGGACATTAACATCTATAAGAAATATTACCATCTTTTGAATTCATAGAAGTTAAAAAAATTTAAATATTCACTTCAACCTGCAAAACCAATGAACTTTTAGCAATGGTATGTTTCATTGAAATTAATTCCCATTTTTTTTTTTTTTCAAAAGATGTCAATTGGGTCCTACGAGTAGATTTCAAAAACAAAACCCCAAGTGTTTTTTTTTTGAAAGAAACAAACTAATGTCTTGACAGCAAATAAATGTTTCCTTTCAATCTAATACAATTTTCAAATATATGAAAGGACAACCAATAAATGTCTTAAAAGAAAATCTTTCAAACAGATGCATTTGGCAGACACAAGTTCCACCATAAATGTCAAAGGAGAAATTTTTCAAGCCAAAGCGAATCGCAGATGTAAGGACACACCAAAAAATCCTTTGAAAATATTTCCAAGTAAATGTAAAGGGTAGGTGTAAAGCCGAATTCAACAGCCTTTCCTAGCATTTAAGGTTTGATTTCAAAGAATTTTTCTTACTTTATGTCCTATCTTCCTACATGCCAATGGCAGCTTAAAAACATAGATAATGCACGTGCTCATAATATCTCACAAAAACATGGTTGGATGGAATGCAATATTTGCAGGATGTGAAGAAAATGGATTTAGCCTTAAAGAGAATTTGATTCTTTATAGTCACTTTCAAATCTAATTGCAGTGTACCAAGGGAACACTAGTAGAATTTGACAAATAAATGACTATGTGACTAAAGCTTTTAGCCATGTGACTAAAAATTCTAGTCACATGACTAAAAATGACTAAATAAATGACTATTACTCCTCTATTCTTTTTTCTTTTGAATTTGATCATAATCCATAGAGCTTAAGCCCCCCTCATGGAACCCCTACCTAAGTAGGCCATTTGGCTATCTAGGATTCTTGGTGCACCAAAAATACCTATTGCATGGAAAGCATTGCCTCTCGGTGCAGTCTTAAGGCCTTCACATATTTTATAAAAAAATTTAACATTTACATTCTTTAACTTTTATTACTCATTATGTTAATGAATCATTATTTTTTTTAACTATGATTTAAAGCCAGTTTGATTTTCCTGTTGTGTTAGCATGTCAAATGCATCAAAGAGAAATTGTGGTCAATTTCACTAATAAAATATGATTTAAACAATCCAATTGTATTTTGAGGCTATCATGTAGACACTTTCATTTCAAAAGGTCAAGTAGTTATTTCTTGAAGCAATTAGATTCAATTTACATGGATTGTAGAAACGTAATGTTTGTAAAAGTAATTATTTCTAGAAGAAGTGCCTTAAAAACATAAAGTCAAATAGTTATTTCTAGAAGCAATTAGATTCAATTAACATGGATTGTAGAAACATAATGGTCAAGTCTACTAAAAACAAAGATTTTTCCCTAAAAAAAGAACATTTTTCCCTAAAAATGAAGATTTTTCCCTAAGAATGAAGATTGATTCACTTCTATCTTCGCTTGCTGATATACTCGGCCATCTTAATAATGTGAAATATGAATAACAATGATCGCTTTTAGTATGCAATTTTTTTTTTCTTTTAGACTTTATATTGTTAATTATTTTTTAAAAATAGAATTATTTTATAAACTATGAAATCAACTGTGTGTTGATCATTTTTATAGATGTTATCTTTTTATACAAGTTTGAAATCTATTAATTTTAGGAGCACATTATGCTTATCTTAATTTTCACAACCTATATTAAAATAACAATGTAGATAGATGAATTTTTTTCCCCTAAAAATGAAGATTAATTTTTGCATGCCTTCCGAACAATAGTTTCTTTTGGTGCATTTTAGCAATAGGTATTTTTGGTGCCTTGGTTGGGTCGTGTATGCATTTGGAGGGAATTTTAGGCAGTTTCTTTTTGGCGTAAAACATTGTGATTGCATGTTGGAGGGAAGTTTGGAAGTTTAATCAACAATTTGGTGTTTCAGCTCCTGCGTTTTAAGGTTTTCTCTTGGTTTGTAGAGTAGAAAATTGGCTTAAAAAAGACTCCAATATTAAAGGATCATTGACATTGATGCAATGACAAAGACGTCACTGATAAAGGATCATAGAGTGGTTTCTTTATCATGAAGAACAACAAAGGTATCCATCCACCAAGGCACTGTCATGAGGGCATGATGCATAGCAACCAAGAGACACTACTAGATAAAAGGAGGTTTTAAGACATTAATTTAAAACTAAATATTAGTTTTGTCTTAAATATATATTTTATATTTAAATTATATTTTTAATTTTCTAATTGTCTTAAATTTTAAATAAAAAATATACTTTTTCTAAACTAATTTTTTAATTTCCCTCCATTCATTTCCCCTCCTCATTCAACATGTATTTTCCTTTTCCCTCCGTGATGGCATTGAGCTAAATTTCAATAGTAGGCTGCGTGGGATTTTATGCAGCAGAAAAGCCACCAATGGTGGTGAGAAGACTCCAAATTGTGCAAGGAGACCACTTTAAGTCAAGTGTTCTATTGAAGAAGCCCACGATCTGGAGGAGCCCGAGCCATATACGCTACCCATTACACTCTACCCATTGTGTCCACATATAATGAATCCGCCTCCCACCATAGGATGAATTCGCCAGGCAGAGAGCCAAAAAGGTGATAGAGGTGAGCTCAAGAATGAATGGGTTTTGAGAATTCTAGTTGTTATTGAGGTTCAATCTTGTAACCATTTTTTTATTTTAATAGAATGAAGTTGCATTCAGTTTAATTTTTATTCATGGTTCCAATATATTTTTTGCATTCATCTAATATTGCGACTCAACAGTGATTGGTTTAGGTTTAGATTGTAGTCTAAATGCCTTGCAGGTGTTTCCCGTGTGCAGCCTTTGACGACCTCAAAGCCCACAATATGACTTGTAAATGCAGAACCCTATCTAAACCAACAATGAACCAAACCCAAACCTGAACCAAAAAATATTGTACTTGAATCCAGGGCCGTAGGTGAGCTAATCGGTAAAACAAATTATTTATGATTTTGGATAATTACTGTACAAAATATTAATACTGTGTTAATTCCTGTATGTGTATAAATCTCTCTCTCTCTCCCTCGCTCTATAAATCTATAATATCTATGCATATATTCTGTTAATAGGTTTACACACTATTTTGTACCCAGGGTTCCTAGAAAATTGACTTTCTTCATAATACTATATGTATTAATAACTGTTCCCATAATGGTCATTGTGCAAATCCACTTGCAGAAATCATGTGTGCAACCTATTATGATAGCATCTTGTTCCATCCACATTATACTATTGATGAATTTTCAAAATACCTGGTGATTGTGTCCTAATGTGAAATAACATTCCATAAATCACAAAATAATGAAAACTTTAGAATGCTAAAACATACATAGATAATTACACCTTCTAATCCGTTTTCCATTCCTTTGAGAAACTTACAAGGCAACCTCCATAACTGATACAACTCACAGCTGCATGGAAATCAACATGCGGTATGTTGTTCTAGAATGAACATTACAACTTTAGTTTCTTAGTCCTTAAAAAAACTTCTGAAGCCTTACATGTTTTCTATATTGGTCCTATCTTTATACTAATTTAGCTAAAAATTTGATCTTCCAAAAATCATCTCTATTTACAAAATGCATCCTTATCACTTATAAGGATGAGATGGAAGATAAGTCTAAATCACTAATGTTATCTACACTTTATTTAGACTTGTTTAGCTAAATAAAAGACTTTAACTTTAGTCATTCAAAGTGAAATGCAAAATAGACTGATTTGAATCACTTGAGCTTTTCCCTGCACATTCACATTGAACCTATGTGGGAGTTCCTAGTTGAGCTAAAAAATCAACAACTGCAACTGACCCATTGTACATAATTCCCTAGTCCACATTATATCTCCTTTCTGTATGATGGATCACAATGGGGCTAACTAGGGCTTGATTGTGATGGTCATTGGCTATCATAAATTGAAGATTTATTGGGAGAGGGGGGAAGAAATTTTTATCCTTGTGAGCTTCTTTACTCCATAGGTTCACTTTTATGTTTTCTTTCTTATCTACCACTTGATTTTCCTTATGTGAGTATGAAATATTTTTGACTATGCTTTGCAGTTTTGAAGCCTTTGTGTGAATCAAAATGACAGTGCTGCCATTTGTATATGATTCCTTCTAGTTATGTAATGCTTTCTCCTCAGCTATAGTATTTATTGTTTTACCCGAATAAATTGCATACACCAGTTGGAGCTGATTGTTACTATCCCTCCACTCATCCTTAAGCAAGTCCTGGGTTTTTAGTGCAACACCATTTTAACAGGTCTAATGGATCAGGCTCTAGCACCATGTTGCAATAAGCACACAACATTTACATAAGCTTTGCTTCAAGGGTTAACATTTTTCAAAAATCATAATGTGATTTATAATGACTATTAACTCTCTAATTACTCTTACACTCCTGAATCTCATGTCTGTTTGGTTTGTTTGACCATTCACTTTCTCAACAACATTTATAATTCTACTACCCCAGCATATACATGTTTACACATTTACAATCCCCCAAGCATATGTAATTGACCCTCAGTATGATTGTCATTCCCAACAAGGTTTACCTCCAATGGTGATGTTTGGTGGGAGTGTTAAAGGGAATTTTTTTTGTCTTAGGTTTTTACAACTTAGTTACATGTCATTAGCTATAGCTTAATCGTAGAGAAATGTTTTACAAATCTACATTGGACTTGCATGGGCTGCTTTATATTTTGCTAAATTTCAATCAGTTATTTTGTAGATGAAAAAAAGAGAATAGAATTTCCATAACTATAGATGGACTTAAGAGTCAAACTGATTACAATAGCTTACTTCAAATCAATTAAATTTCAATTTTGTCTAGGAGGAAATGAAAGAATGGCAACAATTCTTAGAGATGCTTGAAGATGCCAAGGTTAGAGACGATGGAACTTAGGAAGTCCCAAAATATCAAAACATGGAAAAAGATGCAGAGGATCAAGATATCAATGTGAGTTACTTTTATTATTTTTTTAATAGCATTGTACTTCTCTGGGTGGTATGAAAATATTTCTAAAAACAAGATACAATTAGTTTCTATCCACATGTAATTCAGTTATAAATTGTAATGGTTTTTGGCATTTACTAAGTTTTCTATGTGAAAAGAAAATTTATACATGTTGATTATCTAGATAGGTATGCCGTCAAAATATAACTACTTCAGTTGAAAAGGTGCTCTTAAGGGACTGTAGAAAGAAAAATGATCTGATGAAAGAATCTTAATGGCCTTAATGTGATTGTCTAAAGAAGTAGATGAGAATTATTGTGAAACCTCCTAAAGTGGAAGTAATGAAAATTTGTTCTATTATCGAGTAACATAGAAGCTCACAGATTGTGAAATTGAACATGCTAGTTTGAGGTTCATCCTTGGGCATTTAAGTGGATTGGAATTTAGAGTTCAAATAGTTTGGTTGAGCCTTAGTAGAATATAAATAAACCAACATGGTAGATCCACAAATTTCTACACCAAGAAAAGTGTTTTTTTAATGAGTGAACTGATATAGAAAGTCCACTCTCTTTCAGCTTACTTGTGCATGTGTAGGTTCCTTGTGTAGCTTTCTTTCCTTTGTGATCACCTACACCAATTAAGTAGCTCATTTGTGTTTGCTGGTATCATGTGGCGTCACCCATGGTAATACTATCCTCCTTGTTTTCTGTCACACCTCGTGAATCTTCTTCAAACTAAAATCATTTTTTTTCTCTCTTGCCTTTCATTTTTGGTTGGTCCTTTTATTTGAGATCCCTCTTCTATTTCAACCTTTGTTTTACAAACTTGATACTTAAAGGTAATTGGCACATATTTTATTTTTGTGAAAGTTTCATGTGGATTAAATGACAACTTCAATTTGTCAAATTGATTAGATCAAAATAAACATGTTTTTATAGTTCAAAATGAATAACATAACTGATTTTATTGCTTCCACATCCATTTGGTTATAGTTTTTTCATTTTGTGTACTTAATTTATATTGCCTTTTCTTTTTATTGACTTTCATTTGGGGAGAGTGTATAGTAGGATTAAAATGAATATCAAATATCATCAAATTCTTAATCTTTGAATATGTAATCTTTTATTTGTTTTGTGCGTGGGAAATCTTGAATGACTTTTATCTTGGTTTTGTAATGTTTTTTTCTATTATGCATGCATAAGGTGATGTGATGCTTGTAGTCTTGTGATGCTAGCTATGTTTTATGACATTTGTCACACACGATATTTTCAATCAATTTATTGGCGCCAATATTTTTTTGATAGATCTCTGCAGCAATCTTTTTTTTGTGAGGCAAAGCATATGATGCATTGGAGAATCGTGTTCAAGCTTTTCTATGGTAAAGAATAGGGAAATTCTTTTGCTTCCTTTTTACATGGAATGAATTATACTTTCCTTTTAAGTTTCATCTATCTTTAATTTTGGAACACAGTGCTTGAGTTCTTTAGTCATATTTTATATTCATATATATTATTTGTTGACTAGATCTAAGTACACAAAGATGCCCAAGTGTTTTGGTTACATTTTTATAGTGCAATTGAATACAAATACTATCATATTTCTATATAACCTACGAATGAAATGCACAAAATTTGCAATAATAAAATATTGATCATGTAGACAAATGTTTTTTAAAACCATACCCATTATTTCCATATACTTTTTTATGTTGCAAGGATAAAAAGTAAAATGTTCTTATTTTGGATTCTATAATGTCTTATGTCTTATGTCCTTTGCATAGACATTTCTTGTAATCCGATTTTGTTCAAAGTTGTTCAAAGTCAAACTAAATTTCTTAAATACAGTTTTAGTTCTTATCCATGCCATGGGTCATATTTTTCACTTTGAACCTTTCACATAATCTTTATACATTTTAAATGCAGCTTATGATTTTATCATATCATGAATGAATTCTCCATTCCTTGACTGAGTTCTATGTGACAATTGTTTCTTTTAACATGAGTGATGGTTAGGTTTTATCTTTTTTTTAAAGTAACCTTTTGTGAAGATTGATAAATCAGGCCATATAACATTACTAGAGGTGCCTAGTAAGGGCTAACTATTAAATTTTTTTGAAGCTCATGGATACTATTCTTGGCACCTTTGTGCCTAACCATATTATTGCCAAAGTAACATGGGTGTATTACATAGTGATTACTTATATTTGTATCTGTTACATTGTCTTGATCAAACACAATTACAATTGGGGTTAAATATGGATATAATCTCAAACACCCTCTTTGCACCTGAATTGATTATTACACATACTAGGTGTCAAATCCTCTAAAGTATTATAATGGTCCACATTCTTTTTTTAATAAACAAATGCATATTATATCACATTCTCAAATGGAGAAGTTATAGTGGAGAACTATGAGTAACCCATAACATCTCAATCTATGAGCTTTTGTATGACAAGGAAAAATGTCCACATCTTTGAAGAATAGCTTGCTTGGAATTTTTTCTCTAGAACTAATCCCTTCTAAAAATGTTAGGCTTCCCCAAATGTAGTTGAGGATTCTCCTATTGGAAAACTGGCTGATAAGAAGTTGGTAATTGTCGCCAGTCTTATTGTTACCATTGGTTTTTATTAAAGTCTTTAGAGATCCAACAATAGTGTTACTAAACTCAGATTGAAGCCATGCCTGAAGAGTCTTGGAATTTTGACACCTTCACATAACATGGTAATTGCAGCTAGTCTTATTGTGTACCATCGGTTTTTATAATAGTTTCTGGAGAGCCAACAATGATGTTACTAAACTCAGACTCAAGCCATGTACAAAGAGTCTTGGAATAAGTAATATGCTTGTGCTTATACATTCAACTTGTTTGTATCTTTCGTATGTTCCATTGGTTGCTTGAGATAGTGAGCTAATTGCAGGAAATAAAAACATTCTAACAAAAGAGGGATAAACACAAGAAATTTCCTAGGAGAAACCAATATTGGAAAACTCCAAAAGAATTAAATCGTAGTTCCACATCTCCATTGTGTTCTTTATAGTCTTACAAGCTTATTGCCTTCTTGTGGCCTTCAAGGACACCAAATTTCTTCAGTTGTATCCTAGCTCTTGCAATGCCAAATGTTCTCTGGAATCTACTATGGATAAAGTGCTTTCTCAACAAACTTGACTACTATCCTTCATCTTGGTTGTGTAGTTTTCATGATTCAGTCTTCACATTGTTTCTCAACAAGTGGCTGAATTGTCTTGCAACTAGTTAGTTCCTTGAGGTATTCCATGCCTTATGTTAGCCTTATTGAGGTTGTCAGGATACTTAAAACATACTTTAGGCTTCCAACAATAAGCCCATAACTATGGAATATGAAGAAAAAATGTCTTTTGGTCATTTATTCTTTCCATAAGTTGCATTGGGACAAGACCATTAGTTTATGTTGTTGTTAATGAAACCCTTGCTTTACATTGCTGGAGAAATCAAAATTCATGCGTTATGCAGGTGTTAGTAACGAAATCGTTGCTTTTGTGAAACTTCCACCTTATGCATTACAAAATCATTACTGTTGCAAAATCACTACTTAAGCTAGTTAAAAGTTGTCTTGGCTGTTACAAAACCACTGCTGACAGAAACACAACTACCACTTGGTTGTTTCCCAATTATTGTAACTTGCAAATGTGCATATCCTTCTAGAGGAATCCAAATATGTAAAAGCACTCCAATTTAGATATCTTCCTTAGGTTGGTTTTCCCTTCAAAAGAAAATTGTGTTTAATGAGTCTTAATATGTTGTAAATACTCCTAATAGTTGATTTACTCAACCAACTTTGGTGATTTTCATGATCTAATTTTAGATCACACTTCTCCAATTTTGAGGCTTTTGGTCCCACAAAAGCTTTATAATGAAAAGAGAGGATTCACTTTCCATCTTCTCAAATGGGATACTTGTTTTGCATCATCTACACTTTACAAATCTAGGTTGGTCATAGAGTCCTTAACTCCTTCAATATCAGCCAACTAACCCTCTTGCATTCATGATGTCTCCCTTGTCTTTATCTTTTTCTAGTTTTACTGTCTTTCCTTTTCTCTTGGCTTGCTCCTCTTAGCCCATTTTTTCTGCAATACACATGGTTGTAGGCTAGGGTGAAGCTCTTTTGGAGATGCTTGCTACAAAATCTTCCTTGTTGTTCACATGTCTTTTAACAAGTGAAGAAAACTTCTACTACATGTAAGTAACTTCAAACAAATCATCACTTTTTTAAAATTGTTGTTATCTTGGGTCTTATGATTCAATTTTTGTATCAAATTCTTATGCACTTATTAAAGCCATCATAGGCATGCAACAACATCCCTTATGATGAAATTAGGCCTATACCTGCATGCTCAAATACCCACCTACGTGCTACAACAATAACCATGTTACAATTGATGCATATTTAAATGTAATTAAAATGCGCATTAAGAATGTGTAACTGATTTTTGTCACCTTTGTGATGCCCTGGTCTTCATCCTTGCTTGGAGTGTTCTCGCAATTTACAAGTGCCTTTTTTCACCTATCTTGACATATGCTATATGTGGTAAATAAAACATGCATTGTTTGCATATCAACATTAACATGTGAGAATGCAAAAGATATACCTCTTTGATGTAATGAATTGGCTATACTTGTGCTTCTCAAATAGTTTGGATGGATTCTCCATGTTTACCTTTGATGAGTTAATTCCTCCCTACTTGCCAATTCCATTGGAGATAGGTATCTTCTGTTACACATTCATATGCATGGTATCAATAGTTAAGCTTGGCAAATGTTCCATCCATGAAACTCAGAATGAATTCCTACCATTATCCAAGTGCAATGTCGATGAGGATTCCTCTATGGGCTGCTCCTTTTGATGGCTTCTTCCTTAGATATATTTGCTTCTTCATTTGCTACCTCTTGAATAGTACGTTCTTGAACAACCTTCTCTTCCTTGCTTGTAAATGCCTCTTCTTGTTGGAATTCCCCTTGAAACTATTTGGGTGGAATTGTGAATTAAGTTTTCAAGATGTTGCACACCAATGGCCACTCATGTTGGAATGAGTGCAATAATTCATGTTTACCTTTTTGGACATTATTTCCTCTTTTTTTCTTCTCCTCATATTTATTTGGAGAGTTTATTAACATCTTGTATCCTTTTTGCTTCTCATATCTTGACCTCTTCTTTGACTTGGGGAATGGTATAAATATTTTTTTCTTCTTTTTGAAGTACTTAGGCTTCATGGTAATGGATGGCTTCTTCTAACACATGGCATACTATACATTACATTTAACTATAATCATTAGGAGATAGGGTTATGGATATGACATAACTTTGTGGATGTGATCCTCATCACTGAATCCAAGTTTCACTTTGACTAAGTTTTGTAGCTTAAGGTGTCTACATGTAAATTTGAAGACAGGTTATTGTTGATTCTATAAAATGCTGATGTTTCTCTCTCTCTATTTTTTTTTTTTTTGCAAATGGCCTTATGTCCATTGGCGCATGACCATAGGCTATGTTGATTTGGCTAGGGGGATTTTAACCTACATAATACTTGTACAAGTGCATCCCTATTTTTGTTAGACTGCAACCCATTCGACTTGTTTTCTTAATTGGTATATAATTTCATTTATTGTTTTGATAGTATTTGAAGAATTTCATTACTTTTTCTTCAAGGGGTTCTCAAGCAGAGGTGAAAATTGTGGATATTTTTGTTGGTCTGGAAGAACAAAAAAGCTTGAAAGAAGGAAAATTTGTTACCAAGTAAGAGGTTCTTTCCTGCCACCTTGAAACACCACAACTGTCTACCCTTGGAAATGATAGATCACAAGGAGGTTTAATGACTGGCAAAGCTCTTGAACACTTTTTGATGAAAGCCCATATGAAAGTGGAGTTAGTCGGAGCCATTGGGATTGGAGGAAGCAGGGGCACCTCTTTCATTGCTCCTTCTCTAAGGGCCCTTCCTCTAGGAGTGCCAAAGTACATTGTTTCCACAGTGGCAAGTGGGAAGACATCCCCTTATATTGGGACATCTGATCTAGTATTGCTGCCTTCAGTGGTTGATTTAAGTGGTCTTAATAATGTGAGCAGGCTTGTATTTTCCAATGTTGTAGCAGCTGCTACATGGATGGTTGGTAGCAGAATCATGGAAATGGATACACCAAACAAGGAAGATCGACAAGAGAGTATCGGCATGACTATGTTTGAAGTAACAACACCATGTGTGAATGCTGTTAAAGATGTTTTAGATGTGAAAGGCTATGAAACATTGGTATTTCACACCACTGGAGTTGGTGGGAAAGCCATGGAGTAGCTAGTGACAGCAGGTCTTTTACAAGTATTATATATTTTATGTAAAAACTTGTAACCCTGCATTTCTTTTTACCATCTATTTCTCAAAATTCAAAATGATGCTTTAGATTATGAGTGCATCAGTTTATTTAACAACCAAAGAAATCTGTATGATAGGAGATACAAGTCTTATTTCTGGATTATCCTCTGAGGAGTTGGAACTTCAAAATATGGGTGGAATTTTCAAACAAATTACTTCAGAGAAATTAGAAACAATTATAATGACATTCGATGAATAAAATTTTTCTCAAGTGGATGATATTTGCAAGGTATTTTAGACATTATCACCACTGAAATTGCTGATTTTATTGTGGGAGGTGTCATGGCATGTAATGAACAAAGATTTGATACCATTCTTGAGGAGAAGATTCCTTTAGTCTTGAGTGTAGGGGCCTTGGATATGGTGAACTTTGGATCTAAAGATACAATTCCATCTCATTTCAGTCACTGGAAGTTTCACGTGCACAATGATCAAGTAAGAGTAAACTCTCCTTAATGCATTTTCTTCTTCCATCTTTTTATATGTTTCTTGTTCTCTTTCTTCCATCTTTTTCAAAGTGCTATTTCAAAAATAATATATTATGTAGTGTTGCTTCATATTCAATTTGATAGCAAAGCAACTAGTATTTTTCAATTATTTTAGCCCCTTTTTTTTATCCTACAACTTCTCTTGAAGTCAAGTTTTTGGGAATAAAGAATATCCCAAAGCTTTTAGCAGCAGAAGTTTATGATTATTGTGATTTAGATTAACATGAACCTAATATCTATTAATGTCAATCATTATTGTGTCACATTCTGGTTTTTCTAATGTTTGGAAGGAATTTTTCAAACTTGATTTGGCCTTTTTCAAAAGGTAACTCTTATGCAAACTACTGTGGAGGAGAATTTTTTTTTTTTCTGATTTCATCTCTAAAAGAACTCAATAGATCCTCTTCTCAAGTCAGAATATTGTTTCCTAAGAAGGGCATGTCTGCTTTGGATGCTCCTGGAAAGCCTTTCTATGATGAACAAGCAATGAGAACTCTCATAGATGAGTTAGAGAGATCCATTCAAAAGACCACTGACAGATAGGTGAAACCTTGAAATTTGATACAGTATTTCTGGTTTTAAGTTTTATTCCATGTTTCTATCTATTTAGGATAAAAAACCTTCTAGATTATCATATCACCTAAGTAACATGTATGCCTGGTTTCCTAAGATTTTATATAGTTCAAACTTGTATTTCTTAGCAGGTTCAGAGACTTGCATATCATATAAATGATCCTGAATTTGCAGCTGCACTAGCAGATGCATTTTTGGAGATTGGTGCAAAGAAGCCTGAAATGATAGAATCATGTCTTCTAGGGAATTAGTTGCAGAAGGAAGACAAAAATTTAGATAAAACAAGAATAAAATCTCACCATAACTCATTAGAGTATAGGATTATCCATAAACAACCACTTGAGTTTCCTGATGCAAAACTAGGTATTTTAATTTGTATATTGGTTTTTTTTTAATTTTGTTTGTTTAGGTTAGTTTTTCATATGATTTGTTTATTTTCCTTGTTATTGTTTCACTGTTCTTAAATTTCAATTTAATAAAAATAATTATAATTGAGACTTTTTGGATGACATATTCTTTAATGTTGCATACAAATTCTAACCATTGAATCATTCCTTAAAAAGCTAGTTACATGGTTTAAATATGTAGTGTGATATTTTCCTGCTTTTTTTTGTCTTTCACATTCAAATATTACTGGATCACCATTTTTTTCAAACATTACATCCAATTGATTATTTTGAGTGTCTTCATGTAATAGATCATGCTTTAGTACTAGGGATGTGATTCTCTTAACTACTCAATATTGGGCTTTATAAGCATATCATTTTTAAACATTGTCTTTGCACACACTAAATAGTGTGTAAATCTGCACTTGGAAAATGTATATATTGGTTTCTTAATTTCATCTGTAGCTTTAGGAACATTCAAAATGTTGATAAGAACCAAGATTTTTCTTAAAAACTTCTAAGATCCTTTGAGATAAGAAACATATTTTTTTATCCAAAAGCATAGGGTTGTCAATTCTTTAGTAATATCTCACTGATTCAAAGTCTTCATTTCTTTCCATAGAGTAAGAGTTTGGATTTCCTTTTCAGATTTATCAAAAATTCATTCCAGTTTCCATCATGTTTCTATTGTCCCTTGCAAGAATACCTTTGTGCAATTTAAGTTTAGCCAGGTATCAAAGTCTTGAAATATTATTCATAAACTTGATCACGATTTGAATGCCATTATAATGCCCATGGCACTATAGATTCTAAGATACGATGCATTCCAATTTCTTGGAATTTCACACCAGCCTCTGTTCCACCTTTGACTTCATACGCTTGTGGATTCCTTTTCATATTTTGGCTTTGAACTGGTGGGGAACTAGATTCTACCAAAAATTTAAGTATTAGTATTTTATAACTCCATGCAAGAGAACTATATGTTAATAAATACTTGTTAGTCTAGGTCTGGTAGTGGCCAACCACTACTAGTTCTGTCTTGGCTATATTCAAGTATGTTCTTGGCTATATTGTGAAAAATAAAGATGCTTATTTTACTATAGGGGAGGGAAATCAATTGTAGCTGTTATTTCACTGTGAGGATATTACATATTCTATCTTGATAGCCTCAAAGATACCTCCTAGAAAACATATGTTACAAGAATCTAATCAGTTAAAGGCTGCAATCAAGTCTTGTGGATTACTAAAATTAAGGACAGTACCCCTAGCCCAATGTATCATATGGAAATTTAACAAATGCGAAGGTTGCAATTAAGTCCAGTGGGTTACTAAAATCAAAGGCAGGTGTTGAACTTCAATCCCCAACCATTTTATGTTTTATATTTTATACAAATTCTATTTCTTGTTGCAAGATATCCAGGAGGTAATAGACATTCAAATTAAAAAATTGGGCTTGAAAGTAGGAAAAGACATTCTAAGTTACAACTGTAAGCTGGACCCAATATGAATGGAATTTTTATACATGAAGCACAATCTCATCAAATCAGTCAAGAGGGAATTTGTGTAATAAAGGACAATATTTTTGATAAATTACACCTCAAACTTCAAAGTTTACACTTTGTAGGTTTTCTTGAAAATATCTAGGACATAAAAACAATAAAACTGATTATAATGTGTGATTCAAAAGTAGAAAGAAGTTACAAAGATTCATGGTGAACTTCCACATCATACTAAGTAGTTGGAACTGGAAGACTTCTACAAAATTATAGTGCATTTAATGCTCATCCAAAAGGGTAGCTTATTTTAATAGTTTGTAGTATAGAAAGAAAGTTTTATGTCTCTAAGTAAAAATATGAGGGGATCCCTTTCATAACGCATGTAAAATATCTATCTGGATCTATGTTACGAGACAATTCTAGAAACATTTAAATCGTATTCTTTCTCTGCAATCAACACTCATAATGATCAATTGATTAGTAGATCATTTCAGCCTAAATCACATCTGGCGTTGGGCTTGAATTGATGACTTGGGATTGGAATGAATAGCTCCATGATATATAATGTATTCCCCTAGATTTTGCACTTTGAAAAGAGAACATAATACAAACTAGAATACTGTTTCTCTTTTCCATATAAGTTCTAGAAGGTTTCAGTTGCAACATTTTGTATTTTGGTAGCTAAGTTTGCTTAAATCTGTTTGTTTAAAGACCTAAACTTGATTGACATCTATGGCTGGTTTTTAGAGATAAGTGTTTCATTTCTCCATGGTTCTAAACTAAGTTTATATTTGAGAGTGAACTGTGTATCTCTAAATTCTGAAGCATTATTAGAACTAGAAGCTAAAACTAGTATCTTGATGAATAGGATCTCAACTTAAGGGAGAGCATTGGGTGGACTCTACTAAGAAATGAGGCCAAATGAGGAGGCTTATAGTAATGTGAGAGCTTCATAATGACTTTTTGTTGTAGTTATGCATTATTTCACTATAAATTAAGCTTACTTAGGTTTATGTAGTAGCATTCAGGGTGTAAGATAAATTGTGCATCACCCAAAAACATTTTCATTCATGTTTGTTCTATTTTGTGGTACCTAGAAGTATTGTAGTCATTTAGTTCTTGCTGTAAAGTTTTATTTTTTCTACATTCAAAGTATGAATATTGTCTGGATACTTAACGATTTAAGCATCTGTAATGGGAAATCTCACAGAACCGTTGAAACAAGTAAAGGATGCCATATTGTAAAAATATAAATGTGCTCATTATTAGATCTTGGCTGTATTTTTATTTTAATAAACATATTCTAAAACCCTCATTGAAATCTTATTTTCAGGTTGCAGCTCATCAAATTGGAGAGGTGAACATGCACTCTTTACTTTCATCCGACCATGACCAGTGAGATTTCTAGATAGGAAGTTGCCATCCTTCTCATTTGAATCCTTCCAATCTTCTCTCAAGGGTTGTCCAGCTAGAATGGGAGGGCAAGGCTGCTTTGAATCGAGTAATATATGTACCACAAATAATATAACTACATTTACTATATATTTTCATGTCTTTTCTCCCTTCAATATTTGTAGCATTTGTATCCTATCTTGGATTTGTCTTCCATGGCAACCAATAGTGCAGTGAAGGATGTATTTCTTGGATCTTTGTTTATGCAGCTGTATGTTGTTTGTAATTATTTTGGTTATGCAGCTGTTTACTATTTGTATATTCTTTTTTTTGATGAAATACAAAAAAAAATTTGAATATCTATAATATTTGAGCTTTATATGCATAAAGTTGTTTGTTGATTATATATTTTTTATCATGCTAATCCAATACAAAAAAAACATTTCAATATCTATGATATTTGAAGTTTATATACATAATTTTGTGAGAATTAATTAAGTTAGATTTGATTTCTAATTTGAATCATTGATTCACTCAAATGAATGAATAAACCATGACTAAATAAATGACTACTATGACTAAAATAAATGAATACAATGACCAACAATATGACTATAATGACTAAATATATGACTACAATGACTAAATATATGACTACCATGATTAAAATAATGACTAAATATATGACTAAAGTAATGACTAAATTAACGACTAAAGTAATGACTAAATATATGACTAAATAAATGACTACCATGAATAAATAAATGACTAGTTAACAACAATTAATGACTAAATTAATGACTAAATATATGACTAGATTAATGACTAAATAAATCACTACCATGACTAAATAAATGACCAATTAACAACAATCAATGACTAAATTAACGACTAAATCAATGACTAAATCAATGACCAAATCAATGACCAAATCAATCACTAAATCAATGACTAGATAAATGACTAAAATAGTTTAGTCATAAATTTGGTCACGTTATAAATGACCGGCAATAAATTACTAATGGTCATGTGACCAAAATTAGTCATTTATATGCAATTTTTAGTAGTTTATTTAGTCATATATTGTTGTTTTTGTACTAGTGGAAACAAAGAGGACTGTGGCTTTTCATGTAGTAGAAAACATGGAAGGAGGCCTTCTTAGGAGTAAGCATGAACAAAAGCTTGTTTCTTGTGTCCTTAGTTTCTTTTTTCTTTTCTTTTTACTAGCTTGACATCAGTGAACAAAGAGATCAATGAACAAAGATAAGAGATATACACACTTTACAATGTCATTCCAGCATTCCTTATGGGGAAGACAGAATGAAGCAGTCAACGGATACTAAAAATCTCTATGTTCGAAAGGAGTATAACAAACCTACAAGCTGAAGCCATAAATAACAAATGGACAATGGACAAAGGTACACCATATGAAATATGGGAAGGACACAAAACGTAAACTTGGCACTAAGTAGGTTACCAAGATAAAAAGTCAAAGCCAAGAAAACCAAAACTACCTATAGTTATCTGGATAGCTCGAAGGGCCATTGCCATAATGTCGAGGGCTACGGCTGTTGAAGGTAGTGGAGTTAGTGGATTCACTGGATAGTATTAAAGCATGAAGGGGATAATGATAGCCAGAGGGTGGTCTTAATAAACTTCCCAAGATAGTGATAATGTAAAGGGTAGTCCTAATAAACTGCCCAAGGCATTCATTCAATGGACTAGCACTAGTTGGTGGTCTTAATAAGCCAACACTAGTTGGTGCCAGATGGGCTTCTTGCTAGTGTAGGCCCTGCCCTCCAATATCAGTGCCCTACAAAAGTGCGTTGGGATATTTGGGGGTAGCATTGGATATTTTAAATGTACACTCTTCCTCTGCTCTATGTAAGGCACACTGAGTTGATGCAAAGCACTAGGAGCAAAGTTTCTTCCATAGATAATAAAAAAAATTCTTCTTTCTACAACAAGTATCCACTGAAAATCAATGGTGATTCAGAAATAGAAGATTGAAAGTAGATTAACTTTAACAATTTTTTAGTAAATAATGTTAGAGATTGAATTTAAAGAAGGTACGCTATAAAAAAAAGCTCATGATCAAAGAAAAAATAGAAACTCATTCATTCCCTCCTTCTAGCGCCATAATGAAGCACTCATAAATCTACAAACATTATAAACTCCATAAAGAAGGTTAGTTCATGCAAACTTAATAAATGCTCCTATGAAATAATGCATCATGCCTTCATAAACAAGATAACAACACAAACTAATTGATAGAATAAAAGAAAGATAAATATCTATCCCATAGTGGATTGGTGCTTCTTTGATGTGGAAAGAAGCCCTTTCCAATTCCTTGATAAGCTTTATGATAAAATGCTTTGGAGATGGAGTGGACAAAATCAGCTCTCAATGTGAAGAGAGTGATTTTGCATGAGGATTTTGTATGCTAAGATGAAGAATAAGCCTTCCATTTATAGAATGTTTTGATGAGAGAAATAGCCAAATGGATGAATGTGGGACAAAGATTTAGCCAATGAGATGGACCCACTTGTTATCTTGTGAATGTTTGAGGGATGTGCAAGTTTTGGTCAATGTGACAAAGAGGCGGAGATTCAAATTTTAATTTGAGAGTTAAATGGTAAGTGGGGGACATGTAAGAGAGAAGTTATTGCCATGTTGGAAGGGACAAGTCAACTTGCTTTTCAAATTCGAACTTGGAGAATATTACCAAAAGATGCTTTGTTGAGGGAAAATGAAGATTTTATAAATGAATTAAAAAGCTTTATTGGTGGAAGTGGGAAAAGATAGAGGATGTGATGGGTGGTTAGATTAGATTAATCAAGATTAGATTAACTTAGATGATGTTTAGGTGCTTTTGACCCATTTGACTTAAATACTTTGATTTATTTAAATCGAAAGGGATGGAATATGCATTTAGGATTTAATTAAATAATGTTTGGTTTATTTAATTAAAAGGGTGATATGAGACTTAAATTAAACAAAGTTGATTTATTTAATTTAAATGGATAACCTTAGGAGATTGAATTTAATGAATTTGATTTACCTAATGAGTGGATGAATCTGAATTTGATCTATTTGATGATTGAATGAATATGAATTGAGTGCCCAATGCTAATTTCACGTGTCTACAGTACCAATATATATATATATATATATGTTTATTTGTGTGTCTCTACATTCAAGGATTCACTATATAAATATCTTACATTTTATTTATTTATGATATTTGAATGTGATTGATGTGAATATAATTATATGTATAAATATATATATATATATATATATATTGTTATATACATACATATATATATACATACATACATATATCTATACATACATACATATACATACACACACACATATATAAATATACATATATATATATATACACACACATACATATAGATATATATATATATATATACATACATATATATATATATACATATATATATATACATATATATATATCTATATATATATGTATATATATATATATATATATATATATATATATATGTATATATATATATATATATATTTGATGGTTAAACTCTATATTAATTAGTGGGGTTTATTTGTAAATGGAAAATTGGTAATGTTGAGTTTTAAGAGGTATGAATTTAGTATAAATTAGCATTTAGAATAACTCAAAAATTAGTGGAATGGATAAATGAGATAAACTTGAGTAGCACAAATTTCTCTGGTAGATACATATTGAATGTTGAGTTCTTTGAAAATATGAACTAGTTGAATAGTAAATTATCTTGTAACTAGTTACAAAGTACAATAATTTTCATAGCAATAATATCTCCTTAAAAGTGATGATGTTTTTTATTGTTTTGGAACATTGTGCTTAATTTTGAGATCGAGATATTTTTGGGGATTATTGTTGCTACTCTAAAGTAGATTCTATCTGTGATTATGGGAATGGGAGTTTTGCTATTGATTGAAGCATTGTGTTTGATCCTTGAAGTGAGTAATATTATGCTTGTGATGTGTGGATGAGGGTCTTAGCCATGCACCAATTACTTGTTACTACAGTTGTATTTGAGAGTGAGATGTGTCTTTTCATTCTTTGTACGTGATGGCTTTACCTTGTTGAGTTTCTCGGGTCACCTAGCTACTAGTAGGGGGAGTGGCTCTCAATGAGGGATGACACACAAAGTGGTGCTAGGGTAACCCATGTGGGAGTTTCTTAACTCAGTGATAACTTAAAATGAATTAGGGGGTTGGGTAGTTACACATTAATCAAGATAAGTGAATTCCCCAACCAGGCCTATAGTGCTTGTTTAGGCTAAGGATGGGTCGAGAAGGTCTAGTTGGAAAACCAACTTCCTTGTCCTCATGAAAGGAAGATTGGTTTCACATGTGTCACCCTATGGGGCCAACGGCTAGTGAGAGATTGCCTAGGTAACTGTAGATGGGGGTAACTAGCTAGTGAGAGATTGCTAAGGTAACACATGTTGTGACCATGCAATGACACTCCCTCCTCTACAGACTAGTATTCCCTTGGTTGTTCTCTCCCTTTGGTATGTGATGTCCTCTAGAAGAAATGTATGTTCTTTTGTAATGTGTTGTTGTTGTAATGTTAGTTTTTCTTTGTTTAACCTTGTTGTGTTAGTTGTGGTCATCTTGTTGTTGTTATTATGGGATTAGGTACTATCTCCTAGCACAGGGGGTGGACCTTACCTAGGGTTCCACATGGTTGGGTGGAATGTGCCTTGTACTCCATTGGGTTCCCTTCTACGTTGATCGTTTGTGTGGTGACTACTCTTGATGATGTGGACTACTACATTTGTTCCAATTCAAGTGGATCATCTTTTATGTACTAGTATTGTACCATAAATCAATTGTATTGAGTTATACTTCTAATTTACTCTCCTCACATGTATACGAGGAGACATTGTTGTTCAAGATGTAATGATGTAACTAATTGTTGAACTCTCTTATGTAATGGATAGTGTAGATGATGTTATTGCATATGTTAGATAATTGAATTGCTATGAGATGTGGTTATATTTTTGATATGATATGGATAATTCATATTGGTTGATATTTTAAATGTGAAGTATGAAATGAAACTCATATTGTTAAATGGAATTTCTTTAGTGTGGTGATTTACATTTCTTGCTAGTTTCAGTAATGGGATTCTAGTAACATGACCTTGGAACCTTATAGGACTTATATTAGAAAACAAACTATTGTTTCTATTGAAATCTTGTGTATATTTGACTTTCAAAAAAAAAATCCCATTTTTAGGTGTTGTAGCATGTTGTCTTCTAGGGTTTCGTGGCAAGGAGTTACATGCACTTTCAAATAAATATACTATGTAACTTAAACATTTCCATATTTTTTTTCTTTTCTTAATAGAGAATAAATGAACATAGATGCCATAAAAATAATCAATATTGATTTTATTACAAAAATAATATTTCACATATTACAATATTCCAAAGAATGTGTACTAAGTACATAGATAGCTCAATCAATATTCAAAGCAATAGATATGCAAGGTCCAAGAATATCCTTTCAAATCTTTGTCTTTTGTTGCCTGCTGAGGAGGAGAAGCATCACTCAAGTGATTTTCCACTTACCAAAGATTCATATGCGGTCCCTCAAACATCTATCATTCGATAGATGGCCCTACCCTTCGATGAAGAGATTGGTAGAGTAACCTCATAATGACAAGTATTCTAAGCTTAGTCTTGTGTCCTACATGTCTAGAACTTGTAAACCCTATAATCCTATACTAGCATGTATATATGGATCAAATGGTGGATTGATAGTGGAGCTAAAGGAAATCACACTACTTTGCCCAAAGTATTCTCACTTAATACTTTGAGTGATAGTCATCCTACTCACATACAATGCTCAAGATTGATTTTACTTTAGGGCATTATAATCTATGCATATGTATTTCCCTCTATGGGTAGTCTTTGACCCTAGAGACAACCTATTCCATTTTTGATAAACTCAATGGTATTTCTACCCGCAAAGCATAAATACAAGTTACCCTCCCTTCAATGGATAATAAAGTCCCAGGTGTAACTTACAAGCCATCTAATATAATCAAATAAATTTGCAGTGAATAACCTTTAATCTATCCTTGAATCATCATACCTAGTATACTTATTTCAATGATAAACAATCCCTCCTATTATGGAGTATATACAAATAATTTCATAGAAAGGCATTAAACAACTTATTTTCATTTCCAAAGAAAATGCTATGATTCCCTAATTCAAGTATTCTCAATCAATTCCAATTCAAGCAATCAAAAATCATTCTTTCATAATAAAAGATAAATAAAAGAAGATTATATCCTCATACCTATAATACACTTGATCCAATTTACTAACCTGATTTGCAGCCTTCCTATGAAAACTTGGTAGAATTCACTTTACTACTCAGAGTAATACTTCACAATATCCTCTTTCTTTAAGCTCTCAAATTAACTCAATTCTCTTGCAATATAACTCAATGCTCTCACAATATAACTCAATTCTCTCACTATATAACTCAATGCTCACAAAATAATAGTAGTAGAATAAAACTGCATATTTGTGTGTCCCAAATGAGAGAGTTGGCTCATGTATTTATACAAAATATTGAGAAATTGCAGCCTAAAGAAAAGGTATGATAGTCATTAGCTCTTCAAAGCATGATGGTTGACTCATCTCTCATAGCAAAAGGGTGGCATAATTCTAAGTATAGACTCAGCTTGGTTTCTATAGACCGACCTTTTCTTGATAACAACTCAAGAATATTTCAAATATGCACTGCTAAAAGTATAAGAATCAAATTGCTTGAACATGATAGAATTATGTCGAGATAGAGCATTCATAAAATGGAACCATGTAGCAGCCGTTTACCTATTCCTTTGGCATTTAATATCCAAAGAAATAGTCCTCAAATAATAGGCAACACATATTCATGGTCAACTTAGTCATAGTCTATTTATTCGATAGAAGGGGATGTATTGACTCCATTTAAATAGAATTCAAATTATGATTTTACCAGCATGTTATTTCTATTTGCTATATCCTATTAATATGCATTTAAATCACTTTACATAACAAGCTTTAATATTTCAATCACCTTATATATTTTGGATAAAAGCATTCTAATTTAAAGTAATGTGCTACTACAAAATAGAAATGCATTTTGTATGATATCAAACATGGCTTATAAATCCATATCAGCCTTTATATTTTACACACTACTTGCATAGATCGGCCTCAAATAATTTTCATAGCATACATACAAATCAACTAAGTTATTAATTATTATTATTTATAAATATATATTTATATATATACAAGTAAATATATAGATTTCAATGAATAGCCTTAACATTATGAATGATATATATATATATATATATGTAGGGATGTATCTATATATATATATTCCATGTCAATAAGATATGTATATATTTAATATTTAAATGAATAATATCAAGTTAACATTCATATAATAATATAAATTGTATATATATAGTTATATATATATTCCACTATGTACATGTATACGCACATATACATATATTGATATATCTATATGGATATTTCCATTTGTCACACATACATATATATCAACACATGTATACATATGTATATATCTTATATATATGTATATACACTCAATTTCACAATCAAGCATATATGCAATCACTATCTTATTGATAGGTAATATATGTGTGATGTATATATACACATATGCATACATGTCACATTGTCTGTTCGATAATGCCATTATTATAAGCAACTCATTCATAAGCATGCATTAGTACATATAGATATGTACTTTCATGTACATGTTCCTTCATGCATATTGTCTATAATTGACATGCATATGCATACATATATATAAATTGAAAGTATGCTCACCTCATCAATCAAGCATAGTAATATAAGGAAGAACTCATAAAATCCAAACATATAAACATCATCCAAGAATACACTCAACAATAATCAAGACCCTTACTAATGAAAACACATCATACTAAAGGATGACTTACCAAATCCCAATACTATGATTAGACACAACCATTATACTATGAGTGTGTGTGCAAGCTCAGATAGGTTTTGTTACTAGTTACCTGACCAATTTCTTCTCTTTGAGTGATACTTTCCCTCGCCATGGAGGATTGATTATAAACTTGCATCTACCTTAACTAATTCCCATGGTAGTTAGGTTTTCATCAAAATATGCATTTACATAATAATTTTCCATAGTTAGAATATCCAATTCAATAACCATCCATTTCACATATATGCATTCCATCATATGACATTAAATGAAATAAACATTCATTCATAATTCATTGATAATAAAGTGCAATCACATATATTCTCAATCAGAATTTGAAATATATTCATGCATGTAATAATTTACCCTAGCATAGTACTAGTAAGTAGGTAAACACACAATAGGGTGTGACAATTAAAGATAATTTTCACATGTATGCATTTAAGCCCTACAACTTGACAAGGTACCAAAAATCCATTATGTCAATAAGAGATGAAGATTTGACAAATAAATTTGAAGGGAAGGAGCTACAGACTAGTGAAGCATATGAAAATTGGGTTTATTAATAAGTGCTATAGTATGGTTTAGAACATAGAGCACAACCATTTTCAAGATATTCTACTCAAGGATAACCCTAGAGATATCAATGCAAAAGAGAAAGAGATCTTTCAATAGGGTTGTCCTAGGGGCTGAATGTAAACTAATAAGGGGTTCACCACCAAGTCTAAACTTGGAAAAGATAATGACATGCAAGATGAAATGCAAAACCCTAATATGATGCAAAATTGATTTAAATGACCTAAAAATGCATATAAAATAGAATAACGAGTTGTGGAATGAAATGTGTGCACCTAGGAATTTGAACATGACTAGAAGGAGCTCTGAAATGATGGAAATCTTGACTTTTGGACCTAGTGGGACTCATTCGCCATTCTGGGTGAATTAGTCCCAATTTTGGATTTTTTGATAGGAGCAAGTTTTAGACAAAAGGGTATTTGAATCTACAAAAAAATCTGAAAAGGAACCTATAGTGGGACTCATCCACCACTTGTGGTGAATGAGTCCAGTTTGGATTTTTTGGAACTTAAAAGTTTTGATCTGCACCTCTCAATTTGCTCAATCTGCTTCTCTAGGTTTTTGGATTCGAAACACTGATTTCAGGGATATAGATTACATTTTAGTGAAGATTTTGACCTTGCAAATGGGGAGAAAACTTCAACAAGCTTGTAACCTAATATTCAATGATCTTTTAATCTCCAAGAAACCTAGATCTGCAATCACACATGTAAAGAGGAAAAAACTTGTTGATTGTTAGTGAATATGGGTTTGCCTTGGTTAAACTCCTTGTAGGTAATTAAACCAAATGATGAAACAAGGAAACGAAGGCATGAAACATGAAACAAAGAACATGAATCATGGACAATAATACCTTGAATGATTCCTTGTAAATTATTTCTTCTAAATATACAACTCAACATGAAATGGCCATGAAGGGTGTAGATCTTAATCTTGACACTAGGAGTAGAACAATGCTTGATCTTGGATCTTCAATGCTACATCACAAAATTAGCTCAATAACATGCATGATGCCTGATATTCTTTAACATGATGATGGATCTTGAATTACTATAACAATTGATGAAGAATTTTGCCCTTGAATGCCTTAAAAATGATCTTGAATGCTATCTTGATGATCTTGTGAAGTCTTGCAATGCTTAACTCTTGAATGCTTGACTTGATATCATGAATGCTTAATCAAATAATGATTTCAAAGCTTTTTAATATAGATAATGCACTCAAATGATTGTTAATTTGATCCCAAAGGCTAACATAGAAGAAATTTGAATTTAAAACCCTATTTTTCTTGCTCTAACCTTGAAAATAGGCCAAATGGGACTCATTCACCAAGCTAGCCAAATGAGTCCCACCTGGATGGGACTCATTCACCAAGCTAGCCAAATGAGTCCCACTTGGATGGGACTCATTCACCCAAAATGGTGAATGGGTCCCACAAGGGCTATTTTGTAGCTAACGTGTTGGAGAATGTGTAACTTAAGTTTATATGTTGATATTGTTGGGTTTTTTTATCAAAATATTCCTCGGGATGAATAATATGGGGTCATAGGGGCATATTAATGGGTATGTATAGGATCATGATGGGCCAAAAAGTGACAATATGATGGGTATGTGTAGGGTATGTGGCTAACGACTTTTTTTACCCAAAATTGATGAGATTAAAAGGGTTTTTAAAGGAGATTCTCAACTTTCCACCAATATATATTATTCTTTACTTTGAATTTAATAAATAATTATTATTCATTTTCTATTTGAATTATGACTAAAGTCTTGATTGATAGGCTAATTGAAAAAAATCTGTAAATTTCAAATGGTATGACATTTTTTGAACCTAAAACATGTGTCACATTCTATGCTTTGCATACTATAAGATTAAAAAAAAAAATTGAATTTCATGAAGTTTTGACCAAGTTAAGGTGGTTAGACATACGAGTTTTTATATTTTTTAAAAGTTGTAATAAAAATTCATAAATAATTATTTACTTGGAAAAAAATTACAAAAAAATATGCATCACATCAAGACATGAATCCTCTACTTATATCTAAAATATTATAAGGAATATTACAATTTTATTATGGTTAGGGTGGTTAGACAGATACCTACTTCTTATATTTTCCTTGAAATTTAAGTATTACTACATTGAAATTTCAAATTTTCACCAAAAATATTTTTAAAAAATAAATAAACCTAGTAGTTTAGAAACTAAATTCAATTTTCTAGAGATTATATTTTTACATTTTTTGAAATAATATAGATAACTTATTCAAATTTTTACGTCAAGTTGTCTAACTCTGAATTTTCTAAATTTTTCGCCACTTAAGGGCCTTATTTTTCCATGATGATCCTGAACATACCCTAATGACGATATTGAGGTCATAAATATAAGAGGGCCCAAAATCCAATGTAAAAGTGTAAATAAATACACTTTACAACACTAAATTAAGGAAAAATTGGGTCTATTTAGCTTAAAAGGGCCCTAAATCCCATGTGAATGTGTAAAACACATTACAACACTAGATTAGGTCCACTTAATTTATAAGCCTCCTAAATTTAATGTGAAGGTGTAAATAAAACACTTTACAACACTAAATTAATGAAAAATTAAGTTTAGTTAGCTTTAAAAGGGTCCAATTGAGTTAATGTGCATGTGTAAAACTCATCACAACACTAGAAAAAGGCAATATCAAGTCCAATTCATCATTAATTATTCACAAAATCAAGAAAGGAAAAGGGATAATTTTTTGTTGCTGTTACAACTAGGAAAATTAGGACTACAAAATCCTTTTGAGAATTATGGTTCTAGTCTAGGGTGCCTAGGGTACCATTGCTCATCAAAATTTTCCTTAAATTCATAGGTTAGGTACCTCTATTTTTTCCTTCTACTTTTCTAGAACTCAAATTTGTCTATCATTCCATAGTTTACCATAAGTCATGAAAAAATGTTCCATTTAAATACTTAACTAGTTGCATCATCATATTTCATCAAAAATCCATTTCTAACCCCCCAAAGAATTCAAATCCAAGGTTTATTGACTCACCTTTTAGGTTGTAAGTTAATCTCATTCCCTTGTCGATCTAAATTCTAGTTTTATGTAAGTGAAAAGTGACTAACCCTAGCTAAACCCTAGGAATCACTTTTCCTACATAACAAGAGATATAGAAGGTAAGAACTGGAGGGAAAGAGGGAGGGAGAAATGAGGAGGGAGAGAATATGGAGAGAGATATGATCTACAAATATAGAGACAAAGATAGGGATATATAGAGACATAGAGATGAAGAGTAAGAAAGGGAGAGAGTGTCTGAGGTAGAGGCATACAAACACAAATAAATGTTGAAATAAATATAAAGAGACAAAGGAAGAGGGAGAGATAGAGAGAGGGAGGATAGAGAAAGATAGAGGGAAGGATAGCGAGATAGAGAGGGAGAGTGGGAGAGAGAAGGAGGAGGAGGTAAAGAGATAGAGAGATAAAGAGTGAGAGGGAGAGAAACATATAGAAATTGTGAGAGACAGACAAAGAGATGGGAGAAGAGGGAGAGGGGAAGGGGGGAAGGGGGAGGGAGAGGGAAAGAAAATATATAGATAGAGAGGGATGGAAAGAGAGAGGGGATGGAGAGAGGAAAAAGAGAGGCATGATAGATATATTTAGAAAGAGAGGGAGATGGAAATAAAGAAATGGTGAGAGATATATAAATAGATAGAGAGGGGGAGGGAGAGACATATAAATATATTGAGAGACATATATAAAAAATATAGGGAGATTGATGGATAGAGAAATAAATCTAGAATCAGAGTGAGAGTGAGAATGAGAGATAGAGAGAGGGAGAGATGGAGGAGAGAGGGGGAGGGAGAGGGAAAAATATCTAGAGAGAGAAGGGGGATCTCTATATATATATTGAGAGATAGATAAAGATAGAGATGAAGATAGATGAAGGGAGATGATGATAGATGATAGAGAAACAGAAAGGCATATAATTGCAGACATAGATAGATAGAGAGGGAGCAGGCGAGATAGAGAGATAAAGTGGGAGAGAGGGAAACAAATATGGGGGAGATATAGAGAGATAGACTCATGAATGGGAGGGAGAGATGGAGTCAACGATGGAGAGGGATAGATGGAGAGAGTTAAATAGAGAGATAATGATATAAATGGAGGGAGGGAGGAATGCATGAAAGCAGAGAGGGGGACAGAGAGAGAAAGTGGAGAGGAGAGATAAAGAGAGGATGATAGATAGTTAGATATATAGAGAGTGATATATGGAGAGATAGAGATGAAGAATACAAGAGAGAGGGAGAGCTATTTTGTGTGAAAGGGAAAGGGATAAAATAATAAATAAATTGTGTGATGTACACAAAAGCACTCCTCATCTTCCTCTTTACTTAACATTGGCAAGTTTAAATCACATACAATTGACCAGCCATAAATCATTGATGGTTTTTTAGATTCTATAGGACTATAATTTAGTTTTTAAACTTGTTTCTTCAAATATAACTTAATACACTCAAGTACATAAGTGAGGGTCTCAAAATGGAAGAGCCATCATTCTCCTAAATAAATCACAACTTTCTAATTTTTTGTTTCGGTATTTTTTTTCTTTCACTTTCTTTTTCCACTTCTTTGACTCACCCATTTATTTGTTCAAGGAACACAATATGTTATCTTACTTAAATATTAGCATGGTTAGGCTCATAGACCATAGTGTTCATTAGTTGAAAATATTGTAATAATTTAGTTCAATGCAAAGCTTTGCACTATTTCATTTTCAAAACTATTTCAATAATCACAATATAAATTTAATGGGGAAATCATGAGTATTAAATAATTTTATCATTGAACAACTTTCCATATTTTATTATATTCTAGAACTAAAACAATCTTTGAGATTACAAAAGTCATGTTTACATATTGAAATAGGTCTTCTTTAAATTTTTAGAACATGAACATAAATAGATAAGTCATCTCATTTGGATGATAATATAAATAAATATCACAATAACAAGGCATATGTGCATGATCATCATGGAAAAACATACCCTTAAGTAGCGAATTTTTTTGAAAAATCAGAGTTAGGCAACTTGATGTAAAAAATTGAATAAGTTATCTATATTATTTCAAAAATATCTAAAAATAGAATCTATAGCAAATTGAATGTAGTTTCTAAACTACTAAGTTTATTTTAAAAAAAATCTATTTGGTGAAAATTTAAAATTTCAATGCAGTAGTACTTAAATTTCAAGGAAAAAATAAGAAGTAGGTGTTTGTTTGACCACCCTAACCACAATAAAATGATAATATTTTTTTATATGATTTTAGATATAAGTAGAAGACTAATGTCCCGATGTGATGCATAATTTTTTGTAATTTTTTTCCAACTAAATAATTAATTATGAATTTTTTATTACAAATTTTAAAAAATATAAAAACTCATATGTCTGGCCATCTTAACTTGGTCAAAACTTCATGAATTTTATCTTTCTATAATCCTATAGTATGGGAAGCATTGAATGTGATGCATGTTTCCGATTGAAAAAATGTGACCATTTGAAAGCTATAGATGTTTTTCAATCAACCTATCAATCATGACTTTAGTCATAATTCAAATAGAAAATGAATAATAATTATTTACTAAATTCAAAGTAAAGAATAATTTATATTGGTGGAAAGTTAAGAATCTCCTTTAAAAACCCTTTTCATTTCATCAATTTTGGGTTTAAAAATGTCATCAGCCACATACCCTACACATACCCATCATATCACCACTTTTTCACCCATCATGATCCTGCACATACCCCAAGATGAGTCATGAAATTTGGCTATGATAATTCAAGTCTTTTAAAATCAATTAGAAGAGGGACATCCCCTGACTGCTTTTCATCCAACCATAAACTAGTAGTCCCATGCACACCTTCCTATCGAAAGTGGCCATACCTTTTGCAAGAGTAGACTATTCAAGGGAACTTCGTTGTCAACAAGCCATTTGAGAACTAGTTTTTTGTGCTAATGAAAATAATCTATCAAGAAACATCTAGATTCCATCTAGCTATACATGATACATCTGAGTAAATTACAACTTTAGACATGGTCAACCAACAATGCAAGCAATCATTTTGTGTTACTTTGGCCCAAGATTTTATAATATATATCATGTAATATTATGTGGTCATATGTTCACATACACCTCTATATCAAATTGGTTACTGATAGTGATTCCACAACACATCTTTAATCAAATTCCACAAGTAACAAGAGAGATAAAGGTAATCAAGCCTTTCCTTCTTTTCAACTTTATTAAAACATTTCATACAATTTTTCATAGTACTTAACAATCACTTTGATTTTGGTTTGAATATACATTCAAGTACTTATGAAATCACAACATATTATTATTGTTAATGCATGATTAACTTGTTCAATATAGTCATATATATCTCACAACTAGGTTTCAACATATTTTAATATTCCACTATAGATAGATGCTGATTTAAATATATATATGTTTGTATACATACATACATACATATATATGCATATATATACATATATACATATATATACATACATACATATATACATATATATATACATATCTATATATATACATATATACATATACATATATATAGATACATACATATATACATACATGCATGCATACATACATACACACACACACATACAGACACACACACATATATATATGCATGCATATGTATATATACATATATACAAATATACACACCTATATATAAACTCACACACACACACATATGATCATTAAATATTTGAGTTCTATAACTATTATAAAAATGTTTATTTCTTTTTAGTAAGATAATATATTTTCATTCATATAAATCCTTGAATACCTTTGATATTAAATATACCAAATTATATCCACCCCTTATAAGGACAGGGGATCTATTTACTTTTAAAACTTGAATGCATCATGATACACAATATCACATCTAATAGTTAGGGTTTAATCAAAAGGTTAGGTCAATTGAGTAAGTTTGTCTAACATTTTTATATAGTGGTAATAGATCCACAATTCATACCTTCATATAGCTATTTCCACAAATGTAATGGATCAAAAGTATTAACATGACCACCAATACTTACACAAAAGGTAATGAGTTGACATTGTTAACATGAATACTAATGCTCACACAAAGGTAATGAATAAACAATGTTAGCTCATGCATATAATACTTTCATAGACATAATGAATTTGTATACATATAATTCTTACACAAGGACATTGAATCGCCAATATTACATTCATGAGCTAATTATTTGGATAGAGATAGGCATAAAATAATAATTGTAGTGTCTATCTCTAATACCCATGAGTTGAGTTGCTTAATATCATATATCTTGGATAGTGGGAATGTATTATCGAATGCATACCATTAGCATTAATGAACATCCTTCACTGGTATATAATAGAACAATGTAAACCTATTGGTTATGTAAGAATAACTTGTGACCTAATGACACAGTACCCTCATGGGTATGTCATAATATAGTTTAAACCTCAATTATAAAGAGAATGACCATTGAATCATAGATTTTGAGAAAAATTTACATGGAATGTGCTCTTAAAAACACTTTTATTCAACTAACAAATATCAAATAAATTCATGTTATGACTTTCACAAATATCCCAAACTTTTTACAGAGATTGCTTGAGTAAAACCATTATTATTGAAACCAAGAGAGGACTACATAATAAATTTTTAATCCACAAACTTTAACCTGTGATTTCCTATTCAATATCATCTACTCTCTCCATTCTTCCTCTCAATCCTCTCCTTTTTCACCTCAATCTTCTTCATTCCCACATTTCTTTCCTTATTTATCTACATGTTCTACACATTTTCCCCTTCGTAGTTTCCATTTCCTAGATATTTTCCACATTTAGTTCCCACTATCTAAGAAGTGAAGAATCCGCTCTCAGATAAATCCTCATCAATCAATTCTTTCCCATTCGAAATGCTTTGTATTTAACTCCATGGTATCACTAATAAATGCCCACTCTTCAATTGATTTCCAACTTCAGTTAAGAAAAACTTCAACACTCAACAAATTTCCATAATTAAATCTACATCTATATATTAAGATATACATGTATATATATTCATATCAATCGATAAATAAATTTATTTTCACACACACATATACATTAATATTAATTTCTTCTGATCTTAATTTAGCATATAGGTATACATAAATATTATATACTTACATTTATATATATGCATTTATACATATATATATGTACATATATACATATATATACATATATATGTATATATGTGTACATCAATGTATATTTATATACACAAAAACACATGCATACATACATACATGCACACATACATACATACATATATGTACATGCACACACACATACATACATACATCCATACATACATACATAAATACATACATACATACACACATACATACATAAATACATATAAGTGATACTATACAAGTACGAAATTTGTGTAATATATACCTATATATCACATATACATAATGCAAAGTTTGAAACACTAAAAGTTAATTTATGGTATACATAATAGTAGTACAAAAAATACTACTTGAGGATATATAAGAATAATATACAAACACATATCTATTTTATATGCAATCATATAAAATAGTTACTAGTTCATAAGTGTGAGTTTTTGGATCCTTTATGACCATGCATTTTCTCTTGGATTTTCTTCCTTATCTTTGGTGATACTCTGCCACTCATCCTTAGAGGGGAAACACTATCTTTCATCAACCTCATTAACCCGAGAGAGTAGTTAGTACAATATCATAATAAGTATAATTAGATCAACTTAGTTTACATAAAATATAAAACATGAATTCATATTTTCATTTAACATGACCACTAAAACAAAATTTCATCATTTCATGGAATATATCAACCTAATATAATAATTAATTAACATGCTTGAATTGATTATCATTCATATTTCAAAGTTTAAAAATTTAATATGCATAGTAAAATAACATAGTTTAGAGGGTGACAAAAAGGGATGTAGAGGGTGCATATGCTTTGTAAACCACACATAGGCAATACTAAATAAAGGTGGATGCATATTTTTTATGTCATCCCACTTGTCTGCTAGAATAAAGTAATTATCATAGATGCACAAGATGGTAGAAATTATCTTTTACTTCCATTGTAATCATTTCCCAAATGGAACATATCTTGTTTATTATTATTGAAGTGTATTCTCTTTTAGGAGGCTATCTCCTTGAAGTGGTGTTGCAAATATAATAAATACATTCTTTTAATCTCATATTTACATATTATGTGTTTTTCAATTTATTTCATCTTACAAGTTCATTGCAATCACAAACAAAGTCTAGAAAACTCAACTTAAGTAGGGACTCTCAAGGATCTCTCTTTAGAGAAAACAAAGTCCCTTCTAGGTAGGGCGTGAGCACTACTAAGGAAGTATGCATATACTAAGCAACACGACTTTGGATTATTTTTGCATGACTAAACATCGCAAAGTTAAGAAAGAGAAAGCTCTTAGTGACGGTTTAGACAACATCGAGGTAGACCCCATGAGGAGCCTAGGTCTTGTTGACCCATTATTTGAGCATGCTTTCAAAGGAACCTTTGACAATAGGAAAATATATAGTAGTAGTCTTTTAAACTACATACCTCATGAGACAATTTCATAAAAAAAAGCTTTGAGGATGATTTGGGGAGCACCTCAAATTAGAAACACTAGTAGCAATTTAAACATTTGTTGGAATTTGAAGTCATTTAAAGGTTATTCTCACCTAAAGATACGAAAAATAAAAATGCTCAAAAATTGCAAAAAGGGTGAAAAAATTCTTGTTCAAAGAAAAAAAGTAGTATAATAGATGATGGGTTGAAAACATATGTAAACAAAACATAAAACTCTAATAGAACTCTTCTCTCACTCATCTTCTTCATAAATAATCTCAACTTTAAATTAATTTGAAAACACTTTATTCAAATGAGATAATGAAAATATTCTTTCACTAAGAATGTTCTTTAAAATTCTTTAGACCAACCTACTCAATAAGCCATTTGTATATAAATAGGTGACACATGTCAAAGTAAAGGGTCTCGAATATATATATTAGAATGACCTTTTCCATAGTATATTTCAATCTAATGTTCTGTATTCCTATTAGTTAAAAATGTAATAATCAATTACATGTGAACAATATATAACTTACATTCTTAATGTCATCATTATCATGGCTTTAGTCTTGCATCCACTCTTTTTAATTTAATGCACAAATTAATCTCTGTTTGAATGCTTCCTTGAAAACCTAAATTTAGTTTGAACGTATTTCCTTTAATAATGTGATATCGTAAAGAGAAAAAGCTATGGAGATATTTAGGGAATATTCTAGAAAGAAAATTGGAAGGTAGAGCCGGCGGCCGGAATTGACACATTTCTCATTAAAGACCTAGGGAAAAAGGCTAATGAGTATATTAGAAAATAACAACAAAACAATTTAAAATTAAAAGAAAAAGACAAGCTGATAAATTTTAACCCCCTACCCAGCTTTTGGAGTTCATTTCTGGTCTTTAAATTCAAGGAATAGGGCAAGGGTGTTCATCAATGATCATTATTTTATCGCAGTAAGAAATATGTTATGTGACGATAGGATTGTATATACATTGTTATATTCAATCAAAATTAATACTATCATGTCTAGTAGATATGATAAATCACTGAATATGATTCAAAACGTCCATCGAAATAAACATATATAATCAAATCCAAAAAAAAATCATCTACTGTCACGCCTGTTTCTATTATTATTATTCTTATGCCGCCATTTTAGTCAACTTCAGCCATGTGCCCACGATGAGCTCACAGGTTGGCAACCCTTTAACAGTCGATATATTTAATTGTCATATTGGGAATACTGAAAGACAACTTTCCATAAACATATCACACGTTACCTTTTGTGAAAGGATCATGATATATTATTCCTGCAGTAGGTGGGACGATGGATCCATTATTATTTTAAAAGCAATACATAAACCCAGATTTAGTAGGAGATAATGACGCCAGCCATGACGTTCAATAGCTTACTTCTTCTATGTATTTTATATTTTTCGTTTTATGAGGTCGACCCGTTAAATTTTTCTGTGTTTCGAACTTTACGATGATGCAGACACTTGAATCTGCGTGCCATTTTATTTATATAAATGTATAATGAGAAACGCTGTTGCAGAGAAATTTGAAAACATTAGTAGTGATTATTTAAAAGCTATAATGTATTTGAAAGAAGATTCTGAATGTTTTTACTGCGGGATCTATTGAAATTCAATTAATTTCTTTTTATTTGTTTAAATAATCACAATCAGATTTTAAGAGAAGATTCTAGAAATTTTTATGGGATGATCTTCTGAAAATGTTTGGATTTGCTTTCTTTTAATTGATTGAAATTATTAGAACCAGATTTTTAAAGATGATATTTCAAGCTTTTATTTTGTGATTTCTTGAAAAATGAGTATATTTCTGTTTGTTTATATTAGTAAATATAATGGAGAATTTGAAAAAAGATTCTAAAAAACTAACTGTGTATTCTCTTGTATTTGGGTGCAATCTTTTATTTCTCCATTTTAGATATGCTGACATAATATATATGTTCACATCAAATCTTTATTTTGACGGATTTCTAAACTTTATTCAGGTGACTAGTTGTAATATTTAGATAATTAATTCTTGTTAACCTTAAAATATAAAATAAACTTTAATAATATAATTTTCTATTTTTCTACATTTAAAATATGCTGATGTATTGCATGATTATAAATTCAATCCATATCTTTATTTTGATAGATTTGTAAACCTCATGTCAAGTAAATAAATTCAATAATAGATTGGCAACGACGATGGAAATGAAAACTCTTGTTGTGACATCCTCCTACAATGATGATTTTGATGAAGAAGTTGATGATGACGAAGAATCAAATGAAGAATTTTCTGAGGTGGATGTTTGGAGAAATAAATTGGTAGGAGAGCTAGATGAACCACTCCTCAACATTGTGTTTGAGGTTCGTAAAAAGGCATAGGGGTGTGAGGTCGTTAGGAAGGAATTGGCTACAGTCCAAGATGGAGTTTTTGTTTGGGGGTTGAGTAAAGGCTTTATCCATTTTATTATTAAAAAAGTAAATTGATCAAAATTTTTGACATCCTCTAGATTACAATTGTTGTGATGAAATTCGAGGGATATCCCTATTAAAAAAAAAAGCTTGAGATCATTGGAAAAAACTCTTGATTCCTTTTGATAATGAAAAAAAGTAGAAAAAAAATCAAATCACAATGATCTCTTATGAGTAAAGTAATCAAACAAGATTTCATTATCATTACCACTCCTTAGTGAGTTATTGCCCATCGACTCCTCTTGCTCTTAACGATTAAGCTCATCTTGTTTAAATATCACTTACTTTTTTTTTTTTTCATGAACCACCATCTCCACACATTGAGGAAATCTAAAAATGTTCAAATAAAAATAGAATATAATTTGAGATAAATCAACTCATTTTTTTAGTTGTTGCCATAATAAGACTCAAATGGTTTTTTTTACACAACAAGGGGGCCCTGCGAACCAGCCCAATGGCCCAATAACCTATATCTTGGGTGCCTAGGGCGATTTGGGGTGAGATCCCCGCCCACAAGAAGTCCCATCTCTCAAACCCGAGACCAGAGTTGAACCCGATACCAATGGGGAGAAAACCCACTGCCCATGCCAACTCTAATACCTGTGTGGGATAATAAGACTCAAATGTTACCTACACTTTACCTACACTATTAAGTAGAAAATTAATAGAGAAAATATACCAAATATGAATCCTCAAACAACTAGTGAAAGGAGGAATTGGATTTGAATGCCCAAAGTTACAAAATAAAAGGTATACCATTTCCAAAGGAAGCATTTGTGAGCTCCAAGAGATCAATATATGGTACCTACAATTTAAAAAAAAAAAAATTTCTTCTCCTCACATCCATTTTCCCCATGATACCATTCTATATCATATTTTTGAATTCAACTAGCATATAATTTTGGTGTGATGAAGGCAAACAACTCGTAAGAATGAGGATTCAATCTATTGAACAACATGGTGAAGTAAAGATACAATATTAACTTATGTATGTGTATCAAATATAAAAATAAGATTAACTGGTAAATAAGATAGTGTAGGAAAATATATCCCTCTACATTTTCACGCTTTTTTGGTGGTGTAGGGGCACCATGTAAAGTCATGTAAATATGGTCTTAAGTTTGGTTTAAGGTGTTTTGAGTCTTTTGTCATCTAATAAGGTCATAATAGACCATTTAAGATGTAATTAGAGTCACTGTGGGTCGGTTGTAGTTAAGTTGCTATATTTTTGTAATTGTTGCAAATGTTGCTTTAGCAACTTTGCAATTTGGCTTGTATGTGGAAGGTGAACAATCACATTTTTAAAATATGGTTTGAGACTGTTGATTTCAGTTGGTTTCAGTTGGTTTTTGGTTGAAAACATTTAAATAGGCCTTGAGGAGTTTGAGGCAAGTCCCTGTTGAAAGATTTGGTACTCAAGCAATAGAAAAACCTTCATTTTTTGCATTTTCTTGTGCAATTTTGCTGCAATAGAAAGCCTATATGACCTATATGGCCTAATAATGATGTCTAATTAATTTGAATTGGTGTATAAGTGAGTTAATCATCATTTGGTTTTTATTTTAGTCATTTTCATAATATTTGAAGGCTTTTACAAGCATTTTTTTGTAGGCGGTCTGTAAACCCTATTTGAGGGTTCGAGGGTGAATAAAATGTAATGTTGACCCATTCCACTAGCAGAATTTCTTGTAACTTGGTGGAATGGGTGCATTTAGGTAGGGCTTCATGTTAGTGTAGGATTCAAGAGTAAGGAATAGGGTTTGAAGGATTTTTTATGCTACCCTAGTTGTAATTTCATGAGTTTTGGCTTGAAGTTTGTGGCTAAGAGTTGAAGTATGATGAAATTTGGGAAAGGGTAGAAGTTAGTTTGTGAAGCATATGCAGACCCTACAAGATGTTTTTGTGGAATTGGCAAGGTGAAATAAGGCATGGAAGTTGAAGATTCAATAAACCCTCTAATTTGCAAGCATAAAGAGGCCTAAAACAAGGGTTTTGTGGTTTGGGTGAATTTGTAAACGTTCCTTTGTCAAAAATTATGGATTCAGTCTACTTGTGTCCTTGCTAAGGTCAGTGAATAAATTTTTGTGGTTGGGAAGGATTTCATGGTAGTTGCTTTGTAAAAGTGACCTAATTGGGGTTTTGTGCAAGCGTAGCAACAGTAATTTGAGGGATATGTTCCAAAGAAACCTTGTTATCTTCTAAGGTATGTTTCTAAAGAGCTTGGAGGGTATCGAGAATGCAAACTCTTTTGTGGTTTTGAAGATTCTTCTGAAAGATATGCACAATTTTCTCCATTTGATATGCTAAAAGGAAAATATGAAGGAATTGTGAACAATGGCCAAGCTAGGGTTTTAAGGGTTGAAGAATTGTTTGAAATTGTTTGAATTATGATTGATAGAAAAAATCCTCCCTAATCTACATCAATTGGTATCAAACCATAGGTTTTTGATCTTTTGAAGGAGAAAAGTTAAAGTTTGAGGAAGGAAAAGTGTTGAGTTGAAAGGTCAAGATGCCTCCTAAAGGAAGTGGAGCCCTTGGTAGGGAAATGAACCAAATATTTTTGTGTGGTAAGGATGCTATGACTCTCTTACTCAATTAGGGTTTTTCACCTAAAGGAGAGAGATAGATCTTACACAAAATCAAGGTGGTTCACTCAAACTAATGCAGGTATGATGGAAATATGTCTAAATGTAATGATCTAAATGTGACAAATTGATAAAATAGATTGGTTATTTATGCAAAACCTAAGAAATATGAAGTGTTTGAAAACAAAGTGTTGTCTGCAAAAGACCAAAAAGGATGAACAAAAATGCAAATAGAAAAAAAACAAAAATTTACAAGACTGAATGTATGTGCCTATTAACCTAATGAATATTGGAAAATACTTTGAAAAAATAGAATGTTAACTTTTTGATTGAATAGGACTCATTCGCCACCCTGGGCGAATTAGTCCCAAACCAGGGTTTTTACCCATAATTCTGTTTATGTCAAAAGGGTACTAGAATCTACACTTTGTTCTATCAGGCACCTCTAGTGGGACTCATTTTCCATCCATGGTGAATTAGTTTTTTTTCTGATTTCTAGAAATTTAAGTTTTTGATCTGCACTTTGTCACTTGCACAACACTTCTTGATGGAAACCCAGACTTGAATCTCTACAAAACACTTGCAAAAAAACTTTAAATTTGATTTCTAATGGGGGATTTTCCTTGGTAAAAACCCTAATTGGGTAATTAAACCTTGAATAGATAAAATATACATAAAACCCTAGCCCTACTTGTGTCTACAACTAGGAAAATTTTAAGGTAAACCCTATTCTAATGTGCTAGAATAACATAGGAAAATGTGATTTGAATGATGCAAGACTTCAATCAAAGAAACCCTACAACATTTCAAATGAATGTAATTGACATGCAAACCTTAAATCTAAAGATAGAGAGAAAATGGAAGATGGAATCACTTTGAAAAAAGTCATAGGGTGTGATTTGATGGCTAGTTGCATCTCCTCAACCTAGATTTCTCCATGATTCTCCGTAGGCATCCACGATCAACTCTTTGCAATGTTGGATCTTGAGTGGTAAGTAAGCTTGAAGACTTGCAAAAACCCTATCTTCCTGTCCAAAAGCTTCCACTTTGCTATAGAAATGCTAATGAAATTTCTTGCGGAAGATTCTCAATACTTAACTTTTGAAATTGCTTTGTAAAAAAGACTTGGAGATGTGAAAAATGACCTAAAATGTGTATTTATAAGCATCAATACCTAATTTTCTCATTATTGAGACCTAAGAGGCCGACATCCACTAAAAAATTAAATTAAGTCAATGAAATTCCCACTCAAAATTGAAATTTTCCCCAAAAGGGACTCATTCGCCACCCTTGGTGAATGGGTCCCATTAGAGGGGACTCATTCGCCCAAGGTGGCAAAGGGGTCGCACTAGTGGTTTTTGGAGGTGGGTTTTTGAGATATGAATGAATTAAGTATTTTTTTGGGGATTTATATGATTTTTAAGTGAACTGGAACTCTAGATAAAAAATAATGGGTCTTAGGGGCCGATAAATGTTGTTTTAAAGAGTGATTTATGCAAGGGTACTCAAAAGTAGGACCAAATTAAGTGTGAAAATGTCTCTTTTTCCAAGAGTTCAATTTTCTACACCACATTTAGCCCTCACTTTAGCACCCATATGACTCTACATGCATATGTAAGCTAAATGACTCTAAATAGTATACTTTATTACATAAAAGGATACTCATTCAAGAGAAAGGAGAATGAAGCCCCTAGTGTAGTTATCTACAAAACCACAACATTAGGAACCACATCCTACAACACAAATTCATTAATTGTCCAAAAATCCTTTTATCTAACTTCTATAAATTGAGTTCAAGGGTAAATGTATGATCCCCTTGATTCTGATTGCTTTACGAAGGTGGAATGAAGGTAGTAATCTAACCATGTCAAAGAAAGAAAAATCATATCATAGGAAATTTTCAAGTACGATTGCATGCAACGATAGACAAGTGATGATGTCAGGTATGGAATCATGATTCCAATGCATCAAACAATATTGAAATTGAAGTTCCCTAGATCCTGTTATGTTGTTTAGAAGAAGAAATACTTTATTAACTCTTAAGATACAAAAATAACCCAATTTTAATGCATAAGAGTAAAAAGAATGAAAATAGATTAAAAGAGGTAAAAGAGAGTAATTTGTCACTTACTATTTCATTTTATGATCTTGTAGCTTAAGAGTGATGAGTGGGATGAGAAGATGCTGAGTAGACAGGATGACGGGCCTTGACGACTGGATGTGCTTTGAAACTAGCTGGCACGCAATGAGCTATATCAGAAGTTGAGTCGATTCTATGACCTTTGCTTAGTGATTTTTCAATGATATAATATTTTTTATGCATATATAGGTTAATTTAAGATTTTGGAAAAATAGTTCACAAAGTTTCCCCTTTTTTGTGAAGTGTCCCATTTCTTCGCAAAGTGTCCCTTTTGTTTGCAAAGTGTCCCTTTTGTTCGCAAAGTGTCTCATTTCTTTGTGAAGTGTCCCATTTCTTTGTGAAGTGTCCCATTTCATTGTGAAGTGTCCCAAAAGGGTTGTAAAGTGTTTAGGGCCTTTAGGAAAACACACTAGATGAACTTTAGTACACTTGCCTGATGAATAATGTAAAAATTAAAGATATTAGATGAATTTTTAGAGCATATTGTTGTGAACACTACACTGGAACACATGTCAAACATCTTGAATTCAAACAAATTATTCTAAAACAAGAAACTCTTAAAAAAAACTTTGGAAATTATTTAATCAACATTTTAGTCAATTTTGTCATTCATTCAACACCAATCAAACTCAGTCAAAACAAGTCAAATTGTCAACTCTTGGTTATTCATTAGATGTGTCCTTCTGTAGAACAACCCTTGTCATTTATTTATACCTGAGGATGTGTCCTTCTTAGGCATCATCTCTTCCATTTGTCATTTTTAGGGATCCTCACAACATATAAGGATCGATCCTCTTGACATCGACATCATTCAAGATGTGTCCTTGAACTTGACATTACATGCCATTCATCATCTAGACATCATAAAACCTAGCATCTTAACATCAAAACACTTGAAAGACACTGTCTTTGATCATCATATTTTTGTCCTTTGATTTTTCATAATGCTTTTAGTTCCTCGAGGATGTCCTGACAACAGGATTTAAAGGAACAATGACCTATCATGATGATCATCTTGTCTTTCCTTTTCAGATAGTCAAGTTGCTAGTTCCTCAAGGATGTCTTAGAAATAGGATTTAGAGGAGCAACGATGTTTCATGGCTTGTCTTTCTTGTCTTTCTTGTTTATGGTTGGTTATGACAAAAAGACTGGGGTAGTTGTGCTTTTAGTATGAGTCATGATCATCCTTGTCTACGAATACTTGTTTTATGTGATGGTACGACCTTGTACACCATTGATCTTTGTCATATTATGGTTTTTGTTGGCCATCACAATAATCCGCCCAATGATGATTAGAGCAACAACTATTGGTTCTTTGGAAAAATATTGAAGGATTATTTCTCTGCACTAACATCCATCTCCTTTTTTCTTGTCGCCTCTCTTCTTTTTCCTCTTGATGATATATTGTGACATACAAAAATATAATTGAATACATGATCATATAGACATTGCATTAGTTATGAAGGGTATGTGGAGGATCATCATAGAAAAAATAGGCCCTTAAGTGGCAAAAAATTTAGAAAAATCAGAGTTAGGCAACTTGACATAAACAATTGAATAAGTTATCTATATTATTTCAAAAATATGTAAGAATAGAATCTATAGAAAATTGAATGTAGTTTCTAAAATACTAGGTTATTTAAAAAAGGGAAAAATCTATTTAGTGAAAATTTGAAATTTCAATGTAGTAGTACTTAAATTTCAGGGAAAAAATGAGTAGGTGTTTGTCTGACCACCCTAACCACGATAAAATGATAATATTTTTTTATAATATTTTAGATCTATAAGTAGAGGACTCATGTCTGGATGTGATGCATTTTTTCTATAATTTTTTTCCAAGTAAATAATTAATTATGACTTCTTTATTACAATTTTTAAAAAAATATAAAATCTCATATGTTTGACCACCTTAACTTGTCAAAACTTCATGAAATTCATTTTTTTTTCTTAATCCTAAAGTATGCGAAGCATAGAATGTGATGCATGTTTCAGATTCAAAAAATGTGATACCTTTTGAAAGCTATAGATTTTTTTAATTAGCCTATCAATAAGGACTTTAGTCATAATTCAAATAGAAAATTAATGTTAATTATTTATTAAATTCAAAATAAAGCACAATTTATATTGGTGGAAAGTTGAGAATCTCCTTTAAAAACCCTTTTTGTTTCATCAATTTTGGTTTAAAAAAAAGTCGTAAGCCATATACCCTACACATACCCATCATATCTCAACTTTTTGGCCCATCATGATGTTGCACATACCCTCATCACACATTTACATATATCCATTTCCTTAGTTGCATTATGCATTAAACATTCATTTAGGCATACATTCATTAGACATCATTAGCATACATATATCATTTGCATTTGCATAACATATAAGTGCATTAAAAATTTTCATACATCATCCATATCATTAATATATATACATCATAACATAAGGAACCACATGTTGCATTATCCATACATATATAGTCATACATCAATGCATCCATCATTCTAAACATGGCATTCATTAGAATCGAAACATAGCACCACATATACAACATTATGCATGCATCATCATCATACATAACATAGTATCATCATACCATATAATCATAAATAACCAACATGAATGCATACATCACATAGAATATAAAGGAATCATCACATAAATCACATCACATAGACATAATCAAATCATAAGGCATCAACAACACTAGCATATAGTTCATGCGAAAGCTCCATCATATATAATCTCAAAAATCATGTAATAGGATAGAGTCATAAGGTATCCCCAAAACAGAGTTCGCAGGCTCGATGGTTAAAATATAAATGTCATAACATAATGTCTCAAATGTAATAAAAAGATAACAGTAGCAATTCCCTAGGTTGTGCTCTCCTCATCCCCTTGAGGAGAAGAACAGGGTGACTAATGACTTGTGGCAGGAACTAACAAAATTTGTGTAGACACAACAGGCTGAGTCTATGATGTTGAACGATCAGTGACCAGTGGTTGGCTATGCTCTGACCTGTGCCCTAAAGCAGATGACCCATGGCTATGACTAGATTGGTGGCCCAAAGAGTGCTAACGACTATGGGGTAAAAGCACAAAATTGTGTCACACTTTTAGCCAACTTATTAGCATAACTAAATTTAAGTATTTCTAACTAAAATTTAATTTTGGTCAAACATATGATCTAGTACGGTTCATTCTAACTAAGCTAGATACTTCCACAACTTTTTCAACTAAAATTATTGGCTAAAAATATATGGAGCAACACTTTGAGTCCAATTTACCAAAAAAGTAAAATTATTTGAAAAAATTGAAGTTTCAATAACTCCTACTAATGTAAATAACATTTTTTTTAAAATATAAAAATACCTTTTTGTAGATCCATAAGTGTAGTTTTCAAAATTATATTTATTTTAATAGTTTAATTATGTTTTATATTTTATTTCTTATATTTTCTAAAAGTAGGTTATCAACACAAAATATTAGGTTGATTACTGTACGGCAAGGAAAAATACTAAAACTTATTAAGAATCTTGAAAAAGATATGATGCACTAGATAAAAGAATCTATTTGTAGATGGTATAATTTTTTTCTATTTTAGATAAATATTTAATATGAAAGTTGATGTCTGATAAAATAGTTGTTATTTTATTCATGTACATTTTAATATTTATATATATATATATATATATCAAAATTGAAAAAAATATATCCATGCACTAAAATTTCAAGTTATAAATACACAAAAAAAATTGAAAGAAGAAAAATAAAATTTACTATAAAAAGTTGGACATCCCATGCAACTTCATTTTTCAACATTTTATCAGCAACTAAATTATAGTATTAATTTATTAAAAACTAGTTTAAAATATTTTTTTATGTTTTTTAAAAAATATAAACATAAAATATACTAAAAGATATACATATTTTACTAGTTTACATCTTTTTAAAATTCAAAACATATATGCCACTTTTTAGTGATTCAAGTTTAAAAGTTGGATCAGCGTTGGTCATTTCCTTTATAAAGTGTGACACTTCTTTGTGCTTTTACCCTATGATGAGATATATGCCCTGAGGAATGCCCTTAGGAGGTAAACCCACCCACACCACTTTGACTTTGGCTATTATGGCTCCTACTACTACTGTCTAAACCACTACTTGTCCAAGTCTGACACCAAGATAAACCAAGATCCCACTAATCTGCCACCATTTCCCTTTCATATAGCATCCTGTACTATCCCTAGCTCTCACTAATCCTAGCTAACTCCTTGGAAATATCTCGAACTGGTCCTATGCATAATTGAGCAAACTCAAAACAATAACTCTACACCTCCTGTTGACGGATCACAACCTGATCCCACTGTACCCATGTCACATCTAGCTCTTCCTGCAGGGACCTAATCTATGCCATTGCCTCATCTAATATATATTTCATATTGGCTAATCTCTTATCAACTATGGCTTCATGTGGAAAAGGTGGTCCCCTATATATGTCCTCTCCATCCACCATGCATTCTCACAACTATCTCTCCACCTCATCCATGTCATCATCCCTACCAATATCCAACTCCTCGTCATTGATGAGCTCAGGATATGCTCATAATTTGAGTATCCTAATGTACTTATAATATCTCTACTTTTACTGCTAATGGATGTTTTAACTCTTTTATTAAAGACTTTTTATCTAAAATGGGTAGTATCCTGTAGCAATACATTCCTACATTCCTACAGCTTAACATCTCTATGTGTCTTATTAATTACCCTGTTTGACTTCTCAAATGACTGATATAATGCATATGTTTTTTGAATAAGGAGATAGATTTAATATTTGACTAATGAATGGATCGTGTTGTTTGCCACACATGCTTTCGTTTGCCTCTATTGCCTTGTGCATCACAGGTTGTTGAAGGGAGCATCAACGAGTCAAGCACAACAGATCTCAGCCCTGCAGTAAAGTCCATTTCCTGCATGATGTTGAGGAAGTTGTTATAGTGAAGACTCTTTGTCCAGGTCGTTGGGAAGAAACTGAATGATCATTTAATCTAGGAAGAGTGGAATGCTAAATTCTCTCTAGATCATGTTGAACGGATATGTTTTCATTTATGAGAAGTTTGTTCCTTGGTTTCAGAATTCATTTATGTCCACGTCTTTTTCTGTTAGAGTTAAGTAGTTAGTTGTTTTTCTATTTTAAATAAGTGTTCCTCCTATGCGAGTGAGCAAGCATAATGAGCATAGAAAGGATATCATGTAAAATTTAGTATGATAATAAGAAGCATAGTATGTAAGAGTTAGTACTATGCTAAGAGATAGAGTTTTGTGTTAGTTTTCATATGAGAAGAAAAATGTATACCATTCTAAGTTTATGAATAAAAGCTGATGAAGTTATGAGTTCAATTCTGGCATAATTAGTTGATGCTTGCTAAGGGCGCCCACTTAGTAAGTATCTGTAGTTAGTTAGTCATTTTTTTTTTTTATCATAAGTTAGATTTCATTCTTAAAGTTTCATTGCAAACTCAGTCTTATATTGTTCCTGCAGCATCAGAAATCCATCCCTGTGTTTGTTCTTGTAACATAAGGCCATTTCATAGTTTGTTTCTCAATTATAGTTGTTATGGTTTCTGCTTTGATTAAGTTTAGAAGGCTTCACATTATATTCCTAAAGTGTGAGTAGAATTCCTTTCATGCATTTATTTTTAGTGAATCATGACTGAAACTGGTTCTTAGTGCACATATAGTGCCACTCCATTTCGAGTATACGTTCCCTGGTTTGACAAAGTAAATGAACGACCATAAGAAGATGTTAGTCGCCTACTTGAATGTGCAATTCCCAGGTTAGGATTTTCCATGACTTTTATATCCTTTTGTGGGCACAACCATTTTTGGTGCTATTGCTAGGGATGGTGTCAAGCTAAGAACCTATCATAAGTCTTTGTTAGCAGTAGTTTAGTCTATTATTCAAGCATTTTCAAAATTCCTTCAATTTACCATTCATTCTATTGCATGCATAGAAGAAGAGATGCTCTGGGAAGATTCCTCCCTGATCTTCCATTCATTGATAACAATCTTGTACCAGCTTATAATCTATTTGATTAAGATGGAGACCAAGATATCAATCCATTTGCTGAAAACCTATTTGTTGAATTGTCGTTTGACCCAGCTGATGAAGAACCTAAGAAAATCCATTTTCTTTGATACTCCATCAAGAAAACATGGCACAAAATCCCCTAATCAACCTCCTGCTTTTGAGTTTCCCATTGTTTCTCAACAAGATAATGATAACCTTAAAAATATTCCTTCTTCATTACTCCCCAAGTTCTATGGACTAGTTACAGAGGACACAGACACTTTCTTGTTCGAGTTTGACATCCTCTGTCGCAACTATGATTACACTTTAGATGCTCACAGGCTGAAGTTGTTTCCTTCTACTTTGAAGGAAGGATCTCTTATATGGCTCATGAGTTTGGGAAGGGGTGTTGTTGATAGTTGGGAAGTCATGCAAACAAAATTTCTTGAGAAATATAAGGAATATTGTAAGAGTGGTAGTAAGGGAGATGATATATTTAGAATTCAACAAAAGGAGGATGAAAGCCTGGAAGACTATCTCAAGATTCTTATTTTCACTAAAAAAAATTTAGACCATACTCTCAATGAAGAGTCTCCAAAACTACTCTTCCTAAGAGGAATCAGTGATACCTATATAGATGCCCTGGACCTGATGGGAGGAGGTGATATAACCCAACTGTCTTGGGATGATATCAATAAAATATGTCTCAACTACTCTTGAGCAATTGTTAAGAAGGGTAGAGGTCATCAAGCCACAATGGGAAAGTCTTGTATTAATGGAGTTTCACGGATGGAGATCATAAATTTTCTCTCTAATTTTAAGCAAGATATCATAAACAACATGGCTACATAGTTGGATACTATGCAAGCTCAGAAGAAATATGAGGAAGCTGAAGCAATCTTGGCTAAGTTCTGTCCACATTGTAGATAAAAGAAACAGGACTACAAATGTAATATGGTGGCTAACCTAGAGGCTAAGTAGTTACCTACTGATAATAAGATGGTAGAGAGTGATGATGACCAAGTATTCTTCATTGCACAAAGGTGACCATGGGCTCAAAGACAAGGTATGCCTCAAGATCATTTGACTTTTGGTAATCCTTATTCTAATTACAATAACTAGTGGCAACCTACATATGACCCATCACTACCTTGGAATACTCCTCAATCACATTGGTCTAACTATCAGAGTCCTAAATGGAAATCTTCTCAAGGAGGTTGGCATCAGTCACAAGGACAATGGACTCCACCCCAAGGTAACTAGCAGCAGAATCCTCAATGGAGAAGTCCACGGAAATGGCAGAACCAATCCCCTACCTCCCTGCAGCTTCAACAACCACAACCTTAGGTCCTCATGCGACCTCCTACAACACCTACAGCAAATATTGGCCCTCCAAAACAAACCCCTATGCCTGCTCAACCATTGCCAAATCTTAATAATAAGCAGCAGCAACCACAGCCTACGTATTTTGCAGAGGCCAATCAGTACCTAGCTTATTCCCTGAATATTCATGATATCCATCTTAGATCTGGAACCACACTTCCTGCTCCACAACCGCCTATAATTAAAGAAGTTCCAGATTCTGTATCTGAGCAGCCTACTGAACCTGCAAAACATATACATGTATCATATACTATCTCTAAAGAGCCTATCCTACAGCGTCAAGCCAAACCACCTTTTCCTCAGAGATTACAAATTACTACATCATTTGTCTATGGAAGAGCCTACCTTTGATATTTTTGATCAAAGAATGTACACATTCAATTTCCTCTTTTTTCAAGCCATTAAAGATGTCCCAATTTATGGAAAAGCCATTAAAGAGGCCTGTTTAAAGAGTCCGGGATGAAAGAAAAAGGATCCCCAAACTATCCATGTTCTAAGACAGTTGGCAGATATTATGTTAGGAAAGATAGTATTTCCAAAATATACTGACACTGGGAGTCCTGTGGTACAAATAAATATTAATGGCCAAATAGTAAAGAATATTTTGATTGACCTTGGTGCAGCCATCATTGTAATGACTAAGAATACAATGGAGTATTTGAATATCTTAAACATTCAGTCTACACCTACCATCCTGCAGCTTGTTGATAGTTCCATAGTAAAGCCTGATGGAATGGTAGAAGATGTTATTGTCATCCTTGAGTCTTGGGAATACCTAGTAGACTTCACCATATTCTCCACTAAAGAAACTCTGGGAGGATATCCTATTATCCTAGGTAGACCATGGTTAGCTATGATTGATGCTTTTATAGGATGTTGTTCAAGACACATAACAATTTCTGATGATCATTCAAAAAAGAAATTAAATTTATACCCACCTGCTTAGCCTCAGCCAGACTTGTCTCAACCAATTTGGCCAGATTTAGGAGAGGAAACTAAAAAATTCAATTCATTGGCTCAACTAATGATGCTGCAAACTAATCCATTTTCACAGCTTCAGAGTGAGGATGACCTGCTTTTACATATTTTGCAGTCCAACCCTGGTCCAAGTAGCCCATCTGCTGTAGATAGCTATCTTCAGCAGTGTTTCCTGCAACTAAATTCAGAGAACCTATCACCTGAATCTCCTGTAGTTTATCATAATTTGATTCTATATGAAATATATACACCACCTTTGTCAACAGCCTCCATGAATGATCTTATCAAGTAAGTAGAAGTCTCTCTAGGCCGCTATCTGAATATCAATAATAAGCTGCCTCAATTTCATCAAGATGCCCTAGTCACAATGTTGAAAAAATACACAAAGCTTTTGTATGGGACTATGGGGATATGAAGGGAATAGATCCTCAACTTTGTACTCATAGGATCTACATTAAGGAAGATTGTTTACCTGTCAGGCAGCCTCAAAGAAGGATAAACCTAGCACTCATGGAAATAGTTAAAATAGAGTTCCAGAAGTTCCTTAATGCTAGTTTTATCTACCCAATTTCAAACAGTCAATGAGTGTCTCCATTGGTGATTGTCCCTAAAAAAGGTGGAAAATGGAGAGTTTGTGTAGACTACAGGGATCTGAACACAACAACTAAAAATAATCACTTTCCACTGCCATTTGTTGACCAAGTACTAGACTCATTATCTGGGAAAAATTATTTCTCCTTTTTGGATGGATATAGTGGCTATAATTAATTAGAATCACCCCTGAAGATCAAAACAAAACAACTTTTACCAGTCCATGCGGTACTTTTGCCTACTATGTCTTACCTTTTGGGCTGTGTAATGCACCTACAACATTTCAAAGAGTAGTAATCGATATTTTTGCTGATATTTCTCATGATTCTATGGAAATCTACATGGATGATTTCACTATTTATGGAGTTACTTATGAAGAAACATTAGCCAATTTGGAAAAAGTGTTGAAAATATGTCAGGAGTAGAATTTATCTTTGAATAGTGAGAAATGCTTCATGATGATGCAAGAGGGAATTTTTTTAGGCCATCATGTCTCCCAAGTAGGAATTCAGGTTGATTCTACAAAAATAGGAGTTATTATAACTTTGCTAACACCTACAAAACAAAAAGATGTTAGAAGTTTCCTAGGAAATGCTGGATATTATAGAAGATTTATCAAAGATTTCAACAAAATAGCCAGTCCATTGTATGCTTTATTGACTAAGGATTTTGAGTTTATTTGGACTGAGGCCTGTGACAAATCTTTCCTACAGCTTAAGAACTTACTTACTCAGGCACCTGTTCTTCAAGAACCGAAGTGGAATATGCCTTTTCATATACACACAGATGCTTTTGATTATGCCATAGGGGCATTTTTAGGACAGAAAGAGAATTCCATAGAGCATGCCATATATTTCATTAGCAAAAATCTTCAAGGCCCTAAATTAAACTATATTGTCACAGAGAAGGAATTGCTAGCAGTGGTGTATGCCCTAAACAACTTTTGACATTATGTCACTGGTTACCAAATATTTGTTCATATAGATCATGCAACAATAAGGTACCTCATGAATAAGCCTACCATATCTGACAAATTAGCAAGATGGCTCCTATTGTTGCAGGAATTTGATATCACAGTTATTAATAAGCTAGGTCGAGCTAATGTGGTGGCTGATTTCTTGTTAAGACTTCAAACACCTACACCTGACACTCCTGAGGTAATTGATGATAGCTTCCCTGATGAACATCTATTTTCTATTGCTGCTCAAACTCCATGGTATGCAGATAGTGGAAATTATTTAGTAGCAAACAAGATTCCAGCTCACTTCTCACCAAAGGAAAATAAATTGTTAGTTGAGAAAGGTTTTAACTTTTCATGGATTGCAGATTGTTTATTTTATATAGGACCTGACCAAGTCATGAGAATATATGTCAGGGAAGATGACACCTATGACATTTTATATGCATGTCATGATGAGCCCTATGGTGGAAATTTTGCATCCCAGAGAACAGCTATGAAAGTGCTCACCACAGGATACTATTGGTCCACACTACACAAAGATGTTGCAACCTACAGGAGGAAATGTGATAGATGTCAACACATGGGGAGACCAACAAGGTCTGATGAAATACCCCTAAATCCTCAAGTGGTAGTCAGTCCATTTGAGAAATGGGGCATGGATTTTGTTGAGCCTATTGATCCTCTATCCAATGGAAAATCATACATTTTGGTGTGTACTGATTATGTAACCAAGTGGGTGGAAGTGAAAACAATGACACACACCCGTGACAATAAAGTTGTTGTGTTCCTATATGAGTAGATTTTTTACTTAGTTTGGAGTCCCAAAAAAATTTTTACTGATCAAGGAGCTCAGTTTACATCCAACTTAATCATTGCATTCATTAATGATTATAAGATCAGGCACAAAAAGTCTAGCCCCTATCACCCTCAAGCCAATGGCTAGGCAGAGGTTACTAATAGAGAAATTGAGGCAATCCTTACAAAGACAGTCCAATTATACAAGAAATATTGGAGCAGTCACCTTCCTGAAGTAGTCTGGGCCTATATAACAACATGGAAAACAACTATAGGGTTTACTCCTTTTGAGTTACTCTATGGTAAGATAGCTATGTTTCCAATAGAGTTTGAGCGTAAAACCTTGAGGACTGCTCTCTAGCTTAAAATTGATATCTTTGATGCTCAAAAGGAATGCCTCCTGCAGCTGAATGCATTGGATGAGATGAGGAAAGCTGCCCTGCAACATACTAAAACTATCCAACAACAAAGAAAGAGAAGGCATGACAATCATATTCGAACTAAGCAATTTTTTGTCGGTAACTGGGTGTTGCTCTATGACTCCAAATACAAAGAAAATCAAGGTAAACTAAACACATGTTGGCTTGGTCCTTATGAAATAAAACATGTATTTGATAATGGCTCAGTGCCGTTGGCTACAATAGATCCAGTTCGATTCAAGCTATTGGTTAATGGGCACCGTCTTCGGTTGTATCATGAGTGAACATCTAAAGATGAGTTTCTGTAGTAGTTTGTTTCAAATATGACCACCAATCTTCCAGTAGCAAAAAGCTTCGGTCTTTCTCTTGCAGCCTCTCTTTAAATTCCACGTTGCATGCACATAATAAAGGTTTCCTTTTCAAGGATGCCATGTTCTCCATTTTCCATCCATCACTGCCATTCATTCTCTTTTCTTCCATGTCACCCATCCTGCCGTACCACCTCATTTATGGTTTCTATTCCAGCCATCAGTTCATGGTGCACTGTTATTTTCCCAGCACGTACGAGCATTAATTGAAAGGTATGCGATATCTTCTTTTAATCACATTATTTGTTTATTTTATTTATTCAACAACTACTATGTACATATCAGTTTTTATCACCCATGCTTTGCCTATCCTTTCACCCATGTGTGGACACATGTCAACTTTTAAGTAGGGGTGGGATAATCCATTTCAAACCTTTTCTTATGTCACTGTCACTACTAATAATATATTTTTATTTCTTCTTGTACTTTCAAAATATGGCTGCATGTTTTATCTTAAACAATATTAACTGCTTGATATGAGTAGTTCCTAATAATCATTACATGTAATTATCTTTTGAGTCATTCTTGGAAAAGAAGAGAAAAGTGACAGTAGGAAAGAAAGATGCAAAAAGAAGCAGAGCAAAAGAATTTTCTTTTGAATTTTCAGAAAAGGTTTGGGTTTTTGGAATCTCGGCAGAGGTAATTTGCGAATATGGGTGGTCAATTGGTAAGCCATGAGCCTGTAGCTAATGAGCTCTTAACACAAAATCCTCAAATAATGCAAACATTCAATAATTGTGGTTGGCTAAACTATTTTCTGAGGTTAAATTCTTTCAATGAGGAAGCTGCTAGTGAATTTTTAGGAACTCTTTCAGAAGGGGAAGCTTCAGGATGGGGTCTGATAGTGGCTATAATGGAAGAACGAATTGCTAAAGTAACCGAACTTCCTGCACTAGGGGGAAATTTCTCTTTAGATGCTATTTCTACTAGAGCAGAATTTATAGTACCAACTGATAGACCTTTGGAGGTCTCTAAACAAGGCTGCAAATGAGTGTCACTACCCTTTCCATATTCAGAATATGCTGCATTTATAATAAGGTATTTAACCTATGAGGGATGCTTCTCCTATTTACATTCTTACTATTTTAAGTTATTGAGCCATATGAGGCATGGGTTAGCTGTTAATGTCCTAAATTTTTTGTTAAATCTATTAAAACAAAGTGCCCATGAAACCCAGAGGGGAAGGGACAATTCAATTGCCCATCATGCCCTCATTAAACTATTGATAGAGTGTTCCCTGAGGGATGTTTCACCTTTTTCTTGAAAATAATTTGTTGCCTAAAAGGGTCTGCAACTTCAAGGGTTGGCTAGAGCAATCCCTGTAGCACCTGCCCCTACATCATCTATTCCTACGACCTCCACATCAGAACCCTCTAGCAGAGTACAAACCAGGTATGCTAGTAGAAGAGAAAAAGGAAAAATGAAGGTAGGAGAGTCATCTAGGGCAGAACAAACTGCAGAGTCTGACCCTCATACTCAAAGACAACAGTGTCCCTCTCCTACAACAACACCTGTTGCCACTGTAGTTTCTCTATCATCCTCTTTTGTTGAGTCTAAACCCTCTAGGGAAGTCAGGAAGAGGAAATCCACGAGAGTGCCTCCTGCAGCTGCCACATTGCCAACAAGAGTTTCAGCAAGGAAACAATGGAAAGTCACCTCAACTTCTGCTCAATCTAAAGTTATAATAATTTCAAAGGGGTCTAAAGAATACAACAATGATGATTCTTAGAATGTACCTGAGAATGTTTCACATGGCCCACCTGTTGTTTCTGAGGACATGCAAAATGAACCTATGGAAGTTGACGAAGCATAATATGATAGTAATGAAAGGGGATTAACAAGTCTTGATGACTTGGTTGAAGCAGCTAGGGAAATTTTAGAAGAAGTACAATCTCCTCCTACACAACAACATGAATTCATCCTGCAACAAGAGGATGAATAGCCTGAACAATTGGAAGTGGCCAATGAAGCTTCATTTCCCCCTGCAACTTGTCAAGCCATGGTTGTCTACAAAAAGACATTTTTGATTGAATTTTTGGAATACCTTAGGACCACATGGAGGCCAGTCACATTCCAAACCTTGAGTTTCTGCCACCTAGCCAAGACTGAAATTCAAGAAAGTCTTTGGGAGGAAGAGAAAAAGAAAATGAAAAAATAAATTGAAAGGCAAAAATAGGAAATCCAGAAGATGAAAAAGAAAATGGATGAAATGATGAAAATAACTGGTAAGATTGTGGAGTGTAGTCCACCGCCTAGATTCTATGCCATGTGCCTAAAGGAACAATTTCTTTGGTTCCAATTAATGAGGGTTTCAAGAAATTTATATCATGTCATTCATACGAAATTTTTTCTTATGATGCATACCAAGTGGCTCCTAATTGGCTAAAGAATTCTTTATGTGAATTTTATTTGCATGGATTTATAATTCCCTCTGAAATAGAGTGGAATCCACTTCTTTTCATTGGTGATATCCATTTAAGGTCACTTATGTCATGGGAATCCAACAAAACCAATTATGGAAGACAACTGGAAACCTATGAAGAAGTTGAAAGGGATGATCCCATACCACTACGATTAGAAAGCACAAATCCTTATACAATGTTAAAAACCTGCCTCACTATTGCATATGGGTTCAACAATCAAGCAGAAAGAGTAAAAATATTTGATATCAGAAAGTAAGTGTATGAAGAATTCAAAAGCCAACCGTATCTATTCCAGAAGCTTGCCTCTTCCAAAATTGAAAAGAGATGGAAATTGACTATTGGGCTTAGGAAATCAGAGCCACATAGCTCCCTAAATTTTGAAGCATCCCTTGGAAGGACAAAGAGGTACATACAACTCGGTCTTTAGAAGAGGTTCGAATTATGGTTGCTAATAACATTTTGACCTCCAATTTTAGTGTGGCAACTGTATCCCTATTGGGCTACAAATGTTAATAAAGATACATAGAAAATTAGATATGAGAAATGGAAAGATTTCAGAGGTTTCTATTATAAATTTGGGACTATGCCAAAAAACCACACTGCTCTTACGGATTTTAGGGAAACAATGAAGAAGCTTAATGCTAGTGGACCATCATTAGGTTAAATAGGGGGCAGATGATGAGCTCAGGATATGCTCATAATTTGAGTATCATGATTTACTTTTAATATCTCTACTTTTACTACTAATGGATGTTTTAACTCTTTTATTAAAGACTTTTTATCTAAAATGGGTAGTATCTTGTAGAAATACATTCCTACATTCCTGCAGCTTAACATCTCTATGTGTCTTATTAATTACCCTGTTTGACTTCCCAAATGACTGATATAATGCATATGGTTTTTCAATAATGAGATAGATTTAATATGTGATTAATGAATGGATCGTGTTGTTTGCCACACATGCTTTCTTTTTCCTCTTTCAACTTATGCATTGCAGGTTGTTGAAGGGAGCATGAATGAGTCAAGCGCAGTGGATCTCGGCCCTACAATAAAGTCCATTTCCTGCATGATGTCGAGGAAGTTTTTCCAGCAAAGACTCTCTATCTAGGTCATTGGGAAGAAACTGAATGATCATTTAATATAGAAAGAGTGAAATGCTAAATTCTCTCTGGATCGTGTTGAATAGATATGTTTTCATTTATGAGAAGTTTGTTCCTCAGTTTTAGGATTCATTTATGTCCACGTCTTTCTCTGTTAGAGTTAAGTAGTTAGCTATTTTTTTGTTTTAAATAAGTGATCCTCCTGTGCGAGTGAGCAAGCATAACGAGCTTAGAAAGGATATCATGTAAAAGTTAGTATGATAATAAGAAGCAGAGTATGTAAGAGTTATTACTATGCTAAGAGAGAGTTTTGTGTTAGTTTTTATATGAGCAAAACAATGTATACCATTCTGAGTTTATGAGTAAAAGTTGATGAAGTTCTGAGTTCAATTCTGACATAATTAGTTGATGCTTGCTAAGGGGGCCCACTTAGTAAGTATCTATAGTTATTTAGTTAGTCATTTATTTTCTATTGATCTTAAGTTAGATTTCATTCTTAAAGATTCAGTGCAAACTCAGTCTTATATTGTTCCTATAGCATCAGGAATGTGGTGGTGTGGAGCCTGATCAGTCTCCAAGTGGGAGATTGTTGGTATGTGGTGACTGATCATGCTATACTATATAGCCTATGGTATACTGTACACTCCTTCCATATTTTATTTTTCGCATGATCACCGAAAAATAGAAAAATCAATGGAAAAAGAAAAATCCAATTTTGTAGAACCCAAAAAATCTGGAAGCTTCTAAGCTTGTTAAAAGGGGTTCAGATGGGTATTATAGTATAATGAAAAATGTGATTATTCACAAGATTGTAATAGGGTTTTTACTAGATAATAAAAGTATTGGATGGCTGCAGTTTGGTGGATGTAGCCCGGATTGGGTGAACCACGTTAAATTCTTTGTGTTATGATTTATTTTGTGTATGTTTTAATTTCTCTGTTGATTAATTAAATCTGCATTTAATTTTTAGATATCTGCCATCTCTAACCCTAACAAGTGGTATCAGAGTGGGTTGTATTTTGATTATCATTTGTAGGAAAGATCTCACAGTTGAGTGGGAGCAATGGCAAATGAGGGTAAAAAGGTTGAAAAGTTTAATGGGTAGAACTATCAGTTATGCAAGATGCAGATGGAGGATTATCTCTATCAGAAGGATTTATGGCAGCGATTGGAAGGGAAAACCAAGAAACCTACAGCAATGTCAGATGAGGACTGGGAGATCTTGGATAGAAAGGCTCTTGGCAGTATTCGTTTGTGCCTAGCACAATCAGTGGCGTTTAATATTACAATAGCAAAGACAACTCAAGAGTTGATGGAAACCCTGGCAAAGTTATATGAAAATCCTGCCACTTCGAATAAGGTATTTCTTATGAAGCGTTTATTTAATATGAAAATGGTAGAAGGTGGGTTAGTTACTGATCATTTGAATAAGTTTAATATGGTCACCAGTCAATTAACTTCTGTAAAAGTAAACTTTGATGAAAAAGTTAGGGCTCTTTTGATTCTGTGTTCTTTGCCTGAAAGCTAGAATAGCTTGGTAATGGCTATTAGCAATTCTATTTCTGGCTAGAAGACATTGAAATTTAATGATGTTGTTGGTGTTATTTTGAGTGAGGAAATTCGTAGAAAAAGCTTAGGTGGAACATCCACATCAGGCAGTGTTTTGAATACAGAAAGCAGGGGCAGAACAAAGGAGAGAGGAAATAATTCTAAAAATCATGGGAAGTCACAAGGAAAATCAAAGGACAAAAGGTCCCAATCTAGAGACAAGAGGGATTGTTGGTACTGTGGTAAGCCAGGTCATTTGAAGAAAGATTGTTGGTCTCAAAAAAATAAAGATGGAGACAAAAAGGAAGGAAGCAAAGAGGCAAATGTGGTAAGTAATAAATCTGATGAGGATGATTCTTGGGTGTTAGATTCAGGGGCTTCATTTCATGCTACCCCCCATAGAAGTTATTTTCTTGATTATGTCCAAGGGGATTTTGGGCTGGCTTATTTAGGAGATAACGAACCCTGTTAGATTGTTGGAAAGGGAAGAATCAAAATTAAGTTATAGAATGGGAATCATTGGCTACTACGTGAGGTAAGGCATGTTCTAAAGTTAAGCAAAAATTTAATTTCAGCAAGGCAACTAGATGATGAAGGTTGTGTTGTTACATTTAGTGATAAAAATTGGAAGGTCACAAAGGGTGCCTTAGTAGTAGAAAAAGGTGTGAAAGTAGGCACCTTATATCTTTGTATAGGTCATACTATTCCTTCTACTTTAATTGTTACAGAAAAGGGTCAATGTTCAGGAACAGATGCTGCAGTTAAGCAAGTAGAAGATCATACAGTTGCTATGGACTCTGAATCAGCACTGTGGCATAATAGACTTGGGCATATGAGTGCAAAAGGTATGAAAGTACTTCATTCAAATAATGTTTTATCAAGTCTAAAATGTGTTAATATGGATTTCTGTAAAAGTTGTGTGTATGGAAAATAAAAAAGAGTTAGTTTTCTCAAGGATGGGAAGCAAAAGAAAGATGAGAAATTAGAGCTTGTGCATACGGATGTATGGGGACCAGCTCAAGTATCTTCTCTCAGTGGCTCTCTGTATTATTTTACCTTCATTGATAATGCAACTAGAAAGGTATGGATTTATTTCCTTAGGCAGAAATCTGATGTATTTAAAACTTTCAAAAAATGAAGAAGCTTGGTTGAGAATGAGACAGGTAAAAAGATAAAATGTCTCATATCTGATAATGGTGGTGAGTATTGCAGTAAAGAATTTGAATATTATTGTTCCTCTAATGGTATTCGTAGGCAGAAAACGGTTCCAAGGACTCCACAAGATAATGGAGTGGCTGAGCATATGAATAGGACAATAATGGAGCATGCACAGACTATGAGATTGCAGGCTGGGCTGCCTTTAAAAATGTGGGAAAAGACTATAAACATTGTTGTTTATTTAATCAACAGAGGTCTTTCTAATCCTCTGGGTTGTGGTATTCCAGAGGAAGCATGGAAAGGTAAGAAGGTGAGTTATTATTTTCTAAAAACCTTCGGTTGTGAAGCATTTGCACATGTAGATTTTGAAAATAGAACCAAGCTTGATGCAAAATCAAAGAAATGTGTATTTGTTGGATATGGCATTGATGAATTTGGTTATAGGCTTTGGGATTTTGAAAATCAAAAAATTGTGAGAAGTAGGGATTCATATTCAATGAAAAAGTGTTGTACAAAGATTTGTTTCTGCAGCAAGAGAAGAAAGAAAATGATTATGTAGTGTTGGATGATATTCCCAACAATGATGTTTCAGTGGTTCCTTATGTTGGGCAACAACAGTAGCAACAAATACCACAAACTCCTGTTAGACGATCTTCAAGGTTAAGTAGACCTCCAGAAATATTTTCTCCCTCTTTGTATACTATTCTGTTAATTGATGCTGGTGAACCAAAATATTATGATGAAGCTATGCAGATGAATACCAAGGTTCAGTGGGAGCATGGAATGAAAGAAGAAATGGACTCCTTGCTGGAAAATCAGACTTGGGATTTATGCAAGTTGCCTGTAGGTATAAAGGCTTTACCAAACAAATGGATTTATAGGCTGAAAGAGGAGGATGGAGGTAAGAAAAGATTTAAAGCTAGATTAGTTGTAAAGGGATTTCCACAGAAAAAGGGTATTGATTTTGATGAGATTTTTTCTCCTGTTGTTAAAATGACTTCTATTCATATTGTTTTAAGTATTGTGGCTGCTGAAGATTTGCATTTAAAACAGCTTGATATAAAAACAACCTTTCTCCATGGTGATTTGGAAGAGGAAATAAATATGGAATAGCCACAAGGATTTGAGGTCAAAGGTAAGGAGAAAATAGTGTGCAAATTGAATAAAAGTTTATATGGCTTGAAGCAAGCACTTCGGCAATGGTATTTGAAATTTGGCAGTTTTATGGTTGAGCAAGGCTATAGCAGGTGTAATTCTGACCATTGTGTTTATTTTAAGAGGTTGGATAATGATAGCTACATTATTTTGTGTTTATATGTTGATGATATGCTTCTAGCTAGGTTTAACATGGACCACATAAGAGAGTTGAAACAACAGTTAGCAAAGTCTTTTGCTATAAAGGATTTGGGGGCAGCAAAACAAATCCTTGGTATGAAAATTCATAGAGATAGGAAAAACATAAAAATATTTTTATCTCAGGCTAATTATGTTGAAAAGGTGTTGCAAAGATTTCATATGGAGAATGCAAAAGCTGTCAGCACACCTTTGCCTAGTCATGCCAAATTGACTAAGGATATGTGTCCAAAGACACAAGAGGAGGAAGAAAAAATGTCCAAGGTACCATATGCTTCAGTTGTAGGTAGTTTGATGTATGCCATGGTATGCACAAGACCAGATATTGTGCATGCTGTAGGAGTTGTTAGCATGTATTTGAGTCATCCCGAAGTTGAGCATTGGAATGCAGTAAAATGGATTCTCAGGTACTTGAGAGGTACATCTAGTAAATGCTTATGTTTTGGCGACTCTAACACTGATTTAAAGGGCTATGTTGACTCAGATTTGGCAAGGGATATAGATACCAGGAAAAGTACCACAGGTTATGTATTTACAGTTGGTGGTACAGCAGTGAGTTGGATTTCTTGATTGCAAAAGGTGGTTGCTTTATCCACCACAAAGGCAGAGTATGTTGCTGCAACAGAAGCGGCAAAGGAGATGATATGGCTACAATTTTTTATGGATGCCTTGGGCAAACAACAGGTTGGAAATTACTTGTTTACAGACAACTAGAGTGTTATACACCTTGTAAAGAATTTTTCCTTGCATTCTAAAATAAAACACATATAGTTGAGATATCATTTCATTCGTTCAGTGTTAGAGGATGGACAGGTCAAGCTAGACAAGATACATACAGATGTCAATCCATCAGATATGTTTATGAAGGCGGTGAAAAGGGAGAAGCTAAGCTCCTCTTCAACTTCGGTTGGTCTTCAAGGTTGAATTCAAGTATAACACAGTAGCAAGGTACAAGGTACTTATTTCCAGTGGGAGTTGTAATTGTAGCAGTGCCATCCAGGATTAGTCTCCAAGTGGGAGATTGTGGTGGTGTGGAGCTTGATCAGTTTCCAAGTGGGAGATTGTTGGTATGTGATGACTGATCATGCTATACTATATAGCCCATGGTATACTATACACTCCGACCCCCTATCCTTACCGAGGTCTGGTATACTTTTTCGTGTGATCACCGAAAAAGGGAAAAATCAATGGAAAAAGAAAAATCCAATTTTGTAGAACCCAAAAAATCTAGAAGCTTCTAAGCTTGTTAAAAGGGGTTCGGATGGGTATTATAGTATGATGAAAAATGTGATTATTCGCAAGATTGTAATAGGGTTTTTATTGGATAATAAAAGTATTGGATGGCTTCGGTTTGGTGGATGTAGCCCGGATTGGGTGAACCACGTTAAATTCTTTGTGTTATGATTTATTTTGTGTATGTTTTAATTTCTCTGTTGATTAATTAAATCTGCATTTAATTGTTAGATATCTGCCATCTCTAACCCTAACAAGGAATCCATTCCTGTGTTTGTTCCTACAGTATAAGGCCAGTTCATAGTTTGTTTCTCAGTTATAGTTGTTATGGTTTCTACTTTGATTAAGTTTAGAAGGCTTCACATTACATTCTTGTAGCATGAGTAGAATTCATTTCATGCATTTATTTATGGTAAATCATGACTAAAACTGGTTCTTAGTGCACATACACTGCCGCTCCATTTCAAGTATGCGTTCCCTGGTTTGACAAAGTAAATGAATGACCATAAGAAGATGTTAGTCGACTGCTAGAATGTCTAATTCCCAGGTTAGGATTTACCGTGACTTTTATATACTTTTATGGGCACAACCAGTCGTCACCTCCAATTCCATCCTCATCACCATCTACCTCATGACCTCCACTGAAATCTAGGGCCTCCTCTCCTATATGCACCTCGCCCTCCATCTCTCCCTCTAACCTAACCTCTACCTCTGGCTACTCCACCTTTGGTCTAACCACTGCCTATGGCTGCTCCCCCTCATGTCTTACTCCCTCCTCTCTCTCCTCCTCCTCAATCACCTCAAGGATTGTGTCTAATTGTACCCTCTCAATATGCTATTGCACCCTCCTGCCTTACCTCCTGCAGTCTCCTCCTCTCCTCCTTTTTCCATCCTCACCATCTCCTCCTCCTCCCCCATCTCCTCCACCCCTCCCCTCGTCTCTTCTCCCCTAATCTCCTTACCCTCCATCTCTCCCTCTCCCGGGCCTTCCACCATCTCTACCTCCTCAACCTCCTTGCCACACCTATGGTATAACTGATCATCGATCAACTAGTGTCGGTCCATTTGGGTCTATCAAGGGCTATGACCTATGTCTTTGCCACCATGTATCAAACTCTGTAGTAGTGCCTAGATCTTCCAAAACCCCACTCCAAGCCCACTATTGCACTACCATTCCATCAATCTACTACTCTACCAAGGGTACTGAGATAGTTGATCCCCACATGGTCACCTAGGGAAATCTCGAATACTCTGTTGTCCCCATCGGAACATCCTGCAACTCACCAAACTGACGCAATACCCACTAGGGTAGGTGCATCTCAATAATGTGCTACGACAGAATAGTGCAATCAATTAGATATTAAAACTGTCTATAGAATTCCAAATGATCACCTTCTCTTGCCCACTATGCACAATCTCTATAGGGCCTCTAGACAAATTCCATAAAAGTATCAATCCAATGCCACCACAACCCTATCTCCCCAAATATGGTCTATTGTAAGGCACTCACATACAAGTAAACATATGACATCCCGTCAGCAAGTTGTGGTCTTTGAATCAGAGGATGAAAGACGAGAATATGCTCCCAAGCCCAAATCATTAGGAATGTGTCATAGCTAATACTGTGTGTACCTCTGTATGCCACCTCATGTAACTAATGATATGGTATACCAAGTAGACATGGCCCCCATGTAAATAGAGTCCTATCTCACCTCATATAAATCAGCACATCTCCCCATCTGATTAAAAGACCATGTTTGTGATAATTTTGAATAAGGACACTACCAATCAATGTACATAGCATCACATCCCATCAAGGATAATGCTTAACCATAAACTCCCATCAAATCTCATATCCCTTGATGCATAGTCCCACACCATCATCAACCTCATAGTACTCTGTAATCGCTCATTGTCCTCGGTGTGGATCATAAACCACTTACTCTCCTCTGATCGAAAGGAAAACAAATTTGTACACATCCTCGAGCGTGACAGTGGCCTCTCCCATCAGTAAGTTGAATGAACAAGTCTCTGAGTGCCATCTCTTGGCCAATGCTGTCAATAGTCCCCTATTTCCCTAGACAATGGGCATATAGGTCACATAGTATAGTCCTAGTTGCATCAGTCGCCTCTGCTCCCTATCTTGCAGCTGATCTCTGAATGCATATGTGGATGGAAAATTGCATGTATAAATAGGTGGTAATCATTTCTACACATGGAGAAATGAGAGTTAGTACATTATTGAAAACCATCATTACAATCTATCTAATAAAAAGTACACAAAAACTGAGCCTAAACAAAAGTCAACCTTGGTTAAATTCAAATGCATTGTGCCAAGTCAATTACATCGTTTGGCACTTCATTTGTGTCATGACAAGGCGTATGCATCATTTCATCTTTCGGTTGTGTCTCAGTATGGAGATTGCATTGAAAAAACTCATGAATGCATCATCCTATACCACTTATGTTGCTCCCTCTATCACTTGCGTCATTGTAAAACAAATGTGTCACACGACCCCATGTTTGAACTTTAACATGGTGATTGTGTCATTAGACTTATCATTTGCATTGTGACACGGTGATTGTGTCTCACTGGCCTGCAAATGCATCACTTTCACCCTAAACCTATCAGACCTTTTGCATTTGCATTGCAATGCATCAAATGAATGTGAAGCGAATGCAAATGTGGCTTACTCAAACATAGATGTGTTTCAATGCATATGTTATCCTAAGTTTAATCCCTAAAAATGCACATAAAATGATAAATTATGAGGTGGGTATGGGGTACTTACCGATGGATCTACGCCCTTTGGTCGTCTGAAGGTTTGAATGATGTAGTTGTGATGCTTAGTCACTAGAATCACCATTGTCCCAAAGTCTCCTCTCCCTTTGAGCTCTCAAATTTCAAAAGGTAAAAGTGAAAATAAATTGACTTTTCACCTAATTTTTATAAGGTAAAAGTAGGATTTTCTTGCAAATTTTATTACTGGAGGCTCTTTTGACCAACTTTGACAGACATTTTGGTTTCCTTAAACATGTCAAAGTCTGTACCTTCACTGGGGTATATTTTTTATTGAATTTTCTTTCTCACAATGCAATAGGTTACATTATGACAAAAAGGGGCAAAATGTAGACACACAAAATGTAGCATCACATCCCATCAAGGATAATGCTTAGCCATAAACTCCCATCAAATCTCATATCCCACGATACCTAGTCCCACACCATCATCAGCCTCATAGTACTCTATAATTAGCTATTGTACCCAGTGTGGATCATAAACCACTTGTTCTCCTCTAATCAAAAGGTGCAAAATCATGTACACATCCTTGAACATGATAGTGGCCTCTCCTGTGGATAAGTGGAATGAACAAGTCTCTGAGTGCCATCTCTCAGCCAATGCTGTCAATAGTTGCTTATTTTCCTAGACAATGAAAATATTGGTCACATAGTATATTCCTTGTTGCATTAATCACCTCTGCTCCCTATCAAGCAGTTGATCTCTAAATGCATATTTGGATGGCCAGAACTTCTACGTACAATTAGGTGGTAATCGTTTCTACACATGCAAAAATGAGAGTTAGCACATTATTAAAAACAATCGTTACCATCTATCTAATCAAAAGTACATAGAAACTAATCCTAAACAAAATTCAACCTTCGTGAAATTGAAATGCATCGTGCTAAGTCAATTGCATCATTTGGAACTTTGTTTGTGTTGTGACAGGGCGTATGCATCATTTCATTTAGCAATTGTGCCTTAGTATGGAAATTGCATTGCAAAAACTCACAAATGTGTCATCCTATAGCACTTATCTCAGTTCCTCCGTCATTTGCATCATTGTAAAAAAAATGTGTCACACGACCCCACTTTTGCACTTCAACATGGTGATTGCCTCACTAGACCTATCATTTGCATTGTGACACAGTGATTGCATCTCATCGCCCTGCAAATGTGTCACTTTCAACCTAAACCTATCAAACCTTTTGCATTTGCATCACAATGCATCAAATAAATGTGACACGAATGTGAATGTAGCTTCCTTGAATGCAGATGCATCACAACGCATCCATTATCCTAAGTTTAAACCCTAAAAATGCATGTAAAATGATAAAATTATGAGGTGGGTATGGGGTACTTACCGCTGGCTCTGCGCCCTCTAGTCATCTAAAGGTCCACATGATGTAGCTCTGATGCTTAGACACTAGAATCACCATTGTTGCAAAGTCTCCTCTCTATCTAAGCTCTCAAATTTCAAAAGGTAAAAGTGAAAATGAATTGACTTTTCAGCCAATTTGAACCTATCTATAGGGTAAAAGTGGGATTTTCTTGCAAATTTTATTACTTGAGGCTCTTTTGACCAACTTTGACTGACATTTTGGCTACATTAAACATGTCAAAGTCCAAAACCGATCACACCACTTATTTTTTGATCATCAAATTGACTTATCGGGACACTTTCGAGATTTTTCTATCGTCAAGCCAAAATTTGAAAATTTTCCTAAGGGGACATAGATACTCCGTACCTTCACTCGAGTATATTTTTGACTAAATTTTCTTTGTCACAATGTGATAGGCTGCATTATTACAAAGAGGGGAAAAATGTAGAAACATAAAATGTAGCATTGCATCCCATCAAGGATAATGCTCAACTATAAACTCCCATCGAATCTCATATCCCTCGATCCCTAGTCCCACACCATTATTAGCCTCATAGTAGTCTGTAATCACTTGTTGTCCCTAGTGTGGATCATAAACCACTCGCTCTCCTCTGATCGGAAGGGGAAAAATCATGTATACATCCTCGAGCGTGACAATGGCCTCTCTCGTCAGTAAGTGGAATGAAGAAGTCTTTGAGTGCCATCTCTCGGCGATTGCTATCAATAATCCTCTATATTCCTGGACAATGCGCAGATAGGTCACATAGTATAGTCCTAGTTGCATCACTCGCCTCTGCTCCCTTTCTCACAATCGATCTCTGAATGCATATGTGGATGGCTTGAAATCGTGTGTATAAATAGGTGGTAATCATTTCTACACATGCAAAAATGAGAGTCAGTACATTATTGAAAACCATCGTTACCATCTATCCAATCAAAAGTACATAGAAACTAAGCCTAAACAAAAGTCAACCCTAGTCAAAGTCAAATTCATCATGCCAAGTCAATTGCATTGTTTGGCACTTTATTTGCATCATGACAGGGCATATGGGTCTTTTCATCTAGTAGTTGCGTCTGAGTATGGAAATTGTGTCGCAAAAACTCAAAAAATGCGTCATCCTATAGCACTTACATCACTCCCTCCATCACTTGCATCATTGTAAAGCATCACACGGCCCCACGTTTGTGCTTCAACATGGCAATTGCATCACTAGACCTATCATTTGCATTGTGACATGGTGATTGTGTCTCACTGGCTTGCAAATGTGTCACTTTCAACCAACCTATCGAACCTTTTACATTTGCATCATGACGCATCATATGCATCGAACACGAATGCAAATGTGGCTTACTTGAATGTGGATGTGTCATGACACATCCATTATCCTAAGTTTAAACCCTAAAAATGCACATAAAATAATTAAATTACAAGGTGGGTATGGGGTACTTATCGGTGGCTTTGCGCCCTCTGGTTGTCTAAAGGTCCGCATGGTGTAGCTGCAATGCTCGATCACTAGAATCACCATCATCGTGAAGTCTCCTCTCTCTCCTCTCTCTCAAATTTCAAAAGGTAAAAGTGAAAATGTATTGACTTTTCACCCAATTTGAACCTATTTATAGGGTAAAAGTGGGATTTTCTTGCAAATTTTATTATTGGAGGCTCTTTTGACCAACTTTGACTGACATGTTGGCTGTCTTAAACATGTCAAAGTCTAAAAATAATCATGCCACTAATTTTCTGATCATCAAATTGACTTATCAGGACACTTTGCAATTTTTTTGTTGCCAAACCAAAATTTGAAAATTTTCCCCAAGGGGCATAGATACTCCATACCTTCGCTGGGGTATATTTTTGACTGAATTTTTTTTGTCACAAAGTGACAAGGAGGGGGAAAATGTAACACATAAAATTGACCTAGGCCTGCAAGTTCTATTCTCTCAGTAATTTTTCCTAATATAATTAAACTATTTAATTATGTCCTATAGTCCAATTTCAACTATTAATTAAATAATTCATAATTATTTAATTAAATCATGTATTTTATTCCTCCTAACTATTTAAATAAATAAATTATTTTTTATTTATTTAAATGTGTCACTAATTTCCTATCTCTCCATAATTAAATAAATTCTTAAATTTATTTAACTATTACTTATCCACTATTTCTTCTTGATTATTGAAATAAATAAATTTTATTTATTTATTTAAATACGTCATTAATTCCTAAATGTCTATATAATTAAATAGATTCTTTAATTTATTTAATTATAGTCCACATTGGCTTTCCTAATTTTATATAAAATTATCTATTTAAAATTGTCCTCTTTCCATTTTCTTTCTCCAAGTAAATAATTTAATTTAATTATTTACTATCACATGGCTCCATATTTTGAATTAAATTAATTTTTAATTCAAAATGACAACTTTCCTCCATAAATCAAATAATTTCTAATATTATTTTGATAAAAGGAAAAACAAGTTTTGAATGGACCTGAAACCATTTACAACAGGTTTTGAAAGGACCTGAAACCTTCAGGTTTTAAGGGGACCCAAAACCCACACCAAGAATAACAAGCTGCCCAAAAGATAGGAATAGAAACAACCAGTAGCAACATAGAGAGACAACAAGCCAACACCCGGCCAAAAGCCAACGGGCAGCCCAAACAAGACCTAGGAAACTACAAGAGTCTAACACTCATTGGTTTTGATGGGACCAACAACCCACTACAGACCACACTTTCTACCATTATAGGAAGGGTAATTGCAAGTGCATAGGGCAACAATAGTTGCCTTCAAAGACCATATGTTCTCTCCACCTCTATAGGAGAGAGTCCCAAGCTCAATGATATCAAGGTGACTACATCACCCCTTATCCTTTAGATAGAACTCTATAAATATCAGCTCTCTTTTAAAAATCTCCACCTCAATAGAAGATGAAGAAAAGAAAGTAGCATGTAGGCTAGCCTCAGCTTTCTTGCTGTCACAAAATAAGGCATAATCAGCCCCCCAACATTTCTTCCAAGCGTGCATGAAAGCATCCCACTGCACCTCTATAGGAGAGAGGTCACGACCATCCACATCCATCTCCCCCTCAATAGGAGATAGGTCCACCTCCATAGGAAGGGCTAGAGTGACCCAAAGATGCATAGAAGGAAACACATTGAACAGCTCCAAGGATCCAAGAACCTCTCCTAGAAGATTAGAAAAAAAATTGGGGTTCAAGGAGAGGAGAACCTCAATCACAAAATGCAAAGGACTGTCCACAAACAAAAGAAGATACTCAATCTCAGATTACTCAAGAACAAGCAAACCCTAGGAGGAACAAGGGTTCCCGCACAACAAAGTAGTAAAGAGAAGACCCAGCAAGAGAGCACACCAAGCAACCCTGACACGCCGGTCAGGGCCAAAGAGGGGCCAAAACTCCTCACAAGTTGCCAATGGGAAACACCACCAAACCACAAGGAGGGGAAAAGAATGAACTAGAACAAACTGAAAAAGAGAGCCCCCAGGAAATAGGCACTAAACACACCATAGGCAGGAGTGATGAACAACCAAAAAGAATCAAGAACAAGACCAAGATGACATGAAGAGACCCCAAGCCCTCCTACTACGCCGAGTAGGAGAAAAAATTGGCCTAATCTTAAACCAAACTTCTTCAAAGAAGACCCCACCACCAAACCACCGAATGGACGACACCCACCAAAGATATAGGTAGGGAAATCTACACTCAAAACCGACCAAGCACAGCGTGCAGGAAGGAGAGCCAAGAAGCCACACATCACAGGCAGCAGAGAAAGTAGCAATAGAAGAAGACGCCACCAAGGGAGGAACCAAGACATCCTCCGCAGCCCGCAAGGCACCAACTCTAGCCACATCAGACCAATTCCAAATAGCGGCAATAGATGAGAAAGAAACATCAGTTACCGCACGCCGACACCTCCACACCAAGAAGCCTGAGGAAAAGACTTACCAAGACCCAAATGGCCATGCCAAAGGAGGAAGAGAAACCAACGCCAGATCAGGATCCTCAGTGTCATCATCAGAATCATCCCCTCCTTCGTCTGTAGAAGAATTTGAATTGCCTCCCTCACCCCTGTTCCCGCCCAGCGCTCCCATCGGTAATTTCTAATATTATTTGATTTTCCATCTCTTTCTGTTTTTATGGCATTCTTATCTCCTTGTCACATGCATTTCTAACCATTGATTTGATTTTCTAAAATCAAATCTTAATCATGCATTTCAAATTTGAACCTAATGTTTCCATAACCCTAATTGTGGGTTGTCACATTTAATCTTAACCATTGATCTTAGTGCATCTTTAAACTTTCAATCTTGGCCATTCACCCAAAATTGACTTTTCTATAAAATGGCAATTTTGGCCTCATTTGACACACTTACACTTCATAGATCTTGGCATTTCTTGACTTTATGCTTTAGAAAATTTCATGCTTTAGGCTTGCTTCATAGTTGCTTCATAGTTGCATTGTGTAGCTTTTTTGATAGAATCCTTCAACATTTGCTTAGGACATTGACATAGTCATAGTTGCTCACAAAAATCTGATGACCATTATCTACTTATGACAAATAGAGAAAGTGTAATGAAGGTGAATCATGGAGG
>VDFB02353493.1:344993749-345209304 GCA_007258455.2 Sequoia sempervirens | reverse complement strand
AGAGAAATACAAATATAAAGGAAATACCATAATTTTTCCACACTTAGAAGTGAGAGAAATAGCTTAAATTTTACCACATCGAATACAATATTTACTGGTCATTATTGTTAGAAAAAAGGATCAGAGTGGAACAACTTATAATTTTATAGTTAATAGAGAGAGGGTATATAGAGCACTTAAATATAAAGTAGAACATGATAGGTTCTATAAAGATGTTCAAATTGATGAAAATGTACTTTGTGAACTTACATGCAATTCAGATCAAAACTTTTTTGAATAACTGAATTCTGTTTATATGGAGTTTGATTCAAATGCAAATGAGTATGTATTTGCAAGTCCCATATTAGAGATAGATGAAGGAAACATTATTAATCACACTAAATCAATGGCCTCTAAACCACTAAATTCTCAAAGAGAGATGGAACTAATTCATGCATGGGTAAATAACCCTAATGTAGATCCTGGATCACTAATTGACTGGATAGGAATTGGACCATCTCTAGTGAATGAGTATGCTATTGAAGGATTACTTGCTATGGATTTTCCAACAATATTTCTATATGGACGATGTGATTGGATAGAACCACGAATGAGGAGAGTTCATCTGCATGAGTTTGTTAAGCATTTATTTAGATATAGAGATTATTATTTTAGAAGACATCCATTGTTTAAATATTATATGATGAATATGATTAGCGACATCATGCACAAAACTGATCAGTAGTGATTGTCAAAAAGATCTTGCAAGATATGTCAATCACAATCAATGAATTAAGAGAACATATGGAAAATATCCGTCATTCACATCTAGCTAACCATCTAATGTGTTTTGGTACAAGACTGAGGGGTACAAGGTATTATTGGGAAAAATGTTGGGATGAATTAACTAATCTATTGCATCAAATTGGAAGACCAACAATTTTCTTTACCTTGAGTGTAGCAGATATGTATTGGCTAGATTTACATTCATTAATGCTAGCGACACATCCAACTAACCCACAAGAAGCATAAAAATGGTGACGAAAAAATATTATTGACTACCCACATTTTTTGGCACATTACATGCACCTACAATATACAATATTTCTCAAGGAGGATGTTGAATTATCAATTTCAAAGGATTCAAGGGTCATGTTAACATCTAATTTATGGATACAAGTAGGTCTTGTGAATGGAGCTTTACGATACATCAAAAATATTATATACAAACCTGGATGTGGCCCACCAAATCCACCTACATATGTTATGGTTGAATTTGATAATTACTCTAGAATTCCTTTTGAAGATGCATCTAATTAAAACAAAATATGATATGAATCATGATTTGTAAATTATTATAATTCTTTATTTAAAAAAAAATATGTGTAGACATGCAAAATTAGCATCATGCATTCAATTAGGTTCATTCATCAAGTAAACCAAGTTTACATTCATCTGCTCATAAAATCAATCAAGCTCATTAAATCCATTCATTAGGCAAATCAGGTTCATTTAATCTCTAAGGATTATCCACTTAAATTGAATAAATTAACTTTATTTAATTTAAGCCTATCATTCCCTCTTTGATTAAATAAATCAAGACTTTATTTAATTAAATCTCAAAAGTCATATTTCTCCCTCTTGATTTAAGTAAATCAAAATATTCAAGTCAAATGGGTCAAAATCATCTAATCATCACCTAAGCTAATCTAACCCTGATTAACCTAATCTAACCACCCATCACATCCTCTAGCTTTTCCCATTTGCACTAATAAATCATTTTAATTCATTTATAAATTCATTATTTTTGTTCAACTTGGCATAAAAATGGCTTTTCCCATTTGCACTAATAAATCATTTTAATTCATTTATAAATTCATTATTTTTGTTCAACTTGGCATAAAAATGGAATATTCCCTCAAGTTTGAATATAAAGACAAGTTGACTTGTCCCTTCCAACATTGCAATAAATTCACTCTTTCATGTCCCCCTCTCAACATTAACTCTCAATTTCAAATTTGAATCTCCCCCTCTTTGGCATATTGGCCAAAACTTGCACATTCCTCAACCTACCATAATGTGACAAGTGGCCTCATCTCATTGGTCAAATCATTATCCCACATTGCTCTCTTATGAGCATTCTTTCAACTTGAGAATCTATAAGTAGAGGGTTGATTCTTCAACAAATCATCCACAAAGCTTATGCAAAGTCAATCTCTTCAATTGAGAACTGATTTTTTCCATCCACTCCATCTCAAGAAATTGCATCATTTAGCTTAGCAAAGGATTGGGAAAGGGCTTCTTTCCATAGAAGCACCAATCCACTATGGAATAGGTATCCTTTATGCTCTTTTATGTTCTTAGTTAGTTGTTTTATTTAAATTGTGAGACATGATAGATTATCTCATAGGAGCACTATGGTATTTGCATAGTTTGAACTAACATGCTAATGTTTTTTAAAGTTTGAGCTATTTTCCAGATTTGTGGTGCTCACATATGGTGCTAGAAGGAGGGCATAGACTCGTGCTTGTTTGAAAATTTCACCATCTAACATGCTACTAGTGTTTCTAGATTTTGTATCTTAGTTGAAATGGCTTAATTATTTCACACTAAGATTGGTCATATTATAACTAATATCTGAAACAGAAATAAGTCTCTTTTAAAATTTGTTTGAGGTGAACTTGCGACATTGTTGTCACTCTGCCTTTTTTCAAGTAAGGCTTATTCATACTTACAAATTGTTGTCACTATGTTTTTGTGAAAAAAAAATTCCCTGATGGCAATTCATTCAAATCTCATGCATCATATGTAGTGCCAGAAATGATAAGGCCTTTGCAGGTGATTTTGTTCACACTTTTCTATTTGGGTTACTGATTGTTAAAGAAAAGAAAAGTCAAATAGTTCATCGGCCTTATCTATGTGTCCATATTTTGCAAGCTTGTCTACAAGAGTCATATGCTGTGAAATTTGATTTTACACCTACTAATGGCATTTAGTTTGAAAGTATTTTTGAATGGAATTGTGGGCACAACTTTAAGTCTACCAATTGCATTATTTTGAATTTTTTTTCAAAAGCTTGTGTGATGCAGCTTTACACCTGTCAATTACATTTGCTTGAAAATTTCTAAAGCCTTTCAACAAATCTATTTTGTTGCATATCTTATATCAGCTGCACCACATTTTTCTTGAAGGAATTTTGTCTAACAATTCATGTGCCTTCTTTATGCCTGCTCATTCTACCTAACAGTCCAAGTGCTTTGTCTTTTTTTGTATACATGTCTGACATAGTGTTTCCAGCTATAACATCTTCTAGCTATAACATCTGACAAAGTTCCTACATTTGTGCGAGAGTGCTGGTAGACGTTACCAACTTACCAGTAGTAGTCAAGCATTTCCTTGCATGGCCTTCAAGGCGCAGTTAAAGCACTAGGCCCTCTTTAATTACTCATTGGCCCACTCATGGTTATGCTCTTTTTAGCCATAATGGCTTTCTCCTAGAGTGGTGTACACAAATTATCTAACACGCATTGCTTGCGTAAGCCAACGAATAGTTGTTCTTAGAAATATAATTGGCAAGTATAAAACTGAATTCCTCAGCCTCTCTACATGTGCCAAAATGGAAGCATAGATGGGGCACACGAACTATTTCCACAAATAATGAAAATCTATGCGCTACTAATCACTTAAGATTTACTATTTGCAGGAGGATTTCTAAGCATTGAGTAAGGTAGATAGTCTTGAACCTTGGAAATGTGTTGTTGTGCATTAATGCACATATCTTAGGCGATTTATGTCAAACAGTTTAAAGTGCCTTGAATATGCTAAAAACTCCTATTATATTTGAATTTTTTTTCTTTTGCTGTGCCCCAAACCAACCTCTAACCTGCAGCTTTAAGCTTTTATTCACTGGGCCATGGTGTATTTTACACATTGGGTTTTTTCTTTTGATAGTAGTTTTGACTTTGCCAGCTGCATACGGGTGTATCTATAGACTATGGGTTGTTACCCCAGGCATGACTCCACTTGTTCTTAGAATATCTTGGCATAGGCAACCAAATCATCATAGCTATTTCTATTTTTTGTTGCCTTTATGTGCTTGCTTTGGTCTATAATACACGATTTGATAGATATACTTCCAAAATCAGAAATAGGCACAAAAGAGTGACTGTGATCTATTAAAGTAAATTCTCCTTCTCACCGCCTACATAGGTCATGGTCACTTCACTATTTAATGGGATCAGTTTGCTACTTCAAAATCTTTACTACTCTCAAATTATCTTTTTGAGACTTGTTTAATATAAAATGTCTAATTGTTGAGTGAGTTTGAATAGCTTTTATTGACTATTGAAGGCCTTTCTATAATATTGCAAATAATGGATATGCATAACATGATCTGGTGAAATATTATTATCAAAGTATGATTTGGAGGAGAGATCTTTTAAAAAAAATTTCTACGTAGCCAATTATTTGGTTTGCCAAATTGGAGTCACATAGAATCTAATTTTTAACATTATAACCATTATTTTTTATAGAAACTTTACATGACAAGTGTAATTTTTTGTGAAAAGTGATGTATGCTTTTTTTATTCTTTGACATAGATCGCATTGTTAATATTTTTTACTTTGATTGCAGGTTTGCATCACAAAACTATGGTGGTCTCTCTCATGTGAGAATCACAAACAAAATTGAACTGAAGAAGTAAACATTGAACTTGAGACTTGAAAGAGCATTTTTTAATGCTTGTTATTGCTTAGAGCATCCAATTACTATGCTCGTTTTCTATTTTATGCCAACTCACTAGCTTTTAATCTCTTCAAGTTGGGTTAAAATTGAACCTTAGAAATTGACTAGACTTCACTTTTGGGCTAAAATTGAAAAATCAACTTCACATTTGATTTTTGGTGCTTAAAATGAACTCATCATTGCTTTAAGGCTAAAATGAACATGTGTCTTTTATGCTTTGTAATCTTTTTTGCAAAATAATATCATCTAAAAAGGTGTATTCACTTCTCTCATGCTGCATGGTGATCTTGAGAATCAAAATTCTTTTTGATGACATTAAGTTGCATAAAAGATTGCCCACACACTTCATTTTTGGGAACTAAAATTGAATAAAACACTTTGCGAGTGTGAGTAAACCTATTGCATATGTTCTCCCTTTGTTTCTAAGCGAAGGTTGATCGAACTATGAATATGTTTGCTCACTTTTGTTTATCTTAAAGGGCCTACCTTGGGGAAAAAGTACTCACCCAAGGGAATGACTCAACTGGTAACACTCTGAACCCAAGAGTATTTCCAGCTGGGATATAAATGTGGGTATTGGAATAAATGAAATATCATGTGGTTGATTCTGACAAGATGGATCTGAAAGGGGACTCTTGCCGTATGGGTCAATCTCCACAAACGAAAAGTCCTTATTAAAACCCATGTGCTAGAATTTTCCAAAATCCTTTAATCTATTTGTTGGTGCAAGAATAGTCGTTTTGAAGCCACCCCACACTTTTATGATTTTTTAGTAGAAATGGAAAGCATGCCATGGGAGTTTGATGGGTGTTGATGCTTGGCTACCCCAATTGACAATAATGAGCCATGGAGGGGAGCCAGCGAGGTCAAGCATCTAACCATTCGCTAAAGATAAGCGTAGCTGGACTTGTCCAAGTGGGAATCCAACAAATATTGTCTTACACATCCATAGGGTTGTACTTATTCTTGGGTTACAAAACACTTTGCTTGTTCGAAAACATTTGAAAACAAACATTTAACATCATCATCAAAATTTCAAACCCTTTAGGAGGCAAATACCATTGACCAAATTCTCGTGTTATTGATTGCCCTTGGGATTACATCCTTAGAGGTTTCTAAGCACTTGAATTTACATCTCAATTTTCCCACTAAAGTTAAACAATAGGTAACCCTTGCCTTAATTTCATCAAAGTTTTGCGTAATATACCTTGTGAAATGAGAAGTTGAGACATTGGAAATTTAGTTTAAAAGCTAATCAATAAATGTTTGTGGTAAAAAGAATCCATTAAGAAAAGATTCAATCTATTGGACCCTACACATGTGCTTGGTATCTTTTTGTCATACAGTTTTCATGCAAACATTAGTCTTTTGATTTTGAATTACTCTTAGAGAAAGGCATGTTCTTCACTATCTTTTCCTAGTAAACAAGTCCTTCTTAGGTTCATTTAGGATCAAATCAAACACTTCATCCATCCCAAACATTTATCATCTCATCCCATCAAACAACTTTAGAGCTTTGAAAACATCATTCTATACTTGGTTAAATCATCAAAATCAAAATCACCTTGTTTAGTTAGGTGTAGGGGAATGCATCCTTTCTCATACATTTAATTGAATTAGCAATCCTTTGAAAAAATTCATCCTAACATAACATCTAACATCTTAGGGTTTACAAGTTCATTATCCAAATCAAACAATCAAAATCAAACCCTAAGTCTAGCATTGATCCAAAGTTCCTAAACATTCAACACCCATATCATTTACCCCTTTCATCCTTCATCTTGTCATTGGTCCTAAGAAACTTAGAGGTCACTTTTGTAACAAGGTCAAAACATAAGAGGAACATGGAATATAAAATTGATCTATACATCCTGAGTAATCCAAGTCAACCAAACTATCAAAGCCTTATAGTTCCAATTGATTATCAATACTCACATTTATACAATCCATACATGGGATCATTATCTTCCGCAAACCTCAATGGTATAAAAAATGTGAGTATGCCTAGTCAAAAGGTTGGAACACCTTTATTGATGGTAGATCTAAATCCAAAACTACAAATCTATCAATCAAACAATCAATGCATGAGCCTTCAAATGAACAATGACATCTCATCAAATCGCAACATGCCAAATGTGAATGTACCAAGTACAACTTTACCAAACATGAATCCAACAAACTTTGGGATAAATATGTTTGTGAATCATACAAATTTCATTCAAAGTCCAAACAATATGTTAACAAAACCATGTATTAATCCAAGTCAAGGTAACACCATGCAAAATAAAAGTTACCTAAATCAAGGCAATGTGATTCCCAACATCAACAATGTTCAATTTCAACCTATCATGCCAAATCTGAACATCATCCCAAATCAGAACATTGTCCAAAATCAATTTTTCCATGATCCCATTCAAAAAACACAAGTATGCATCCCAAATTTGTTTGAAAAAAAACTAAATCAACTATATCAAGGGAGTCAAGATTGAAATCAAGATCAAATTTGGCAAGATCAAATTGCTACACTTACCAAAATAGTTGAGTCATTGCACCAAGATACATCTCCACCACCATTACTCATATCAACATCATTCCTTGGTTTAGGGCTTCCCTATTTACCTAGCACCAATCACTCCATCCAAATCAATCCACCTAACATCAATCAAGCCATCACATCAAATCCTTTGAATATACCATCAACATCGCACCAACAGATGGTAGCTAATCAAATGACAACATCAATCTTGAAAAATCAAAATATGGTCTCCCAAGGATCCATCACCTCAGTCATTCTGACCATTCCTATCACCTCGATCACTCCAACCACCCCTCTCACACCCATCATATCTCAAACCCTCATGATCACTCCAAGCATATCTCAACCACTCATCACTACACCCAACACAATTCTAAATCCACCACCACTACCACCAAAAACAAACACAACAAGACAATATAACACTGTGCTAAAATCTCACTAGGCCTACCAAAAGGCCATCCAACAATATCTAGCCACACAACAAGCAGCACAAGCTCAACAAGTTTCCCAAGCCTCTCAAATTTCCCAAGCCTCTCAAGCTACCCAACAAACACAAGCACAAACATGAAAAAATGATAGCTATTGAGGATAATGATGTACATTCAACCACTGGTGATAGCATTGACAATCTACCCACCATAATTGATGAAAGCAATGATCAATATCTATCCATCAAAGTGCACATTGGAGATGTTTCTATCTCGTCCAAAGATCAAATCAACATAGGTCAAGAGTCACTTTTGAATCATGATCAAAATCCACCAACAATACTCAAGTATGATCCAATCAAAGAAATTTCAACATCACTTGACCCTATGGTTGAAGACATTCACAATCTCTCCACCACAATTGTTGAAAACAATGTTCAAGTTATCTCAATTAAGGAGCACATTGAAGATGTTTTTACCCCATCCAATGATCAACTCACCATACATCAAGAGCCACTTTTTAGTGATCTATTTGAAGGAGTGTTGGAATTATTTGATCCTATTGACATAATCCATGACCCATCGACCACTAATCATGTTAAAAATGTCTCTACATCACCTTATGAGTTAGAGGACATAGCTCGAGAATTTATCCCAAAGCATGATCAACATCTTTCACCAAGGTCTAGCAATGGTCCTTTCCAAGACATGTTAACACCCTTTGACCTCATGGTTACAGATGTCGAAAGAATCCTCAACTCGACACTTGATCTAAGTCCACTCAAAGATCAAGAGGATATTGAACCACTTACCATGACTACTGATGATGTCCAAGAACCCTTTGTAAGCAATCCATCCTTTGAAACTGACCCATGTCAAGAACTTGATCCAAAGCATGTCGAAAGAAACTCTAAAATCATTCAAGATCAAGAATTTGTATCTTCAAGATACTACAATAATCTAATGGAAACTCTCCTATCTATGCAAGATGATCATATCTATGTAGCACATACTCCTCCATCTACCCATGAGATGCTTTCTTTGGATGGACACATAGATGATCTTCCTTCAGAACGAGATTCTTTTACTTCTAATATTATTACACAAAAAGAACAGGTTATTGATTCGTATAGACAAACTGAATTATCAACATCAAGATTAGATACATCCCAAATTCAAACTGAGGACATCAGGTATGAAGATATCCAGCATTATCCACTCAAGAACACATGTCAAATAAAGTAGGATATCCCAGAGTTAGCAGAGCAACAAATTGAACTAATGTCATCTACAATGGCTATCTATCAGAGAATGCTTATCGAACAAGACATCTCAGAACAAGAAGAATCAAAGAACAAAGGTACTACTTCCACAATACTGGGGGCAACTATGTCTCAAGCAAATGTCAATATAGGGAGCATGAAGAATCCTTATGATGAAACCAATGCCAATACTACAACCAGTCACATCATGAATCTTCATCCACCCATCAACCCATCCACTAAGTGGGACCAACATCAAAAGGAAGATTTGAATCAGAATGTTATCAAAGAAAAAGCTTTTGGAAAGCATAATGGACAAATCAAATACAAATGGATACCAAAAAATACAAAGGAAGATTATCCCTATCAAACTCCATCAGTCAAAGAAACTATGGGGAAAAATTAAAAAGGGAAAAGTATCCATCAAAGATGTTCGCAAAAGCAAAAGCAGGATTTTCAAGCGACGTACAAAGTGTATAAAGAAGTTCATCCTAATTTCACGTACACTTCCGTATCCACCCATCATTGCTCATCTTCCCAAGTTTGGAGAGTCAAAGATTCCAAACTGTCAACCAATTCATCTCTTATCCCTAAACACACTTCATCCACACCTTCATGTATGATATCCAATTCTCACATTGACCATGTATTGGCAATGACCCTTCATCATAACAATTCAAAAGGAACTCTATCATGATGTGCGCACCAAGAAAAATTCAACTCTAGTATCAACAAAGCAGATCAGGAACCCTAAAAGATGCATTCAAGTGCACGAATCTTAGCAAAGTAGCTTCTTCAAGCAGGATATCGATGGCACATTATGATAGGGGCATCTACGTCAACACCATAAGTTGATTTAGCATGAGCTTAAAATCTTTCAAAAAAATAAAAAAATGAAAAAAAATGAAAAAAAATGAAAATTCAAAAAAAAAATCACAAAAGGATTGAAAATAGTAAAGAGAAAAAAATTGTCTTCTAGTGAAAACCACATGGGCGGCACTTTGGGCAAGACCATGATGAAAACTTGGTAAACAGGCATCATGTGTAGAATCAAGCATCTATGTGTGCCATTTCAAGTGAAAGCATCTCATCCCATCCATAATAAATCCATCATTCCATCCATCTCATCCATCATAAATCCATTCATCCATGAACCATTTATCCAATCCATTTTTCCATCTGCATACATGGTCTGAGTTATCTTGATCTTGAAAAATTTTGGTGTACACTTTGCACTTGCTTATGGTAAACATCTTTAACATGGGTCATTTTCATTGATCCTATCCTATGCAATGTTATTTGAGCCATGAAGCATTATCCAATGAAGCATTCCTTTGTTCAAACACCTTATCTTATCACAAGATAACCCATATCCCTCCATCCATACACCTATTCGAGCATCCACACATGACATTCCATACATTGCTAGACATTGGGGACAGATATTTACATCTTGCTTCGAGAATAAATCTTGATCTATATCCTCCAACTTATGTGGTGATCCAAACATTAGAAAATGTAAAATCAAATTGGTCAAAACATTCGTGATTCAAAAATCCAAATCATTAGCCCATGGCATATTTTGACAAGAAGATGTTCCTTATTAGTCTTCATCTTTCATCGAACACCAATTGAAACAATCACTATCAGTCGCATCAACTTGCACTTCAAACATCACGTCAAATCATTTGAACAAATTTTGTTCCAAACCAAGATTCAACAATCATGATCAATCGAATCTAATCAATCCATAATATTGGGATATCCTTCTCAATCATTGTGTTGCTTAACACTATCCTTTCATTGTTGTGCATCCTCAACAATGTTATCATCATCAATCCTGATCAATAAATCCTTGCATTGTTATGCATCCTCAACAATGTTATCATCATCAATCCTAATCAATCAATCCTTCCATTGTTGTGCATCCTCAACAATGTTATTGTCATCAATCTTGATCAATCAAATCATTGCATTGTTGTGTATCCTCAACAATTTTATCATCATCATCAATCCATCGATCTGATCAATAAACCTTAGCTTGATTTTTAGCAAAATCCTCAAATATAGCACTTGTATCATCACACATATCCATATCCAAATCATCAAAATCATGCGAAAGTCCAAAAACATTAGAAAATTAGAAAATCCAAAAACATTCAAAACATATCAAAATCCAAAAATAGATCAAAAAGTCTGAAAACATCAAAAACATGATATCTGAACTACATTGTCTCTGAGCTTAAACATAGGCAAGGCTAATCTTTAATTAGCCCCTGAGACACAAAAAATTCAAAAACATCCAAAATCACACAAAAACATTTGAAAAAACATCAAAATCCAAAAACATTCAAAAAACACAAAAACCCCAAAACATCACAAAATTCAAAAATAAAAAAATTGTAAAAAACTCAAAAGCACCAAAAATAGCCTCAAAACATTCCAAATATTTGAAAAAATCCATCCGTCTCATCTTTCTTGCACCTGCAATAATCAATCATCCATAATAAACTGATCATCACCCTCATCCTTTGGCAAGACAAATAGAAACAATCACAACAAATCAACAAAAGAAAGATTCAAGCAAAAAATCAAATGCAAACAACAAACCTTTAAAGCAAAATCAAACTCTTGATCATTTTCAAACAAGTCAGTCCACTTTATATCAACAACCTATCAATCAACTTATCAAACCATCATCATCCTATACAATGCATGTCCTAGGATATATCATTCTGACAATGGGCATCATTTTGGATATCACTTGGATTCTTATCTTATCAAAACACATCCCTTTGGCTCAAGGTATGAAGAACATTGACTTGTTTGCATACTTGATCTTTTCTTTTGATTTATCTTATTGGGCTCATTCCAAGGACCTCTCGATGATATCCGAATGAAGGATTTCAAGAGATAGGAATGGGGCAATGATCATTATCCTTTTGTCTATTGTGCTTGTTGGACATTCTTGTAAAATAACTTGGCAGATACTTTCTTTGTTAGGTACGTCCTAGCAAGGTTTTCGTATGGAAAGTGTGAACAAGAATACTCCTATCTATTTATTTAGTCAAATTTCATCGCACTAGGTACAACACCATCCTGGTTCTTTATACCTTGATGCATCGTATCTACATGTGTAATCAAATATAAGGTAAGTAGCCCTTTTAAAGTCCCAATCCTTGATAAGAAAATCATCATCATCATCTCTAATAAAGTCTTGTCAGATCATGCACTTTTTGGATCCTCTTGTCATCATCTAATGTCTTCTTTTCTGCACTAACGTCACGTCATGAGTAATTAATCATCATCACCAGTGCATCCATCCTGCATCCACAAACCATCAGTATTATGCATATCATCTGACATGCATGTTCATCATCATAATATAGATCTGTTAGTCTAAGCATCTCATAAATCATATATTTGCATAAAGCATCCATTACATAATCATAGCATATCACATCATCCATCTCATCCATCATCACATCATATCATCATTCAAGTTGTTTAAGATAATATAGATTTGTTATTCTAAGCATCTTAAAACCATCTCATTTGCATCATCATCCATAACCATCTAGTTAGAACCTCTTTATCGCGAGATCAACCTTCAAATAGAATCTTTTCACTCGATCTCTTGAGGGGGCAGTGTACTAGTGTACTTCTATTCACTGGGACAACTAAAAAAATTAGAAATTTTTTGAATTTTGATCATGACAAGTTTATTCTTTGAACCAATGTAGCAAGTACATTGCTTCAAAGAGAGGGAAAATGTAGACATGCAAAATTAGCATCATGCATTCAATTAGGTCTATTCATCAAGTAAACCAAGTTCACATTCATCCGCTCATAGAATTAACCAAGTTCATTAAATCCTTTCATTTGAAAAATTAGGTTCATTTAATCTCTAAGGATTATCCACTTAAATTGAATAAATTAACTTTATTTAATTTAAGCCTATCATTCCCTCTTTGATTAAATAAATCAAGACTTTATTTAATTAAATCTCAAAAGTCATATTTCTCCCTCTTGATTTAAATAAATCAAAATATTAAAGTCAAATGGGTCAAAATCAACTAATCATCACCTAAGCTAATCTAATCCTGATTAACCTAATCTAACCACCCATCACATCCTCTAGCTTTTCCCACTTGCACCAATAAATCATTTTAATTTAATTATAAATTCATTATTTTCTTTCCACTTGGCATAAAAATGGAATATTCCCTCAAGTTTGAATATGAAGAAAAGTTGACTTGTCCCTTCCAACATTGCAATAACTTCTCTCTTTCATGTCCCCCTCTCAACATTAACTCTCAATTTCAAATTTGAATCTCCCCCTCTTTGGCACATTGGCCAAAACTTGCACATTCCTCAACCTATCATAATGTGACAAGTGGCCTCATCTCATTGGTCAAATCATTATCCCACATTGCTATCTTATGAGCATTCTTTCAACTTGAGAATCTATAAGTAGAGGGCTGATTCTTCAACAAATCATCCACAAAGCTTATGCAAAGTCACTCTCTTCAATTGAGAATTGATTTTGTCCATCCACTCCATCTCAAGGCATTGCATCATTTAGCTTAGAAAAGGATTGGAAAAGGGCTTCTTTCTAGAGAAGCACCAATAGACTATGGGATAGGTATCCATTATGCTCTTTTATGCTCTTAGCTAGTTGTTTTATTTACATTGTTAGACATGATAGATTATCTCATACGAGCACTATGGTATTTGCATAGTTTGAACTAACATGCTAATGTGTTTTGAAGTTTGAGCTATTTTGCAGATTTGTGGTGCTCACAATGTGATAAATTATTATTTTATATTGTGCATTGCAGATGCTACTAGCTTAGATATCTTATATACATCTATCTAAAATATGTCGAGAGATATCAGTCTTGAAGCGCCTATCTATTCTCAATAACAATTTAAAATAGGTGCCTGGAGACTGATATCTCTCATTGTATTTTAGATAGATGTATATAAGATATCTAAGCTAGTTATGCCAAGAGGCATAACCCTTAGTGATAGCATAGGTGGAGCGTGACTGTGTTAAAAAAATGTTAACTTAAACAAATTAAGAGCTGACAACTAAGGAGTTTTTATTAAATATGATATCTTTTCAAATAGTCATAACTTTTTGAACTAATATACATAGCAAGTAAAAAAAATGAATGTGTTGATTGAAAAATAAATTATTACCATAGATACAAAGTGGTGCAAATAGGTGCGAATAAATACAGAAGTGGTGCTAATATATACTACGTGCGAAAACAAGGTAAGTCATTTTTACAAGAATTAAAGACATAAAATGATAAAACTAAATCCGTTAAGCCTAATTTTCATTTATTCAATCTTTGTTTACTAAATTTATTAAACATAAATTAATGTTTCACATGCAATAGTAGTAAATTCCATTTCTTCAATCTTTGTTTAATGAATTTATTAAACATAAATTAATATTTCACATGCAGTAGTAAATTATTTAATTTTGATATGAAATGGTTAAGTTTTATAATGTGATACATTAAGGTAAATTCAATGTGAGAAAGGTAAATTTATAATGTGAACTCATAAAATTATACAATACTTGATATGATATGGTAAATTTTGACAGGTGAAAGAAAATGTAAAAAAGGTAAATTTATAATGTGGACTCCTAGAATTGGTATCATATCATATAATGTGAACTCAATAAATTAATCGATAAATTTAAAAACTGAAGTCATAAAATTAAGTAAATTTTAATACAGTGTTAATCTTTTTAATAAATTTACACTTTTTCTTATATAAGAATCAAATTTCATATATAAGAGTTATAAATATTTGTAGTTTATTTTAATTTTTTTTTAATTTCTTTAAAATAGTTTGTAAAAGTTTTAAGTATTATTTTGTTATTTTAATCAAACTTAATAGTTATTTTCTAATCTACATTTGAGTTTCTTATAATGTTATGTATGAAAGTATGTAAAATTTTAATTGTTAAGTAAATATTTTTATTACAAGGTTGTTTGAGAGTTGAATAGTTAGAGGAGTAAAAAATTAAAATTAAAAGTGAATATTACTATGATATGGTACGTGTAGAAAATAAAAAAATATCACTACTTTAAAAATAATAATGGCCAAGGCAATATGTATTTATGTTTTTTTAACAATGTCTTTTTATATTGTATTTGGTTGATAAAATTATTTATATACCTATGAACCATTAAATTACATCATTAAGCTCTTTACAAATTCTTAACAATTTTATAGCTTTAATATTTTTTATTAAAATTTGTAGGATGCCTCATCGTTGAAGAACAAGTTTTCAAAATGAAGAGCAACGAGGAGAGCATCAAAGAGAATATGCTAAAAATTATATAAGACAACGATGTGAACAAATGGCTAATGCATAAAGAGAGGAAGTAAGGAATTTTACAACTGAAGAGCAACAAAGAGAACAAAGGAGAGAATATGCTCGAAACTATATGAGACAACAACGTGAACAAATGACTGATGTACAAAGACAAGAAGAAAGGATTCTTCGAAACCAAAATGATAGAGAAAGAAGCGTTAAACATAGGGCATATATGACAACTAAAGAGATTGAAGCAAAAATGAGACAACATGCATATAGAATGATAAAACATCATTCATGAATTCAAAGAGCTATGCATTCTAATCAATTGAATGAGATAGAAAGACAATAAATACAAGTGTGCAATCATGAATTAGTTGAAAGACATCGTCAATCTCATGGGAATGTTGAGGTTAGTTCTGAAGGGGTGAATTTTGTTACAATAGATCGTGTGCTACAAATGCCAAATGATAGAGTTCAAAATGTAATGAATGTTAATAATAGAAGAGATCAAGAGGTAGTTAATAATAATACAACTACTGAGATTGATTTGAAAATTATACAAATGATATTTCAACATGGACTAGATAAACTTTCTACACCAAGTATGTGTTATATTGGTGAAGAGAGTTATCCTACAATGAAGGTTGTATGGGTACCTGAGAGCACTATTTGCAATCAATGTCAACAAGAGAGGAATGAATATCAATTTTTAGCATTAAACAATATGGATCTTGCTCCACAACCATTAGAACTTGCAAATTTAAGACAAATAGAGGAAATGTTGATATCACATGTCAACCCAATACCTCAAGTAACACATGCAACTAGAGGGAAATACAAATATAAAGGACATACCATAAGTTTTCCACAAGAAGTGAGAGAAATAGCTAAAATTTTACCACATCGAATAAAACATTTACCAGTCATTATTGTTCGAAAAAGGATCAACATGGAACAACTTATAATTTACAATTAATTGAGAGAGGATATATAGAGCACTTAAATATAAAATAAAATGTGATAGGTTCTATAAGATGTTCAAATTAATGAAAATTCACTTAGTGAACTTACATCCAATTTAGATCAAAACATTTTAGACTAACTGAATTATGTTTATATGGAGTTTGATTCAAATGCAAATGAGTATGTATTTGCGAGTCCCATATTTGATATAGATGAAGGAAACATTATTAATCACACTACATCAATGGCCTCTAAACCGCCAAATGCTTGAAGAGAGATGGAACTAATTCATGCATGGGTAAATAACCCTAATGTAGATCCTAGATCACTAATTGACTAGCTAGGAATTGGACCATCTCAAGTGAATGAGTATGTTACTAAAGGATTACTTGATATGGCTTTTCCAACACTATTTCCAGATGGAGGATGTGATTGGATAGAACAATGAATGAGGAGAGTTCATCTACATGAGTTTGTTGAACATTTATTCAAATATAGATATCATCGTTTTGGAAGACACCCACAATTTAGATATTATATGATGAATATGATTATGTGACATTGTGCGCAAAAGTCATCAACGATGTTTTTCAAAAAGAGCTTGCAAGATATGCCAATCACAATCAATGAGTTAAGAGAACATATGGAAAATATCCCTCATTCACATCTAGCTGACCATTTTATGTGTTTTGGTACAACACTAAGGAGTACAAGGTTTTATTGGGAAAAATGTCAAGCTGAATTAACTAATCTATTGCATAAAATTGGAACACCAATAGTTTTCTTTACTTTGAGTGCAACAGATATGTATTGGCCAGATTTACATGCATTAATGCTAGGGACACATCCAACTAATCCACAAGAAGCATAGAAATGGCGATGACAAAATATTATTGACTACCCACATATTGTGGCACATTACATGCACCTACGATATACAATATTTCACAAGGATGATGTTGAATTATTAATTTCAAAGGATGCAAGGGTTGTGTTAACATCTAATTTATAAATAGAAGCAGGTCTTGTGAATGGAGCTTAAGGATACATCAGAAATATCATATACAAACCTGGATGTGACCCACCAGATCCACCTACATATATTATGGTTGAATTTGATAATTACTTTAGAATTCCTTTTGAAGATGCATCTAATTAAAATAAAATATGAATAAATATGATATGAATCATGATTTGTAAAGTATTATAATTCTTTATTTAAAAAAATATGTGATAATTTTTTTTTTACATTGTGCATTGCGGATTCTACTAGCTTAGATATCTTATATACATCTATCTAAAACATGCCGAGAGATATCAGTCTCGAGGCACCTATCTATTCTCAATAACAATTTAAAATAGGCGCCTCGAGACTAATATCTTTGGGCGTATTTTAGATAGATGTATATAAGATATCTGAGCTACTTATATGATGATGGTGTAAAGGTGAATGCAAAGTAAAATAAATTAAATAAATTATAAAATAATATTTAATAAATCAAATAATTCTTAAATAATTCTAAGCTATAGAGAAATAATTAGTCAATAAATGACTAGATATATTTTAATAGTGCATGTATTATTACATTTAAAATTAAAATATATTATCATAATATTATCATCTAATATATTAAATTATTTATTAGATGTTATATACGTTACATATTATGATGTTAAAGTTAATATATCATATGTTAATTACACCGAGAGGCATAACCTATAGTGACAGCATGGGTGGAGCGTGACCGTGTAAAAAAAAATGTTAACTTATAAAAAGTAAAAGCGTTAAATTAAATATTATATATTTTCCGTCATAAATTTTCCAACTAATTAATTAAAAGTTGACAACTAAAGAGATATGAACTAGTATATCATTTCGGTCATAGCTTTTGGAACTCATATAAATAGAGGCCGGAATAAATAGTGTAGGTTACATTATAATATTTGTTTTATTATAAGTAAATAAATTTTTAATAAAATATCTATTATAAGAAAGTAAATATTTTTTTAGTTTTATTCTTTTTGGGTAAAAAAATAATTCTATTATAATGCTTTTCAATTAGAAATAAGAAAGTAATTTAATGTAAAATATAATATAAATATATTATTAATTGTTTTTAGTTTTATTCTTTTAGGGTAAAAAAAGTTAATTTCATAATGCTTATATTATAAATTTTTTTTATAAGCAAGTAAATGATTTTTCATAAAATATCTATTATAAGAAAGTAAATATTTTTTTAGTTTTATTCTTTTTAGGGTAAAAAAGTAATTCTATTATAATGCTTTTCAATTACAAATAAGAAAGTAATTTAATGTAAAATATAAATGTATTATTAATTGTTTTTAGTTTTATTCTTTTAGGGTAAAAAAGTTAATTGCATTAAAATGTTTTTAATGCTTACATTATAATATTTATTTATAAGCAAGTAAATATTTTTTTAATAAAATATCTATTATGTGATTAATATATCACATACAAAAACAAGCAAATAGTGCAATGTATTAATATATTTGATTTGTAATTGAAGGGTTATGGGTTCAACTCTCATTGTGGGTTTAAAAATTAATATAGTTTTTAATTTATTTATTACTAATTTTATTGAAAATGTTATTAATTAACATAATTGTAATCATAAAAAAATTAAATTAAACTTGTAGTGCAATGGATTAGTGTGTTTTGTTTATAATCGTAAGGTTGTGGGTTCAATTTTCATTTGGATTCAAAATTTAATATATTTTTCAATTAAAAGTGAATATTACTATGAAATGGTATGTGTAGAAAATAGAAGGCAACACTATTTTATGAGGGTGTTGTATTCCATTAAATTGTGTCTATATATATCAATTCCATTAAATCTAAAGTGACTTACTTTGATAGCATGCACTTTCTTTATGTTTGCTAACCTTAATTTTATTGTTCTTTTATTTTCAGCAAATAATCTAATTAAAAATGTCACGAAACGAATTAGAAATCGTAGTTGAAATCCCAACTACCTCTATAAGGTCAAATAATTTTGTTGAAACCCCTATCGACAAATGTGCAAGAATAGTTTTAGAGTGTTGCAATAACATTGTCAAAGAAATTGAAAATACAAGCTTAATGATCGATGATGATGTTGAGAAACTAGAAATAATGACAATGGAAGCTGTTGCAAAAAATGTTCATGAGGCATATACTATAGTAGGTGCATTTCCAAATATGCTCAAAGACGTATATAAAGATCACTATGAAAATAAAGGTCGTAATACCGATCTCATTGCTGAAGAATTTGTAATGTATTTACACCATTACAATGTGATGTTATTACTATAATCCCTTTTTATTTGACCTTCAATACTTCTTACATTTACAAACTTTGAAGACTTTAAAAAAAAAATTGAAGAGGATGTGTGGCAACATACAAGACTTCCCTTATGCTACTCATTATTTGTAATGTACATGGTTTTTCTAAATGTGTGGTATTAAATATATTTTTTAAGTGGATGTGTGCCAAATCTATACGAAATATTACATGTGCTTCAAATATAAGTTACAATATTTTTTAAGAAAATTTTTAAAGTTTTTTTACACATTTTATGCAATTTTTATTTTCAATTTTTAAATGATTTAGAAAAAAAATCATGTTATACAAATGATAATAGCAATTAAATATATATATATGAAAATTGATTATGATCTTCATGATTGAAAAAATTAGATGCCTTTATAAATCTCTACGTACTTTATATAATTATATAAATAAAAAATTAATATTTAATTTGTATTTTTAATAAATTATTTAATAAATGTTTGGAAATCAATTTTCACCTAACCCTAATTCTAAATATATCTCCTAACCCTAACCCTAACCCAAACCCTAATCCTAAAAATAATCCTAACCCTAACCCTAACCCTAATACTAATACTAATACTAACCATAACCCTAATCCTAACCCTAACCCTAACCCTAATAAAAGTTTGAACCTAACCATGTTTGACCCCTAACCATAACTTATATTATATTTTTCTAATAAATAAACTAAAATATTATTATTTATCTAATAATATAATCAAATAATATAATGTTTCCTTCATCTATCTCCAATAGTGGACCCGCAAATACATACTCATTTGCATTTGAATCAAACTCCATATAAACATAATTCTGCTGGTAAAAATGTTTTGATCTGAATTGCATGTTGGTCAAAAATGTTTTGATCTGAATTGCATGTAAGTTCACTAAGCAGGTCTTGTGAATGGAGCTTTAGGATACATCAGAAATATCATATACAAACCTGGATGTGGCCCACCAGATCCGGGTACATATTTTATGGTTGAATTTGATAATTACTTTGGAATTCCTTTTGAAGATGCATCTCCAAATTTAATTCCAATTTCACCAATACAAAGGGGCCACACACATCAATTGCCCGTACGATTGGCTTGGGCACTAACGATCCACAAATCACAAGGGTTAACTCTTTCCGAGGCAACAATTGATATAGGACCAAGAGAAAGGGCAGGAATAACATTTGTTGCTATATCAAGTGTTAAGTCTTTGGATGGAATTAGAATCTCACCACCATTTACATATGATCGTTATGAAAAAATGAAGATAGGAAAGCAACTCGCCAAAAGAAAATCAGAAGAAGAAAGACTAAAATCTTTGGAAACATAACATTTTTAAGTGATGTATATATTTTTCAAATAAAATAAGTGATAAATTCTTATTTTACATTGAGGGTTGCGGATGCTACTAGCTTATCTATCTTAATATATTAATCTATATATTATACGCCGAGACATATCATTTTCAAGGTGTATTTTTTAAATTCAAAAAGCAAAAAAGTCAAAAAAATACACTTCGAAAATGATATCTCTCGGTGTATAATATATAGATTAATATATTAAGATAGATAAGCTAGTTTAATATATTAATGTAATATATAATTTAACATAATATATTAAAAATAATTTTATAATATAATATACTAAATATATATTAAATTATATATTGGTTGCTATATATATATATATGTTATTAAATCATTTTTCATATATTAAATAATAAAATTTTAATTGTATTTTAAGATATAGCAAGTAAATAAATGTTTAAAATGAAAAAATGTTTTTTTTTTTAATTTGTGTAAAGAAAAGATAGAATAACAAGTAATTTGTGAAAATATTTTCGATATAATATTTTTTTAATTATTCTCTTTGTAACAAAACAAAATATCTTTGAAAAAAAAAAAATTAAAATTTTGAAAATTAAAAATCTTATGTATCAATTTTTTTATGATTGTGATTATTTAAAGAAAATTCAAACACCCAATAAACATCTTCTAAAATCTGATTGTGATTATTAAAGTAAAATAAATAGAAATTCATTCATTTTCAATCGATCCCACAGTCAAAATTTTGATAATTTTTCTTTCAAATACGTTATAGGTCAATGTATTTAAACATTGGAAACGATTAATTACAACATTAAAGTTTTACATCAGAGAAAAGTTCGGAACATGTAAAACTTTGACACTTGGACCTCATAAAATGAAATAGAGAAAAATCATAAAAGAAATGAGCTACTGAACGTAATGGAAGGCGTCATTTATCTCCTGCTGTCATTGCTTTTGAAATAAAATAATATATGATGATCCCGTCACAACAGGTAAGTTGTGACATGTTTGTGGAGAATTTTTACAGTTTAATTTTTATATTTTTAAGAATCCAGAATTATATTCCCCAAATCTGATTCTTGCATGAAATATCTACGTACCTTTTTCTCTTTATGATTTGACTTTTTTAAGGGAAATATACCAAACTAAATATAGATTCTGAAGGGAGCACTGAAAAAGATTAATTTCGTGCCTTAAATTGAAAAAAAGTTGATTCAAGATTAAGGAGTATGATAACGACGACTTTAAGAGTGGTAGTTATATATATATATATATATTTTTATGAAAAGGTAGCTATTTATATTAATAAATAATATAAAAGTACATATTCACAAAAAAAAGTGGGTGGTAAAAAGGCACACCCCCGGAGTCATAAAAAAAGTTGATTCAAGATTAAGGAGCATGATAACGATGACTTTAAGAATGGTAGTTATACTTTATTCCTATGTGATTGATTATTACTTGTTTTACTTATGGGATTTGCGTGGGATTTGCGACTCTTCACTTTAAAATATATAATGGAAAAAGATCATTCAAATATATATTTGAGACTTTGTACTATGTCACATGTAGACTTCTTATATAGAGATGGGTTGTTGACTAAGTTTAAAGGATTTGAAAGATTGCGTTATTATAAAGATCATTTTCATTGTCTCATTGGTCTATTTATAGATTTGATAACTTCAATAAGGTGCTTGTGAATTAATTCAAAGTTGACGTCATTTGGGAAGAAGATGAATAAGATAGAATTCTATTATGGTTTTATGTTTAGTTTGTATATATTTGTTATCCATTATTTTTATATTATTTTTTAGAAGTAATTAGTTTAGTCGTTTAACTTGTAGTAGATTTGAGAAGAAAATAATTTTTTTTTTTAGACAGGTGAGTAGTTGTTTGGTCTAGTAGAATCTTGGTAAAGATTATGGGTCGTATTCAAACTACCTAAGAATATGTTGAAATATAGTGTTAGCAACCCATTCGTTCCTCATCGCATCAATCCAATTGGTTGCCAAGATACAAAGAAAAAATATTTCAAGCCTTCCTCTTCAAATTAACAAGAGAGCGCACTTACTACCACATTTCCTTTATCTTTCTTGTAGACAATCTTCTAGTAAATTATTTTCTTTATTTTGGAGATGACACCTTTTGCTACAATTTTTTTTATTGCTATGATGATCTATTTTTTATATAGAACTTTTATCCCAAGACCCAAGGATGCAATTTTCAAGCAATATGGAGGATTGATAGCATTTAAGCTATATATGTAGATATAACTAGGTTGTACCCTATGAATTGTTTATTTGTGAAGATGAGGGGGAATCCTTATTGCATCAACTCCACACCTTTTTAATACTAGAGGTATTATATTAAAGAATAAACCGTTTTAGAAAAAATTGGTAGAGAACCAAATAGAGTGGAATACATGTCCATTTGAGAGTAATAAATGAAAAATTATCTACTCTAGTCAATATGGAGATCCTTTCGAGAATTTTCTTCAAGCGTCACATTATTTTACCATATTTATGGACAAAATTATGGTAGTATCTTGTCATAGCTAAGAACCCTCACATTCCTTTAAGGGATTTATGTCATGCCCTAAATTTTATTGCTATAGACCTTTTTGTGGCCATATTGAGAAAAGTATTATAAATAATATCGTTACAATAATTGACTTATTGAACTCTAAAGGATAACATAGAGTGCTTAGTGAAATGTAGAAAATTATCGCTCTTTAGTTTAGAACATAGAACAACAAGTTTTCTTCACTTCTCGTTCAAGGAAACCCTAGAGATCTCAATCCAAGGATGGAAAGGGGAAAGAGATCTACAATAGAGACATCCCAGGGTATGATTAGAGACTAAAGAGGGGTTCACCACCAAGCTAGGGCTTGGAAAGACAAGAAATGAATGTAACATGCAAAGTATCATGCAAAACCTAACTAAAAGACCTAGGAAATGAAACTAAAATGCATAATAAAAGACTGAGAAAGTACAGAGGTGCACCTAGGAGAGTGATGAGGTCAAAACAATCTCCAAAACCTTGAAAACCTACTATTTGATGCCCACTGGGACTCATACACCAGTCTAGGAAATTTAATCCCAGACCAAGGTTTTTGTGCCAAAATTGGAATCTAGAACTGTTGAATCATGATCTATAAAGAAATTCAGAAAATAGGCATATAAGGACTCATATGCCACAAGTGGCGTATCAGTCCCATTTTATCGCAAAGTGTCCCAGGAGAAAAATTCTGAAGCAAAACTTTATGAGCCTTTGCACATAGATCAAATAAGTACTTTCCCACTAATTTCCTGCAAATAGGTTGGATATATTGCTCTAGATCTAAGTTTCTATGGGCCTTGAAAACTTTACAGGACAACTTTTGCAACCTTTACAACTTTGCAATCTTGATACTTTTGAAGGCTTCAAATCCAATTTTTCTTTAACCTATAAACCTACAATCACTCAAAGAGAGAGAAAAAGTGTTGCTTTGTTAGGCAATAGGGGTTTGCCTTAGTCAAACCCGATTTAGGTAATTAAAACAAATGATGAAACAATGAAATAAGGATATGAAATATGAACCATAAAATGATGATACCTTGAATGATTTCTAGAGATGTAAATCAACAATCTAACATGAAGTGGCCATGTAGAATGTATATCTTGATCTTGAATTAGATGTAGAACAATGCTTAATCTTGGATCTTGAATGCTACATCACAAAACTTGCTCAACAACATGCTTGATGCTTGATAAGCTTGACATGATGATTGATCTTGAACTGCTGCAACAAATGATGAAGAAATTTCCCCTTAAATGTCTTATAAATTCTCTTGAATGTTCTTGAATACTCTAGTGAAGTCTTGTAATCACAAAATTTCTATTAGGAATGCTCTCTTGAAAGTATTAGGTGAAAATGAGTGAAATAACCTTGTATTTATACTTGTTTATACTAAATTCCTTGAAATTACAACACTACAAGCTGACATCAAATCTAGGAGAATAAAATCTTGCCAAGAATTTGAATTTAATTTAGGTTTAAACCAAACAGGACTCATATGCTAGAAGTTACGTATGAGTCCCATTATGATAGGCTTTCAGACCCATTTTTCAAGAAATGCTTAGATTGCTGTGAAATCCAGATCGGAGCCCTGAAACTTAGGTGGGAATCATATGCACAAAGTGGCACATGAGTCTCACATCACTAAATCTTGGCCATACAATCCAAAAATAATAATTTTTGATTGGCTAGTGTCAGTGTTTTCATTCAATGCTTGCCTATCCACATGTTGACTTAAGCCTACTTAGTCATGGCATTTATTGTGCGGGTTAAATATCTCATAGAATTTATTGTGCAGGTTAAATATCTCCTGATATTTTGCCCTGTTGATATTATGGGATATTTTGCTCATGGTTGGATATTTCTCCTCTATAAGGAGACCCTTATCTATCTATCTATATGGGTTGAGTTTATGCAATCTGTCTTCACCGTGCATGTTGCTAATCTTTATGTTTCACTATTTCTCTCATGAAATCAAAGTAGAACAGAGAGTTCTCAAGCCTTAAGGTGAAACTATTTAATTGTAGACTGTTTATTTAATTTTTTGTGCATTCTTTAATTTGCAGGAAAGAAAATCAACCCAATGTGGCTGCTTGGAGGCATGTTTTGCTTTTTGGAGGGAAGAAAAAACTTGTGAGGCCGCGGGAGCACTGTTTGAGGCTGAGTTTTTCTTTTTCTTGAATCTGCTCGGCTTTGCTTCACAGCCACATTGACGCCATCCCCTCGTCACCCATCATCTAGACAGTCAAAGGCGATTTTCAAAGCTCGTCTGCTCAGTTGGTCGTGGTATTACTATTGACTGTTGCATTCTTTTTACCCTTGTGAGGCATGTACGGAAGGGGGATTTAGTGGTGGTCATAGCAGACCCCGCCCTTCAGTGTAAAGCGGAATTTATTCTCCCATAAGCGTATGCCTTGAGCTGCTCTGCATCCACGTAGATCTCAATTCGTTTGGCCAGGAGAATTAGTGAATCATCCATTGTGCACAGCGAAAGCGTTGTGGGCCCATTCCCTATCTTTGTTGGTTGCATGCGTGATTTGCTAGGGAGCACTTGGTTTTTCGGTGTAGTGCATTTTTTTTGGGTGGCCTTTCCTATATTGGGCATAACTTCCATGATGGTCCAGATCCTTGTGTCTGGTGCAACATTCTTGCCTTCTCTTGAGGCATTTTTTGTTCCAAGGAAGCAAGAAGGGAGGCGCATTCTTTTAGCTGGGAAGCATTAGCTATTGGGCGTGGTTTATCCTTTGAGGGAGACCCCTGTTTCATTTCCTATGTGCCATGGAACCTGATCGGGCAGAGCGTGGGCATTGAGGCCTAGCTCTTTTATCATCCCGACTTTCAAACTATGCATCTGAGAATTTACTCAAGGGATCGACTACGATTTTATGGACAAGACTTGTTGATCTATGTTTTTGTTGACCCAGTTTTAGTGTTGACCCGTGATATCACATATATAAGTGCGATTTGTTGACCTATGATTTTGAAGGTTGATATGTTTGCATGTTTGTCTATGTTTGTTCAAACAGATGCAAATTGTGCGTTTGTAAAGAGTGAAAATTACAATTTGTAATTACTTTTGCACTATAGCTCAATCTTTGAGTTCTTTTTTGAAAAAGTGTATCTTTTTTCATCACAAATTCAAAAATTACCAGATCACACTCATTCTATAAAGTGTCTGATTGTGCCTTTTTTTGGGTCAATTACAAGCACTCATTCTATAAAGTGCCAAATTGGGGAGGGAAACAAATAATCAAGGGCGGTGTTGCATGTTGTTTATTTTCTCACTTTCTCGAGACATGCTTCTGTTGTGTTTTTCTACATGCATTTCTATCTTTTATTTTTTGCATTTCTTTGAAAACAACTATCTTATTCAAAGTAGTATTGAATCTAGTGTTATCATAGTGCCCTTAACACCTTTCAATTATCATGATTGGAAGGTGAAAGTAATTCTTGTGCTTAATAACAAAGGTTTATATTGGGTAACAATGGGAATAGAGAAAGAACCTAATGCAACTAAAGACAAAGAAAAGTTTTTTAATAAGTGTGATCAAGCATTTGGCTTTCTATGCTTAAATTTATCTCCTGATTTGTTGTTCCATGTTGAGAACTTAACAACACCCAACCAAGTTTGGGAAGGTCTTGACAAAATTTTTGGGAAAATGGATGAACATAGAAGCCATGAGTTGGAAAATCAACTCTTAGGTCTTAGTCCTAGGAAATTTTCAACTTTACAAGACTTTTTAACTAAGTTTAAATCCTTGAAGTTGCACTTAAAATATTGTGGAATTGACAAGAAAGAGGATCAATTAATCCTTCATGTATTTTCCAAGCTAGGTCCAGAATTTTTTGTTTTTGTATCAACTTTCTACTCTCCTAAAAGGGCTCTTGGAGCCTCATGGTCAATGCCCACACTTGATAACTTCATTGCTGACTTCACAAGGGAGCAAGAAAAGTTAATTCAAATGGGTACTTTGAAGTCTACGAAACATCAAGCCCTACTTGCAGGGAATGAAATGCCATAAACTTCAAAAGGGGAGAAGAAGAACACTAAAAAGGACAAGCAAGTTATGAAAGAAAACAAAATTGACAACTCCAAAAAGGACCCTCAAGGTAAAAAGAGAGTTGCATGCACCTTTTGTAAAAATATTGGACATTATTAACAACACTGCATGAAGAAAAAGATTGAAGTTCTACAAGAAATTCTCAAAAAGAATAATATAGGGCTACTTGATTCTATCAAGGCATCTTCATCAAATCAAGATAGTACTAAGGACAAAGAGAAATCAAAGGGAAAAGCCTTAGTTATTAAAGCATCTTTATCTCCATCATGGATTCTAGAATTTGGTGCTTCATACCATATGGGTTCTTCACAGGTTGTCTTTTCATCCTTAGAACAATCAAGTATGTCCACAATCACCTTAGGTGATGATACTCCAACATTGGTAAAAGGGAGAGGGTCTATTGAAGTTGTAGGAGGAACATTTGCGAATGTTCTAAGTGTACCTTCACTCTCAACTAATCTCCTTTCAGAGTATCAAATAACTCATTTAGGGAAGGGAATGAGAGTATAGCTCTCTCCAGATTTAGTTCAAATAAGAGAATTACAAAGCAACAATTGGGTAGCAATAGGAGAAGCAAATGACCAAACCAGATTATATGCCTTCTCCAATTTTTCCATAGATATTTCTCCAAAAGCACTACTAACTCATTCAAATGAAGTTAGAAAACTATGGCATGAGCAGTTTGGCCATCTTAACTACCGCTATCTTGAACAACTATGTCAATAGAATATGGTTAAGGGATTACCTAAGGTTAAATTTTCTAAAGGTCTTTGTCAAGGTTGTGCATTTGGCAAGCATCCAGAAGCAAAATTTGACAAAGGTAAATCAAAGAGGGCAACACAAGTTTTAGAACTTGTTCATAGTGATGATTCAGGGGCTTTTCCGCATCCATCTTTTATAAAGGCTAGATATATTCTCACCTTCATTAATGATTTCTGACGTTTTACATGGGCCTACTTTCTTAGACAAAAATTAGAAGTGTTTGAGTGTTTTTAATATTTCAAAGCTCTTCTCAAAAAATAATCAAGGAAAGTCATCAAGGTTCTTCGAACAGATAATGGGAGAGAATATGTCAACAATAGTTTTGAGCAGTTTTGTATATCAGAGGGGATAGATCTGCAATGTACAGTTCCTTATACCCCACAACAAAATGGTGTTGGAGAACGTAAAAACTGATCTTTAACAGAGATGGCTAATTGTATGATTCACTCTAAGGGCTTCACACCATCATATTGGGCAGAAGCAATCAACCATGCATATTACATACCAAATAGAGTTCCACATAAAGCCTTAAAGGGTATCACTCCCTTTGAAGCTTGGAAAGGATGGAAACCTGTAGTTGATCATTTTAGAGTTTCTGGCTTGCATGCCATGACACACATTCCAAAAGAGAAATGCAAGGCTATGGATCCACAATACAAACCTTGCATCTTTATGGGATATCCAGATGGTGTAAAAGGCTATCGCCTACTCCACCCTACCACACATGAGTTGTTTATTGAGAGAAGTGTTAAATTTCAAGAAAAATCTCCTAAAACTACACTTGACACTTCTCCACATATTGTGGACTCTTCAGATCCTGATTGTAGTACTAATGATTTAGATCATTCTCAGCAGATTTCTAGTGTAGTATCTTCTTCTTCCAGTTCTCACAGTGATGAGGGTTCATCTTCATCTAGTTTAGGGATTGCATTAGAAGTTGATATATCTACACCAGACTCACCCACATCTTACACTATACATACAAAAAATACAGGGGTATAGGATTCAATAGATAATAGAATGATTCAAGTAGATTTTCAGGGGGGCACATGCCTTTTTTGCTTTAGTTTCTGATCCATGGACATTCAAAGAGGCATCAGGCATACCAGAGTGGGATATTGCTATGGATGAGGAATATGATTCCTTGATTAGAAATCACACTTGGGATTTGAATTCACTTCCTAAGGGAAGGAAGATAGTTATATGCAGGTGGATATATCAAACTAAATTTGCAATAGATGGGTTAGTTGATAAGTACAAAGCACGTTTGGTAGCCAAAGTTTTTTCCAAAGTTGTAGGAATTGACTATACATAAACCTTTGCACTAGTTGCTAAGATGACTTCCATCAGACTCACATGTGCTATAGTCATATCACATGGATGGAATGTACATCAGATGGATGTGAAGAGTGCTTTTCTTCGTGAAGACCTTAAGGAGAAAATCTACATGGAACAACCACCAGGGTTTGTTCAGGATTCATTCTTAGTTTGTAAACTTAGGAAATCTCTTTATGGCCTTAAAAAAACTCCTAGAGCTTGGTATGCCAAGATGGACTCCTACCTCCTATCTTCAGGTTTCTCTAGATGTCATTTTGATCCTAATGTGTATCTACTATGACAAGATGATTTGCTTTTGATATTGGTTCTATATGTTGACGATATTTTAATTATTAGGAGTACTTCATCTACCATTGTAGCAGTGAAGACATCACTTCAGGATAGATTTGACATGACAGACTTGGGTTTATTGCACTACTTCCTTGGAATCAAGATTTCATAGTCAGCTTCAGGGATTACTCTTGCACAACCCAAGTATACTCTTGATCTACTTGCACACTTTCATATGACTACTTGCAAACCATCTCTGACTCCCTTTGTTTCTGGAGTCAAGCTTGAGACTTCTTGTACTACACCATTGTTTGATGCTACATTGTATCGACAACTTGTTGGTAGTCTTATAAACTTGACTCATACTAGGCCAGACATTGCCTATGCAGTAGGCATGGTTTCAAGATTCAAGCAGGAACCTCATGAGCTGCATTGGAAAGTAGCTAAGAGGATCATTCACTATCTTCATGGTACTCTTAGGTTTGGGATTCACTATAGAATTGGTTCATCACTTGACTTGGTTGGTTATACAGATTCAGATTGGGCTAGTCATACTAAGCATCGTAAGTCCACTTCAAGTTATAGCTTTTCACTTGGTTCAGGCCCTATCATTTGGTCTAGCAAGAAGCAAAATGCTATTTCTATATCATCCACAAAGGCAAAGTTCAGGGGGGCTATTAACTCAGCTACTAAGGCTATATGGCTTTAAGGCATTCTTTCTGAGTTTGGTAGTCCTTTCAGGCAGCCTATTGTCATCTATTGTGACAACCATAGTACTATTCAGATATGCAGGAATCTGGTTCAACATCAATGAACCAAGCACATTGAGATTCATATGCATTACATTCAAGATTTGATTCATGGTCATATCATCAACTTAGTCTTTTTCCAATCTTTAGAGCAGGTTCCTGACATCTTCACCAAACCCTTCACCGAGAGGAATTTCATTCATCTATGAGCTCTTCTTGGCGTGCTGTCTATATCAACATCATCATCATCCTTGGGGGGTGCTTTCTAGTCTTCTCCACTTCTCTCTCTTTTTTGAGGATAGTTTTTTCCCACTAGGTTTTCTATCTTACTCTATTTTTTAGAGAGATTGCCTTGTACATGGGTACCTCACTAGGCTAGTAGCTGAGACCCATTTTATCCATGCCCACCTAAGTTATGCTTAAGGGGGGTGTCAATGTTTTCATTCAATGCTTTCCTATCCACATGTTCACTTAAGCCTACTTAGTCATGGAATTTATTGTGCAGGTTAAATATCTCATGGCATTTATTGTGCAGGTTAAATATCTCTTGATATTTTTCCCTGCTAATATTTTGGGATATTCTACTCATGGTTGGATATTTCTCCTTTATAAGGAGACCCTTATCTATCTATCTATATGGGTTGAGTTTATACAATCTATCTTCACCGTGCCTATTGCTAATATTTGTGTTTCACTATTTCTCTTAGTTAGTTGATGTATGCCAAGATTATCCTCAGAAAGATGCATTAATTAAGGCTTGTGGATGAAAATAAGGCCAAATAAGGCATAAAGAAGCCTAAATTATTAATGAAGCACTAGATTAGTGTAAAAGTGTTAGGATACACTTTACAACACCTTAAATAAGGAACCATTGAGTCCATTTAGTTTACAAGATTCCAAAACTTAATGTGAAGGTGTAAATGAATACACTTTACAACACTAAATTAAGGAAAAGTTAGGTTTATTTAGCTTAAAAGGACCCTAAAACCAATGTGAATGCATAAAACACATTACAACACTAGATGAAGGTGGCATTAGGTTCATTTTAACATTAATTATTCCCAAATTAGGTGTGAAAATGTAAAGGATGACATTTTTCTACACTACATTTAGCCCCCACTTTAGTGAGAGGATGAACTTGCTTCAAACTCACATGGAAGTAGACATTCAAGAGGGGTCCAAGTGTACCAATGTAGATGAAAAAGGATGAAAAAGATCAAAGGAGGTGTCCAAGCCCCTAGGATCTAAGATCCTATGTCAAACCAACATAGGAACAAAAGGACACACACAAGATGTATGATATGCAACAAAACAAGATACTCAAACTTTCAATGTAAAAAAGAGACAAAAAAAAAAGGGAGTGGATCACGCTTCAACCGTTTGTATTGTGGATCAAATATAGGTTGTTTGTCCAAAAAATGTTAGTGCATATATTGTATGCACATAGGATTTAATCATACTTAGGTGTCACATTGACCCTTTCTCACATCAAGTGTCAAAGTTGATAGGTGTCTTGAGAGGTATCGACTCACTTTTGACACCTCTTCCTACATTTTTGGTAGGAAACTTACCACCACTCCATTAGTGAGGATTTATATCCTCATTTCCTAGAGGTTAGTTTCATCCTTTATTCCTATTTATGTACACCTTATTGATCTAATCTATGGGTCGACTATTATGCAATCTTGTTTCATTATGCTTTCTTTCAATATTTGAATAATATAGGCTCTTTCATGGTAGTATAGCTGGATGTTGATTTTCACAGGTTGTAAGGTGAAGTATTCAATTATATTTTATGATCAATTCATCTCTATAAGAATCTACATTTATTCTCTCTGTTATTGTTTGAAATCTCTTTGTTTTTAGAGGAAAGCTCTACAAACTTAAGCCCTTGGTCACATGGTATTCTAGCCCTTGGTTATTTCCAACCCAAGGGGGCTTAAATCAATCTCCTATTTTTCCTTTCTTTTTTGATTTTTAGAGGAACAAATTATTTTCTAAAAATCTAATTTTAATTTTTACAATGAGGAGGAATTATTTTTAAGGCTGTAAATTTTGAAAAAGCCATAAATTTTTCTTGGTAGCTCAGATTTGAGTGCCATTTTTTGTAAAAGTGTTTTTATTTCCACAAATACAAAAAGCATAATAATGTGCACTCATACTATAATGCGATCATTTATGCTTCTTTTGGGTTAGTTATTTAAATCACTCCTATAAACTACCAAATTGGGGCAGGGAACAAATAATTAAGGGGGTAATCTTGGTGTTTTCTTCTTTTGAGTTTGTTGGTTCATGTGATCATGTCTTTAAAAAAAAATCCATTCCATTTAAGTATCCTATAAAATCCTCCTAATAAATGGAAAATTAAATGTACATATTATGGAAAGAATAGCCATAGAACAAAAGATTGTTGGTTTCATCAAATTGAGAAAATGAAACAAATTCTCCTTAACCATAGTATGTACAAAAATTTATGAGTTGATATATCCAAACCAATTATCATCATCTATAGCAACATAAGATTCACATCGATCTAGAAATAACCATACAGTTATGGTCCCTATTCTAGAATCTTCTATGGTACCTGAACCATCACACATGAGCATTAGCTTAGACATATTTGCATATCATTTAAGGGAATGATTAGCATCATTTCATTCTTTGGATTACGTGTAGCATTCAGAGACATCCATCTTACTTGTACTATATATTCCTATTTGGAATGGGATTCATGTTGCACATATTTGTGGTGTTATTTCTTCCCAAGGAGAGGAATGTTGTTTAACATTTGTGGATCATCTTCAACATCCAATTTCAAGCATCTACCAACACTACATGGAGTTCATCACTTCACATTTTTTTGGAGGGTCACATGACCTCTATTTTCTCTCCTATGAGAACATATTGTACTTTATGCAATAAGTTGTCCTTGGGGGCTCATCACGAGTTCTCCATCTACCACTTTTCTTCACTTGTACATTTCATTAAATTTACATCATTTTATTTTGGAGAGTGTTTTTTATTTCCCACTAGGTTTTTCAACTTTACTCCAATTTTGAGAGATTGCATTGTACATGGGTACCTTATCAAGCTTCATGGTCATGACCTATTTTTTTTGCATTGTACATAGGTACCTCACAAGGCTAGTATCTAGGACCCATTTGTTTCATAGCCGCCTAATATATTTCTTAAGGGGGTTGTTAGTGTATACATTGCATACACATAGGCTTTAAGCCTACTTAAGTGTCACATTAACCCTTTCTCATGTGAGGTGTCAATGTTGATAATTGTCTTGAGAGGCTTTGACTTACTTTCAACACCTCTTCCTACATTTTTGGAAGGAAAGTTGCCACCACTCCATGAGTGAAGAGGCTTATCCTCATTTCATGGAGGTCAGTTGCATGCTTTATTCCTATTTATGTACACCTTATTTATTGAATCTATGTGTTGACTATTATACAATCTTGTTTCATTATACTTTCTTTTATTCTTTAAATGTTGTAGCTTATTTCATAAACATTGTTTAATAATGTAACTTTGGCTCATGTTCCTCTTGAACCTCAATCTCTTTAATTAATGGATGTGAGTGTCAAGTGAATTCTAGTTAATGAAATATTTAGGTTTGTGGCATATAAGTAGTGGGAAATAAAACAAGTCATTCTTGAGCCTATAATTTAGGCTCAAACATAATTAATAGGGCCTTTAGGACTTATGGGGATAGAGGAGGTGAAAGTATTTAGGAAATAGCATATAAAGTTTCAAAGTAAAATAGAAACGAAAGAAACAATTCACATATGTTTGGAAAAACACAAAATTTATAGAATATATGAGTGTAAGGAAAAGCATAATATACAAACTACCATATTTGTAAAAGATGAAGCTCATAGAAATAAAGTGTATGTATGAAAACATAATGGTTAATCATAGAAATGTAAAGGCATTGATAAAAAAATTCATTCGGCCCAACTAAAAGAAATTATTAGTTTGATTATCTACATAGGGAGAATGAAAGATCAAGAGAAAATAACAAGAATTAAATTTTATATATTGAGGTAAAGGCCAACAAGATCTAATTAGGTACCTAGTTTCTTGAAGACTTAATATCCAATCTATCTAGATTGGATACTTCATAAAGATGGAATATTTTATAAGGTTTAAGTTTCTAATCCTTACTAGATATCTATTTTGAGGTGACTATATATATATTTTTTGCTAACCAAATATTTATTTCATGTTGATCAAATATCTAACTCCAAAAAACCTTTTCTTAACACACATCCACTTTGTCATCTTCCCCACTCAACTTTGTGTATTATTACCTTACATTTTTTGCAGCATTTAAAGCTACCTATAATATATTAAACAAATTAGTAAGGTAGTTACCATGACCAATGGTGAAGGATCTGCATTATTTCACCAAGGATATTAAGAATTAACCGTTTCAAATTTCTCTTACAACATGTCAATGGATTACTTTAGTAGTTTCTATGGGTTAATGGTGAAAAATCAAAATTCCTTTAGATAGAAACATTTGAATTTGTAGCAAGAAATGTATTTTTTTAGTAGAAACTCTTGCATGGCTATAAATATTCTTCTCCCAATTTTTAAAATTTAAAAATTTAAATTAATGTTATAATTTTTTATTTTGTTTCTATATTTTGAAACAATTACTTTAAAATTATTTAGGGAGCTCTTATGTATAATTCTAATGTCCCACATTTCTTCATGTCTATTTTATCAAGGAACCACTATGTGGAACACACTAGTTCATTTAGGGGTTGTAATCCCTTCTTAGTTAGCTTATAACAAACCAAAGTCAATTTAAAATATTTTTTTCATTTTACAAAATGCTCAAAGTCGCTTCAGTCAATGTATCTACATATATTTCACTCCCTTTAGATATAAGTTCATTTAGATGAAATATTGTTTTGATTAAGGATTCAACCATCATTAATGCCTAGTTGAGATTTTTTTTGTATATACATCATTTTAATTATGAAGTGATAAATAAAATGCCATTTTGAATTCACAATACATTAACCATTTCATTCTCTATCGGTAATAGATTTTGTATGATACCTAATACTATTTTATATATTCAAGTATATATGGAGAAAATGCAACTAAAGATGTTGTAACTTTATAGGCTCATAGAACAAGGGTTAAATGTCCATAGTGTGAAAATTTTACAACCTCTAGGTGTGCTCACCATGGTTCTATTCATTGCTATTGTGGCTTGGTGTTAAAGGATGAAGGAATAACTTCATAAGTTTATCATGTTTTCAACATATTGTTGGTATCCATCATTACCCTATGATGTTATATGGGCCCCTTCTTACCATTAACATAAACTTTTGTATCCATCGTTCATGTTTTCTTTTACTTCTAGATATTGCATGAAAGAACAAGAATTGATGATATTTCACCTACTTGACGCCACATACCTATGATAAAAAAATCATATGATAGTAGTTATGACAATGAAAACCAAACTATTTGACTTCCCAATTTTTTTTTTTATACTTTGATAGACTACACCTAATTCTAGATTCTTATTTTATAAATGTCAACGAATAGCTGATGTATTAGCTAGACATTATGTTAAAATAATATGTTAATTTTAAAAGAAGAATATAATTATTCAGTTTTTAGTTTTTACAATTTAACTTATGACTTTAAGATTCCTGGCCACCAATAATTTTAGAAGTTCGATACTTTATGTAATTTGATATAAAAAAAGCAATGTTCATTATAGAAAAATTCAAATGTAATCATTTTGGTAAAAACTCTATATAAAATTTCTACCCGCATGAATGCGTTTGACAATTTAAAAACAAGTCATTTTCTTTTGTCAGGAATTTAAAACTGACTATGACCATTAACCTAACCTTGACAAACAAGTAAATCTTACGTAACTTCGTAAAAATAACTTCATTTTCATTTGAAAGCAATGGTGGTGCCCAAATGCAATGAATCTGTACCAAAAACTTTTTTACCGGTATAACCATCCTCAGATCTGGCCTTTAAAAATGGGTGATAATCCAGCTTTCGTTGAGCAAACTCTGTTAGAAATATAATGTGAATGTGTGATACGCCCCGAGATCATAGTCAAAACCGTCCTTTAGTATCAACAAATACATTCCAGCTGTGAAGAACTTCACGAGTACATTGAAGATTTTGTAGGTGGAAAAGAAAGCAGCGGCCATAATGAGCACATTAACGGCCGACGAAGCCCGTATTTTGAATTCAATTGCCCATTACTTGCTTGGGGATGAATTCTCCGGCGAGAGGACGAATGCCTCTTCAAGGATTGTACTTGTGGAGGAGCGAAAAAGGCATTACAGGGGAGTGAGGCTGGTTAAGGCTCGCCAGAAATTTGCTGCAGAGATTCGAAACCCAAAGAAGAAGGGTTCCAGACTTTGGCTTGGCACCTTCGATACAGCCGAAGCAGCCGCAGCGGCATATGACAGGGCGGCCTACCAAATTCGCGGTTCGAGGGCCATTCTCAACTTCCCTCTTAACGTTGAGTCCGGACGCTATGTCACTCCCTATTTTCTATCTTCCTCTCCACACAGAATACCACAGGAGGAGAAAAGGGACATGTGAATCTGTAAAAGCCCTCTTATTTTCTTTGGGTCACATTGTATAGATCAGTCCTTATGCTATAATCACTAGGTATTAGTGCATTTTCAAATCTAGAGCAACAGTTAATCTATGAGATCAAGCTTTAGAAGAGTGATAATTAATCCATAAGATCAACTTCAAGGAATGCCAGAATTAACCCAACAAATTGTAAATGTTTTTAAGCATATGTTAATGGACTAAAAAAGTCACTGTTAGTAATATTGTAAATATACTTTTAAGAGGTGGGACTTCTTGTTGGCCAGGGATCTCGTAGGGGACTTGTCTCGCTCCAGCTCGCCCAGGTACTCAAGGTATGGGCTGTTGGACTGCTGGGCTGGGTCGCGGGACACCACTGTAGTATCAAAAAAAATATTGTAAATATACTATAGACAATAAAATAATCTCCTCTGAGTTTTAAATGGTCTTATCATTTATGTAAACATGATGTACAGAAAATTAAATGTCGAGTTTCGTAAAGCAGATTGTTATAACTGTGCTATCCATGTATATATAAAGATTTTTAAAAAATGTCCTTTTGATTCAGTGAGTGTTTGGACGAGATTAAACATCAATTCTTGCAGTTTCATAAACAGGTGTTCCGCTCTGCTAGACAGTTGTAAAACTTTTTCAAATTTAAAATGTAATGATATTCAGAAGCTATGTGTCATGAGCTCGCTATTTGTAACAAGTTGTTTTAGTCTAGATATTGTAAAAATATTGTTGGGTTTGTTAGTAGGCTTGTTCCTTTTCATAGCAGTCGTTTTTCTTGCAGTTTCATGAAGGGATGTTCCACTCTGTTAGACAGTTGCAAAACTTTTCAAATTTAAAGTGTAATGATATTCAGAAGTTATGTGTCATGAGCTTGCTATTTATAACACTAGTTGTTTTAGTTTGGATATTGTAAAAATACTGTTGGGTTTGTTAGTAGGCTTGTTCTTTTCATAGCATTCTTTTTAGGACTGCCTTCTATTTTCTTTGTAATTCTTTCACCTTTGATCAATATAAAAAATAACTGATTAAGCACTTACTTTTCATTGAATTTATGTTTTTTCTTTTAATTTAATAATATTTTGGTGATCAAGTACATATGTTTCTATTTATAATAGAGTTTTAAATAACTGATTAAGCACTTACTTTTCATTGAATTTATATTTTTTTCTTTTAATTTAATAATATTTTGGTGATGAAGTACATATGTTTCTATTTATAATAGACTTTTATTAGAAGATTAGAGGACAATCTCTTTCAAAAATATTCGAATTTGACATGTTTTTTTTGAAAAAAAGAAATGCTGATTTTTCTCTAGATGTTATGTTCATCCTAATTTTCAACTTTTCAATAATCATACACGTCTAACTTGGACAATCCATGTGGATATTAAGATATACATTGAATTTTTTATAGCTGTATTTTCTTCCCTGTAATTTTCTCCTCTCCTAGTTATGATATGTTTTGATTTTAACAAAAAGAGAGTTTTACAGAATTCTAATAAAATATTCTTGTTAACCATCGATAATATTTTATCCTTACCTCTTCTTAGGCTGCCAATTAAGAAAAGCGTACTAGTTGATTCCGACCTTTCCCAGTAAGTAAAGGAAACTATTGATATTCACGTTTGTAGAGTAACAATTTTCACAGAGAAATTTGTAGGAAACTACACTGAACTTGTGGTTTCGTTATCAATATCAGGCCGCAAGATAAAAGTCTTTCATTTGCCCATAGAACATAATTTAAAGTAATCAGCACTCCTGCTTCTGTTAAATCGCGCAATGTTGGGTGGGTTTTGATGACAAAGCGGTGCTGAATGGGGTTATAGTGAAAGAAATTTTTGAAGGGCTCTACGGAAAAGCTCAACCCATCCACCCCATGCGTTCTGAAACCATCCCGAACAGTCGGTCACGGTGATTTCTAAAACCACCCCACAGTCGGCCATGGTGATTTCTAAAATTCTTGGTAACAAATGACAAATGACAGGATAAAACATGTTAAATTTTGAATAATTCTCTTCGAGATTTCCAATAGCGGAGCTCTTGTAAGGCCCATATTGAAGGAAGAGGCAGAGGAGAGAGATATAAGACAAAAAATACAGAAGTAACAGAGATAAAAAGATATATATAGAGAGATAAAAACAGAGGAGAAGCTGTAAATGATGTATATTTCAGTATATACAAACTACATAAAAATAGAGCTGTTGCTTTTTTCTTACACTTAGAAAATCACATTGAAGAGCCCTGTTCATTAGTTGTTCAAACTATTGCTACAGCAATACTAGCATCTGCACTCTCTTTTCATACATTACATTCATGACAAAAAGGAACTACCTAAAACTATGTATATGCCCAACAAGGAGAAAAGCCAAAACAAAACATTAATTACAATTAATTCGAAAGCCCTTTTCAGTGTGGGAAAAAATATGACATATTATACAATTAAATAGTATTAAATTATAGTCCTATGTGCAATGAATTTGAAGTGAGAGAGAGATAGGAGTTGGAAAAAGGAAGGTTTACACGCTTGAACAAATGTAGATATCGGAGAGAGTTTAGTGCAGTGGTTGGGATTAGTTCGTACATTCTAGGGTTTGTAGTTTGGTCTCACCCATGCCTTACATGTAGCAAGATGCCATCAAGGAGAAGGATGGTAGAGGTTGTTGTCACATCCCTCATAAACACTAGACTTTAGTTTGTCCTAATAGCCTATCGTCCCGATGTAATTTGGACGAAGGCAAAACTTTGAACTTATAACTATGTTTGTACTCCTTATTTTGGATGACCCTAAGAACTTAAATATTAATATAGTAGACATTAACACTTTAAATGGTCATTTGGAATAATTATTAAATAATTGATATTAATGAATTTAATGATGTCATTTGATTTTGGGCATGGATATATCTATTTGTTTATCAGACTAATCAGGTACTAATGATTTTGTGAGAATATGGATGAGTTTTGCGGGTGCTCGGGGTGCAACAAAATATGGAACTAGCAACCTATTTCGGGAAAGAACCTTAAACTTAGCAACTTAGCTTGATTAGAGGAGAGTCGAGTTAGATACTCCACCCTTAAGAGTCCATCTACCACCAAGAGTAAGGCTTGATTTGTATATGTCTCTTTTCTTTGTCAATAGGTTAAATAATCTTTTTATTCCCTTGAAAACATTTTCAAACCTAACCATTAGTTGTATTAAGGGGAAATAAATAAATAAATAAATGCAATAATATAGTATCGGACAATTTAAACCCATAACTTGCTATTCGAAATAAAATAAACCAGATAACATATATGATAAGAATTTATAAGAAATTATAAATAAAAAATAAAATGAAACAAGGAAAATAGGAGCCATGAAAAAGAGAAACTAAATAATAAAGAGTAAATAGTAAAGAATAGACCAAAAATATTAGAAATAATAGAAAATGAAATAAAGAGGAGTCGTGAAAGTTTGGAAAAGAGGGAAAATGCAACACTCCATGCTTGGGGGTAGTCAACAACCTACATTAATGAGGAGAGGGATGCACATTGAGGACATGGCTACACCATTAATGAGGTATGGTGTTCAAACTTTAGAACCATCTAGAAGGTCAAACACATGGGGAAAATGGACCAAAAAATCTATCTTTAAAAACACTATGACAGGTCTCTTTAAAAAATAATGAAGAAAGTAGCAAAAGAGAGAGTCGTAAGAGTAGAAGAGAGGAGAAAACTTGGGAGAAACAATTGAGTGAAGGAGATTATTGCACTCATTTCAACAAGGATGCCCCCTCATGTTTCATTTCGATTTTTTTAAACTGTTAAAACTTTGTGTTACATCATCATTTACATTCATTTTTGTTGGCAGTTGTTTAGGGCTCAAAATAAAATAATAATATGGTTTGGTTAATAAGCTTGGTTTTTACATTGGTATCAGAGCCCCCAGGTTCAAACTCTAGACCTTGGCACCCATATATTTTGTGTCTAATACAAATGTTCTTGAATTTTACAACCATGGGATGTGGAAGGAAAGGTCAACGTAGAGCCCCTAAGAAAACCCAAGGGAAACCAAAACCATTACCTAAACTTGAGGAACCTAAGAAGACTGTACCTCTAAGTGAAATTGAGACAATACCCAACATCGAGACCTTGGCCTGCACTCTTAAGTGAATGAAGGAAAAACAAGAAAAGACAAAACAGGCCCCTCTCGAGTTAATGAATGAATAGTAAATACTAAACCATCTATTATAAGAGATTTCCCCTTTGGATGTGGGCATTATGCCCCAACACTGACTAAGGAGGTCATAGAAAAATATGACCAAGTACACTCAAAGGCGAATGTAACAAAGGAACCCTCTAAGGAGGAAGATCCTACTGAAGAATAGAACCAAGTAGTCAAGATGGAAAACTATGTACCTATGTAATCACGATGGTTAACGCATTAACTAAATAACATCGTGCCATTATGTGTGTAAGAAGGATATTTATATATATATATATATATATATATATATATATATATATATATATATATATATATATATATATATATATATAAGCGATATGAGTTTTATGCTCTTGCTATGATATATATGAAAATTTTCCTATGTATGAATGGGGATTAACTAGTTGATCAAAATTTCCTTGTTGCATTCCCAATAGTTTGAAATGAATCTTTCCTTGAACAAATTGATTGTATGGAAATTGATTATTAAAAAATACTAAAATTGACACCTTGTTATTTTAACCAGAAAACTTGAGCATACCCACTATGAGGAGGACGTTTAGGAGGGAAGGAAACCCCAGTCTAGATGAGATCTTATGTGCTAGTAGAAATGTAACCCCTCCACCAGCAAGGTTTCTAGAGGAACTTCAGGATGAATTGAATGCACTTCAAGCCAAAACGACTTCTCAAGAGTAGCAAATAGAGGAATTATCAAGGCAAAGGGAACAAGGGACAAACCATAACACCAATTTGGCTACCAAAAAAAAGGAAATGGAGGAAGAACCCTCAAATTTTGACCATGGAAATAACTCTCGCATACCAATTCATGGCCCACCATCTACGAATCAGCATGGGTATGAAAGAAAGGACCCCTTAATCCAGGAGTTGAAGAAAATGCAGCCACCAAAGTATGATGGGACAGGCGGAGGAGACGTTGTAGAGGCTTGGCTAATTGGTATGAACAAGTATTTTGGGATGATTGATATGGATACCAATACTAAGGCTAGATTGGAAATATATCACTTGGAAGGAGAAGCTTCTCTATGGTGGGACCATCTCTTAGCCATAAAAGGGTATGATCTAAAGGATTTAACATGGGAAAATTTTGAGAGGTGGTTTTGCAAGGAGTATTTGTCTTCTTGACATCATGATCATAAAATGACAGATTTTCACTCATTGCATCAAGGAATCATGACAGTGAGTGAGTATAAAGCCAAATCTATGAGGTTGCTACAATATGTGCATTACCTCAAGGAGGAGGAAGAAAAAGTGAAAAAGTTCATCCTCGGTTTGAACAAAAGATTGATGTACACCACTAAGCTCACTCAACCTAAGAATCAAAGCTTAGAATTCCAAAGAGTTAAAGTTGAGAATTTCCATCCTATAGGGGTATTATATCCACATGAGGTACCACATCACAAATGGTCAATAATTTCAATGGACTTTGTAGTAGGTTTTTCAAGAACTCATCTTAAACACGATAGTAATCTAGTGGTGGTTGATTGATTGACCAAGGTGACACAATTTATACCTGGTAATTTTAAGGATGATGCCCAAACCGTAGCAAGAAAATTTCTTAAAGAGGGTGTTAGATTGCATGGGTTTCTAGAAGTAATCATCTCAGATAGAGATAAATTATTCACCTCTCATTTTTGGACTACCTTAATGACAACCTTCGGGACTCAACTCAACTTCAGCATAGCCTACCATCTAGAAATAGATGGCCAAACAAAGAGATTCAACCGAGTTATGGAAGTTATGTTGCGAATGTACATCATGGACTAGCCAACTAAGTGGGAAGAATACTTTCCATTGATAGAATTTATTTATAATAGCACCTACCAAACTTCCATCCGAATGGTTCCTTCTGAGGAACTTTATGGTAGGAATTATAGAACACCAATTGCATGGGATGGATTGGACAATAGAGTCCATATAGGACCTGAGATACTTTAGGAATATGACCTATAGGTAAAGGTTATCAAGGAAATATTGAAAGAGTCCTCAAATCACGAAAAGAGTTATGTAGATGAAAAAAGAACTCCAAGAGAATTTGAAATAGGGGATAAAGTTTTCCTTTGTGTTAAACCCCAAAATAATTCGATAAAATTCGGCAAGATAGCCTACTTGTCCCCTTGTTTCATTGGATTGTTTTACATTATAGAAAAAATTAGTCATGTGACTTATCGACTAGCTCTTCCCCCATCTCTCTCTCACATACATAATGTGTTTCACATGTCTTTGCTCAAGAAATATGTACCTAACCCAACACATGTAATCGATTAGCATGCACTGCAGGTAGTATAGGTTGGATAAATCCATCTAAGTCCACTTGCAATCATGGAAAGGCATAATATCACACTGCACAACCACACCATACAATAGGTTAAGGTCATTTGGGACCAATATGGGGATTGTGGAGCCACTTGGGAAGATGAAGAAATATCAAACAAGAATAACCCCACCTCTTTAACTAAGTCAGGATTGCTTAGCCTAAGGGGGGAAGAATGTCACATCCCCCATAAACACTAGACTTTATTTTGTGATAATCACCTGTCATCCCGATGTAATTTGGATGCTTTGAAATTATAACTATGTTTGTACCCTTTATTTTGGATGACCCTGAGAACTTAAATATTAATCTAGTAGACAAAAACACTTTAAATGGTTATTTGGAACAATTATTAAATAATTGATATTTATGAATTTAATGATGTTATTTGATTTTGGGCATAGATATATCTATTTCTTTATCGAACTCACCAAGTATTAATGATTTTGTGAGAATGTGGATGAGTTTTGTAGGTGCTTGAGGTGCAACAAAATGTGGACCTCACAACCTATTCCAGAAAGAAACCTTAAACTTAGTAACTTAGCTTGATTAGAGGGAAGTCAAGTTAGATATGAGCCACCCTTAAGAGTCCATCTACCACTAATAGTAAGGCTTGATTTGTATATGTCTCTTCTCTTTCTCAATAGGTTAAATAATCATTTTATTCCCTTGAAAACATTTTCAAACCTAGCCATTAGTTGTATTAAGGGGAAATAAATAAATAAAATAATATTGTATCAGAAAATTTAAACCCATAGCTTGCTATTGGAAATAAAATAAACCAAATAAAATATAAGATAAGAATTTATAAGAAATTATAAATTTAAAATGAAATGAAACAAGGAAAATAGAAGCCATGGAAAAGAGAAAGTAAATAGTAAATAATAGACCAAACACATTAGAAATAATAGAAAATGAAATAAAGAGAAAGAGTCATGAAAGTTTGGAATAGAGGGAAAATGCAACACTCCATGCCTAGAAGTAGTCGACAGCCTACATTAATGAGGAGAGGGACACACATTGAGGGCATGGCTGCACCATTAAGGAGGAATGGCATTGAAGCTTCAAAGCCATCTAGAAGTTAGTATGCTTGTGGAAAATTGACCAAAAAAACTCTCTTTAAAAACCCTACGACTTCTCGTTAAAAAAAGGGAAGACACCAAAAAAAGAGAGAGAGCTATGAGAGTAGAAGAGAGGAGAAAATGTAGGAGAAACAATGGAGTGAAGGAGATTATTGAACCCATTTCAGCAAGGATTCTCTCTCAGGTTTCATTTCTATTTTTTAAAACTGTTAAAACTTTGTGTTACATATTCATTTACATTCATTTTTGCTAGTAGTCATTTAGGGCTCAAAATAAAATAATAATAAGGTCTAGTTAATAAGCTGGGTTTTTACAGTTGTAGCTGCAAAAAAATCTTAGGAAAGTTAAAACCAAACGAATTAATAGATTGGATAACAAAGATGTAGGAAAACTTTGAATATGATGAGGTAGAGGACTTTAAAAGAGTGAAGGTTTCTCAAACAAGATTGAAAGGACATGCAACACTTTGGTGGAAAGAGGTGGAGGTTCAAAGAAGACAAAATGGAAAAGCTAACTTGATGGGATCAAATGGTGAATAACATGAAGGGTAAATTTTTACCTAATGATTATCAACATGAACTTCTTAAGAAATTGCAAAATTTAAAGAAAAGAGACTTAAGTGTGAAGGTCTATCGAAAGGAGTTTTCCAAAATTTTCGTAAGATTTGGCCATAATGAATTAGACCATGAAAAGGTGGCTAGATATATAAATGGACAAAGGTTGAATATTCAAGATGAGCTAACTATATGGTAAGGTTGTGAACTGTAGAAGAAGCATATTAGTATGTTCTAAAGGAAGAGGAGAAATTGGTGAGAAAGAACAAAACATTCAATGGAAGAGGTGGATTTAGAAAAATAAAATGGCAACAATAGGAAAACTACAACCATAGTAAGGAGGCCAACCCTTCTAAAAGTCAAAAGGAAAGAGATGAAATAAGACCAAGACCATACTCTAGGAGAGGTAGTGATGACTTTTCATTGAATTTAATAATATTTTGGTGAACAAGTACATATGTTACTATTTATAAAAGAGTTCTATTAGAAGATTAGAGGATAATCTCTTTCAAATATATTCAAACTTGACATGTTTTTAAGAAAAACAACAATTCTAATTGTTCTCTAGATGTTATGTTAATCCTAATTTTAACTTCTCAATAATCATACCTGTCTAACTTGGACAATTCCTTTGGATATTAAGATATACATTGAATTTTTTTATAGCTGTATTTTCTTTCCTACAATTTTTTCTTCTCCTTGTTATGATATGTTTTGATTTTAACAGAAAGAGAGTTTTATAGAATTTTAATAAAAAAATTTTGTTAACCATATAAGAATATTTGATCCCTACATCTTCTTAGGCTGCCAATAGAGAAGAAGTGTACTAGTTGATTCTAACCTTTCCCAATACTTAAAGGAAACTATTGATATTCACGTTTGTAGAGTAACAATTTACGTAGGGACATTTTGTAGAAAACTACACTGAACTTGTGGTTTCGTTATCAATATGAGGACCATAACGTAAAAGTCTTTCATATTCTCATAGAACATTATTTAAAGTAATCAACACTCCTGCTTTTGTTAAATCACACAATGTTGGGTGGGTTTTTGTTGGAAATAGGTCATTTCTACTATACTCTAGAATCTTCTTATTATGATGAAGAATAAGGTAAGATTATTTGTTTGATTCAATGGGAAAAGCTGATAGAGTAAAGAAAGAGAAAAAAAAAGATTTAGAAGAAGAATTAATAAAGGTGAAGAAAGAAAATACAAGTTTAAAATGTGAAAATGATCTTTTAGAAAAAGAATTGGAAAAATTAAGAAAATAAATGGGAGCATAAAAATGTAACCTTTTAAATGTAATTAGTGATTCTAAAGAGACAATTGAAGAGCTAGAAGATAGGTTAAAGTTTGTGGAACAAATACATAATTGGAAGATGAAGGAATCGTGCAAAATTAAAGAGAAAAATAAAGAGCTTGAAGAAAAACTAAAATTGTTTGATGATATTAATAGAAGGAATGAGGAATTGGAACAAAAAGTAAAGTTGGTTGATGATTTAGAAGAAAAGGTGAAGAAATTAGAAGAGAATAGTTTATACAAAAATGAAATATCAAGATTGAATGAAGAGAATAAATGTTTGAAGGAAAAGAAATCCACATGTGATGTTTCATGTAGTATAGAAGATTTGAGTTTGTCAATTGATAAATGTGTTTTTGCTAAAGAAATTTGTGATAAAAATTGTCATAATGTTGTTAGACGTAATGGCAATGAAAAACCATATTGGTTTAAAGATCATGGAAAGAATGGGATACAAAGGTAAAGGTTTAGGAAGGAATGATCAAGGGATGAGAAAGCCAATTAAACCAATAATGAGGCCAAAGCATGAAGGTCTTGGATATGTGACAGGTAAAGGAAATAATATAGGTGTACCCAAATTTGTTAAAGAAATGGAATGTGTACAATGTTGTCATTGTAATAGGAAAGGACATACGAAGGATAGATGTTAGGATTTACATCCTTGCAATATTTGTGGTTTGAAGAGTCATTTTGAAAAGACATGTTGGAATGGACAGTGCAAGAAGGATTCTCTGGTAGATTGCATGAAAATAGATTGTGGATGGAATTATGGATTGACTTGGCAGAAAATTACAGGTATGATCAAGAACTTGTTTAAGTATAAAAGTTCACAAGTGAAATTTTATGGCAATCAAGCAAAGTTTTCAAAAGGAATAACTAATAATAAGTTTGAAGATGATAGCAATCATGGAAAGGTAAGACATCTATAGAAGGAAAGACTCTAGGAAGTTTCAGATTCAACTTTTGGAGAGTTAAATAGTTCAAGGATTGTCGTAGCAGTTGGACAAGGACAAATGGATCGTCAAGGAATAAAAATCATCAAGATGGTAAAGAAAAGGATTCAAAAAAGTTTGAAGACTTGGTTGCAACCATAAGGAAAAGAAGAGAAAGAAGCAACTATCAATGGCAAAAGAGATTGGAGAATTCCACAACATTCGTAGTCAAAATTAAGGGAGGAAAACTTCGATACTAGACTTTTCTAGAATAAGCTATGTGATGTAATATTGTAAATATTGATGTAATTAGTTGATAGTAGAAATTATGGGGGAGTGTTGGAAATAGGTAATTTCTACTATATTCTAGAATCTTCTTATTATGACAAATATTTTATTTGTGTTGTAAGGTTGACCGACTAGATAGTGATTTTCTAGATGTTTCTATTAAGTAGTTTCTCGATTCATCCCTATATTTCTAAGTCCTCTATATAAGAGGTAGATGTAAACCATTTTTGCACAATCAATTGATGAAGCAATTCAATACAAACATTTGGAGTAGTAGCTCATATTTATTTGTGTGTGTGTCTATTCATGAATTGTTGAGTTTATGTTTGTTTATTTGTGTTGATTTGTGTCCATCCACCCCTATCAGTTCTGATGAAAAAGAGGTGCGGAATGGAGTTATAGTGAAAGAAATTTTTGAAGGGTTCTATGGGAAAGCTCAACCCATCCACCCCATGCGTTTTGAAACCATCCCCACAGTCGGTCACGATGATATCTAAAAATTTGGTAACAAATGACAAATGATAGGATAAAACATATTGTTAAGTTTTGAATAATTCTCTTTGATATTTCCAAGAGCAAAGCTCTTGTAAGGCCCATCTTGAAGGAAGAGGCAGAGGGGAGAGATATAAGACAAAAATACATAAGTAACAGAGATAGAAGAAAGATCTATAGAGACAAAATAAAAGATATGTTGTAAATGATTTATATTTCAAATATTTGAAAATATACAAACTACATAAAAACAAAGCTGCTACTGATTCATGCACTTAGAAAATCACATAGAAGAGTCCCTTATTTTAGTAGTTTTTGAAACTATTGCTACAACAATACTAGCATATGCACTCTCTTTTCGTACATTACATTCATGACATAAAAAACTTCATAAACCTATGTATATGCCCAACAAGGAGAAAATCCAAAAAAAAACATTAATTAAAATTAATTCCAAAGCCTTTTGAAATATGGGAGAAAATATGAAAACATATTATACAATCAAATAACATTAAATTATAGTCCTATGTGCAATGAATTTGAAGTGCGAGATAGGATTTGGAGAAAGGAAAGTTCATACTCTTGAACAAATGTAGACAACGAAGAGCTTTTAATGTAATAGTTGGGATTAATCTCCAATACATCTATGGTTAGTTCGTACGCTCTAGGGTTTTTAGTTTGGTCCCACCCATGCCTCACATCTAGCAAGATTCTATCAATATCAAGGAGAAGGATGGTAGAGGTTGCAGTTGTAGAAGCAACACAAAGGATAGATGAAGTGGTAGAGGCTCTAAAGGGAGTGCAAGTAAAAATGGATCCAATGATGATGGAATGCGAAGAGGTAGAGAAGATGAAGATATTGATAGTGAAGATGAAGAAGAAGGATCACATATTGTAGGATAGAAGATGAATATGCAGATGGAGATATATATGTAGGAGAAAGAAGGCTTATAAGGGATATTTCTAACATTGGCAAATGGACAAGGATGAAATTACCAAGCCTCTCAAGAAGGTTAAAATAAGATGAAAAAATAGATTGGATAACAAAGATGGGGGAAAATATTCAATATGATGAAGTAGAGGACTTTAAAAGAGTGAAGGTTTCTTAAACAAGGTTGAAAGGGCATGCAACACTTTGGTGGAAAAAGGTGGAGGTTGAGTGAAGAAGAAATTGCAAAGATAAGATAACTTGATGGGATGAAATGGTAAACAACATGAAGGTTAAATTTACACTTGGTGATTATCAACTTGAACTTCTTACGAAATTATATAATTTACAGAAAAGAGACTTAGGTGTGAAGGTTTATACAAAGGAGTTTTCCAAAATTTCTATAAGATTTGGCCATAATGAATCAAACCATGAGAAGGTGGCTAGATATGTAATGGATGGAGGTTGAATATTGAAGATGAGCTAAGTATATAGTAAGGTTGTAAAATGTGGGAGAAGCATATTAGTATGCTCTAAAGGTAGAGGAAAAATGGGCAAGAAAGAATAGAACATTCAAAGAAAGAGGTGGATTTAGCAAAGGAAAATGAGAACAATAGAAAAAATAAAGCCATGGTAAAAAGGCCAACCCTTCTAGAAGTCAAAAGAAGAGAGATGAAACAATCTACCATGACCATACCCTACGAGAGGCAATGCTGGATTCCAAGGCAGAGGCTTCCAAGGTACATGTTATACATGTGGAGAGTAAGTACATAGACTCTATGAATATCCAAAATGCAGACCAAAAAGATCAAGGATAATAGAGGCTACAAGCGTGCACATAGCCAAAGGGGATACCAAATCTAAAAAGTCTATTAGTCAACTAGATGAACCTAAAAAAGAAGAAGAATTTATGATTAAGATGATGTTGTTAAAGCCAATCAAAAGAGAAGATGAATATATCCAAAGAGATAGTTTCTTTAGGAAATTATGTAAGGTGGGTGGAAAATGCTACAAGGTCATAATAGATAGTGGCAACTAGAAATTTAGTTTCACTTGAAATGGTGGATCAACTGGGTTTAAAAAGAACAACTCACCCTATTCTATACAAGGTGTCATGGTTACAAAAATGACACCAAGTTTTGGTTGATCATCAATTCCTAGTGAATTTTTGAATAGGAACTTATGAAGATGATATGTGGTGTGATAGTAGATCTATGGATGTGTGCCACTTGCACTTAGGGAGATAATGGTTGTTTGATAGAAAGACAATCCATTGTCAAAGAGAAAAAACTTACACTTTGGAGAAAAATGGAAGCAAACATACTCTTACAACATTATTAACAAAGGAAGAAGAGGTGGAAAGTGGTTCAAGAATGTTTCTAGTGGTAGGAGAACAAATTTTGAAGGAAATTAAAGAGAAATGACTATATTTTGTTGTGGTTCCCAAGGTTCCACTAATAGTAGTGGCATTCCCTTAGAAGTTAATGGGTTACTTGAATAATTTGATGACCTTGTGTTCAAGGAATTAGTAGAGGGACTACCACATATGAGGAGAATTATCCATCATATTGATTTTATCCTATAGAAAAATGTATCGATCAAGGCTTCTTATAGAATGACAATTGTAGAAAAAAAAGAGGCGAAAAAGACACTACAACTACTGGAATGATGAATAACTAAAGAAAGCCTTAGCCCATGTGCAATATCAATTGTGTTAGCACAAAAGAGAGATGGTGAATGGAGGATGTGCATGGAATAAAGAGCTATCAACAAAATATCAATCAGGTATCAGTTTTATTTACCAAGAATGGATGATCTCATTGACTATTCAGGGAAGACTAATTATTTTACAAAAAAAGATTTAAAAAGTGGGTGTCACCAAATTATGATAAGAAAGGGTGATGAGTGGAACACTGATTTTTAGACCAAGGAGGGGATATTTTAGTGGTTGGTAACACCCTTTGCATTAACAAATGCATCCAACACATTTATATGATTGATGAATGAAGTGTTGAAACCATTTTTTCGAAAAAATTGGACTTTTTTATGACATTTTTTTTAATAAAAATGAGGAATATTTATTGCATATTAGACAAGTCTTACAAAGGTTCAAGGAGGAAAATATATTGGTGAATTTAAAAACTACATCTTTATGAAGGATAAATTAGTTTATTTGAGATATGTTATGTCACCACAAGGGATACGAATGGATCCAAAGATGGTACATTCTATAATTGAATGGACAACACCTAGGAGGTGCATGAGGTTTGAAGTTTCCATGTTTTAACTAATTTCTATCATAGATTTATTGAAAATTTTAGTGGGATATGTGATGGAAAACACTATGGATCAGGACTTGGGATCAAATTGCTATAAAAAAATTACATTAACTTCCTCAGTTTGTTCCTAAAATTTCAATCCCGAGATCGTAGAATTGTTAAAGGTATTGTGGCTATCTGTTGAAGGGATGAAGATAGTGAGCTGAGTTGGGATGACATGCAACTAGAAAATAAACCTATTGCAAATTGAAATAATTCTAGTGACAGGAACTGGCACTTCCTGATGACAAGAATTGAATTGAAATTACAATAAATTTTGGAATAGAAACTCAAAGACAATGTATAAAATTAAATCTAAGGCATTAGAATCAATTAAAATTAATTACAAATTCTAACTACAGAAATCACAATAGTTGTACTAATATCTAACCAATTAAAACAATGTAGAAACAACATTCAATCAAAAACACACATCTAAGCTAACAGAGATCACCACACATTCTAAGAAGTGGGCCCTGTCTCCTCAACACATATGGTGATGGAACACAAATTCCTTTCTACACTATTGCTTCAATCATGAAAAATATAGTTTTATTTATTGCAAAATAATCAACTTCGAGACACAGGTTTGTTTACAAAAATATGCTTATAATAATCTCCCCCTTGTTGTTTTCAGAAAACCATTTATATATCAAGGTGGTGCTTTTAACAAACAAAAAATCAATGGTAAAACAATAAGTTAGTTTGTTTAGGATTTTAGCCAACAAACTCAATATGAGTGGTTTACATGATATATATCACTCGTTGGCCATGTATTGAAAACAAGTTTGTTAACTTGTGGCTGGAAATAGGAAAAAGACAAGATTTTGGTTTTTTCTTCCTTATAATAGATTACTCTCTTGAAATCCAATTCTCACTATTAGTTGTTGAGTTGGAGAAGCCATATGTAACCAATATTGTGGAGAAAAAAAGAAAGCTGCCAAGGAATCGTGTATAATGAGCATCAAAGAGGAAAGTATGATTCATCGTGGAGGTAGATTTCATCCACAAGGATGAGGAACTTGTAGCCTCTTTTGTAAGCGGTGATAGGAAATTCCTGCATAATGGGTGATAAGGGGTTATGTATAAAGATGAAAGTAATATGCATTTTTATCCCTCTATCTGTATGATGCAAGATATAGTTTCCAAGGCTTGCAATAACAATAATTATTAATAAAGACAATCAATAATAAATTTCATAATTTTATCCCACAATAATATTAAATACTAATATTTAATCATACACAGTGTAAAATAGTAAAATGGCATGATATGTAATGGAAATAGAATGTGAGAATGGGTATGAAGGCATGTGTAATAGGCTAAAAATGGTATAAAAAGGGATATAATTTTCTCTCATCAATATGTGCACCTATAACCAAAACCATAAGGGGAGACAAAATAGAGTTTAAGTGGAAAGCAATAGCAAATAAAAGGTTTCAAATTTAGAAGAAGTCAAATGTTGAGGAACTAGTATTAGCACTACCCAATTTTGCAAAAGTGTTTCAAGTGGATTTTCATTCAAGTGGGATAGGCATAGGAGTAGTTCTTATCCAAGAGGGAAGACCTTTTTCATATTCTAGTAGAAATCTTAATGATGCCAAAAGAGGTATTTTTCTTATCATTAACAATTTTATGCCATAATTCAAGCTTTAAATAAGTGACATTATTATTTTCTTCCAAGGTATTTAATTCTTTACATGGATCATGATGCTTTGTAATTTATTAATAGTCAAATTAAGCTTAACCAGTGAAAGATGAAGTGGGTAGAATTCATACAACCTGGTTCACTTTTGTTCTCAAGAATAGAAGAAAAAGTTCAAATGAAGTAGTGGATGCATTAAGAAGGAGAGCAACACTATTGACTAAAATAAAAGCTGATGTAGTTAGGTTTGATGCTATGAAAGATTTATACAAAGACAATTTGGACTTTAAAGAAGCATGGACACCATATATGGATCCTACTAGTGTGGATAGGACATTATGGATGGATTAATTTATATAATATGGACTATTGTTTAAGGGACAACAACTATGCATATGTCAATGATCAATGTGATAAAATTTAAGAAGAGAAAAACACTGTGGTGGTTTAGTTATATATTTTGGAGCTGATAAAAATATGGCACAACTTAGTGAAAGATATTTTTGGGAAAGGATGAGGAAAGAAATTAGAATTTTTTTGTAGGGATGCCAAGTTCCTTGATATACCAAAGAAGGTAGTTAGAATAAAAGACTATACCAACCATTTCCCCTGCCAAATAAACCATGCTGAAATGTAAGCATGGATTTTGTGCTTGGACTTCCAAGAACATAAAAAGTTAAGGATTCTATTTTTGTGTTTGTTGATAGTTTTTAAAAATGGACCACTTTATAATGTGTAAGAAGAAAAATCATGCCACACATGTAGCGAATTCATTGATCATGACATTAAGTTTGTAGGACATTTTTAGAGGGCACTTTGAAAGAAATTAGGTGCTAGTTTAAAATTTAGCTTTACATATCACCCCCAAATGGATGGGAAGAATGATTTTTTTAATTAGATCTTAGGAAATTTTCTAAGATGTTTAGTTGGAAATAAGCCTAAGCAATGGGATTTGGTATTGCCTCAAGCTAAATTCAGATATAATGATTCAACCAAAAAAAGTATAGGTAAGACTCTATTTCAAATTGTTTATGGACATTGCACTAGGAGAATTTTAAAATTAAAAGAGCTTACAAATACTAAAGAGTATAGGAGTGTTGAAGGGGAATAATTTTCCAAACACATGGGTATGTACAGGATCATCATGGAAAAAATAGGCCCTTAAATGGCAAAAAACTCAGAAAAAATAGAGTTAGACAACTTGAATTAAAAATTTGAATAAGTTATCTATATTATTTCAAAAGTATGTAACAATATAATTTGTAGAAAATTGAATATAGTTTCTAAAATACTAGGTTTGTTTTAAAAAAAAGGAAATATATTTGGTGAAAATTTGAAATTTCAATGCAGTAGTGCTTAAATTTTAGGGAAAAATAAGAAGTAGGTGTCTGTCTGACCACCCTAACCATAATAAAATGATAATATTTTTTTATAAGATTTTAGATATAAGTAGAGGACTCATGTCCTAATGTGATGCATATATTTTTTTAATTTTTTCCAAGTAAATAATTAATTATGATTTTTTATTACAACTTTTAAAAATATAAAAAAATTGTATGTCTGACCACCTTAACTTGGTCAAAACTTCATGAAATTCACTTTTTCTTTTTTTAATCCTATATTATGTAAAGAATAGAATGTGATTCATGTTTTGGATTAAAAAAATGTGATACCATTTGAAATCTATGGATATTTTTCAATCAGTCTATCGATCAGGATTTTAGATGTAATTTGAATAGAAAATAAATAATAATTACTTATTAAATTCAAAGTAAAGAATAATTTATATTGATAGAAAGTTGGGAATCTCCTTTACAAACCCTTTTTGTTTCATCAATTTTGGGTAAAAAGAAAGTCGTCAGCCACATACCCATCATATTGCCACTTTTTGGCTCACCATGATCCTTCACATACCCACATGCAAGATTTACACTAGTAGGTAAGAGGAAAACTCAGTTGGAGTAGCCAACAATATAAAGAGAAATCTGATTTGAAAAGGATTTTTTTTTCTAAACTACAAGATATAGTATTGGAACATATAGAATAGGAAATATTTCCCAACCATACCTATAACAAGCTCAAGTTGAATAATATTGAGCCATACAAGTTTATCAATAAGTTTTCACAAAATTCTTATAAAGTGGCACTACCTATAGGTTTGAGAATATCTCCAAATTTTAATATTTCTAATTTATATACTTACAAAGAAGGAGGGACATCAAACAACAAGAAAAAGAAAAAATATTAGGAAAAACTGAAAGAGAAGCTACCCAAGAGAGTGCAACAAGAGGTTGAATGTATTTTGGATTCTAGAGTGGATAGAAAGGCAAGGGGCAAGAACTATAGTGAGTATTTAGTAAAATTTAAGGATAGGATAGTGGAGGATGCCACATGGCTAGGTCCACTAGAGTTGGAGTCATTCCAGTTAACTTAGGACAACAAATTTGTTGACCCGTAGCAGTAGGATCATTAACTTGCAACAACACAAAGTTTTACTTAATGAGCAAGTGCTTAAACAAAAATCTACCCAATGGTTTGATATAGGAGCGTCGTACTAGAGGTTTTTTTAATATTATATGTTTTTTCAATCATGATTGTATAAGTGCCATTAAATTTTTAAAATTTATTTATTTATTTATTTTTGAGGTGTAAAATACCTACTTGCATGCTCATTTATGAAAAAAATGAAATATGGAGAGGGGGAGGTCTAAGTAGGATTTTGAGTTCAAACATTAGGTAGTTGGTCATTTATCGTGGGAATTTAAAAGGTACATCCAATTTTAGGAAGGATTTTTTGGAGAAGAAAAAAAAATGAGAAAAAATATAAGAAACAAAGAAAAGAGAACACATAGGACATCAAGGTAATAGAAAGGTAAAAGTCCAGAAGAAAAAAGAAGGGTTGGAAGAGAAAAGGAAAAGAGGAAGACTCAAAAGGATATGTGATAGACCAAGAGGAAGAAAGAGGAAATAGGTAAATATTAGTTCTACTTAATTCTTTTATAAATTTATGTAAGTGATTGTAAAAGTTGTATTTTTAGTTTAAAATAAAACAGAATGTTATTCTACCAAAGATTTTTGCCTTTTGAGATTATGTGTGTGATTGTGAATGACGAGTTTTATGGATTTGATTCTCTAAAAGAGTTATTTTCTATGTGTTAATCGCTAGGTAATTGATGATTTGGATATTGTGTGGTCAAGAACCTACAATATATATTTATATTATTCCTTCACCATTTGACTACACATCTACACCATCATTTCTATGCCCGCAACAATAGAGTGTTACCTGTAGCTTAGGTTAGTTCACCTGTGGCAAGTGTTTAGACCTTTGTAGAGGTTGTGTAAGTTGATTACATCAACACAACCTCCCTTCTCCACCTACCAACAATAATTTGGTAGAGATTATTGTGTTTTTTTTGAAGAGTTGGATACCATCACAAAATACTATATCCCTTGGTTCCACTAACATGCCTCATAATTATTTTAGTTGCAAGCCAACTTTTCCCCTTTGGAGTCTCTATAAATTTTGAAATCAAACTCATTACATCCATTATATTAGGTTTAGTTATAATTAGGTACATTAAACATCCAACCAAGCTTTTGTATAGGGTTGGATCAATATTTTCGCTATAGGTTTTTTTACTCAATTTTAGATTTATGGTTATTGGGATTGAACTAGGCTTAATTTTTTGCACTTTAAACATATTTAAAGTCTCTATTTCATATTTTGAGTGAAATTAAAAAACCATGTTTCATTTTCTTCACTTTTATGGCTACAAAATACCTTATCAACCCCAAATATATCATCTCAAACTTAGTTTTCATGACCTCTTTAAAATAAAGAACCAGGATATCATCATTCCACATAAAAATTAAGTCATCGACATGCAATACAATAATTAAAATCTTACCATCATTTTCTTTGATATAGAGAGAGAGGGTTGATCATCACTTTTGATAAAGACATTGCTCAAAAGATATGTTTCAATTATGCTATATCATGCTCAGAGTTTATGCTTCAACCCATCAAGAGTATTCTTTAACCAATACAATTTTCCTTATTTCCCTAGAACCTCATATCCAAATGGGTATTCGAAAGAGAATTTATCTTTGAATACTCCATTTAAAAAGGTTAACTTTACATCCATTTGAATTGGCTTGTAATTACTAAGACTACCCTAATGGCTTCCATTCTTGCAATTGGATCATATACTTCATCATAATCTCTTCTAGGTTGTTATTTGTATTCCTTAATAACCAACCTTGATTTATGCTTTTCTGTCCTTCCGTCCACATTTTTTTTGGTCTTATAAATGAACTTTACTGCTATGAATTTTTTTTCCTATTGGAAGAATGACTAATTCTTATGTTTTATTTTTCTCTATAGCTTCTATTTATTCATCCATTGCATATAATCCATTTTCCATCTTTAATTGTATTAGGATTAAGGTGTCATCCACCTTGTAAATCTTATGTTATGGTTCCAACATCTTTGGAAAGTCTCTATGTCCTTAGGGTGTATTTGTAAAATATTTTGTAATATTAATTCTCACCATTCTTTGTAATATATTCAGAACAAGCAATGGCTCCACTAGCATTAGTAAAAGTGATGTGTCTAGACATAAATATTTAATATTGTTTTCACACATGTGGACACCTCGAATAAGATAATAAAAGATAAGGAAAAGTATAAATGAATGAATGTTGAGAATTTCCAAATGGGAGCTTGAAAAGGGACAAAAATTGTCACTTGATTTCCATCATTTATTGCATTCAATGTAATGTTTCTCTTCCATATTTTATTATCATGGCCACTAGAAGCATGTTAATCCACATGGAGGAGGTTGCAATCATTGTTTTCGCAAGATATTTTTGAGCATAGTAATCTAGAACCAACACCACCTTGAAATATTTTATGGGAATAGATGGATGATTATTTTATAGAATCCAAAGGGTAGAGGACATCAAATTTATGTTCTTTTCGTAGAATCTTTCTTAGAAATATGGCTATGCAAATCCAATGTAGACTTGAATACTAGTCAACAATTTTTGAGGAGGGCAATGGTAAATGATTTTCGAACACATCTTACCTCTAAGGGAGAAACAAGAAGAGAACTAGAAAGGTTGCCATCAACAGGGTAAATACCCTCAGTAATTTCATAAAATTAAAGAGATTCTAGTAGTTAGGCATCACTAAAAATGGTTTCTCAACTTACTTTTGCAAAGTAGACGAACTACAAAGAACAACTTAACAGGTCCATCAAGTTGGGAAGGAAAGTAGCTACAATATCATTGAATGAATAAAGCAAGAAGAAGTGGTAGGATGATTAATTTTATTTGTAACAAGGTTTCTATCACTATCATATCCACTAATAGTCATATCACTGACTTGTATATGAGATCTCTTACAATTATGATCTTCTTCAAAGTTATCCTAAGAAAAACCATCTTTTCTATTTTATAATATGATAAAATGTTAATTGCTAGGTTTCTAACAACTCAAGGTGTGCCCTATATTGTTTGATTTCATCATTGGAGATGTGCTAGGAGAAATAAAATATTGATAAGCCATATCTTAATTTTTAGTGAGAATATTACATAAATACATATAGGATGTTGTTATGCCCTCGACACGCACGCCCCGTTTGGAACAGGGACCCTCTATTCTTTCCACTTTCAGGGTTGCTTTGTGGCCATCTCATTTTGTGTGCCCCCATTTTCGGTCTCCTAAGTGGTCAACACACCTCCAAAGTATCATCTTGAGCAAACCATGCTTCATCTTGCCCAATTTTGCTGAGTCCTAGTGCCTTGTGGAGTCTCCTTAACAGTTTCCTCTTGCCAGCGGCCTTGGGGCCGGTTGGGTCCACATAGCTAGGTTCCCCTAGCCTATTTTCCTCCATGTGTTAGATGTCCCCGACAATAGAAGGCTTATGCCTTCCAAGACTTCGGAGCTTGGTGCCCTCTTTGCCACCAATTTAACTTACGTGAAATTTCAATCGCCCTTCCTCTTGCAGGGTCCAAACCTCTAGACTTCTGTGTCCGGAACTTTGCGATGATTTCACAGTTTGAAATGGTTATCTAATACGAGCTCCCTGCCATCCAAGCCCCGAGTTCCCCTTTGCTGTCGGTGGTTTTTAAACAAAATTTTATACACCTGCTTCCTCATGTCTTTCTGGTCCCAAGACCTCATACATCTCGCCGTCATCTGGGAATTTAAATCTACCAACCAACCTGCCAGTCGTACCTGAATTAAATGATGGCCTTAATTACTATTGAGGGTATAAATAAAGGGGCCGACATGTCATTTTCATTTGTCAAGTTTTCTAGAGGAGATTGGTGCACCCATCGCCCACCTCCCTCACATTTGAGATCATCATTCAGTCACCCTTAGTGGATTTCACATCTTCACTCATTGGACTCCCAAGATAGTTTTCCCGTTTTCTCTCCTGAGGGGGTTTTAATAATTTTAATGCCTAAAATGATGAATAAAAAAGGCTAAAAATGCTTTAATTAACTAAAACATGATAAAACACACAAAACCCATATCTTGGAATTTTCAAAAAACCTCCAAAACACCCTATTAGTTTGATCCACAACTTGGCCTTGTCGCAGTTGTTTGTCGCCTAGGGGTGTTTACATCTCCCGGGCCTACATCTTCCTTCTGCCACTGGTGAAACCTTAGAATACACTTTTCTGCAAATGCCCGCACCCTCTTTTAGGCCCACCAACTCGAACCTCTGTTGTCCAATCGCTATGAATGCAAACTTCAAATGATGAAACTCAGCCTGTGTTTTTGCTTCCTGGGGCTGAACCTCCAGACTTCCGTGTCCAGAACTCGATCGAGCTCTCACCGTTCCTAGATGGTGAAATGAACTCATCATCTCGGTATCTGAGTCCTGCCTTGCCTCTCGATGTTCAGCATTAAACTATCTAAAGAGCCAATTTGTCATCTCACCAAGTCCTAGTATGTGGACTTTCGTCCATGGAATTTTGCTGCCACTTCGTCGTTTCAAATGGAAAATCATCAACAACCTTTTGCCTTCTGGGACTTAGGCCTTCATTAACCGAGAGAAGAAAACAACATTAAACATTGACATCCACCCTCACCGGGTTCTGCTATCTGGGATTTTGTCCCACCTTCGCCAATTCAAAAGAGAAAAACACACCCACCTTTCCCACCTCTAAGCTCCACCCTCCTGTTCGCGAAAAAAAAACTTAACAAAGAAAATAAGACATCCTAGCTTGATGCTGGGTCTAGTTCACTGGGTTGCTCCATCTGGACTTCTGTCTGATGCCTGCCATTTTGAACGGTTAAAACATGATAGCCTCTCGCCCCTTCAAGCCCGAGTGCCTCAAAATAGAATATGAATATCGGCTGTCCTTTGCCCACCCGAGTCCCGAACCCTGAAGTTCCGTCCCTGGAACTCTATTTCTTGCTGGTTGTTTCAAACAATGAACCCTTAATAGCTTTCTGGGCCTAAACCTCCAAGAGCCCCAAAAGTGACCTAAATGGCCTCAAAATTGAAAACTAATTCCTACCCATGTGCTAAAATTTGGCCCTCTTCGACACCAACCTTTCAAACTATCAAAATATGAAGATGGGAGAAACCACCTAGATTTCCCCAACATATTTTCCCTTTCAAAATAGCAATCCTACCAGGGAATTCTGCCCACCTTGTGCCCAGATTGTTTGAAATCCTTTAAAAAGTAACTAACAAAATCTAAAAGAAAAAGGTTTAACTTCATTAACCACATGATGTTTAATTGGATTTAGTTCATGGGATTTCAATTAATGCTAATGCTTTTATAAACGATTGTGCTCATTATGTCCATGTTTGCAGGATATATGGAATCAAGTGCAGGACCCTCGGGGGCAATTGTAGAAAGGGACAAAGGAATGAATTTAGGCAAGACTCCTTGTGGGAAAGAAGATAAAGACTAGATGAAGTTCCAATTCTAGGGTTAACCTCTATGTTTGAAAATCACCATAGACTGGAAAGAAATCACAGACACCAATATCAGCCATGTCGATATTGATGAATTTAAATGAAGGGTTAGAATTCACCCAAAGACTAACAATGCCAGATTAATCAGCAGAAGTGGAATCACAAATGCTGCAGGCTTCCCCCCATCTATCATTGCCCCTACACTAGTCATGGCCTATCAGGAAGCCTACCAGCCCGAGACAAGGACCATCTTTGACAGAGATGGGAATATTCTCCTTGATATGTCAGCCGAGGGAATCATGAAAACTTTCCACATTCCTACCTTTGAGGAAATGGAAGTGCGCATGATGGAGGAGGGGAAGGAAACTTGGGATGAAGACCGAATGGGTTACAAAAGGTTAATAAACCAATTCTGGCTCAAGGAGAAAAGAGGCAATGCTACAAAGGTCCCTTAGGAACTCTTTCATAGAGATTTCCATGAAGATTACCATGACCTAGTCACCATGTTGAGTCGGGTAATGGGCCTTCCTTTTGCTGCTTTTTTTCAAGAATAGATGGTGTAATTTGTTGAAAAATTTTTCTGTGGGAATGAAGATTTCACCACAAAAGCCTCATTCTAGTAGGGAGGCATCATTAGAAACTGCTTCCATGAGCATTTTATGAACATAAAGAAGAGCTCCAAATTCTAAATGACCTCCTATCTAGTCTATTCACTAGCAAAACAAAGGCACTATAACAGACTATTTGTGACACCTGAAGAGGATCCATGCCAGAGGCTAAAAGCCTATGACTAATATCCCCAACTCTAATTTAGAAACTTTAAGAAGGAATACTGCATGGTGAATGATGCCTTTATTGGTCACATTATTCGGTTGCTCGGAGGGGATTTTGAGAGGAGGGTCTCTCATAGTGCCCAGGAATTCCTAAAGTAGTACACTTTCCTGTTCCTACAATTTCCCAATTTCACCTACATTCATGCCCAGGGTTTCACTGAAAGACCAAACAAGATGCCTTGGTACCCCAATGACCAGATTATACTATTGGAACTCTCTTAGTAGCTGCAACATGTGAACACCATCCTCAACAACAAAAATTTGGAAGGGATCTCTTATCCCTTGACTTTCGGTTAGGGCATGTATAAATTGCAAACTTCCTAATGTGTTGGGAACAAAGAAAAGGAACTGGCAGAATACCACTTCTAGCTACACACTGCTCACCCATGGGTGGACCCGTATGGGCATGTGAGACAAGCGATGGGACCAGAGTATGCCCACTTGCATCATGTTGAGGATTTATGGGAAAACTACCAGGACGACAAATAGGTACATGCCAGGCACTACATGAGAATGACTACATACTTTGTAATAAGGGTGCAGCTATTCCCTATACTAGATCAAGTTGAGGAAGATGAAAGCATGGTTATTGATCCCAGGTATAATGAAGTCTCCAACTTACCGCTGCCCACAATTGATTGGGATAAGTAGGAGGTTGATGACCTTGACATCGTAACCAAACCCATCATGGCTTGGACTGAAGAATGGGTTAAAAGACAAGTGGCCCAGCTAAAGCAACAAGGGGTGGTCCTAACATATGAAGGGCTAAAGAGTGAGCTAAGTACCACTGAGGATATCGCCGCCACAACTTCAATAGGTGGAACATCAAAATATCCTCCACTCACCAGGTCAAAAAAGAGGAAAGGGACCAAAATGAAGCAATCTCCAGATCCCAAAGTGTACACTAGAAAGGATTTAGGGGGCTCACCTTCCAAGAGACTTAGAAAAACATGAAGTGTTGCAGAACAACCTACAATTCAGGAAGGTGAGGAAGCTAGAATAGATCAGATAAAACTTCTTCCAGCTCCCCCTATCTTGACCACCTTGGCATTTGTCTCCCAAGCAATGATCACCACATTGCCTCCTACGGTGGATATCTCAGTCCATCTCACACCTTCCCCCCTGACCAGGCCTATAATAGTGGTTGAATCTTCCTCTTCCACGACTACTCCACCTTCCTCTGCCGCCATGTTGCCCACTACATCCCTCCCACTGGCAACGACGATAGCGCCAATGCCCGCACTGGCATTACTGGAGGCTTTCTCATGGCATATGAAAAATATCCCCTCCAAGCTCTCCTAGATCTTCATTGACCCCACCATTCAAATTACCTTAGCATGGGTCTTCACCATTGTCGCGCCCTCACAACCTCCCACGGGACCACCGACAATGGAGGCCACAATGTTAATTTTTAGGGAGCGAAAGAGACGAGAACGAGAAGCCTCAAAGGAAAGTGAAGAGAAGGCTGATGAGTACCATGAACACCTAGAGTATGAATATCAGGAAATTGACAGGGTGGCCTACGAAGAGGAAGGAACGAGCTCTTTTGAGAGTGAGGATGAGGAGGACATTGGTGGTAAGGTCATCATATAAACTTTTGATTATGATCTTGAAGAACAAATGGCCAAGTAGTTGAAACGTGATCAGGAAGAAAAAGAAAGGTCACCTCCCAAAGAAGGGTAGGAGGGTGACATGACAACATAAAATGTAGAAATCCATGCATGGGAAAAAAAATTGGAGATTGTGCCACTTCCTCCTGGAGGAGAAGAGGATATAGAAGAAGACAAGCCTGAGAAGTTCATGCACAAGGACAAATAGATTAGAGAAATAAAGGAGAAGGAAATTAAGATAGGAGAAAGTCCCCAAGAGAGATCAACTACTAGGCCTCCAATCAAATGCCTCACATTCATCTAGGACTACGATGAAGAAGAGGGAGACAACACCAAAATGAAAGAAGGGGCTACCACAAGCGAACAATTGGAGGTCCGAGCAGGGGATGGTGAAGGTGATTAGGAGTCACCAAAAGGAAAGTATGCCATTCCCGAATGGCTAGAGAGGTAGCTTGAGAAGAGGAATCTTGCTCCTAAGGATATGAGAGTGAGGCTAGAGGCTATCCTAGCCTGAGTGAAAATATTAACCAGGAAAGAGAAGAAGCCCAATATTAGATCCAAGGTAACAATGGATGCTTCTAGGTCCCGAAACATACATTTAGCAACACCCATGGAAGGTCAGGAGGGTGTAAGCTATAATGTTTCCACCATTAATTTGGGAACTGCTACCAGAGACTAGAAGGTGGGCCATCTTGAAGAATCAGTAGCTATAGTGGTGCACCTAATACGACAGGACAAGGTCTTGAAGGATGAACTTAAAGCACAGGTGGCCACCTTGACAAATTACATCCAACAATGGTCTTATGTGGATGACATGCCTACCACATCCATTCCTCCACCCCAACTAATGTGGAGAGCTAGTTCTGACAAGCCCTATACATTGGGAACCTGGGTATTGGCCAAGCTGTTCAAACAACCAACAAATTATTGGATCTGCAACAATCTCTAGAGAGCACATGGAAGCTTTGCACCGACATCCCTGCAACATATGATTCCACCTATCCTAAGATTGAGGCCATCCTTCAGTTACCAAAGGCCTCATGGGAAAAGGAGCTCACATTCAAAGGAGATGATAACTTGCTGGTGGACGTATGGAGATGGGATTTCGATAACATAAGGGAGAGGTTGGAACAAATAATGGATAAAGTGGATATGGAAATTGAATGGGTCAAGGAAATTAGGGAAGACTGTGCCCGATATCTGAAGCTGATGACAAAGTATGACATGCTCATAGTGCAGATGGATCGAGAGAAAATAAAGCCTTATTTTCAGAAGAGGATGGAGGATGGGATGTCAAATGAGGTAACTATAGATTTCATGAGTTTTTTCACCTGTGGCTTCGCCTAGTTGGAACTGTGTTTAGATCAAGCTGCAAAGTATGACGAAGACTAGAAGAAGCTTGAGGACAACTTGAAAGAATGGAGTTATCATATGTTGTAGTCCGAGATAATAGAAGTTCACAAACTCCAACCGGTGATTCTAGAATTCATGAAATATGCATATTTGAAGAAGCAAGAGGGCAACCCTATTATTAGTGAAGATCTCTTGAAGGAATAGCTACAATAAAAAGAGTAGTCAACAAAAGACAAAATGCTATAGTGCTGTCACTAGAGGACAAAATAGGGAAAAGACAAGAATGTAATTTTAAATTGTAGTATATTTGGGGGTAGGTGAAACCCTATTTTGTAATGAATCTTGGCCACACAATGAAAGTAAATCTTGGCCATTCATTTAGCTTTTTGAGCACTATAAATAGGGGGTCTCCTTTCATTTCCAAAAGAGAGTTGAGTTGTTGTAAAGGCATGCTACTCAAAAAATTTATAACAAAAATATATTGACTTGGTGTATTTTCTGATTTCTCCACATGTTTCATGGTTTAATCTCCATTGTTAGATTCTTTAGTGAGATTTATATTACTGTTTTAGTTAGATTCAAAGTGCTTAGATAGAATTTAGTCATGTTGTTCTGTGATTGTAGAAATTTCTACTATGTTGCTGCCTTCCAGCCCATAGTTTTTGTTGTTTTATGCTGGTAAATGGCCTTGCAAAGTTAGCTTGGACTAAAATTTGAAGCTTCTCTTTAAATATTTATCTTTATCCATGCATGTAAATGGTGGATGTATGGTAAAATATCTATAGAGCATTGAAGATAGAACAAATTTCACGATAGTGTAGATTTCTTGGTTAAGTGGAATTCTATTTGAGGGGAGTTGTCCATAGCAGAACCTCCATGATCACTATTCATAGTTAGTTGTAGACCTAGGAACCTTCTATCTTCCCTGATTTTTTTCCCCTTTTTTTAAGAAACAATCCATGCTAAGGTTCATTGAACATTGTAAAGCTAAACTTAAAGAAGACATTGACATTTCAGATTGCTGTTTGAACCTACAACAATGTGCATTTCAACTTCTACCTTAGAAACTTTAGATTTTAAGATCCACCTCGCATCTAGCTACATAATTATTCCATGTGATTCCCAGTAAAATCACATCAACCTCAACTAAGGAGTTCCATGCATGTCAAGACCTAACACCCAAGAGACCTTGGGGAGATTTTCAACAACTTGTTGTTGGAAGATTTCCTTTTAAGAGAGGTATTGCACATACACATTACCTATGTTGAGAAGTGCATAAAAAAACCCATCAAAAAAACTAACGCTAGAAGGAGGGCCTTGTGAAGCTAGGTCAAATTGGATCATTCTCGCCAGAAATATTTTAGAGAGTTGTAGGCCCCCACAAGGGCAAAATGAACTAAGGGAGAAGATGTTGTGTCTTCCTCTTCTTCTGCCCCACCCACTTCCCTTCCACCTTCACCTTCATTTGGCTTGTGTTCATCTTCCACTTGGCCATACGAAACTACTTTTCCACCTCTTGCTTCCAACAACTAGGAAGTTGCTTCTCTCTCGGACCTATTAGCTCAGGGTGTAGTCTAAACAACCACAACCTAAACTATTGTCTTACTATAGGTACGATTCCAGATTGTTGCTCCTCAAAAACAGATACCACCTCAACCTCCTGCCATTGTTTGGTTGCCACAAAATCCTACAACATTGCAGTTCGCTGCTTACCATGACATGCCCAAGAATCTAGAGGGCTTCTATTCAAAGTTCAATCCTCGTGAACTACAAAGGATGGCAAAAGAACATGTCAAAATATTCAAAACAATAATTACAGATATGTAAATCAGTCATGAAAATGTTGCATTCTACCTTTTTTCATACTCATTGGGCAAGGAAGAATTTTATTGGTACATCAATTTTTTGAGGGGGTTCGTTACCTCATGGGACCTCATGAATAATTCTTTCCTACAAAAAGATAAGATCCCAATTAGCCCCTCAGAGTTATACAGGTAGTTTATGTCCATGAGGAGGGAAGTTAATGAACCCATTGGATCCTTTAATGACTGTTTCCATTGTGCCTTCACAAGGCTTCATGACCCATACATTCATAATGATGTCATAGCCCTCCCAGTCTATTATGCAGCATTAGACAACCTTACGTTGGCTTTGGTAAAGTGGATGTGTCTGCCACTCCCCTCATTAGTAACTGCCTATGCAGAGGCAGTTGTTGCTAGTGTAGATTTGGGGCAGAACATATCAGCTCTATTGTCCACGTTGTGACCAGTAGCTCATCCAATGTAGGTTTAGGGGCTTAATCAAGCATTCACTCATCAAACCCCTCTTATGAACCAGGTGCCCCAGTTGCCGATCATTCCGCAACTTGGACAACCAATGGACTATGCATCTTTCGTTCCTTCTTATCTGCTACCTTAACAAAAAAAAGTTACCCTAAGGCTCCCCAATGATAGCAAGCCTACTCTCAACAACTGCAAGCACCATTGTGTTTATTGGGACCAGAATTCCTCCCTGTGCATCAAAATCAGCCAGCAAACCTTCCTATCTTTCTCCAAAACCCAGTACCACAGTGGAGCAGTGCTGAGAAGGAAAAATTGGAAGAGCTAACCGAGATGATCAAGAAAATGTCTACAGAAATGACACACTTAAAGAATCAGAATAATTAGTTAGAAGCATCCTAGCATAGCATCCAGGCTAACTTCAACTGAGAAAGCCAGGATAATAGGGATGGTAGAGACAACCGGGAGACAAGCACTTCTTCTGAGCCAAATTATGATAGAGGATAGAATTCAAATCAAAAATTCAAAAGGATACCTTCTTAGAGGAAGAATCACACATTGAATACGAAGCCTAATAATGAAGGTGTCCCTACTCATCTTGATCAGCCAGCCAACAATGAAAGAATGACCAGTGGATTGTACCTTTTTGAGGAAGCCTTGACTAGATGGTGTCGAATTCACAAGACCAATAGACATTCTAAGTTTGATTGTCTTGAATTCTAGACAACTATAGAAATTTTCCAAATTGAGGTCCAAAATGTTGTTGATAGTACCGGTTGTAGAGACATCATTCTATTTGAGCCTTATGATTCCTCCTATCTTGTGGTAAACCAAGCACTATTTCCAGAAAGTCACCACAATGAATATGAGGTCGAGCCCACCCATGTTGAGGGCGAAGATGTGCAATAGGTAAGTAATGAAAAAAAATTGGCACATCTTTTTGATTCCTTAGATAATGGTCCACTAGATCAAGCAGAAACAAATATAGATGAAGTTCACATGTTCCACCAAAGAGAAACTCCCTACTTCCTTAAGAATAGACAGGCAGGTGGACCCTTTATGACCTCTACTCCAAATAATTTTACTACCCCTCATGGCCCTAATGCCAGCTATAATCTTGGGCTGTCCCATGTGCCCACCCAATATCTGAACAAGGATAGGCCCCATAATCAGTCACAAAACCCACCCCAAGGCCAACCCCAAAATTAGTCAAGTCAAAGGGAAGTCCAACCTTCTAGCTCTACAATAGGTCAAGCCTTTGGCTCTGAGATTGAATTGATGGGTGAATATGTGGCAGGAGAGTTCAAGAAAGTAAAAATTAGTTTATCTACCTTTGAACTACTCAAAGTCCCTGTTGTAAGGCATGCCTTCTTTAGGGTACTCAATGGGACCCCATCCTCTAGCACAACACAAGAGGCATCAGCTAAAAGAGTCACCTTTGAAGAACCTAGGCAAGAAACTGAGATATAGGATAACACAGGGAAAAGGAAGGATGTTCCCTCAAATCAGTCTACAGGTAAACGACTAGAAAAAGATCTAGATCAAAACAATAGGAAAATTTCCAAGGATCAACCATCTAGACAGATTAAGGATAAAATTGGTGATAAGAAAAAATCTCAAGTAGCTAAGGTAGACATGCCCATGGGCCTCTTCAATGGAATATTGGAAACTCCCCCTTTCCTTACAACCATTTGGATATTTGGGAAAAACTTGCATAACTACTTGCTTAATTCAGGAGCATCCATGAATGTTATGCCTTTGGTAGTATGCAAGGCTTTTGGGATTACCCCCACACCCTCAAGAAGTAAAGTAACCTAGTTGGACAAAACAAAGATCAACATCATGGGAGAGATGAATCTGATCCCAATGCAAATTGTTGCAGATCCAAGGATACAAGTCATTGATATTCAAGTGGCCGATATCCTCGATGCATACATGATCATCTTAGGGAGGGAATTCACCAGAATGTTGAATGGATACATTTCCAAAAACCACTCTCACATTTGGCTACCATGGAAAGGGCTGCCAAATCATATCCATATAGACTGTGCTTGCCTCGTATGAGATACATGATCATGGAGTACAAAAGCCTAAACGAGGTGTTGTTTGTTGAGATAGGATTGGGAAACTATTGTACCTTTACCTACTAGGATGAATTTGAACCCCAAGAAGAGTGTGCTGTCAAAGTCCTCTTGGTGCAATGCAACCCTCCAATCGACTTTACTCAAATGCCCTTGAGTACAAAAATGCTAGTAGAATCAGATGATAAACCCGATGAAAGCAAGAAAGGGGGAATGCTCAGTGGTTTCTAGGAATTTATGGAAAAGTGTGTAAGGGATCAACTTAGCTTGGGCACCAAAATGGATTTCCAAGATCTCTTGCTACCAAATTGGTGCAGAATTCACAATGCTTCCCACTCTGAGTTTGATTGCTACTTGTGCCAAGCAACAGTAGAGCATGTCTAAAAATCAATTGTCCCTCAGAAGGAAATGTTGAAGGAGGTGCTAACAAAATCACCAATTGCTAAAAACCTTGAGTTGAAAGATTCCCAAAAGGTTGCCAAGGCGACCACCCAACCGAAAGAAAATAAGAACCAACTTGGTCCCGGAGTCAAAGAGCTTTCTAGATTTTGGACACTTCAATTCAATGGATCTAAATCAAAACAAGGAGCTGGTGTCGAGTTTGAGCTCATCAGCCCAACATGTAAGATCTTTCTCACTGCCAATAGGTTGTAGTTTTATTGCAATAATAATGTATTAGAATACGAGGCATTAGTGCATGGTCTTCTCATGGCCTTAGAAAAATGTTAAAATGTTGCAAGTATTCAGGGACTCTAAACTTGTAGTCAAACATGTTAGAAAACTGTATTACTGTCATGATAGAAGACTTGCAAACTATAGGCATAGGGTCTGGGATCTCTTAGAAGGTTTAGACTCATTTAATATCTAATTGATCCCTCATGCTCAAAATTATACAGCCAATGCCTTGGCTCAGGAAGCCAACACTCTCCAACCCCTCTCATTGTCCGAGCTTAAGAAATTTACAGTTGAGTTAACATCCACACCGTCCATCCTAGATAGTGTCACTTACTTTTAGGTATTCAATGATAATAAGCATATCGTTGACTTCATCATGAGTTCTTATGTCTTTGCGACCCAAATAATTGATGAGACTAATCCAAAAGAGGCTGAATTGGATGTAGAAGGGTATCAACCTCAAAACGAACACAATCCCTAAGGGTATGGTTCAAATTGAATGAATATTTGATTTAGACCAAATCAGAGACAAGGATCGACAAATGAAGAAGGAAGCCATAAGCAACCAGTGTGATACTCACAACCTAGGGACAATCGAGGAGATAAAAAATGTTTTTATTGGAAAAGTGTGCACACCCAAGGAAAAGAAAGGATTTGTGGATGATTTGCAAAAGTATCACAATGTGGTGGCATGGAGCTACAAGGATATAAAAACTTATGACACCTCCATCATCACGCACACCATCCCTCTCAAGATAAAAGTGAGGCCATTCCACCACCGGTAGAGTCCTATTAATGCCTTGTTGGATCCCATCATTTACAAAGAGGTACGAAAATTGCTTTCAGCAAGAATAATCTTCCTAGTTAGGCATTCCACATGGGTATCCAACTTGGTCCCAATCAGAAAAAAGAATGGAGAAATTAGATTGTGTGTGGACTTCTGAAATTTGAATAGAGATTTGGAGAAGGACAACTATCCTATGCCTTCATTGGATGAGGTGTTGTAAATTATCAACAACTTCCAAATGATGTCTTTCCTCGATGGGTATCCAGATATAACCAAGTAATAGTGTAGTATGAACATTGCCATAAGATAGCATTCACCACTAAATGGGGAACTTTTTCTTATAGGAGAATTCCTTTTGAGCTCATCAATGTTGCCACCACCTTCCAATATGCCATGGATATTGCATTTAAAGATCTAATTGGGAATTGCATAATCATCTACATGGATGATTTAACCATGTTCTCCAAAAGGTGGGGTGATCATGTCTCTGATCTATGTAAGGTGTTTCAAAGGTGTAGAGAGTTCAGAGTTTCACTTAACCCAAAGAAGTGTATTTTCATTGTGATTAAAGGTAGATTGCTTGGCCATATCATTTCAGAATAGGGAATCTCCATAGACCCTAAAAGTACCTAGTCTTTGCTAAAGATCTCACCACTAAGCAGCAAGAAGGAACTAAAATCTTTCTTCAAAGAGATCAATATTGTCAAGAAATTCATCACAGGTTTTGCTAAGATTGTTAAACCACTCAATGCCATGTTAAGGAAAGATGCCAAAATTGAGTGGACTCCTGAAGCCAAATAGGCTTTCAAAGAAATTAAGCGGGCCATTGTGTAGGCACCTACGCTGGTCAACCCAAATTATCTGAAGCCATTCTACATTTATTCATTTAGTTCATAGCATTCCTGTGCTAGCATCCTCACCCAGAAAGATGATGAAGGAAATGAACACCCAATCACCTTCATGAGCACTTTGTTGAAAGATGCTTAACTATGCTATCATAATGTAGAAAAGAAAGCATTTTCCCTTGTTCAGGGAGTGAAGAATTTTAGGCATTACATCTTGTGCAATAAAGTGTTCACCATTGTCCCTGACCATGAAGTAAAGACGTCGCTCATACAGAATGAGTTGGGTGAACGAAGAGCCAAATGGGTTACATTGCTCCAAGAGTATGATATGGAAATTCAACTGATGTAGTTGGTGAGAGGACATGCACTTATCCATACCATTGCTAAAGTAGTAGCAGAGGGAGGACTTGAACTCAATGTGCAACATTATCAACTCGAAGATGTTTCCCTGGGGGAGTGGTATAAGGACGTGGTTTATTATTTGTTGAATCACAAGTGTCCATCTCACTAACGAGGAGTCCAGAAAGGTGCTCTTAGACCAAATAGTAGTAGTTACAAGTTGCAAGGGTCCATTTTATACAAGAGAAATCATGAAGGTATTTACTTGAGATGCCTTGGCAAGGAAGAAGTGGATTGAGCTTTGAGAAAATTCCATGACAAGTTTGGCACTAATCATGGATCTGGGTCCTCCACTACACATCAAATATTAAGAGGAGGGTATTATTGGCCAAATGTCTTCAAGGATTCCTATTGTCATGTTAGCTCATGTCACACGTGTTAGACCACCACTACCAAGGAGAAGAATTTTGATGTCCCACTATAGCCCGTACTGGAGGTGAGACCATTTGCGTAATGGGGTCTCGATTTCATTGGTCTGGTAAGCCCTACATCTTCCATGGGACACAGGTAGATTCTTACCACTACTGATTACTATACTAGATGGACAAAAGCAATTGTATGTAAGCAATGCACAACTGAGGTAATTAGAATTTTTTTGGAAAGTTTCATTTTAAATCACTTTAGTTGTCCTTATGCGTTGGTGTGTGATAATGGACCTGCTTTTGCTTCATTAAAATTTATTGGTTGGGCCTTCGACTATGGGATTTCTCTTAATTGTTTTTCAAATTACTACCCTCAAGGCAATGGCCTTGCTGAATCCATAAACAAGAACCTGATCACGGTGATGAAGAAATTGCTAGATAAGAATCCCAAGGACTAGCATACCCAGCTCTAATTCACCCTTTGGATAGACCACACCCACCACAAGGCTTCCCTTGGTGATCAATTCCCCATTCCATCTTGTTTATGACCTAGAGCCCATATTTCCTATCCACCTGTAGATTCCCACTCTCCAATTTGTCAACGAATTTTATGGAGGCTATTATAGAGAAGATCGGTTAGCTAAGCTTTTGCATTTAGAAGAAGTTTGAGACCATGCAATAGAAAATTTCACCAAACATCAAGGGGTGGTTAAGATATGGTTCGGCCGCGGAGCCAAGATCAAGGCCTTTAGAATTGCAAATTTAGTCTTATACTAGGACAAGGCCCATGAAAAGAAAGGGGGACACGACAAATTCGACAAGCTTTGGCTTGCCTCCTTTCAAATAATTAAAATTTTGGGGAGACAATGCTTTCCACCTAAAGAGATTAACTGATGAAGATGTCCCATTGCCAGTCAATAGGCAACACCTTAAGCATTATTTCCAAGTTTGAGCTCCGTTGAGCTCTTTCTTGTAAATATTTGTATATAGGTTGGAGTCGGTTGTCTTTTGGTTTGCTTGTGTCTTGCTGATTCATGTTGCTCTATTTTGCTTGTTCCCCAACTGTTTTGTTATGGTGGCCATACTCATTCGATGAACAATACACTTTGTTGCTCATCCTTGGTGTTCTTTGGCTAAGCATTCATTCTTGACTATTGGTCCCTAAAAGCTACCTGGGAATGATTTCCTCATTTGAGCTCTACTTTAGAACTCGACCCTTGGTTGGATCCCTTTACACACATCTTAGATCTTATGCAAAACACATCCTAATTATTTCCAAAGGACTATACAAGGGTTACTATGATTTCCTAGCAAGTGAAAAATCTTAAGTCCACTTTAGTGACCACTGTGGTTCCCAAACCTACTGCAGGCTTTAGTGCTTACACAGTTGAGCAAAAGATAAGTGAGAAAACAAAACATTAAAGAAATATCAAAAGAAGAAAAAGAAAATTTGAAATCAAGCAACTATATGGGTGTGCGGGTAACTCTACCAGGGCTATGGACATTTGGCTGGTAGTAGAGAAATATCCCTAGGATCACATCGACAACTCTGTCGGGGCTATGGATGCTTGACTAGTAGCGGGGCAATGTCCAAGTTACTTTTGGTGTTGGATGGATTATGTAGCTTGCTTAGTTGGAGTAGCAACCATCTATCATAGTTCCCATGGAAAGGAATAAATTCACTACACACACTTCTAAGATGTCTGGTAGATTGACCCAACTTGATGTAAGAGCATCCAGTGGTGTAAGGGAAATCTTGCATCACCCAAAAATAGTTAAATTTCAAGTTTCTTAATTTTTAGAGGTTTTTACATTTTTGGATACACTTTTTTTCATATTGAAATTCCCAATTTATGGTTTTTATTTTCTATTCCTGGGTTGAAAGATATTACAGTTCTAGTTTCCCAAATTCGCACCAAAAAATATTCCAAGTTATATTTGAGGCACTTAGATTTCCTAGAACATCCCAAAAACTTTCCAAAATTGGCATATCTTTTGAATGCATTATTGACTTCAAGACCTTTCCAACAGTTCAAACGGTTCACAAATCGGAGTCTTGAATCAAAAGTTATGGCCCCGGGAAGTTGGCACACTTTCTAGAAGATACAATTGCAAATGTTCTTTTGAAATTTGAACTTCAAGTTGTAATTTTCTGGTGCCAAACTGCCTGAACTAAAATTTGAATTTTTTTTTGACTCCAAACTAAAGAGGAGCTCTAATTATGGGCGGGTTTCTAATTTTTAGGTAACTTTTTGGGGACAAGCTCACATATTGTGAAAGGGTGATTCTGTAGCTTTCTGTAACTTGCATGTGTTGTAGAACTTAGGGATTTGAGATCCTCTGCATGTAAGAAGCTTCATTTTTTGAGTAATAAAATTATTCTCTTATTTGTGGGTTATTTTCTAAGTCTCAGGCTATGCCCTCATCAAGTGGTATTAGAGTGGGTTTTCTTAAGCATGTGGACAGATTGCCGATCGTGAGGAAGTTCACACCAGGACCACGGTTGTGGGTCATGGTCAAGAAAAATGCCTCAAAGAGTGATGCCTGGTAGGAATGGTGGTGCTAGAGGTGGTTGAGGCAGTAGAAATTTTGGTGGAATAGATGCATTGGCAGCCTTCCAAAGATATATTGATGCGTTACAAGAGCAGTTGAGAAGAGGGTTAAACCTGAGGGAGGAAAGTGAGGATGAAGGAGAGGGAGAAGGTTCAAAAGTAGAAGAGGAAGAAGAAGCAATTGATCAAGACCAAATGTGGCTAATAAGGGCCATTTTGAAGATTGAGAAAAGATCCAGAGTAGAAGTCCCCAGTTATTCCAAAAGTCTGAACTCGGAAGAGTTGATCGACTGGATCAATGAGCTAGGAGAATATTTTGAGTATGGGGAAATAGAGGACCCATATCGGGTTAAGTTTGAAAAAATGAAGTTGAAGGGACATGCCAGTATTTGGTGGAAAGAGGTCTAGTTGGAAAGAAATCGAAGAGGAAAAAAATATCACCAGATGGGATTGCATGGTAGAGAAACTGAAGAAGTAGTTCATACCAGTGGACTACAAGTTAGATCTGTTGAAGGAATTGCAAGGGTTGAAGCAAGGAAGTAGATCTGAGAAAGAATATACTAAATATTTTCACAAGATAATCATCAAAACGGGCCACACAAAGGCCAATAAGGAGAAGGTAGCCTGATATCTTAATGGGTTACGACCAAGCATTCAGGAGGAGTTAAGCCCAGAATGATCACCATTGAGGATGTGTATCAGTTTGCTCTAAAGGTAGAAAAGATGTTGAACAAAAGATTTGATGGAAAGCAAAAAGGATGAGGAGGTCAAAGTGGAAGGGGCATGGAAGACCTTCAGGAAGCCAAAATGATGATGAAAAGAAAAGTGAATATGTATGTACCAGCTGAAGCCAAAGGAATGACAACTTCTACTGCCCACATGATCAAAACAGTGGTGATCAAAGAGGTAGAGGACGAGGGAGATATGGAAAAGGATCTGGAAGATGTGGTTTCAAAGGAACATGTTTCTAGTGTGGTGAAGAAGGGAATTGAACCTATGAATGTCCACAACACTAAGGAAGGGCAGACAAAAGGCTAGAAGGTCGTGGAAGGGTTGCACATGCAGATGAGGAGGCCCAATATAAACATTTAGATGATGCTGAAATGGGAGAAGCCCTAGTGATCAAGAGAGCCTTGGTGACTGAGGAAAAGGAACCGGAACAGAGGAAGAATCTGTTACGCACAAGGTGCAAGTGTGAAGGAAAATGTTGTGATGTCATTATTAACGGTGGGAGCACCGATAATCTAGTGTTAGAAGAGATGGTCACGAAGTTGAAGCTGAAGAAGGAAAGGCACCCGCATCCATATCGAATTGCCTGGTTGTAGAAAGACCACAAAGTTTTGGTCAATGAGTAGTGCCTAGTAAAGTTCAAGATCAGGACCTACCATGATGAGGTACTCTATGATATCATCCCCATGGATGCATCTCACATGTTGTTGGGGAGGCTGTGGCAGTTCGATAGGCGAGCTATACATGATGGCCATGCAAACACTTATTCCTTGACAAAGGATGGGGTTCGTCACAAGTTGAAACCCTTGAAGGAGACTAAAGAAAAGGTATGCAGTAGTGCTAGAATTTGTTATGTAGATGGAAGAAATTTTTTAGAAGGTATGAAGCATGAGTGTGTGTGTTATGCATTGATTCCTAGAGTGATTAAGGAGGATAGTGAGAAGGTTCTAGAAGAAGTTTTTGGGATGTTGGATGAGTTTTAGGATATTGTTTCTGATAATGTACCTGAAGGTTTACCACCAATAAGGAAGATCAGTCATCAGATTGACTTGATTCCTGGAGCCAGTTTGCCAAATAAGGCAGCTCATAGAATGACTCCACCAGAAAATGAGGAGTTGAACAGACAAGTTCAAGAGTTGTTGAGAAAGGGTTTGATACGAGAGAGTTTGAGTCCATGTGTAGTACCTATAGTACTAGCACAAAAGAAGGATGGGGAGTGGAGGATGTGTATAGATTCTTGAGCCATAAATAAGATAACAATAAAATATAGATTTCCCCTGCCAAGGATGGATGACCTGATGGACTGTTTGAGTGGAGCTCAATACTTCACAAAGATTCATCTAAAGAGTGGATATCACCAAATCCAGATTCGAGAGGGAGATGAATGGAAGACTACCTTCAAGACCAAAGAGGGCATGTACGAGTGGTTAGTCATGCCTTTTGGGCTAACCAATGCACCAAACACATTCATGCAACTCATGAATGAGGTACTAAAAGAATTTCTGGGAAGTTTTGTTATTGTGTATTTAAATGATATTTTGATTTTTAATAAGATGTTGGATGATTATCTGATGCATATTCAGAGAGCCTTTGAGAAGTTAAGAGAAGACAAACTGTTGATTAATCTAATAAGTGCAATTTTGTGAAGAGGGAGTTAGTGTACTTGGGGTTTGTTGTCTCAGCAGAAGGTCTCAAGATGGACCCAGAGAAGGTGAAGGCTACTTTGGAATGGCCTACCCCAAGAACTGCTACTGAGGTGAGATCTTTCCATGGTTTGGTTAGTTTTTATAGAAAGTTCATTAGAAACTTCAATAGTATTTGTGGACCCCTAACTAAAACAATGAGAGGGGATAGAAAAGAATTCAAGTGGAGCACTGGAGCAGCAAAGAGTTTTGAACTGTTGAAGCAGAAGGTAATAGAGCAACCTGTTCTAGCCCTCCCAGATTTCAACAAGGTGTTTCAGGTGGATTGTGATGCCAGTGGTTGTACCATTGGAGCAATGTTGATCCAAGAAGGTAAACCCATTGCCTATTTCAGTGAAAAGGTAAATGATGCCAAAAGAAAGTATTTTGTATATGATTAGGAATTTTACGCAATAGTTCAAGCATTAAAGAAATGGAGACATTATTTGTTGTTGAAGGAATTTGTTCTATATACTAATCATCAGGCCTTGCAGTACCTAAATAGTCAGGGAAAATTAAATCAGAGGCATATGAAATGGGTAGAGTATTTACAGAGTTATACCTTTGTTTTGAAACATAGGAGTGGGAAGTCAAATAGGGTTGCAGATGCCTTAAGTAGGAGGCATACATTGATTACAAAGATGCAGATTGAAGTGGTTGGGTTCAATGAACTTAAGACACTGTATGTAGAAGATCCTAATTTCATAGAGGCTTGGAAAGCTTGCAAGGAACCTGTTACAGTGGACAGGACAAGGTGGCTAGATTTCATATTCCAGGATGGAATGTTATTTAAGGGAAGTCAATTGTGTATCCCAAGGAGTTCCATGAGGGAGAACCTGATAAAGGAGAAGCATAGTGGAGGAATGGTAGAACATTTTGGTCGGGATAAGACCATTGCCATTATCAGTGAGCATTATTATTGGCCTTAGTTGTCACAGGATTTGAAGAAGTTTGTACAAAGCTGTAGAGTATGTCAGATGGCTAAATGAGTCAGCCAGAATATAGGCTTATATCAGCCCTTACCTATACTAGAGAGGCCATGGGAGGATATAAGTATGGAATTTGTTGGTTTTCCAAGGACACAACGAGGGAATGATTCAATCTTTGTGGTGGTTGATAGGTTTTTGAAGATGACACATTTCATTCCATGTCAGAAGACCCATGATGTAGTCCACATTGTTGACTTGTTCTTCAAAGAGGTGGTGAGGCTACATGGTCTGCCAAAGAGTATTGTTTCAAATCGTGACACCAAATTTGTGGGGTACTTTTGGAGGACCTTGTGGAAGAAGCTGAAGACAGATTTGAAGTTTAGTTCTGCACACCATCCACAAACAGATGGGTAGACAGAGGTTGTTAACAGGAGTCTAGGTAATCTACTAAGATGTTTGGTAAGAGATAAACCCAAGGGATGGGACTTGATCTTACCCCAGGTAGAATGTTTTTACAACAATTCTATCAACAAAAGCACTGGTAGATCACCGTTCTAGATTGTGTATGGAGGTAGCCCCAGAATAGCTCTGGAATTGAGGAAGATGGACCAAGAGAAGAAAATAAGTGTTGAAGCTGAAGATTTTTTAGAGCACATCAAGAATATACATGAGAAGGTACAAGAACACATTAATAAGATGAATATGCAATATAAGGCTAAGGCATATTAGAAAAGGAGGAATAAGGAGTTTTAGACTGGCAATGAAATAATGGTCCACTTGAGAAAAGAAAGGTTTTCCGTGGGAACCTATCAAAAATTGTAGATGAAGAAATTCGGTCCCTGTAAGATTTTGAACAAGCATGATTCAGGGAATGCATATGAGGTAGAGTTGCCTAATGGAATCAACATTTCCCATGTGTTCAACATTTCAGATTTGACAGAGTATTATGAAGGTGGAATGGAGGAAGCACCAGCAATAGGGCAGTATGGCATTTCAACACCTACTTCAGAAAGGGAGGAGATTGAAGCAATCTTGGATAGTCATGTGGGAAGGAGTACTAGAAATACGCAGTATGGAGAATATTTGATGAAATGGAGAGGAAGGCTTGTGGAAGATTCATCCTGGCTATCTAAAGTAGTAGTTGACCAGTTGGGTTTTCCTCAACCATCTAAGACGTGATAGGTCACTTCTCAAATTACCCAAGGTGCCTGATGCAGGAGCATCCAGTGGTGTAAGGGCAATCTTGCATCACCCAAAAATAGTTAAATTTCAAGTTTCTCAGTTTTTAGATGTTTTTACATTTTTGGATACTCTTTTCGTCATAATGAAATTCCCAATATATTCTTTTTATTTTTTATTCCTGGGTTGAAAGATATTCCAGTTTTAGTTTCCCATATTTGCACCTGAAAATCTTTCGAGTTTGATTTGAGGCACTTAGAGTTCCCAGAACAGCCCCAAAACTTTCCAAAGTTGGTGTAGCTTTTGAGCACGTTATTGACTTTGAGACCTTTCTAATGGTTCAAATGGTTTGCAAATCGGAGTCCTGGATCAAAAGTTATGGCCCCGAGAAGCTGACACACTTACTAGAAGATACAATTGCAAATGTTCTTTTGAAATTTGAACTTCAAGTTGTAATTTTTTGGTGCCAAACTATATAAACTAAAATTTGAATTTTTTTTGGCTCCAAACTAAAGAGGAGCTCTATTTATGGGCGGGTTTCTAATTTTTGGGTAACTTTTTGGGGACAAGCTCACATATTGCGAAAGGGTGATTCTATAGCTTTCTATAACTTGCATGTGTTGTAGAACTTAGGGATTTGAGATCCTCTGCATGTAAGAACGTCCATTTTTAGAGTAATAAAATTATTCTCTTGTTTGTGGGTTATTTTCTAAGTCTTGGGTTGTGCCCTCATCACGACTAAGGATCTTGTTTTCCTAGTTCACCCTTGGAAATCCACCCTTGGTTTGTACAACTAGATATTTTGGGTCCTAAATGAATATTCATCCTTAGAATGCTTGAGAGTGTTCTCCAGCAGAGTCACCATTTGTTATACCCTTAGCATGCACACCCCATTCGGAATGGGGACCCTCTTTTCTTTCGACTTATTGGGTCGCTTTGTTGCCCTCTTTTTTTACATGCCCCCATTTTTGGTGTCCTAAGTGGTCAGCATGCCTCCAAAGTATCATCTTGAGTAGACCATGCTTTGTTCTGCCAAATTTGGCTAAGTCCTAGTGCCTTGCGGAATCTCCTTAATAGTTTTCTCTTGCGAGCGGCCTTGGGGCCATTGGGTCCACTTCGCTGGGTTTCCCTAGCCGAGTTTCCTCGATGTGTTCACCATCCCGGACCGTGGAAGGCTTCTGCCTTCCCGGACTCCAAAGCCTGGCACCCTCTTTTCTTCTACTTTAACTTACATGAAATTCAGACTGCCGTTCCTCCTACCAGGTCTGAACCTCCAGACTTCTATGTCAGGAACTCCGTGATGATTTCACCTTTTGAAAAGGTGAACCGATACAAGCTCCCCACCATCCGGGCACCAACTTCCCCTTTTCCACTGGTGGTTTTCGAATAGAATTTTAAAGTAGCTGCTGCCTCGCATCTTTCTAGCCCTCAGACCGTGGACATCCCGCCATCGTCTGGGAATTTAAATCCACCAACCAACCTACCAGTCATACTTGCATTAAGTGAGGGTCTTAATTTCTATTGAGGGTATAAATAAAGGGGTTGACCTATCATTTTCATTTGTCAAGTTTTCCATAAGAGATCAAAGTGCTTGCCAAAGGAGATTGGTGCACCCATTGCCTGCCCCTATCACGTTTGAGATCATCATTCAGTCACCCTTAGTGGATTTAATATCTTCTCTCATTAGACTCCTGAGTAAGGTTTGTCGTTCATTCTCCTGAAGGGTTTTTAATAATTTTAACGCCTAAAATGATGAATAACATGGGTTCAAAATTCTTTAATTAGCTAAAACATGATAAAACACACAAAACCAATATCTTATAATTTTCAAAAAACCTCCAAAACACCCTCTTAGTTCAATTTGAAACTCAGCCTTGTCACAGTTGTTCGTCGCCTAGGGGCGTTTACGTCTCCCAAGCCCGACTCTTGCTTCCACCACTGGTGAAACCTTAGAAAACACATTTTTGCAAATGATTGCACCCTCTTTCAGGTCGGCTGACTCGGACCTTCATCGTGCGATCACCATGAATGAAAACTTCAAATGATGAAACTCAACCTATGTTTTGGCTTCTCGGGCCCGAACCTTCAGACTTTCATGTCTGAAACTCCGCCGAGCTCCCATCGTTCCTGGGCAGTGGAATGAATTCATCTTCCCAACCTTCGGATCCTACCTTGCCTCTCATCATCCAGTTTTAAACTATCTAAAGAACTAATCTATCATCTCACCGAGTCCCAATCCATGGAATTTTGTCCACGAACTTCCATCGACACTCTATCGTTTGAAATGAAAATTCATCGACGACCTTTCGCCTTTCGGGCCCCAGGCATTTATTCGTCAGGAGAAGCAAACAACACTAAACTTTGACATCCATACCCTCACCAGAATCCACCATTCAGGACTTCATCTCCCCTTCACTCGTTGAAAAGGGAAAAACACACCCACCTTTCCCACCTCCAGGGTCCACCCTGTTGTTCACCAAATGAAAACTCAATGAAGCAAATTGGACATCCTAACTTGATGTCATGTCTAGTTCACTGGGCTGCTCCCTTCAGACTTCTGTCTAATGCCCACCATTCTGAACGGCGAAAACATGACAGCCTCCCGCCCCTTCAGGCCTAACTACCTCAAAATAGAAGTTGAATATCAGCCGTCCTTGGGCCACCCGGGTCCCATACCTCAAAGTTCTATCCTCAAAACTTCGTTTCTTGCTGGCTATTTCAAACAGTGAAACCCTAATAGCTTTCCAAGCTTGAACCTCTGATAGCCCCAAAAGTTATCTAAATGGCCTCAAAATTGAAAACTAATGCCTATCCACATGCTTAAATTTTTCCCTCTTTGACACCAATCTTTCAAACTATAGAAATATGAAGATGAGAGAAACCACCTGGATTGCCCTGACCTAATTTCCCTTTCAAAACAACATTCCTGCAAGGGAATTCTGCCCCGCTAAGCCCCGATTTTCAGAAATCCTTTAAAAATTAACTAATGGCATCTAGAAGGAAAAGGTTTAAGTTCATTAACCACATGATGTTTAATTGGATTTAATCCATGAGATTTCGACTAATGCTAATTCTTTTATAAACAATTGTGCTCATTATGTCAATGTTTGCATGATATATGGAATTAGGTTTAGGATCCTCGGGGTCAACTTTAGAAAGGGAAAAAGGAAAGAAATTAGGTAGGATTCCTTGTGGGAAGGAAGATAAAGACCAGATGAAGTTCCAGTTCTAGGGTGAACCTCTACATTTGAAAATCACCACAGATGGAAAGAAATCACAAACACCAATATCAACCAGGTCAATATTGATGAATTTAAACGAAGGTTAGAATTCACCCAAAGACTGACAATGCCAAATTAATTAGGAAAAGTGGTGGTGCCACCCACAAAAGGATATGAAAATCAAAGTAAAACTTTTCCTAGGAATTGGACATTCCAACAGGTGACTAATATCTCTTTATGGATGTTCATTTACTTGTCAAACCAGGGAATGTATACTTTGAATGGCGCAACACAATATATGCACTAAGAACTAGTTTCGGTCACAACTTAATAGAAATAAATACTTGGAAGGAATTCTATCTATGCTACAGAAAGGTAATGCAAAGTTATTTTAACTCAACCATGATTTGACTAAAACAGAAACCATAACAGCTACAACTGAAACACAAACTATGAACTAGCCTTATGTTGTAGGAACAGGCATAGGGATGGATTCCCAATGCTACAGGAGCAATACAAGAATGAGTTTGTATGAAAACTTCAAAAATGAAAGCTAACTGATGATCAACAGAAAAGAACAACTCAGTAACTAGCTACAAATACTTACTAAGTGGTCCCCCTTAGCAAGCATCTACTGATTATGCAAGTGCTGAACTCAGAACTTTATCGAACTTTATTCATGAAAATAGAATGGTATACATTGTTTTGTTGATATGGAAACTAACAACAAACTCTATCTCTTGTCATACAGATTCTACTTTTCATTATTATCGTACTGAGTCTTACATGATATCTTCTATCTCTCTATCACTATGCTTCTATCTTACTTCTAACTATCATCTCCTTCTCCCCTCCCATAGGAGGAGAACCTTATTTTAAAATTAGGAGAACAACTAACTAACTAACCCTATCAAAGAAAGATGTGGAAGTAAAGTGTATCCTAGAATCAAGGAACAAACTTCATAAATGAATTTATCCATTCAACCCGATCTAGAGAGAATCTAGCACTCCACTCTTTCTATATTGACTATCATTAAAAATATTTCCCAATGGTTCTGGCCAAAGAGTCTTCACCAGAGCTTCCTCAAAATCGTGCAAGAAATAGACTTTACTGCAAGGCCAAGATCGGCTGCGCTTGACTCGATCATACTTTCTTCAACAACTTGTGAAACAGAAGGTAACAGATGTGAAAGAAAAGGCGCATGGCACATACACAATATACATTCATTAATCACATATTTAAATCTTTTTCATCATGTTTAAAAACTCTATGTGATATACCAGTCATTTAGGCAGTCAATAGGGTAATAAATGTAGTCAAGACAACACAATAGGCTGCAGGAATATGAAAACATTTTGTTACAAGATACCCCAATAAAAGGTTTCAAAAGAGTTTTAAACAACCACGAATAACAAATGTAAAGGCATTAAAAGTTCATCATAATATCCAAACTATGAACATATTTTGGGCTCATCATCTACCCCCTACTTAGCCCAATGCTGGTACTCCAGTATTAACTTTCCTAGTTGTTTCTATGAAATCAACGGTTGTGGCATGACTCTAAAATAGAGTTCCAAACTTGTAATAAAATCCTCTGAAAGTTTGTCACCTCTCATACCTAAGAGCTTCTGAACCATCATTAAGATTTGTAGCCTGGTAAGGATAAAGGGGCCACATTAGCACAAGAGGTCTGAATGTCAATGGCAACCACAGTTCAAATCTCTTTTGAAGTCCCAACTATATATATCTACTTGATCGTTTAAGAGCTGCTGTGAAATTTAGGAGACTATGAGGTTTGGACCTTCTTAGCCCAATAGTTAATCTTTCCCACCTTTTCTCACTTCTAGTGTATGATAGTCTCCAAAATGAATATGACTGTGCCTAAAATTCATCATATACCTATTTCCTAAGATCAAAGATTTTCTCTCTAGTTGTATTATTATGAATTCCATATGTCAGAGTAAACCAAGTTTTCAGCATTGCATGGGGGTTTGAACTTTGAGAGCGTAATGGAACAGGTTCATTTATTTCGGCTTCCTCATATGTTTCCCATTGCCTACCATAATTTTCTTCATTTGCTACCCATGACATAAACAATCTCAAATGGATATCACCAATATACAAAAGAGGATTCCATTCTGTTTCAAATGAAATTAAAAAGCTATGTAAATAAAATTCACACAGAAAATTTCTTAACCAATTGGGGGTTGCCTGGTATGCATCATAGAATTCTTTAGCAGTGTGAAGTATAGGATCTTGATTTCTAGAAATTCTTATTAGTTGGAACCATAAGAATTGTTCCTTAAGGCATAGAGCATAAACTCTGGGTGGTGGTCTGCATTCCATAATTTGACCAGTTACTTTTAACATTTCATCCATTTTTGCTTTTAACTCAAAAAATTTCTATCTCTGACTTTCAATTTCATTTTTCAATTTCTTCCTTTCTACCTCCCATAGACTTTGTTGTATGTTAGTCTGGGCTATGTGACGGAAAGTTAGGGTTTGCAATGTAACTGGTACCTAGTTAGCTTTGACATATTCCAGAAACTCAATCAAGAACGTCTTCTTATAAACAACAATGACTTTACAAGTTGCAGGGGGAAATGTAGCTTCACTAGGCACATCCAATTGTTCAGTCAGTTCATACTCTTGCTGCAAGATGAATTCTTGTTGTTGCAGTGGAGAAGACTGTGCTTCCTTCAAAAACTGCATAGTAGCGGTAGCCAAGTCATCAAGATTTGGTAACCCTTTTTCATTATGCCCCATTTCCTTTGTCTCAACTTGTTCCTCTTCAGGAACGAATGAACTTTGTGCAACATTCTCGGACACATTCTGAGAAACATCAAATTCAGACTCGATGGACCTTTCTGAAATTACAATAACCTCCGGTTGAGGTGAAGCAGGGGAGGTCTTACATTGTTTCCTTGTGGAAACTCTTCTTAGCACTGGTGCGGTTGTAGAAGGTGTTCTGGTAGCCTTCCTCTTTCTGGTCTGCCTCAAGGGTTCTGCCCTACTAGAGGATGATGGTGAATTGGTGATAGCAATAGGTGTTGTTGTAGGAGAGACAGCTATAGAGGAAGGTGCTGCAGAAGAATAGCATTGCATTTTTTGAGAACGAGGGTCAGACTCTAGGGTTTGTTACACCCCAGATGACTCTCTTGCCTTTGTTTTTCCCTTCTCTCTCCTAGTGGCAGACCTAGTTTGTACCCGAGCAAAGGATTCTGGTGGGGGAGCTGTAGGACCAGGTGCTACAGAAGTAGATGACCCTTGCCCTATTTTTCTATTGGTAGATGCAATTTCTTCTTTCCTTTTCTGAGGCCATGGGGTAAGTACCCTAGGGGGTTGTAGAATTTGCAATCTCTTTTGGGCAACAAATTGTTGCCAGGAAAGAGGTGAGACATCTCTCAAAGAGCGTTTAATCAATAATTTGATAAGGCCATGGTGAGCAATAGAATTATCTTTCCCTTGCTGGGTTCTATGGGAACTTTGTTCCAGAAACTTTAACAAAAAATTTAGAACATTTACAACTAACCCATGCCTCATATGACTTAATAATTTGAAATGATAAGAATGCAGGTAGGAGAAACGACCTTTACAGGTTAAATACCTGATTATGTAAGCAACGTATTTTGAATAAGGAGGAGGCAATGATACCCACTTCCATCCCTGCTTGGAGACTTCCAAAGGTCCATTGGTGGGTATTGAGAATTCAACCCTTGCAGAAGCAGTATCTGAAGAAAAATTTTCTCCAACAGCTAGAAGCCCGGTTACTTTAGCAATTCTGTCTTCAATTGTAACAACCGTTAGACCCCATACAATAGCCTCCCCTTCAAAAATGGTTTGCAAAAATTCCCTAGCAGCCTCCTCATCAAAAAAATTTAAACTCAAAAAGTAGTTTAACCATCCACAGATGCTGAAATCCTGGACTGTTTGAGGATTTTGCAATAATAATTCATGAGCTACAAGCTCATGTCACACCAGCTGACCACCCATTTTCACAGTTTTCCCCTAGCTGAACTTAACTCCTTGCTTAAAATTCAAAAAATTTCCTCTCTGTTTCACTTTCTATTCTGGTTTTTTTCTTCTGTCATGCTGTCACATTTCTCTCCTTTCCAAAAATAAACTTTTGAACAAGCAGTTTTGATTGTAATTTACAAAAAAAATATGCAATGAAAAGAACATGCGATCATATTTGGAAATTACTAGAAAAATAATAAAGAAAGGTTATCTGCGTAGTTGTGGCAGCGGTAGAAAGACAGGTTATAAAAGGTGGATTAGCCCGCCCCCTACTTATAGTATGATATGTGTCCTCACATGTACTAAGTAATAGGTGGAGATCGAGTAATAATGACTGGTACAGGCATAGCAGTAAATGAATAGAATAAAATAAATCAAATATGCTATAACAAAAGATATGGTGTACCTTTGATAATTGTGTGTACATGTGAAGAAAGATGACAGCGTCTTCATGAGGTGACAGTTGGGAATGATATCATAATGAAGGGTAATGCAGATGGATGAGGTGGATGGGTGACATGGGCAGACGAGATGAATGGATGGAATGGATGGATAGATGGATGGAAGATAAAGAAGTGGGATGTGGCGACAAGTGAGAATGGAGAAAAAAGGGTTTCCTTAGAAAGAAAACCTTTATTATGAGCATGCTTTTCAAAATTACGGTGAAGCTGCAGGAGAAAGGCTAAAGCCTTTGGTTGTAAGAAGAGTAGCGGGAGGATCCTAAATGAACTGTTGCATGAATTCTTCTTTTGACACTGGTTTATGGTACAACCAGAGTTGGTGGCCATTAACTAGCAATTTGAAATAGACTCTATCAATTGTCGCCAACTGTACAGCTCCATTATCGAACACATTCTCAACTTCATAGGGACCAAGCCAGCGTGTTGTGAGCTTACCTTGGTTTTCTTGGTATCTGGAATCATATAACAGAGCCCAATCACCAGTAGAAAATTGCTTGGTTTTGATGTGTTCATCATGCCATTTCTTCCTTTGCTGTTGGACCGCTTCGGTATGCTATAGCGCAGCTTTTCTCATTTTGTCCAAAGCATTTAGCTATAGGAGACATTCCTTTTGTGCTTCAGATATTTCCATATTGAGTTCAAGAGCTATCCTCAAAGTTTTGTGCTCAAATTCTATGGGCAACATGGCTATTTTCCCATAAAGCAGCTCAAAAGGTGTAAACCCAGTTGTTGTCTTCCATGTAGTTCTGTAGGCCCAGACTGCTTCAGGTAGTCTACTGCTCCAATCTTTTCTATGGAGCTGCACTGTCTTTGTTAGAATCACTTCAATTTCCCTGTTTGTAACCTTAGCCTGACCATTGGTTTGAGGGTGGTAGGGGCTGGACTTCCTATGTTTGATTTTATAGTCATTCATTAGTGCAATGATCAAATTAGATGTGAACTGAGCTCCCTAATCAGTTACAAGCTCTCTAGGAACTCCAAATCTAATGAAAATTTGTTCATACATAAATTCAGCAACCTTGTTATCTCGAGCATGAGTCATAGCTTTTACCTCAACCCATTTTGTTACATAATCCATGCAAACTAGAATGTATGACTTGTCATTTGATGGTGGATAAATTGGTCCCACAAAATCCATTCCTCACTTATCAAAAGGGGTGACTATTACTTGTGAATATAGTGGCATTTCATTTGACTTGGTTGGTCTTCCCATACATTGGCATCTGTCACATTTCCTTGTATAGGCCACAACATCCTTGTGTAAGATTTGTTAGTAGTACCCTGTTGTAAGAACCTTCATTGATGTTCTCTTCACTACAAAATATCCCCCACATGGTTTATCATGGCAAGCATTCAAGATATCATAAGTCTCATCTTCTCTTACACATCTTCGCATCACTTGATCAGGTCCAGTATAAAACAAACAATTTACAATCCATGAAAAGTTAAAACTTTTCTCTATTAACAATTTCTTTTCTTTTGGAGAAAAGTGAGCTGGTATTCTGCTTGCTGCTAGATAATTGGAAATGTTTGCATACCATGGAGTATGTGCAGTAATGGAAAACAAGTTTTCATCTAGGAACCTATCATCAATGACCTCGTGTTCAGCAGGTGCAGCTATTTGAAGTCTTGATAAAAAGTCAGCCACAACATTAGCTCTTCCTAGTTTATCAATGATTGTAATGTCAAATTCTTGTAACAACAAGAGCCATCTTGCCAATGTACTAGAGATGGTAGGTTTTTTGATCAGATATCTAATTGTTGCATGGTCAGTGTGGACGAATATCTGATAACCTGTGACATAATACCTAAACTTATTAAAAGCATACACTAATGCGAGCAATTCCTTTTCTGTAACAGTATAGTTTAGCTCAATACCTTGAAGGTTCTTGCTGATAAAATAGATAGCATACTCAATTGAATTTTATTTTTGACTTAAGACTACCCCTATACCAAAATCAGAGGCATCAGCATGTATGTGAAAAGGAAAATTCTATTTTGGACCTTGAAGAACAGGGGCTTTAGTAAGCAAGTCCTTTAGTTGTAGGAAGGATTTTTCACAGGCCTCTGTCCACTCGAATTGAGAATTCTTAGTTAATAGGGCATAAAGTAGACTGGCAATTTTACTGAAATCTTTTAGAAACCTTCTATAATATTCTGCATGACCAAGGAAGCTTCTGACATCCTTTTATTTTGCAGGAGTTTGTAAATTCAGAATAACTTCAATTTTAGCAGGGTCAACTTGAATTCCATTCTTGGAAATATGATGGCCTAGAACAATACCTTCTTCCATCATTAGAGAACACTTTTCACTGTTTAGAGACAAATTTTTCTCTCTGCACCTTTTCAATAATTTTTCTAAATTCACAGTGCTTCTTCAAATGTGACTCTATAGGTAGTGAAATCATCCATATAAATCTTCATACAGTCATGAGATATATCAGCAAAGATACTAATTACTACTCTCTGAAATGTTGTTGGCACATTGAATAGACCAAAAGGAAAGACCGAGTAAGAAAATGTTCCCCATGGACAGGTAAAAGTGGTCTTATCTTGATCTTCAGGGACAATTTTTATCTAATTGTACCCACTGTAACCATCCAAAAAGGAAAAATATCTTTTGCCAAACAGTGAGTCTAGTACTTGGTCTACAAATGGTAGTGGAAAGTGATCTTTTTTAGTGGCAGTGTTCAACTCTCTGTAATCTACACACTCTCCATTTTCCACCTTTCTTAGGGACAATAACTAATGGAGAAACCCACTGACTGTCAGAGATTGGGTAAATAAAACCAGCATCAAACAACTTTTGAAGCTCATTTTTAACTATTTCTCTAAGTGTTGGATTTACTCTTCTTTGAGGCTGCCTAACTGGTAGACAATCTTCTTTGATATAGATCCTGTGAGTACAAATTCGAGGATATATTCCTTGCATGTCCCCATATTCCCATGCAAAAGCTTTATGCTAATCTTGTAGCATTTTTAATAAGACAGCCTGTTGGGATTGTGACAGCTTGCTACTGATACTCAAATAGTGACCTAAAGACAATTCTATCTACTTAGTGAGCTTACTCATAGAATCTACAGGTAATGTTTGTACCTCTTGTGGAAGCAAGTTACAAAAAATTGCAGAAAGTTTAGGCAGTGAACTCTCAGAATTTAGTTGTTGCAAGAAACATTGTAGATGGCTACTATTTGGATCAGATGAACTACCCGTATTAGAGTTAAACTGCAGAATTTGAAAAATCAAGGCATCCTCATTCTGAAGTTGTGAGAATAGATCATTTTGAAGCATCATTAATTGAACCAACGAATTGGCTTCTTTAGTTTCTTCCCTCACATCTGGGCAAATAGGTTGGGACAAATCTGGTTGAGGTCTAGCAGGCGGATACAAAGCCAATTTTTTTGTGGACTATCCATCAGAAATGGTCATATCTCTAGAACAACATCCTATAAAAGTATCAGCAGTGGCTAACCATGGTCTACCAAGGATAACTAGATACCCTCCTAAAGTTTCCTTAACTGATAATATTGTGAAATCAGCTGGATACTCCCAAGATTCAAGAGTGAAAATTACATCTTCCACCATGCCATCAAGTTTAACTGTGGAGCTATCTGCAAGCTGCAGAACTGTAGGTGTAGACCTAATGTTTAGAATTTTCAAGGAGTCCATAGTATGCTTTGTCATAACATTAATGGCAGTACCTAAGTCAATCAAAATATTTTTTCCAATTTGGCCATTTGTATGTATTTGCACTACAACACTTCTAGGGTCAATGTACTTTGGAATGACTACATTTCCCAACATTATATCAGCCAATTTCCTTAAGACATGAATTTTTTGGGGATCCTTTTTCTTTCATCCAGGCTTCTTCAAACATGCCTCTTTAACAGCTTTTCCAAAAATGGGAACATCTTTAATAGCCTGAAATAAAGGGATTTGAATTTGTACATTCTTGAGCTGATCCAAAATGTCAAAAGTGGGTTCTTCCATGGATTTAAATGCAGTACCTTGCAACCTCTGAGCAAAAGGAGGTTTGTCTTGACTTTGTAAAACAGGCTCCTTAGAAACCATATTAGTTATAGGCATATGCTCAGTGAGAACATTAGGTACAATAGATACTTCAAGGGGAGAATCAGGCATTTCAGTAATTAGAGGCAGTTTTGGAGCAGGTAGAATGGTTCCAGACCTCAAATGGATATCATTAATATTTAAGGAATAAGCTTGATATTGGTTGGCTTCAGCAAGATACATGGGCTAATGTGGCTGCTGCTATTGCTTATTATTAGGATTTGGCAATGGATGGGCAGGCATAGGCGTTTGTTTTGGAGGGCCAGTATTTGTGGCAGTTGTTGCAGGAGGTGGCATGAGGGCCCGTGGTTGTGGCTGTGGAAGCTGTAGGAACCTAAGGGACTGGTTTTGCCATTGTTGAGGACTTCTCCATTAAGGATTCTACTGCCAATTACCTGGGGGTGGGGTCCATTATCCTTGTGGCTGTTGCCAACCTCCTTGAGGAGATTGCCATTGAGGGGTCTGATAATTAGGCCAACTTGGTTGAGATGTATTCCAAGGTGGTGGTGGTCCATATGTAGGTTGCCATTGGTTATTATAGCCAGAATAACGATTACCAAAAGTCGAAGGATCTTGAGGCATACCTTGTCTTTGAGCCGATGGTTTCCTTTGTGCAACAAAGAACACTTGATCATCATCACCTTCTATTGGCTTAAAGTCAGTAGGTAATTGCTTAGCTTCCAGATTAGCCACCATCTTGCATCTGTAGTCACGTTTCTTCTTTCTACAGTATGGATAGAACTCATCCAAAACTGCCTTGGCTTTCTCATGTTTCTTCCGAGCTTGCATAGTGTCTAGTTGTGTAGCCATATTATTGATGATATCCTGCTTGAAATTATACAGCAAATTTGTTATCTCCATCCGAGAAACTCCACCAGAAGAAGTCTTCCCCACTGTAGCATGATGACCTCAACCTTTCTTAACTATTGCTCGAGAGTAGTTAAGACATATTTTCTTTATATCATCCCAAAGAAATTGAGTTATATCACTTCCTCCCATCAGGTCTAGGGCATCTATATAAGCATCACTGATTCCCCTTAAAAAGAGTAGTTTCTGAGAGTCCTCATTGAGAGTATGGTTTGATTTCCTTTTCAGGGAAAATAAGAATCTTGAGATATAATATTCCAAACTTTCATCCTCCTTCTGCTAAATTCTAAATATGTCATCACCTTTACTAACACTCTTACAATATTCTTTATATTTCTCAAGGAATTTTGTTTGCATGGCTGCCCAACTATCAACAACACCTCTTCCCAAACTCATGAACCATCTGAGAGCTCCCTCCTTCAAGGTGGAAGGAAACAAATTCAGTTTGTGAGCATCTAAATTGTAGTCATAACTATGACAAAGGACATCAAACTCAAACAAAAAAGTTTATGGGTCCTCCGTAACTAGGCCATAGAACTTGGGAAGCAATGAAGGAATATTTTTAAGATTGTCAGTATCTCACTAGGGAACGATGGGAAACTCAAAAGCAGGGGGTGGATTAGGTGGATTATTTGTCATATTTGCATGCTGGAATAGCAAAGCAAATGGATTTTCCTTAGGTTCTTTGTCAGCTGGGTTAAATGGTAGTTCAACAAATAGGTTTTCAGGGAGGAACCTTCCTAGTGCGTCTCTTCTTCTTCTATGCATACAATAGAATAGGTGGTATTAAAAAGAACTTGAAAATACTTATCAACTGACTAAACTACTACTAATAATGACTATAGCAAGTTCTTAGATTGACACCATCCCCAACAGCGGCGCCAAAAATGGTGCCGCCCACAAAAGGATATGAAAATCACAGTAAAACTTTTCCTAGGAATTGGATATTCTAGCAGGTGACTAATATCTCTTTATGGACGTTCATTTACTTGTCAAACCAGGGAACATATACTTTGAATGGTGCAACACAATATATGCACTAAGAACTAGTTTCAGTCACAACTTAACAAAAATAAATACTTGGAAGGAATTATATCTACGCTATAGAAAGGTAATGCAAAGTTCTTTTAACTCAACCATGATTTGACTAAAACAGAAACCATAACAGCTATGACTGAAACACAAATTATGACTAGCCTTATGCTACAAGAATAGGCACAAGGATGGATTTCCCATGCTACTGGAGCAATACAAGACTGAGTTTGTATGAAAACTTCAAAGATGAAAGCTAATTGATGATCAACAGAAAAGAACAGCTAACTAACTAGCTATAGATACTTACTAAGTGGGCCCCCTTAGCAAGCATCTACTGATTATGCAAGTGCTAAACTCATACTTCATCAAACTTTATTCATGAAAATAGAATGGTATACATTGCTTTGTTGATATGGAAACTAACAACAAACTCTATCTCTTGTCATACAGATTCTGCTTTTCATTATTATCATACTGACTCTTACATGATATCTACTATCTCTCTATCACTATGCTGCTATCTTACTTCTAACTATCATCTCCTTCTCCCCTCGCATAGGAGGAGAACATTATTTTAAAATCAGGAGAACAACTAACTAACTAACCCTATCAAAGAAAGATGTGGAAGTAAAGTGTATCCCAGAATCAAGGAACAAACTTCATAAATGAATTTATCTATTCAACCTGATCCAGAGAGAATCTAGCACTCCACTCTTTCTAGATTGACTGTCATTAAAAATATTTCCCAATGGTTCCGGTCAAAGAGTCTTCACAAGAGCTTCCTCGAAGTCGTGTAGGAAATAGACTTTACTGTAATGCCAAGATCGGCTGTGCTTGACTCGATCATACTTTTTTCAACAACCTGTGCAACACAAGGTAACAAATGCGAAAGAAAAGGCGCATGGCACATACACAATATTTGTTCATTAATCACATATTTAAATCTATTTCATCATTAAAAAACTATATGCGATATACCAGTCATTTAGGGAGTCAACGGGGTAATAAATGTAGTCAAGACAACACAATAGGCTGCAGGAATAAGAAAATATTTTGCTACAGGATACCCTAATAAAAGGTTTGAAAATAGTTTTAAACAACCACGAATAACAAAAGTAAAGGCATTACAAGTTCATCATAATATCCAAACTATGAACACATTTTGGGCTCATCAAGTGGAATCACAAAAGCTACAGGCTCCCCCCCATCTCTCATTTCCCTTGAACTAGTCATGGTCTGTTGGCAAGCCTACCAGCCCAAGACAAGGACCATCATTGACAAAGATGGGAATATTCTCGCTAATATGTCAGCCAAAGGAATCACGAAAGCTTTTGATATTCCTACCTTTGGGGAAATGGAAGTGCCCATGATGGGGGAGGGGAAGGAAACTTGGGATGAAGACCTAATGGGTTGCAAAAGGTTGATAAACCAATTATGGCTCAAGGAGAAAAGAGGTAGTGCTACAAAGCTGCCTTAGGAACTCTTTTGCAATGATTTTCATGAAGATTAGCATGACCTAGTCACCATGTTGAGTTGAGTAAAGGGTTTTCCTTCTGCCACATTTTTTCAAGAATGGATGGTGTACTTTGTTGAAAAAATTCTCTATGGGAATGAAGATGTCACTACGAAAGCCTCATTCTACTGGGGACACATCATTAGCAATTGCTTCCATGAGCAATTTATGAATGTAAATAAGAGCTCCAAATTCTACATGACCTTCTATCTAGTCTATTCACTGGCAGAACAAAGGCAACATATTAGACTATTTGTGATGCCTAAAAAGGAGCCAGGCTGGAGATTGAAATATTATGACCGATATCCCCAGCTCCAATTCAAAAACTTTAAGAAGGAATACTGAAGGGTTAATAACGCCTTTATTGGTCACATTATCTGATTGATCAGAGGGAATTTTGAGAGGAGGGTCTCTCACACTGCATGGGAATTCCTAAAGTAGTACGCTTTCATGTTCCTACAATTTCCAAAATTCACCTACATTTGCACCAGGGTTTCACTAAAAGACCAAACAAGCTACCTTGGTAGCCCAATGACCAGATTATACTATTGGAACTCTCTCAGTAGCTGTAGCATGTGCACACCATCCTCAACAACAAACATTTGGCAGGGATCTCTTATCCCTTGAATTTCGGTCATGGCATGTATAAATTGGAAAGTTCTTAATGTGATGGCAACTTAGAAAAGGAACTAGTAGAATACCACTTTCAACTACACATTGCTTGTCCACCGGTGGACCTATATGGGAACATGAGAAAAGTTTTGGGACTAGATGTAGACACGCAAAATTAACATTGTGCATTCAATTAGATTCATTCATTAACTAAATTCGATTTCACATTAGTTCCATGCATCAATTAATCAGGTTCACTTCATCCATTTATTAAATAACGTCATTTCCTATGGTCATTTATTTAAAATCAAATAAACATTATCATCAACCTTTTTAATCAAATAAATCAAACATTTATCATAATGCATTTCCATCCTTTCTGATTTAAATAAATCAAACATCTAAGTCATAAAAGGTCAAACATCCTAATCATCATCCTAGCTAATTAATCCTGATTAAATGCTAATCCTCACCACTTGCATCCTCAAGATATCTCCACTTGCACAAATAAATTGATCAATTTATTGATTTATTAAAACCCTCATTTTTAGTCAACATGGCCCTCAAATTTGAAAAATATGACAAGTTGATTTATCCCTCCAACATAGCATTTATTGCTCTTTTTTCTTGTCCCCCTCTCTAAATTTATTGCAAAATTTGAATTCAAATTCTCCCTCTCATGGGCACTCTTCCCAAATCTTGTATACCCATTGACCACTCACCACTTGACAAGTGTCTTCCTCTCATTCGTCCAATCTTAGTCCCACATCCTCCATGTTTGGCACTCTGAGTATTTGAAAATCCTTAAATAGAGGCTTCATCCTCAAGCAAATCCTCCATCATCTACAACTTTTATGCAAGGTTACTCTCTTGATTTGAGAACTCATCTTGCTCCTCATCTCCATTGCATTTCATCATTTTGGCTTCTTAGCAAGGGTTGGGAAATGGTCACTAGCACATGTGACACCAATCCACTATGGAATAGGTAACTTGTGGTTACCTTCATAATGCATTTAGTTTTCTTTGATCCTTTGTTGTATTTTTGAAGCATTTGCAAGGTATTTCATAGGAGTGTCTACCTCATCTAATGATCAAATCAACATACATCAAGAGCCACTCTTTAGTGATCTATTTCAAGGAGTGTTAGGATTATTGATCCTATTGACATAATGCACAATCCATTCACCTATGATCATGTTGAAAATGTCTATACATCGCCTTATGTGTTAGAGGAAATAACTCAAGAATTTATTCCAAAGCATGATCAATGTCTTTCACCAAGGTCTAGCAATGGTCCTTTCCAAGACATGATAACACCCTTTGATCTCATGGTTACAAATGCCGAAAGAACCCTCAACTCAACACTTGATCTAAGTCCACTCAAAGATCAAGAGGATATCGAACCACTTCTCATGACTATTGATGATGTTCAAGTACCCTTTGTAAGCAATCCATCCTTTGAAACCGACCCTTGTCAAGAACTTGATCCAAAGCATGTCGAAAGGAACTCTGAAATAAATCAAGGTCAAGAATTTGTATCTACAAGATACTACAATGATCTAATGGACACTCTCCTATCTATGTAGGATGATCATATCCACATAGAACATACTCCTCCATCTACCCATGAGATGCTTTCTTTGGATGGAAACATAGATGATCGTCATTCAGAACAGGATCCCTTTATTCCTAACATTGCTACACAAAAAGAGTAGGTTATCGATTCCTACAATCAAACTGAGTTGTCAACAGTAGGATCAAATATGTCCCAAACTCAGATTGAGGACATCATGAATAAAGATATCCAACATTATCTGGTCAAGAAAACAAGTTAGGCTGAACATCCAAAGTTAGCAAAGCAACCAACTGAAACAATGTCATCTACAGTGGTCATTCGTTAGAGCACATTTACTGAACAAGACATCTCAAAACAAGCAGAATCAAGGAGTGAAGGTGCTACTACCACCATACTAGGGGCAACTTTGTCTCAAGAAAACATCAACATAGGGAGCATGAAGAATCCTTATGATGAAACCAATGTCAATACTACAACCAACCATGTCATAAATATTCATCCACCCATCACCCCATCCATGAATTGGGACCAACATTAAAGGAAATATTTGAATCAAAGTATGAAGAACGTTATCAAAGAAAAAGAAGCTAAAAAGCATAATGGACAAATCAAATACATATGGATACCAAAGAATACAAAAAAAGATTATCCCTACCAAACTCCATTAGTCAAAGAAACTATGGGGAAAAATAAAAAAGGAAAAAATATCCATCAAAGATGTCCACAAAAGAAAAATAGGCTTTTCAAGCAACGTACAAAGTGTATCAAGCAGTTGGTCCTAATTCCATGCACTCTTTCGTATCCATCCATGATTGTTCATCTTCCCATTTTTGGAGAGTCATAAATTCTAAGTTGTCAACCAATCCATCTTTTATGATCCCTAAACACACTTCATCCATTCCTCCACACATGATATCCAATTCTCACATTGATCATGTATTGGCAATGACCCTTCATTATAATGATTCTGAAGGAACTCTATCACGATGTACGCACAGAGATAGAGTTAACTCCGGTATCAACAAAGGAGATCAAGAATCCAAAAAGTTGCATTCAAGTGCACGTATCTTAGCAAAGCAACTTCTTCAAGTAGGATACCGATGGCACATTATGACAGTAAAGAGAAAAAAATTGTCCTCTAGTGAAAACTGCATGAGCAGCGCTTTGGGCAAGACTATGATGAAAACCTGGCAAATAGGCGTCATGTGTGGAATAGAGCATCTACATACGCCACTTCACGTAAAATCATCTCATCATATCCATAATAAATCGAGCATTCCATTCATCTTATCCATAATCAATCCATTCATCCATACACCATTTATCTAATCCATCATCATCCATCTGCATCCATAGTCTGAGTTATGTTGATCTTGATGAAAGTTTGGGGCACACTTTATGCTCGCTTATGGTAAACATCTTGACATGGGTCATTTTCATCGATCTTATGCTATCCAACGTTATCTGAGCCATGAAGCATTATCCAAATGAGCATTCCTTATATGAACATTGTATCCTATGGCAAGATAGTTCTTGGCATCCTTTGCATGCTTACTATATCCATCCATCCATACACTTATCCAAGCACCCACCCATCGCATTCCATACATTGCTAGACACTAGGGGAAAATATTTACATCTTTCTTTGAGAATAAATATTGATCTATATCCTTCACCTTATGTGGTGGTATTAACATTGGAAAACCTAAAACCAAATTGGTCAAAGCATTCGTTATCTAGAGTACAAATCACTAGCCCATGGCATATTTTGACGAGAACATGTTCTTTATCAATGCTTCATCTTTCATCAAACATCAATCAAAACAATCAATATCAGTCGCATCTAACACACCCTTCAAATTTCACATCAAATCATTCAAACAAATTTTGTTCCCAAATCAAGCTTTGTCAATCATGATCAATCAGATCCAATCAAGAAATCATCAGGATATTATTGTGTTGCTTAACACTATCCTTGCATTGTTGTGCATCCTCAACAATGTTATCATCATCGGTCTAGATCAAATCATCATCAACCCATCATCATCTCAGGATATCATTCCAAATCATTGTGTTGCTTAACACTATCCTTGCATTGTTGTGCATCCTCAACAATGTTATCATCATCAAATTCCTGATCAATCAAATCCTTGCATTGTTGTGTATCCTTAACAATGTTATCATCATCATCATCAATTCATTGATTCAATCAAATCAACCTTAGGTTGGTATTCAAAAGAATCTCAAATAGAGCACTGGTATCATCACACATATCCATATCCAAATCATCAAAATCATTTGAAAATCCAAAAACATTCAAAAATCTAGGAAAATCCAAAAACATCCAAAATATCGAAAAATCCAAGAACACTCAAAAAAGTCAGAAAACATAAAAAACATGGAATCCAAACTATGTCATCTCTGAGCTTAAATGTAGGAAAGGCTAATCTTTGATCATCCCCTGAGACATCAAAACCAAAAAAAAAAAAACATCAAAATCCAAAAAACATTTGAAAAATCAAAAATCCAAAAACATTCAAAAAAATCCAAAATCCAAAAACAGCCTCAAAACATTTCAAAATGTCAAAACATCCAAATATTTGAAAAAATCCATCCATCTCATCCTGCTTGCACCCACAATAATCAATCATCCATAATAAACTAATCGTCACCTTCATCCTTTGGCAAAACACAAACTGAAACAATCATAGCAATCAACAAAAGCAAGCTTCAATCACAAAATCAAAATTGAAACAACAAACCTCTAAAACAAAATAAAAATCTTGATCATTTTTAGACGTGTTAGTCAACCTTATATCAACAGCCTATCAATCAACTTATCAAATCATCATCATCCTATGCAATGCATGTCCTAGGATATATCGTTCCAACAATGGGCATCATTTTGTATATCACTTTGGATTCTTATCCTATCAAAACAAATCCCTTTGGATGAAGGTATGAAGAACATTGGCTTGTTTGCGTACTTGATCTTTTCTTTTGATTTATCTTATTGTGCTCATTCCAAGGACCTCTCGATGGTATCCGAACGAAGGATTTAGAGAGATAGGAATGGGGCAATGATCATTATCTTTTGTCTGTTGTGCTTGTTGGACGTTCTTGTAAAATAATTTGGAAAATACTTGCTTTGTTAGGTATGTCCTAGCAAGGTTTTTGTATGTCAAGTGTGAACAATAATACTCCTATCTGTTTGTCAAGCAAATTCCATCACACTAGGTACAATTCCATCCTAGTTCTTTATACCTTGATGCATCATATCTACATGTGTAATCAAAGATAAGGTAAGTAGCCCTTTTAAAATCCCAATCCTTGATAAGAAAATCATCATCATTTATCATCATCATCATCTCTAATAAAGTCTTGTCAGATCATGGACTTGTTGGATCCTCTTGTCATCATCTCACTTCTACATTAACATCCATCATGAATAGTCCATCATGCATCCATCCATCCTACATCCATCCTACATCCATGATGCATCCATCTTGCATCCACAAAACTATCAACATACCACATATCATCCATATCATACATCATAGGAAACATCAATCATTTCACATGCGTTGCATAATCATCATCATAATATAGATCTGTTAGTCTAAGCATCTCATAAATCATCCATCTCATCCATCATCACATCATATCATCATTTAAGTTGTTTAGGATAATATAGATCTATTATTCTAAGCATATTAAATCATCTCATTTGCATCATCATCCATAACCATCCATTTTGAACCTCTTTATCGTGATATCGGCACTCAAATAGAATATTTTTGCTTGATCTCTCGAGAGGGCAATGTACCAGTGTACTTTCCATTGGGGCATCCAAAAAATTAGAATTTTTTTGATTTTGATCGTGGCAAGTTTATTCTTTGAACCAATGCAACACGTGCATTGCTTCAAAGAGAGGCAAAATGTAGACATGCAAAATTAACATTGTGCATTCAATTAGATTCATTCATTAACTAAACTAGATTTCACATTAGGTCCATTCATCAATTAATCAGGTTCACTTCATCCATTTATTAAATAACCTCATTTCCTAAGGTCATTTGTTTAAAATCAAATAAACATTATCATCAACCTTTTTAATCAAATAAATCAAACATCCATCATAATGCATTTCCATCCTTTCTGATTTAAATAAATCAAATATCTAAGTCATAAAAGGTAAAACATCCTAATCATCATGCTAGCTAATTAATCTTGATTAAATGGTAATCCTCACCACATGCATCCTCTAGATATCTCCACTTGCACAAATAAATCAATTTATTGATTTATTAAAACCATCATTTTTAGTCATCATGGCCCTCAAATTTGAAAAACATGACAAGTTGATTTGTCCCTCCAACATAGCATTTATTGCTCTTTTTTCTTGTCCCCCTCTCTAAATTTATTGCAAAATTTGAATTCAAATTCTCCCTCTCATGGGCACTCTTCCCAAATATTGCACATCCATTGACCACTCACCACTTGACAAGTATCTTCCTCTCATTTGTCCAATCTTAGTCCCACATCCTCCATGTTTGGCACTCTTAGCATTTGAAAATCCTTAAATAGAGGCTTCATCCTCAAGCAAATCCTCCATCATCTACAACTTTTATGAAAGGTTACTCTCTTGGTTTGAGAACTAATCTTGTTCACAACTCCACAACTCCACAATATTTATGCAAAGTCATTCTCTTCACATGGAGAACTGATTTTTCCCATTGAATCCTTATCACTAAACTTATCAAGGATTGGGAAAGGGATTCTTTCCACATCAAAGAAGCACCAATCCACTATGGGATAGATATGTATCTTATTTCTTTCATGCTTTTAATTTAGTTTGATTTTCTATCATGTTTAGGAAAAATTTTACATTATTTCATAGGAGTATTTAGCAAATTTGTATGCAGTTACCTTCTTTATGGAGTTTAGGATGTTTGCAGATTTGAGGGATGCTCACACTAGAGTATTTCCACTTGCATCATGTTGAGGATTTATGAGCAAACTGGAAGGATGACAAAGAGGTGCATACCAAGAACTACATGAGAATGACTATATACTCTGTAAGGAGGGTGCAACTATTCCCTATACTAGATCAAGTTGAGGAAGATGAAAGCATAGTTATCGATCCCAAGTATAATGCATTCTCCAGCTTACCACTGGTCTCAATTGATTGGGATGAATAGGAGGTCGATGACCTCGATATCATAACCAAACCCATTGTGGCCTAGACTGAAGAATGGGCTAAAAGACAAGTGGCCTAGCTAAAGCAACAAGGGGTGGTCCTAACATATGAAGGGCTAAAGAGTGAGCCTAGTACCACTAAGGATGTCATTGCCACAACTTCAACAGGTAGGACATCCAAATCTCCTCCACTCACCAGGTCAAAAAATAAGAAAGGGATCGAAATGGAGCAATCTTGAAATCCCAAAGTGTACACCAGAAAGGATTTAGGGGGCCGACCTTCCAAGAGACCCAGACAAACAAGAATTGTTGCAAAACAACTCACATTTTAGGAAGGTGAGGAAGCTAGAACGGATTAGCCAGAACTTCTTCTGACTCCTGCTGTCTCGACCACCTTGACATCTTTCTCCCAAGCAATGATCACCATGTTGCTTGCTACAGTGGATATATCAGTCCATCTCGTACCTTCCCCCTGACTAGGCCCATAATAATGCTTGACTTTTCCTCTGCCGTGACTACTCCACCTTCCTCTGCCACCATGTCACCTACTACATCCCTCCCTCTAGTAGTGGTGACAGTGCCAATGCCTACACTGGCATTACTAGAGGCTTTCTTGTAGCATATGCAAAATATCCCCTCTAAACTCTCCCAGATCTTCATGGACCCCACCATTCAGACTGCCTTAGCATGGGTTCTCACCACTAGTGTGCCCTCACAACCTCCCATGACCCACCAACAATGGAGGCCACAATGTAATTTCTGAGGAGTGGGAGAAATGAGAATAAGAAGCCTTAAAGGCAAGTGAAGAGGAGGCCGACAAGTACCATGAACACCCAGAGTATGAATATTGACAAATTGATAGGGTGGCCTATGATGAGGAGGAGGACGCCGATGGTAAGGTCATCATACAAAATTTTGATGATGATCTTGAGGAAGAAATGGCTAGGTAGCTGAAACAGAATGAGGAAGAAACAAAAAGGTCACCTCCTAGAGAAGGGCAGGAGGGCGAAAGGACAACAGAAAATGTAGAAATTATTGTTAGGGAAAGAAAACTAGAGATTATGCCACTTCCTCCTAGAGGAGAAGAGGATATAGAAGAAGAAAAGCCTGAGTAGTACATGCACAAGGACAAATAGATTGGAGAAATAAAGGAGAGGAAATTGAGACAGAAGAAAGTCCCCAAGAGAGATCGAATATTAGGCCTCTCATCAAACTCCTCACATTCATCCAGGACTCTGACGAAGAAGAGGGAGACAACACGAAAATGAAAGAAGGGACTACCATAGGCGAACAAATGGAGGTCTGAGCAGGGGAGGGTGAAAGTAATTAGGATTCACCAAAAGGATAGTTTGCCATGCCTAAATGGCTAGAGAGGAATCTTGAGAAGAAGACTCTTGTTCCTAAGGATCAGAGAGTGAGGCTAGAGGCTATCCTAGCTCGAGCACAAATCTCAGCCAGGAAGGAGAAGAAGCCCAAAATTAGATCCAAGGTAACAATGGATGCTTCTTGGTCCCAAACCGTACAGATAGCAACATCCATGGTAGGTTAGGAGGGTGTAAGCTATAATGTTTCCGCCATTAATTTGGGAACAACTACCGAGAGTAGAAGGTGGGGCATCTTGAAGAATCAGTACCCACAGTGGTGTACCTGATATGACAGGACAAGGTATCGAAGGATGAACTTAAAGCATAGGTGGCCACCTTGACAGATTACATCCAACAATGGTCTTTAGTGGATGAAATGCCTACCACATCTGCAGCTCCACCCCAACTGTTGTCCAAAGAAAAAATTGACAAATTAAAGAAAGAAAGATCTTGGACAAGACTACAAAGAGCTAGTTCTGACAAGTCCTCTATATCGAGAACATGGGTATTAGCTGGGCTATTCGAACAACCAACAAATTCTTGCATCTATAGCAATCTCTGGAGAGCATGAGCAAGCTCTACACTGACTTCCCTGCAACATATGATTCCACCTATCCTAAGATTGAGGCCATCCTTCGGTTACCAAAGGCCAAATGGGAAAAGGAGCTCGCATTCAAAGGAAATGATCACTGGCTAGTAGACACATGGAGGTGGGATTTCGATAACAAAAGGGAGAGGTTGGAATAAATAATGAATAAAGTGGCTCTAGACATCAAATGGGTCAAGGAAATTAGGGTAGACTATGCCCAATATCTGAAGCTGATGACAGAGTATGACATGCCCGCAGTGCAGATGGATCCAGAGGAAATAAAACCTTATTTTTAGAAGAGGATGGAGGACGAGATGTCCAATGAGGTAACTATAGATTTCATGAGTTTTTCCACTTGTGTCTTCACCCAGTTGGAACTGTTCGGAGATCAAGCCACAAAGTATGACGAAGACTGGAAGAAGCTTGAGGACAACTCGAAAGAATGGAGTTATCAGATGCTGCAGTCCGAGATAATAGAAGTTGACAAACTCCAGCCAGTGATTCTGAAATTCATGAAATATGAAGCTTTGAAGTAGTAGGGTAGCCCTATTATTAGTGAAGAGCTCCAAAAGGAATAGCTATAGTAGAAAGAGCAGTCAACAAAAGACAAAATACTACAGTGTTGTCACTAGAGGACGAAATAGGGAAAAGACAAAAATGTAATTTTAAATTGTAATATATTTGGGGGTAGGTGAAACCCTATTTTGTAATGAATCTTGGCAACACAATGAAAATCAATCTTGGCCATTCATTTAGCTTTCTGAATACTGTAAATAGGGGGTCTCCTCTCATTTCCAAAAGAGAGTTGAGTTGTTGTAAAGGCATGCTGCTGAAATTTATAATGAAAATATATTGACTTGGTGTATTTTCTGATTTCTCCACATGTTTGATGGTTCAATCTCCATTGTTAGATGCTTTAGTTAGATTTATATTACTTTTTTAGTTAGATTCAAAGTGCTTAGATAGAATTTAGTCATGTTGTTCTGTGATTGTAGAAATTTTTGCTATGTTGATGCCTTCCAACTCATACTTTTTGTTGTCTGTTGCTAGTAAATGGCCTTGCAAAGTTATTATTGGCTGAAATTTGAGGCTGCTCTTTAAATATTTATCTTTATCCATGCATGTAAATGGTGGATGAATGGTAAAATATCTGTAGACCTTTGAAGATAGCATAGATTTCACGATACTGTAGACTTCTTGGTTAAGTGGAATTCTATTTGAGGGGAGCTTTCCATAGCAGAACCTCCATGATCATTGTTCACAATTAGTTGTAGATGCAAGAAACTTCTCTCTTCCCTAGTTTGTTTCCTTTGTTTTAAGAAATAGTCCATGCTAAGGTTCATTGCACATTGTAAAGCCAAACTTAAAGAAGACATTGAAGTTTCAGATTTTTGTTTCAACCTACAACAAAGTGCATTTCAACTTCCACCTTAGAAACTTCATATTCTAGGATCCACCTCATATCCAACTACATAAGTCTGCCCTATGATTGCCAAAAATATCACATCAACATCAACTAAGGAGTTTAATGCAAGTCAATACCTAACACCCGAGAGACCTTGGGGGGATTTTCAGCAACTTCTTGTTGGAAAATTTCCTTTCAAGAGAGGTACTGCACATCTGCATTACCTATGTTGAGAAGTGCATAAAAACACCCATGAATAGATGTATCCACATTATTCTTCCTCCAAGTCATTATATCACAACCTTTCACATGAATCTATTAGGACTCAACCACCACTGACAATTCCAAAACATAATCCTAAAGGAAACATATCAAGATTTGTTGCTCGACTTCATATTTATATGTCACATTAGGATAGGTGGGATGGTGGCCATGAAAGTATGTTAGTAGAAATGAATATCACATAACATGACTATGCAAATATTAGAACCAAATATTTTTGATGTAGGGGCTCTCTTACACTTCTTTGGTTTTGCACCTAAAAGGAGAGAGGTAGCAAAAATATTAATGGCTCACTCAATAAAAAACCCTTGAGATTCCAATGAAAGATAGATTGAAATCTAACAAAGGGGTTTGACCTAAATGCTGAAAACTAATAAAAGAGATTAACTAGTAACATGTAAAACTTAGAAAATGCAAGATGTTTGAAAACAAGTTGTGATATGCAAAAAGACCTTGAAATGCAAGGAGAATGTAACAAAAAACTATGAGATTGAAAGTTTGCCTCTTGAAAATGGAGAAAGATGGAATAGAGCTCTCAAATCTTAAAATTGCTACTTTTGAGGCCAATTGGGACTCATACGGCAAGTTGGGCGACTTCGTATTGCTTTAGGAAGACTTTGCCAAAACATGTTTCAGACAAATGGGTACTTAGAACTATAAAAATCATATTTAAGCTCAGGTAGTAGGACTCATTCGCCACTAATGGTGAATCAGACCACTTCAAGATTTCTAGAAATTCAAAAGTGGAAACTATAGCTCTTGATACAAATCTAGTTTTGAAACTTTCATTCAACCTGTAGGTGTTCTCCAAGCTTCTCTTAGGGCTTTGACAACTTTGAATAGCTTTTATAAGTTTTTGAAAAAAATTCCAGTCTTACTCTTTAACAAATCTATAACTTAAACCTACAAATCACGTGCAAAGAGAGGGAAAAATTGTTGGAGGGTTAGTGAATAGGGGTTTTCCTTGGTCAAACCTAGGGTTGGTAATTAAAAAATTGAAAATGAAATGAAATATAAAAATAGAATGATGAATGAACAAAGATAATTCTATAACTAACCAAACTCTTGCAGTAGAATGTTGCAGACATGCAAGTAATAGCTCCAATGGATGTAGACTTGAAGATGTTTGAAAATGCTTAGAATTATTAAATGATTGATTAATTATTTGATTGAGTGATTGGGGGGGAATGAGTAGAAAAACCTTATATTTATACTTGATTACACAATAATTCCTGAAAATACAACATCACATGTTGACCTTAGATCTTAGAAAATAAAAACCCACCAGAAATTTGAAATAATTTTGAGTTTTATGGAAAAGGGGAATCATTGACCCCTAATGGAAAATGGGTCCCACCTAAGGTATTTTATGTGGGTTTTAGAAGTTTGATATTTTAAATGATGCTTATCTAGATTATTTTTGAAAATACACTTAAGGTCTGTAAGTGTAAAATGGGTCCAATTATTAATGACAAGCCTAGAAAAGTGTGAAATTTTGTTACAACACTTTACAACACTGTGAAATAAGCCTTGGTAAGTGATAAAAGGAGGATATTTAGGTGAAATATATTAATAAGATCCTAGAAAAGTGTGAAGTTGTGTTACAACACTTCATAACACTTTTGCAAGGCATCGTAAAATTCTTATCAATTCATAAGGGCCCAAGACCTAATATGAATGTGTTGACCACATTACAACACTAAATCAAGGAAAAACTAAGCAAAAATCCACATGAAGGACCCAAATGAGTGTGAAAATGTCCAAATATCCATTTTTCTATGCTAAATTTAGCCCCCACTTTAGTGAGGGATGAACTTGCTTCAAAATCACACTAAAGTAGCCAAACACACACATCAAGAGGGATCTAATTGTACCCATGCTAGTAAGATGAGACAAATACAATCAAGAGGGGTGATCAAGCACCTAGCATCAAGATCCCATAGCAAACTCAACATAAGCAAAAAGGAACACACATGAAAATTATGTAAAGAGTAGTGAGAAGACTGATCATAGATTGCCAAAGATGAAAGGGAGAAAAGGAAAGAAAGAAAAATAAAAGAGAGAATCAGATCAATCTTTGATTTTTTTTCCATCCTGATGTGGATTAGATCTAGGCTATTTGTCCAAAAAACACATACTCACTCTGACGTGACAAAACTCATGGTTGTTCGTTCATGGGTGATAAGTCCTAGAAGGTGAGAAACATACACTCATGGCTAGTATGCACTCACATTCACACATGTGGCTATGGGGAAAGTCATGCCTCATAATGGGCTTCCCGCTCAACCATACCAAAGTTATACCTCTTGATAACTTTAATAAGGTGCCACAAAAGAAGATGAATTTTTGAGCTTCATGAGACAAGCAAAAACTTTGTATGCTTGGAGCTCATGAACAAATGCCATGTAAAAAATTCAAAATGCAACATGCAAATAATGTTCAAAGAATTCTTTCTTAGTTTGTGCAAGGTCTTTAACTTATGGAACACTTTGCCTAATGTCTCTAAGAGAGGACCGATTAGATAATAGAAGATTCACAACTTAGGGGATGCAATGTGTCACATCAAGGAACTAAGAGGAATGTAATATGCTAAGATAGATCACACTCATGAAGAAATGAACACCTAATGTCCTCCACAAAGCCACAAATGCATCATATGAAGTAAGAAGGTTGCACTAAGAACCAAGAAAAGGAAAAATGTAAAAGAATAATGCCAATGTATGCTCCCACTTTAAAGGAATTTCTAACACCATGCTATGAGAAATTACTTTAATGTATCAAATGAAAAATGCAATTAGAGAAGAAAGACATGAGAGACAACCTGAAAAATCCCTATGCCAAGTTATATGTTTTCAAGTAAGTCTAAAACATGTGAAGGAGAGGAAAAAGAGAAGAAAAGGGGTAGCCCCAAAAATGAAAAAACCAAACACATAAGGGATACATGGATTTGCGGTTAGTATGTTCTTTGTTGCAATGTTTTTTAGAGAGCTTGGAACTGTCATTATCCCCCAAATACATAGAACTAGAAGAATGACACAAAAGGAGCGAAAACAAAGAAAAACCTTTTGGGTCAACATGGAAGAGACATAGAGTGTCTTGATGCCTTGTGTCATCCCCAAAAGGAAAACTCAAGACAAATGAAAAAAAGAAAAAGGAAAAGATTTTGTGTCAACATGAAGCAGACATGAATGTCTCAATGCCTTGCATCATCCTGAAAAGGAAAACACAAGCCGGAAAGGAGAAAAGAGAAAAAAGTAAAAGAAAATGGCCTTTTGGGTCAACATGAAGGAGACATGAATGCCTCAATGTATTGTATCATCCCTAAAAGGAAAAAAAAAATAGAAAAAAGAAAAGGAAAAGAAAAAGAATTCCTTTTGGGTCAACATGAAGGAGACATGAATGTATCAATATCGTGCGTCATCCTCAAAAGGAAAACACAAAACAAAAAGTGAAATATGAGAAGTGAAAGAGATGCATGACATAGAGAAGAATGAAGGAAAAATAGAGGAATGCCACAAAAGAGAATAACATTGAATAGAACATCATAGAGGATCACATTACACACATGCAATCACACAAAAGAAAATGAAAATGAAAAAGAATAGTAAGGAAAATGCAAGTCAACCTATGAGCAGGTCATCCACCTCCTAATCTCAGTCTATAGAATTAGTTATAAGGTGAATAGAATAGTTAAGGGACAACAAAAAATGCATTGCTAGGACAAGGATAGCAACTGCTTGCCCCCACTAGGCACAAGGAAAGAATGAGCTGAGGTAGGTGATGGGAAAGGTCATTTGGTAGTGAAAAGGGAATGTTCTACAACTATGACATGACAAGGAGTAGGAGAGTATTTTATGGGATCACTAGATAGAAATTATCACCATCAAAATGATACTTGCTCAATATTTCTTTCAATGTATGAAACTCATTAGTATTATGTCTAAAAATGTGATATGCATAATGTGGAACTTTGGCATCTTTAGGATATACATTGTTTCCAACAAGTGTATACTTTGCTTGATATGGGAATAATATATGATAAATTCAACTTAATGAGGCTTTAATTTGGTATTGTGAGGTGTTTTTACACATCCACACTAGGTCTTGGACCCTTGCAAACAGAATAAAATGCATTTAACGATGTCTTGCAAAGATGTTGTAAAGTGTTGTAAAGGACTTTCATGCCTCTTTAGACTTAATGGGCCCATCTTTCCCTAATTCAATTTTACAAAATTTATTTAAATGAATTCTCACATTAATCTAGAAGGCTTGTAACTTAAACCTTATCTTAATCCAGTGTTGTACAGTTTCCTACACATTCACATTAGATGTTGTTGCTTTCTAGGTTGTGTGGTCCCTATTTTAATTGTGTAAAGTGTATTTAGTCACACTTTCACACTGAAATTTGTGTCCCAATCCCTAATTTACCTTTACATCATCATTAATAGGTCCCTATGACCCCATATTGTGCATCCCAAGGCATAATTTGATCAAATACCCAATGAAATCAACATAAGAACTAGAAATATTCATTCCCTAACAATCTAGCTGGCAAAAGGGCCCCTCTGGGATGAATTCACCCATCTAGGAGAATGAGTCCTTGTTAGGTGGGACTAAGTCACCCAACATGGTGGCTTAATCCAATTTGGCCTATTTTCAAGGTTTGAGCATTTGGATTTTAAGTTTATTTTTCTTTCATGTCGGCCTTAGGGATCCAATTAACAGAAAAATAAGGTGAATTTCCTATAAATACAATTCTATAAACCCTAATTCATATCTCATATTAACTCAAAATCATTTCATTCATCATTGATCATGTTCTCAAGTAAAGCAAGTTAGGGTTTTGGCATTCTAAGTCATCAAAATAGCTTTCAAGTGCATTCAAGAGAAGATTATTCATCTTTTGTTGTATAAATTCAAGATCAAACATCATGGCAAGTCTCGAACTCCTTTTTTGCATGATCCATTACATTCTTTCTTCAGTTTGGTTTAATTACCTAAAAAGGGTTTGACCAAGGTAAACCCCCATGCCCTAACATTCACCATTTCTTTCTCTTTCATTGTGTGTTTGCAAATTTAGGCACTTCGAGGGTTTGAAGATCAATAAATATTTGGTTGAAGACTTTTTGAATACCTCTCCTTACTAACCAAGCCAAAATATCAACAAAAAGTTACTTTCAAGCCCAAAAATTAGAGTTTTAGAAACAAACACCTGTGGGAAACCAAAGTACAGACTGAGGGCTTCCATTTCCACTTTCAAATTTTTAGAAATTTAGAAGTTGACTAGGTTGCCAATACTAGTGACTAAGTCCCACTATACATTCCTTTTAGTGATTTTTGTAGATTCAGACACCCATTTGGCTAAAATAAGCTCTAGATTAGTTTTTACAGATTTGGGACTAAGTCACCCAAATTCGCACAATTGTCTCAATCAGCTTCTACATCAATTTCACTAGGATTCCAGACCCTTATTCCATCCTTTTCTAGCCTCCAGGTGCACACATTATTTTTTGTAACCTTCTTTTCAGTTTTGTTTACATTTCTAGGTCATTTATCACATTTGAATACAACACTATTTTTTTTGACACTTTGCATTTCTTAGATTTTGCATTAATAATCATATTTATTTTTTAGTCTATTGCATTAAACATCATAATTAGTCATATTTCATCCCTCATTACTTTAATATTGAATGAGGAAATATCCCATTTTGGCCCACCTCTCTCTTTTTAGGTGAAAAACCCTAGAAATATGAGAGAGCATTAGGGTGCCAAAATCTTTTTCCATAGGATATATCACCAATCTATGGGTATGTGTAGGATCATCATGGAAAAAATAGGACCTTAAGTGGCAAAAAGTTTAGAAAAATTAGAGTTAGGAAACTTGACATAAAAATTTGAATAAGTTATCTATATTATTTCAAAAATATGTAACAATAGAATTTGTAGCAAATTGAATGTATTTTCTAAACTACTAGGTTTATCTACAAAAAAAAATACCTATTTGATGAAAATTTGAAATTTCAATGAAGTAGTACTTAAATTTTAGGAAAAAAATAAGTACGTGTCTGTCTAACCACCCTAACCATAATAAAATGTAATATTTTTTATAATATTTTAGATATAAGTAGAGTAATCATGTCCAGATGTGATACATAATTTTTTGTATTTTTTTACCAAGTAAATAATTAATTATCATTTTTTTGTTACAACGTTTAAAGAATATAAAAACTTGTATGTCTAGCCACCTTAACTTGGTCAAAACTTCATGAAATTCAGTATCTTTTTTTGAATCCTATAGTGTGGGAAGCATAGAATGTGACACATGTTTCATATTCAAAAAATGTATATTGTTTGAAAGCTATAGATGTTTTTCAATCAGCCTATCAATCAGGACTTTAATCATACTTCAAATAGAAAATGAATAATAATTATTTATTAAATTCAAAGTAAAAAAAATTATATTGGTGGAAAGCTGAGAATGTCCTTTAAAAACCCTTTTCGTTTCATCAGTTTTGGGTAAAAAAAAGTTGTAGAAACATACCCTACACATACCCAACATATAAACAATTTTTGGCCCATCATGATCCTACACATACCCCTATTCATAGGTGGTAATAGTATGAATCCTTTGTGTAAAATTATTTGTAATTTTCATTCAGTTTTAGGTGGTGGACAGAGGAAACTTTAGTTTTTTGTAACTTGTAAGGCCTCTTGTGTTTGCTAGATTCACCTTTCTCTCAAAATGAAGGACGGCCCAAAGTTATCCTCTCATTATTGTTATTAAGCAAGGGCTTCTCTGTAGGAAGGAGGACATTCAAATTAGGAGGGGCATTAAAGATCATCGTGCCATCATTACAAAACCTTAGATATTCTCTATGAGTTTTGGTGTTATGAGAGAGATCTTCATATCCTAACCCCATTGTGTTTTCATCTTTTGAATTTTTCTCTAAGTGTTGATGAATTTCATGTTCAATTGTTATCTCACATCCTTCTTTGCTCAAAATTGTGAAGCCTTTTCCATATGTTTCTTCAAGGTTCATTGGAGTGTTTGTTACCTTGTTAATATAAAATGGTTGAGTGTTTGTTTGTCTAGAAGAACTAGATTCACCCATTATAGGGAACTTAGGTTCAACTTTTTTTTTAGGATGTAAGTAACCAAACATCTTAGGAGGTGGTATTGGAGGAAGGTCTTGTTGTTTCATGGATGGATAAAAGGATGCATTATCTTCAAGGTTGTCAAGGCAATCGTTTAGGAACTTATTCATGTTTTCATCATCTTCTCCAATGATGTCAACATCGCAAGGAGGATATGTGTGAGGAGTTGAAGGAGCATGAGTAAGTTCAATGTCATTAGGATTAGTTCCAAAGGCACAACTTGACATATCGACTAAGGATTTTAATTACATCATATCTTATTAAAACACATATCCATGATGAAAATTTTAGATTGCACAAGATGAATGAAAGTAAACTAAATGCAAGAAGTTGAATGAAACAATAAATCTAGAAACAAAAATAGGAAGGTAACAATAGTAAATGAAAATTTAGAAAATGAGAATTAAATGCCTGAGAATGAAGTGAAAAATATGCAAGTAGACTGATTCACCTAGGGTGGCGAATGAGTCCAGGTAGTGATTTTTTTTTAAAAAATTTAGATTTATTGAATTAGATTTTATGCTATTTATTTTTTCAAATGTAAATATAATATGAAAATGAAAATTTTTACTGATTTTTGATTAAATGAAATGCAAGAATGCAATCTATATGAGCTTTTCGCTAAGGAAATTTTGTAAACCCCAGAATGTAAATTAAACAATACAAAATGCAATGCAATGCTAATGTAAGCGATTCATAGGATGTAAATGCAATCTAAATTAGAAACATGATGCTCTAAATCTAGGTTCACCAAAACAAACCAAATATTTTTTATGTAGGGCCTCTCTTACACTTCTAGGGTTTTGAACCTAAAAGGAGAGAGGTAGCAAAAATCTTAATGACTCACTCCATAACAAACCCTTGAGATTCTAATGAAAAATAGATTGAAATCTATTAAAGGGGATTGACCTAAATGCTAAAAAATACTAAAAATAAATTAACTACTAATGCAAAACTTAGAAAATGCAAGATGTTTGAAAACATGTAGTGATTTGCAAAAAGACCTAGAAATGGAAGTAGAATGTAACAAAAAAATATGAGATTTAAAATGTGCACCTAGAAATTAAAGAAGGATGGAATGGACCTCTAGAATCAAGAAATTATTGCTTTCAAGGCCAACTAGGACTCATACACTAAGCTGGGCAACTTAGTCTTGCTTCAAGAAGACTTTGCTATAATAGGTATTGGACAAATGGCAGTATACTATAGAAAAAAGGCAACTTTCTTGATTTAGAATATAATTGATGATAAATTGAACTTAATAAGGCCTTGATTTAGTGTTGTGAGGTTTTTTTTCACATCCACACTAGGTATTGGACTCTTCCAAATGTATTTATCGATGTCTTGTAAAGGTGTTGTAAATTGTTGTAAAGGAATTTATTTCTTTTCTAGACTTAATGAACCAATTTTCCCCCTAATTCAACATTATAAAATGTATTTAAATACATATTCACATCAATCTAGAAGGATTGTGAAATAAAATCATTGATATTCAAGTGTTGTAATGTGTCTTGCACATTCACATTGGATGTTGTGCTTTCCTAGGCTATGTGGATCTCAATTTTGTGTTGTAAAGTGTATTTAATCACACTTTCACATTGAATTATGTGTCCCAAGCCCTAATTTACCTTTACATCATCACTAATAGGCATCTATTACCCCATGTTGTGTGTCTCAAGGGAATATTTGGTGAAATACCTGACAAAGTCACCATATAAACCTTATTTCTTAACTTCCTAGAATCAAAGCTATCAAATGGGTCCCACTAGGACTAATTCATCACCTATGGAAAATGAGTCCCTGCCAGGTGGGACTAATTCACCCAAGGTGGTGAATGAGTCCCTACCAGGTGGGATTGATTCACCCAAGGTGGCGAATGAGTCCAATTTGGGCTAGTTTTGACCTTTGAGTGGGAAAAATTGAAATTTAAGTTTATTATTTTCACATGTCGTCCTTAGGGATCCATTTTAAGGGCTAATAAGGTGAATTTCCTATAAAATAAACTCTCTAAATCCTAAATCATAACCATTCTTCATTATTCATCCATCACTCTCCCATATCAAGTTAAGTAAGCTAGGGTTTCATCATTTCAAGTCAGTAAGATAACAATTTTTTGGCATTCAACGAAATATTTTTCATGTTTTGCTACAAAAATTCAAGATAAATCATCATTGAAAGGTAATCAACTCCATTATTACATTCTATCTCTATTTTGGTTCAATTACCTAAAAGGGGTTTGACCAAGGCAAACCCCAATGTCCTAACATCAAACATATATCCTTTTGGTCTTGAGTGTTTGTGGATTTAGACATGTTGGAGGATTAGGAATCATTGAATATTGAATTTTATATTTTTTCAAGTCATCTCTTCATTGGATAAGGAAAAAAATAAAAAAAAAGTCACTTTCAAGCTTGAATCTGATAGTTACATAACTAGATACCTAAAGAAGCAGAAAGTGCAAACCAAAAGCTTCTATTTCCACCTTTGAATATTCATAAATTAAAAAGTTTACTCATTCAAAATGGGTGGTGAATGAGTCCAATTTAAAGGCCTAAATATGGATTTCTGCATTTCTAGATACCCTTTTGTCTAAAATAGGTTTTAGGTTAGTTTCACAAAACTAGGACTAATTCACCCAAAATGGAAAATGAGTCCCAATAGGATAAATTTATATCATTAGTAGCATTTAAAATGTTATTTATAGCCTCCTTAAATATATCATGTGCACACTTTCAGTTTCATCCACTTTTGTTTCAGTTTTGCATTCATTTCTAGGTGTTTTTGCATTACACAATGTGTTTTAAAACAAGTTATTTTTATTTAGTTTTCACTCAATAATAAATAAATTTTATCAATTATTTGAGTCTAAATAATTTTATTTATTCATAATTTCATCATACATAAATTATATTGAGTGAACCACCTAGATTTTGGGTGTGGGATCTATCTATTTGCATTAGGTGAAAGACCCTAATTGAGTAGAAGAGAGTCATAGCATTTCACACTTCACAAAATTTTTGGTTCATTTTGGTGAACCTACTTTTATAATAATTTATTTTTTGATTAGGATTCCATCATCATCCTAGAAATATCTTGCATGCATTAGATTTTTCATTATTTTGCATTCTAGGGTTTCAAAAACTTGCATTAGTGAAAAGGTCATTTAGCTTGCAATTTTGCATATAATTTCCTTAAAAAATTATGGAATTTTTCATCTACGTCTTAGGTATATATCATAAAACATCAAAAACATCAAAAACAATTCAAATTTTTTGAAAATTTTGGAAAAAAACATTATTGGGACTCATTTGCCATGTTGGGCGAATCACTCCCTATCTAGACTTTTGACTGTCTATTACAGCATCAGAAACCTCATTTTTGTGCTTCCTAAGCCTCCTAGTATCATATAGTAAAATTTTGGAAAGTTTTTGGAAAATTTGGTTTATCCATTTTGGTTTAAAACATCATTTTACACCACCCATTCTTCAAATCCCTTCAATCCTTAGATTTGAAAAATGCTTCAATTTCCTCAATTTTTCATATTGATAAAAGTACTTTTCATTTTTGCATATACAATATTTCTATTTATTGAAATTTGCATAAGTTTGTTAAAATTTCTTTTTATGTTTGCATACTCATTATGTACATTCTTCAAATCTTGCATATATTGGATAAAAAAAAAATCCATCTTTACATATACAATGTTTATATTGCTGAAATATTGCATGATATGGTTACAAGTTCTTTACCTTTTTGTTCAAACAATGCTAGTATCTTACATAACTAGACATATTAAGGAACATTCCCTATCTTATCCCTCTAAGAGTTTTTTTTGTAATAGAGAATACAACTTTGAACAATCCTAATGATCATATTTGTTCTTGTCCTAATATCTCTCCTATTGGAAAGGAAGATATTTTGGTGATAGAAGAACCAATTAATGAGAGTTTTGAGAATTAAAGTTTTTTCTCTCTTCTTACCTATTTTTGTGGACAAGAAGTTAATAAACAAGAGAACACAACTATAGGTAACCATGACACTAACATTTGTTCTTCTCCTAGTATCTCTCCTTGTTGTGAAGACGATACTTTGATGTTAGGAAACCTATTTTGTGAAGGTCATGAGAATCTTAGTTGTCCTCTTTCCCCTAACAAAACCCTTTTCGAGCTTGACAATTCAACCCTTGATCCTTACCCTACCTATGATAAAGCCATTTTAGAAGAACCAATCTATGAGTGTCAAGAACATTTTCTTTGTTGTTCTCCTAAAAACCCTCCTCCTAGGGGGGATATCATAATGCAAGAAAAGGATAACTCTCACACACTAAGGGATGTTAACATTATTCAACCTCAACTCATTCTTTACCCTCCTTCACAGAAAAATCAAACTGAAAAAAAACCCAAATTAATCCTCTACCCACCTAAGAATAATGTATCGTAGAAGTTGAGTCATAATACCGTTGCTCATACATATAACACTCACAATGTAATCCACAACCACAACAACAAAACACAAAACCCCCACCCTTTCCTAACCCTATCATCCCTAATCCTATCTTACCAAGACCTCCTAGTGGAAAGGAGTATAATCTTGTCGACCAACTAAAGAATACCCCTGCTAAGATATCATTATGGGACCTTATTCATGTCTCCCCTCATTATCACACCATGATTCAAAATTCCTTACAACAATTTCCTGTCCATTCTACTACACAGCCACATAATATTGTAGCCATGATTCAATCCATAAATGCCGACATTGTTTTCCACCAAAGTAAGCTTCCTCCTTTGGAACTACAAAAACAAAATGAACCTTTCATGATTATCACTCAATAAAAATGAAATGGGATTAAGAGAACTCTTGTGGATACTAGTTCTGCTCTTAATGTATGTGGACTAAACCTTCTTGATAGACTTGGTGTTGATAAATCAAACATTCAATCTGATCCTTTATCCATCAGGGGATTTTACAATGTATGCAAAGAATTGCTTGGTATGATCACTTTACCTATTACAATTAGAATGGCCACACAGGAAAAACAAATCCATGTTATACCTAACGATCTTTCCTATAATATTCTCTTTGGCCAACCATGGATCGCAAAATGAAATACCTCTACCAAAATAAAGTGTACACACTTGATGCTAGCCCTCATCCAAACAATTGTTTGAACATTGAGCAAAAAAAATTAAATACCTTGAACGCATTAACACCAACCGCACCAGTGGAATTTGCACAACAAAAAGATAAACAACAACATACTGAACAAGTCATGATGCTATTAGAAGATGATTGGGGTACCTTGGATTTTTGAAATGACTTCATGGGTGAGTACATAATCATCCACAAAGATTCAAATGAGGAAAAAAAAACAATAATAATTTCAACACACACTTCGGATGACCTTCTGAAAGCATCCACCTCAACCACTTTAGACAATGAAGAAAATTACACAACAAACTTTGAAGAACTTAATCACGAACAATCATTCACTTCAAAAGTAATGAAAAAGCTTTATGGATGAGTTTATGAACTTATGAAACAACTTTGTTATAGTGGAAAAGGATGTGATGCTAATGAGAAAGGTATCCACAACCCTATCGATCCTATCACACAACAAACAACTCACGGTCTTGGTTATTGTCCTATGATAGAAAAAACCAAGCCTTCACTCAACATCAACATTCTCACACAACAATCCTCTAACCCAACTTTAACTACAAATCATCCTGAACTAATCGACACTAGTTGTCTTCATCATTCTCCTTTTCTAACAATCAAAAAAAGAACTACATCTTCTCTTAATGACATTGTCATCTCATAAGACACCAATGATTTTCATTTGATAGATTTTCCCTCCTCCTATAAGAGTGAAGAAAATCTCACAATCTAGAGAAAATTGTGTAGGTATGACATCTACTACTAAGCAAGATGTATCTTTGACACAAACCACAAAACCACCTTCTACCATTGATGAAGAGGGTGTCTTTTTGAGACTCCTCCAAGATCACTTGATCACCTTCCCTCCTAGAACTCATAATAAATTCTATTATATGGCTTCATTTTGTGCATATCATAGAGTTCATGGTCATTACACTAATGAATGTAATTCTTTGAGTTGTATAATCCAAAATCTTAAGGAGTTTGGCATGCTTCCCTATGTGAGAGTGCCTAATTCCTCTAACTGATATTAATTTTCACTCTAGCATCATGTTGGAACACCTTTGTCCTGCACTAAGTGGGGGAAAGGGTTTAAGTAGCCTTATCCTTGTATGTCATATGTAGTCACCTCCTTTGGCTACTCTTTAACCTTACATGAATATATAAGAGCAAGCTTAGGATGTGGATGACATGCCTTAAGTTGGGTTGCATGTGACATACTACCTTATTCATGACGTAGATTCTTGAAAACATATGACTTGTTATAGGGCTTTTTGAGTAAGCTCTCATGTCTTCTTCTACTTTAAAGAAATTTCTCTTAGTATTGGGTCACAATGGCTTTAAAGTGTAGGGCATATATCACCACTCACATTTCATTGTGTGATTTTCTTTTTCTTGAGATTTCCTCTCTTGGACACATTTGACACTATGTTCCCCAAGATGAGACCTTGCACTTGTCCGCTCTTGGAAATATTAAGCATGTTGTTCCCTAAGATGAGACATTGCATGAACAAAGAAAACTTCCTCTGAACAATCCTTGCACTACCTTGAATTTACAATGTCTATGAGTGTCAAGCATATGAAGTTTTACTTACCTCATAGAGCTTGAAAACCATTTTCCTTTGTGGTGCCTTATTAAAGTTATCAGGAGGTATAACTTTGGTATGGTTGAGTGAGAAGTCCAGTCTGAGGCATGACTTTCCCCATAGCCACCTATGTGCTATCTCACTCGGTGGATAGCCAAGAGTTTTGTTGCCCTAGAGTGAGTATACATTTTAATTTTGGACAAGCAACCTAGATTTGATCCACTACTAGTTGGATAAATGATCGAAGCTTAATCCACCTTTTTATTTTCACTTTTCTCATTCTTGCCATTGCATGATTGTGTATCTTGTTTCATTGAATATCTTTCACCTTATATATGTCCTTTTGTGCTTATAATGCTTTGAATTAGGATCTTGGATCTTGGGGGCTTGTGTAACCTCCTTTGATCTTTGTTCTCCTTTGTCATTTGCATTGTTACAATTGGACCTCTCTTCAATGTCAACTTTACTGTGAGTTTGAAGTAAGTTCATCCTCTCCCTAAAGTGGGGGCTAAATGTATCGTAGAAAAAAGAAAACTTTCTTGTTTTGGAAAACAATTGATGATAAATTAAACTTAATAAGTCCTTGATTTAGTGTTGTGAGGTATTTTTCACATCCACACTAGGTCTTGGACTCTTTGAAATGCATTTATGGATGTCTTGTAAAGGTGTTGTAAAGGACTTCCACACTTTTCTAGACTTAATGAACCCATTTTCCCCCTAATTCAACATTATAAAATGCATTTAAATACATCTTCACATAAATTTGTAAGGATTGTAAAATAAACTTAATGATAATCTAGTGTTGTAATGTGTCTTGGACATTCACATTGGATGTTCTACCTTCCTAGGCTATGCAAACCTCATTTTAATGTTGTAAATTGTATTTAATCACACTTCCACATTGAATTCTATGTCCCAAGCCCTAATTGACCTTCACATCATCATTAATAGGCCTCTATTGCTCGATATTACACATCTCAAGGTAATATTTGATGAAATACTTGACATAGTCACCATATAAACCTTATTTATTAACTTCCTAGAATCCTAGCTATCAAATGGGCTCCATTGGGACTAATTCACCACCTATGGTGAATGAGTCCCTATCAGGTGGGACTGATTCATCCAAGGTGGTGAATGAGTCCCATTTGGGCTAATTTTGACCTTTGAGTTGGAAAAACTAAAATTTAAGTTTATTATTTTCACATGTTGACCTTAGGGATCCAATTTATGATCTAATAAGGTGAATTTCCTATAAAATCAACTATTTAAACCATAAATCATAAACATTATTTATTATTCATCAATCATTCTTCCATCTCAAGTCAAGTAAGTTAGGGTTTCATCATTTCAAGTCATGAAGAGAGCAATTTTTAGGCATTCAAGGGAAAATACTTCATGTTTTGCTATAGAAATTCAAGATCAATCATCATGACAAGGTAATCAAATTCAATATTACATGTTTCATTACATTCTTTCTCTATTTTGGTTTAATTACCTAAAAGGGGTTTGAAAAAGGCAAACCCCCATGCCCTAACATCCAACATCTCTCCTTCTTGTCTTGTGTGTTTGCAGATTTAGACATCTTGGAGGCTTAGGAATCATTGAAGATTGCATTGTAAAGTTCTTGAAGTCATCTCTTCATTAGATAAGGAAAAAAATCAACAAACATTCAATTTCAGGCTTGAATACATGATAGTTTCAGAACTAGATACCTAGAGAAGTAGAAAGTTGAAACCGAAAGCTCTTGTTTCCACCATTGAATATCCAAAAATTAAAAAGTGGAATAATTCCCATGGGTGGTGAATGAGTCCCATTTCCTGGCCTAGATAGGTTTTTCTGCATTTCTAAATACCCTTTTGTTTGAAATGGGTTCCGGGTTAGTTTCACATAACTAGGACTAATTCGCCCAGAATGGCGAATGAGTCCTAGTAGGATAAATTTCCAGCATTAACAAAATTTCAAATGTCATTTATAGCTTCCTTCAATATCTCAGGTGCACACTTTTAGTTTCATCCATTTATGTTTCAGTTTTGCATTCATTTCTAGGTGTTTTTGTATTACACAATGTGTTTTCAAGCAATTTGCTTTTCTTTAGTTTCCATTCAATAGTCAATCAATTTTATCAATTAGTTGCATCTAAATCATTGAATTTAGTCATAATTTCATTATACATGCATTATATTGAGTGAACCATCTAGATTTTGGGTGTGGGATCTATCTCTTTTCATTATGTGAAAGACCCTAATTGAGCAAAAGAGAGTCATAACATTTCACACTTCACAAAATTTTTGGTTTAGGTACTCAAAACTCTAAAAATCCTATTTAAGCCTTGGTAGTGGGACTCATTCGCCACTAATGGTGAATAAGTCCACTTTGGGATTTTAGGAAATTCAAAAGTGGAAACTATACCTCCTAGTCTACACTTCTCCTAATTTAGATCTGAGTTTGAAACTATCATATTCAACCTATGGGTGTTCTCCAAGCTTCTCATAGGGTTTCAAAAAATTTGAATGTATTTGATAATTTATAAACATTTTTTTCAATCTTGCGCTTTAACAAATCTGCAACTTAAACTTGCAAATCACATGCAAAGAGAGGGAAAATTTGTTGTAGGGTTAGTGAATAGAGCTTTGCCTTGGTCAAACCCTGAGTTGGTAATTAAACCCTTGAAAATGAAAATAAATATAAATAGGTAATGATGAATGAACAAAGACAATGCTACAACTCACCAAACCCTTGAAGTAGAATGTTGCGGACATGCAAGTAATAGCTCCAATGGATGTAGACTTGAAGAAGCTTAAAAATGCTTAGAATTCTTTAGTGATTGATTGATTAATTAATTGAGTGATTGGGGGGAAATGAGTAGAAAAACCCTATATTTATACTTGATTACGCAATAATTCTCAAAAATACATCATAGGTTGACCTTAAATCTTTGAAAATAAAAACCCACCAGAAATTTGAAATAATTTTAAGTTTTGTGCCAAAGGAGACTCATTCACCCCTAATGGTGAATGGTTCATACCTAAGGCATTTTAAGTGGGTTTTGGAATTTAGATATTTTAAATGATGTTTATTTGGATTATTTTAAAAAATACACTTAAGTAAGGCCTGTAAGTGTAAAATGGGGCCAATTAAAGCATAAGAAAGGTCCAATTATTAATGACAAGCCTAGAAAAGTGTGAAATTTTGTTACAAAACTTTACAACACTTTGAAATAAGGCTTGGTAAGTGATAAAAAGAGGTTATTTAGGTAAAATATATTAATAAGATCCTAGAAAAGTGTGAAGGTGTGTTACAAGACTTCACAAAACTTTTGCAAGGCATCATAAAATTCTTATCAATTCACAAGGGCCTAAGACCTAATGTGAATGTTTTGACCACATTACAACACTAAATCAAGGAAAAACTAAGCCAACATCCACAAGAAGGACCTAGATGAGCATTAAAATATCCAAAGATCCATTTTTGTATGCTACAATATTTATCAATAATTTTGAATATATTCATCCTCCCAATAAATATACATATTATTTTTGTTTCATAACCAAACAATTTAATACTTATATTTTTTTACTATGATACTTTTATCACTAGAAGCATATAGGTGCTTATCTTTTGAATCACTAAATAAATTACTTGTACATGTACAATTAACTTTTGAGATTTGATATGTATTTCTAAATGACTTAACACTATTCTAACTTTATCATGATTTAAGTATTCGTGCATTAGTGGAAGATTCTCCTCCTTTTTTTTTTGATAATATAGCTACATTCTTCTCTCCATGATAAAGTCTTTTGATTTGAAATTTATTTTAGCTTGACCAAAATAGATTTACCACTATTTACAAAGGAAGAAAATGATAATTCTATTAGCAGATAGATCAAAGAAAAAAATATATCATTGATATACTACATCCAAATAAATTAGTCAAAGTAAACAACAGACATCGTAGAAAACTTAAATGAATATATTACCTAACTCTTCTTAATAATTTTTTTGATAGAAAATATTGAACACCTATAAATATTATTAATTTTATTATAAAAAGAAAGAGTGCAAAAGGATAAATTAATGTAGCAGATATGGTTGTACAAAACCAAAATAGACCTTAATAAAGCGAGAAAAAGTAGACATCTCCCAAACAATAAATATAAAAATTGTCAAGCCATTCCAAAGGAAACTAGAAGAGAACCCAAAAGCAAGAGTTAATTATTATCGTGGCCACTAGAAGTAGGTTCATCCACATGGATGAGGTTGGAATCATTCTTGTTGCAAGATCTTTTTGAGCATAGTAATCCCAGAGCCGACAGCATCTTGAAATATTTTATGGGAACAGGTGGAGGATTGTTTTATAGAATCCAAAGGGTAGAGAACATCAAATTTATGTTTTTTCTGTAGTCATTTTCCCGGAAATATGGCTGTGCGAATCCAATGTAGGGTTGAATACTAGTCGACAATTTTCTAGCAGGGCAATGGTAAATGCATCTCGAACAAATCTTATCTCTAAGGGAGAAAGAAGAAGAGAACGGGAAAGCTTGCCACCAACAGGGTAAATACCCTCAGAAATGTTATAAAATTAAAGAGATTCTAGCAGTTGGATATCACTGAAAATGGTTTCTCAATTTATTTTTGGCAAAGCAGACGAACTACAGAGAACAACTTAAGAGGTCCATCAAGTTGGGAAGGAAAGTAGCTGCAATATCATTGGATGAATAGAACAAGAAGAAAGTAGCTGCAATAACATTATACTAATAGAAGGAAAAAACGGATCAATTAGAAGTTCAGCATTTACCACCTGACATGTCATCTTTCCCACCTTGATGCAGATGAATTTGAACACTTAAGTGTAATTTCTCTCTATTGAAAGTACCAATTGTAATGGGCATCTCCTTGTCTATTTCCCGACACAGACAAATTCTATTGTTCATATCTTGAGTGTTTCCAAACAAAACAAGAATTCAAAAACCGAAAGAGATATAAAGTTGGTTTCAAGGAATGGTAACGATACAGACGGTGATGAAGAAAGAGTACTGTGGATAATAAATGAGAAGAATGAATGACTTAGATTACATATGATATTCCAATGTATATTACAGCTCGAACATTGACCGAAGATTGATAGAAAACTCCTCTATTTAGCTGCCACAGGTACATCACATAAAGCACACACAAGAAAGAAGTTAATGATAATAAATAGTCTACATGCAACCAAGATATTATCAAGAATTCCAAAGCTGAGGCTACTAACAAACTGAATGCATTTTTAGTCCACACATGAAGCTTTAATTCCCCTGTACATAATATGGCTAACCCATCAATCAGTGGCGTTTCCAAAGAAAGATTAATAAATTTATTATTGATCAAAAATTTCCAATTTTGAGATAGTTAATCATTTCATGATTCAATTTTACAAAATCAATTTGATTTTGTATTATCAAAATTTTCAACTTTATCAGTCAATCAATTTTTCTCTATATAACAATGCAGAATTTCAAAATTGGTAAGTTTCATGATCACAAGCCTTATTAATACGAGTAATAATATAATGCAATCTTCAATTTAGTAAACATTTTTTGTGTTAGGATATTTACTATTACCGTTGACTCACCCTCAATGTGTAAGGATTTTTATTTTTATTTATAGCCAATTCCAATTCAACCAATAAGCAATTAGCCTCTCTAATGTTATGTGCCACAATTGAAAATTTTTAAAAGGTAATTGAAATGATCATTGTCAATATGATCCTTAATAACAACACACTCTCCAATTTTCCATAGGCTTTGGAGTCTCCATTAAATTAAAGCTTATAAATGTTGGTTGGAGGTAGGATCTATTTTATTAAGCTTCTAGTAGGCTTATTTTTCCACACATATGCTCCATTTTGAGAAAGGGGTATTAAGAGTTACCAATTTATTAACATCAAAATATTCTAGGAGGAAAAAACATTGTTCAAGGGGATGGACTTGAGAAGGTATGCCATTATGTTTTATATAATGTAACATTCAACCTTCCAAATGACATTTGAGAGAGTATTAATTTCATTTCTCAAGATGTAGTTGTTCATTTCCAACCATTGTTTTCAGATGAGTATTGATGGACTTATTTCCCAAGGAGAAGAATAAGTAAAATTTTTGTATAGGGTGGGCCATGATTGAAAGACTAGTAGGAGAGACTTTAGGAAGGGACCTGACCAACTAACCATATTTTGAAGTCACTTCCATCAATGGTAGAACTTACATATTTTGAAGCATAGTAAAATATTTAGGTAGAGAGGTTTGTGACAATTCTAAGACTCATCTCATAATGAATATTTTCCCCTACAATGGATCACCCAAGAAAGATGGCGGAGGATCAATTCTTGACAAAAAAAATTCCACATATTATATCCCAATGGAGGATTTGTTATGCCAAATATCCTTTTAGATTCTAGAGAATCCAAGTATTTTAGCCTCAGAATTCTAGACCATTTTGTAGAGATTTTTTTGTATTTTCTCCAAATTGGTTTTTTCCCCAAGGGAAATGTTCCCAACTTCCAAATTTTGAATACTAGCTCCAACACTAAAGCAATAGTTTTTATTTTTCTACATTAACTATTTGAATTGAAGCTAAAAATATAAAGGAATTCGATTTTGGATTACCTAAGCTTCATCCATGGATGCATGACCAAAGAGTAGAGTATCATATACAAACAAAGCATGGATTTTTGCTATTGCGACATTACTTATCTTGATTCCTTTCCATCTATTTAGATCATTTTATTCTTTGATTAATTTACTTGACATCTTTACTATGATAACAAATAAGAAGGATGAAAGTGTGTCACCTTGACTAACTCCTTGGAATGAATTGATGCAACCATAAGGTGAATCACTAACTAATACTGAGAAGGAGGATCCTAAGATGATATAAACGATCTATTTAAAACATTTATTAATAAAGACAAATCTCAATAGAACTTTTGAAATAAATTTCTAGTTCACTTTATCATAATATTTTAACATATCAAGCTTTAAAATAATAGCTAAAAAGTTTTCTTCCTAGAGTGTAATATTTTGTGAGCCACTATAGCTCCATCACAAGTTTCTCTACCTAGGATAGATGCACCTTTCTCTTCTAAAATAATTTGAGGAATGATTTCCACAAATATTGTTGTAATTAACTTAGTAAAAATATTATACAAAGAGTTTCCTGAGGTAATACGTCTGAATTCAATAAAAAAAAAGGGGGGATGGTTTCTTTGGGGTAAGAACAAAGATAATTGATTTTAGTTATTTTAGAATATTCCTATTTTGTGAATTCCCCTAGTGCTAAAATAATGACTAGCAAGAATTCACAATATTTTTGAAAGAAAATGGTTGTAAACCTATCTAAACATACAACTTTGTTCACGGATATTGAAAAACATTTTTATTAATTCATTTAAAGAGAATTGAACAAGTAACATACTATCTTAATGTTTTATTAGCAATTTTTGAATGTTTTAAAGAATCTCATCTAGAGATTGATTATGATCGACTTTAGATAATAGTTCTCCAAAAAATTGGATTGCTTCCCCTTCATTTTTATCTTTCTCATTCAAAAATGAGTCATCCAAAGAGGTGATGCTACTAAGTTTGTTCCTAGATATCAAATTTTAGTACAAGACTGGAAGAATTTTGTTCCTAATGAGCCATAGAAGATTTTCTCCTACAATGGATCACCCAATAAAGATGGGGGGGGGATGAATTCTTGACAAAAAATATTCCACATCTTATAGCCCATTGGAGAATTTGTTATGCTAAATATCCTTTTAGATTCTAGAGAATCCAAGTATTTTAGCCTCATAATTCTAGACCATTTTGTAGAGAAATTTGTGTATTTTCTCCAAATTAGTTTTTTCACCAAGGGAAATATTCCCAACTTCCAAAATTTGAATACTAGCTCCAACACTAAAGCAATAGTTTTGATTCTTCTACATTAACTATTTGAATTGAAGCTAAAAATATGAAGAAATTAGATTTTGGATTACCTAAGCTTCATCCATGGATACATGACCAAAGAGTAGAGTATCATATACAAACAAAGCATGATTTTTTTCTATTGTGACATTACTTATCTTAATTCCTTTCCATCTATTTAGATCTTTTATTCTTTTATTAATCTACTTGACATCTTTACTATGACAACAAATAGGAAGGATGAAAGTGTCTCACCTTGACTAACTCCTTGAAATGAATTGATGTAACCATAAGGTGAATCACTAACTAATACTGACAAGGAGGCTCTTAAGATGATATAAACTATCTATTTACATCATTTATTAATGAAGACAAATCTAAATAGAAATTTTGAAATAAATTTATAGTTTACTTTATCATAATATTTTAATATATCAAGCTTTAAAATAATAGCTAAAAAATTTTCTTTCTGGAGTGTCATATTTTGTGAGCCACTATAGCTCCATCACAAGTTTCTCTACCTAGGATAGAAGCACCTTTCTCTTCTAAAATAATTTGATGAATGATTGCCACAAATATTGTTGTAATTACCTTAGTAAAAATATTATACAAAGAGTTTCCTAAGGTAATACGCCTAAATTCAATAAGAAACAAAGGGGATGGTTTCTTTGGGGTAAGAACAAAGATAATTGATTTTAGTTATTTTAAAATATTCCTATTTTTTGAATTCCTCTAATGCTAAAATAATGCCTCTCCCAATAATTATGAATATTTTTGAAAGAAAATGGTTGTAAGCCTATCTACACATCCAACTTTGTTGAGGGACATTGAAAAACATTTTTATTAATTCATTCAAAGAGAATTGAACAAGTAACGTACTACCTTAATGTTTTATTAGTAATTTTGCAATGTTTTAAAGGATATCATCTAGAGATCGATTATAATAAACTTTAGATAATAGTTCTCCAAAAAAGTGGATTGCTTCATCTTTAGTTTTATCTTTCTCATTCAAAAATGAGCCATCGAAAGAAGTGATGCTACTAATTTTGTTCCTATAACAAATTTCAGTACAAGAATGAAAAAAATTTGTTCCTAATGAGCTATACAAGATTTTCCCCTACAATGGTTCACGCAAGAAAGATGGGGGAGGATCAATTCTTGACAAAAAAAATTCCACATCTTATATCCCATTGGATGATTTGTTATGCTAAATATCCTTTTAGATTCTAGAGAATCCAAGTATTTTAGCCACATAATTCTAAACCATTTTGTAGAGAAAATTTTGTATTTTCTCCAAATTAGTTTTTTCACCAAGGTAAATGTTCCCAACTTCCAAATTTTCAATACTAGCTCCAACAATAAAGAAATAGTTTTGATTTTTCTACATTAACTATTTGAATTGAAGCTAAAAACATGAAGAAATTAGATTTTGGATTACCTAAGCTTCATCCACGGATGCATGACCAAAGAGTAGATTATCATATACAAACATAGCTTGAGTTTTTTCTATTGTGACATTACTTATCTTGATTCCTTTCCATATATTTAGATCATTTTATTCTTTAATTAATCTACTTTACATCTTTACTATGATAACAAATAGGAAGGATGAAAGTGTGTCACCTTGACTAACTCCTTGGAATGAATTGATGTAACCATAAGGTGAATCGGTAACTAATACTAAGAAGGAGGATCCTAAGATGATATAAACGATCTATTTACATCATTTATTAATAGAGACAAATATCAATAGAACTTTTGAAATAAATTTCTAATTCACTTTATCATAATATTTTAACATATCAAGCTTTAAAATAATAGCTAAAAAGTTTTCTTCCTGGAGTGTAATATTTTGTGAGCTGCTATAGCTCCATCACAATTTTCTCTAGCTAGGATAGATGAACCTTTCTCTTCTAAAATAATTTGAGGAATGATTGCCACAAATATTGTTGTAATTACCATAGTAAAAATATTATACAAAGAGTTTTCCAAGGTAATACGTCTGAATTCAATAATAAACAAAGGGGATGGTTTCTTTGGGCTAAGAATAAAGAGAATTGATTTTACTTATTTTAAAATATTCCTATTTTTTGAGTTCCTCTAGTGCTAAAATAATGCCTCTTGCAAGAATTCCCAATATTTTTGAAAGAAAATGGTTGTAAACCTATCGAAACATACAACGTTGTTCACGGACATTGAAAAACATTTTTATTAATTCATTGAAAGAGAATTGAACAAGTAACATACTACCTTAATGTTGTATTAGTATTTTTGGAATGTTTTAAAGGATTTCATCTAGAGATTGATTATGATCGAATTTAGATAATAGTTCTCCAAAAAAGTGGATTGCTTCCCCTTTAGTTTTATCTTTCTCATTCAAAAATGAGCCATCCAAAGAGGTGATGCTACTAATTTTGTTCATATATCAAATTTTAGTACATGAATGAAAGAATTTTGTTTTTATGCACCTATTGTATATCCATTTCTCTTGGTTTTCATTTCCAATATATCTCTTCTCTACAGATAAGTTCCTTCAAGTTAGATTTAAGTTTTTTTCCTCATCAAAATTTAATCTATTCAATCCCATTAGAATGACCTTCTGATATAGCTTCAAGGCGATATTCTCGTAGGTCCTTCTCTATAAAAATATTTTTGAAATTCACCATATTCCATTATTTCATTTGACCTTTTAGCAACTTCAATTTCATATATAGTTGAAATATTATTGACCATGTCACATAGGGGGCACTTGAACACAACTTTTTTAGATGAGGAAGAAATGTAGGATCTCTAAACCACATGGATTCAAATTCGAATGGATATTTTTTATAAGACATTTTTTCTTTGATAAACAAGAAATTTCTATAAAATTGTTCGAATCAGTTTCAAGGAGAATTGAACTAATAAAGTCTTGAGGTTGAGACAAAAAACTTATTGAAAAAATTTACTCTCTCAAATTTCTCTACTATTTTATGGAAATATTTATGCCTATTTGTTTAGGCGAAGGTAAAATTATGTGGTACATAATCAAACAAATCATTTTTTTAGAAATAAAATTTGTAAAGTCCTCCATTAGTTTTTGTGAAGGGATAACACCTCCTAATTTTGGTGAGGAATCTAAGACAACATTAAAATATCCCCCAAATATAACTAGTTCTTTATTAATGGGCTAAACTATAGAACTCAAATTATTCAAAAAAAAAAATTACTAAGTGGTGCTCATGGGATCATATACAATGAAAACCTAGAATGAAGGAAAGGAAGTGGAATAGTGGAAAAATAAAATCATCAAAGAAGACATTGAGGAAATTTTATCAATAAGTAAAAAATTATGATTCTGAATGATGGGAAAATATCTAAATACTCAGGTCTAGGTGACAATATAGAGAACTTTCATTTAGACAATATATCAAAAATAAAGGAAGCGTGTTCCCTGGAAAGTGTAGTTTCAAGAAGTAGGATGATGTCCTTATTGAAACTTACTAATTGATGCTTAATCAAGAATATTTTTTAAGGGAAATTTAAGCTGAAAAAATTCCATTAAAAGACTCTCATTTCCCTTGAGGTAAGTAACAAAATCTCCTTGATCTCAAATATATCTCAATTGTAGGTTGTATTTCAGCAGCAATTTCTTCAACTTTAACATTATTCCCTTTTCTTCCTCTTTTTCCTTTGGTATATCCACTAGGGATTTCCATCCCTTGTGATTGTAAAATGGGAATAATATCAAGAGGGGAGTTCTCTTCACTATCATTTGGGATCTCCTTAGTTGTTTCCTTAGAAAAATCAATACTCATAGTATGGAGGATATCCTCCACTAGTTTCAAAATTTCCTCTTTAGATTAAAAAATCTTGTAATTATTTCAAGAGGAATTCTTAGCCTTATATCTTAAATCAAGAATTAGGTTATCTCCATTTTCTCCTACCTCTAGTACAATAATGTCTTCCTTGTTTTAGAGAACAAAAACTAGATCACTTGACTCAAGAAATATAATTTGTAATTTACTAAATTTATCTATTGTGTGTGGTGTTGTGCTACCATTATTTACTAGCTCAATTTATATATCTTCCTACAAATTTCCCAATATATATATATATATATATATATATATATCCCTTTCAAACCCATCAACCAATGATATCTACAAGGGTTTATATATCTAGGGAGGTTTACCAAGGATAGATTCTTTTTGAAAGCACACCATAAAACCAAGAGGGTCATTTTGAGTCTTAGGAGAAGAAAAACCTCCTCTTTTGAGTATTTTAAAAATCTTCCTTTGCTAGTAAATTCCTTAATAACATTACATTTTGATGCAAAAACCTAAAATATTAGGTCCCAAAATGAATCTATTGATCCTAAGGATTCTCTCTTCCTTCAAGTGCTAGAGTATATTTTCATGAAGAAGAAAAGAGAATAAACAAAAAACATAGGATGATTAAGTCATAAATCTTAGATGTTTTAATATCTCATTCTCTCTAATATTTGCATAAAATCAAGAGGGTATTCCTAGAGGTTTTCCTTATTATACATTAAAATCAAATAAAATGGACAACAAAAATTATAAACAATAGTTTTACCTAACTATATGCACTTAGCCCCAATAACTATCACTATGTCAAGAGTGATCAACTGTAATAACCTTTATATCTAGTTGATTAATACTCTACATATACACTAAAAGATGAGTACAACCTTTCATATTCTTGTGATGATTTCATTTACACTATAGTAAACATTGGCAAAGTATAGGTATACTTGTAATGAGATAAATTTTACTCCCTTCTTGGAGATAGTTCAATTTCTCATTTAATATAGACCTATTTTAGTACCCTTTCACTATAATCCCCTTTAAGTCATCATTAATACATCCTTATGACCCTTTATTTTGGATCTTGAGGCTTATTTTATCTAAAAAACTGACAAAATCCACAAAAAACATAAAAAAGCTTAACAACCCACCCTAAAAATATAGGGAGGGACTCATACACTACCTTGGGTGTATGAGTCCCCTTAGGTGGGACCCATATGCCATAGATGGCGTATGAGTCCCATTTGGGTCTTTTTTAGGGTTTGAGTTGGAAATTAGAGTTTTAAATTCAAATTTTTGGTTGATGTTGACATTTGAGATCTAAATAATGGTAAATTAGGTGTTAATGCCTATATAAGTGGTGCAGAAGCACTCAGAACATGTAATGCCTTCAAAAGGACAATTTACATCCAATTTGTATGTTCAAGTTAAAATGATGTGTTCAGATCATGTAATGCCTAATTTGAATGTATTCAAGTCATGAAATAACTCACTAGGTGGTCAAAGTGATAAAAATGCAAAACATGCAAATATTGCAATATTGTCAAAAGTTGTTAACTTGACAAAAAATAAGAAAATAAAGAGTTATGAGGTAGTTTAGCAAGTTTGGCCAATGGAGAAGTTGGAAAGATAGTTACTAAGAGGGAAAAAGATATAAAAAGAATTGTAAGGCATGGAAGAGATCGAATTTTGTATTCTTGTAACCAAAAATTTGAAATAAAACCCTTGTTTATGAGTTTGCAACATTCTTTCCTTTATTTCTAACTTTGTATTGATAGTTTGGAAACAATAAAGGCTAAATATCTTGTGATATCTATTAGAAAGGATTTATTTTCCATTTTGAGCAGTTAGGAGGTTAAATTTTTTAAGAAACAAAGGAAAAAGAGACAATTCCTTGTGTCTTAGACTGTGTTCTTTCACAGTAGTTTTGAGAGTCCATTAAGGAATCTATGGCCATTCCACCAATGTAGGGATAGATGGTTAGTGGAATGGATTTATTTTAATGTATTTTCAATGTTAGATGAGTGTGTGATTGCATAGGTAGGAAGAATAAGGAGTTATGATGTTGTTTTAAAGGCAAGTTTTTGAGTTTTCCACTTGAAGATAGAGGTTACAAGTAGGGTGTTGAAGGATTTGCACGTGCATGGGGTTGGAGATGATTCCAAAGGATTTTTTAGAAATATTGAGACATGTTTCAAGGTGTGGTTGGTGTGTTGGAGGTTTGCAAGTGTGTGTTTCAAGAAACCCTCACTATTGTTTGTGTTTTCAACCCTCAAACAAGGGTTTGATGGAGTAGTAAGATTTTAAGCCTTCCTACCTTTAAAAACTGAAGAATCATGAGTTTGGAGGTATGAAAAAAGTCTATTTGATGTTCTTAGATGAATTGGTTGTGATAGGAGACCACTTACTTTGATAAAATGGGCTAAATTGAAGCCTTTACCAGTGATACAGTCGGTTTACTGATAATTGTTATAAAAAAAGTGTATTAGATTTTTGGCTATGTTGTTATGGAATTAGAAGGGTTCTTAATGGTGTGCTTGGCTTAAGGATTCTCCTTCATAGTTGCTTATTATACCCGATTTAAGCATATGACAGTGTTGCTAGAAATGTAGTTTTATAATGCAACAAACTAAAACTAAGAATCTATATATACAGAGTTTTGAGTGTTTGGTTTTGGTTTCAATCTACCTAAATGTTGATGGAAAATGTGACTTATGGTCTAGAAGAGATTCTGAAGAAATGATTGTCATTTTTATGTCTTGAATCATAAGGAATCAGGGTGTTTTGAGTAAGAAAAATGATGTTTGTTTGTAGATAGTAAAGTAATTGATAAAAAAATGACACAGTAGCATGATATTGGTTTGTTTTCATTAAAGTTATGGTGTTTATAATGATTTAGTTGTTTTCAAGAAAGTAAGAAAGAATGCTCTATTGATATTTTTCCTTGGAGAGTGAGATGTATTGAGGAGTCAATGAATCAATGTTAGAATATTGAATGTTGAATGGTTCAATGATTTTGATTAGGTTGTTTCTTTGAAGTCAAATAGATTGTTGATGGTAAAGAGGTTTTTGAGTCTGATACAGAGATGGTTTGCTTATGGAATGTTTTGACTTGTTTTAATGCAAAGTGATTGAACAAATAATTTGTCGAATAAAGAAGTGAGTGGGTAGAGTTTTTGATGGAAGTTAAGTGAAATGTTGAACTTTGTATATTTTATCTTCTCCTGATTTTGTTTGGGATTGAAATTCCATGAATAAATGATTTTTTTTAAGGATGCTCTACATCAATAAGCAAGCTTCTAAGTCATTATTTAATCTAATCAAGCATTTTTAGAGCAATTTGAAGATCCAAGCATTCAATAATCTTCAAGAATTCTTTCACAAGAGCATTCAAGTTTGAAAATCAAGCAATGTTTAAGTCTTGGAGAAAAATTAAAATGTTTTTGCATGTATTCAAGCTCACTTTCATCCAAGATATAGCATTTTCAAGGGTTTATTATGGTTTTCTATGGTGAATCACGATGGATTCTAGGCTGGGGAGATGTAAGTATCCTTCAAGACAAGCCTAATGACTTATTTCCTAAGTGATTCCATCTTCCACTATCAATATAATTTTAGCCTAAGGAAGGTACAAGCATCATCATGACTTATTAGAGTGATTTGACATCTCTCAAAGTGAGTCATTACATTCAAGCTACATTCATGCATCTCATTCTTACACATTAGAATAGGGTTCCATTGCATTTCTAATTTCCTAATATTAGACATACTTAAGGTTAGGGTTTACATTCCTATTTGCATTCATGTTTCATTGAAAATTTCTATCAAGGTTTAATTACCCAACTAGGGGTTTGACCAAGGCAAACCCCCCATAAGAAAATCAAGTGTATATTTTGTTTTGCAGGTCTTTTCATAGATTTAGATCAGGAAATCAATTTGGAAGGAAATAGTAGAGATTGGAACACATATTTGAACTTTGAATTCTTGAAAAAGGAAGATGAGAGTAATATGATAGAAGTGGCATATAAGTCTCTCTATAGGCATTTTTCTAGATTTTTGTAGTTCTAGATACCCTTTTTTCTAGAAACTAGTTCCTGCCCAGAAACTAGTTCCCTCCCAGAAATCCTAATTTGGGACTTATATGCCTATAATGGCATATCAGTCTTAGTGTGCCAAAATTTTAGGGTTTTTAGTGTTTTAGAGCTCATTCTAGCCTTCTTCAGGTTTCCAAGTACATAATTCTGAGATCTCACCTTTCTATTTTGATTTACATGGACTTTTAGGTCATTTGGTTAAAGATTGCATTGTATTAGGTTTAAGTATTACATCTTGCATTTCATTAGTCTTTCCAAGCCCTAGATTGGTGGTGAACCCTTAGTTTACAATTAGACCTTAGTACAACCTCATTGCAAGATCTCTTTCTCCTTTGCATAGTTTAGATTGAGATCTTTAGGGTTTCCCTTCAATCAAATGATTGTGAAGTTTTTTTTATGTATGTCCTAAACCATATCTTGAAGAAAATCCATTTTCCATTATTTCAATACTAAGCATGGTTCTCTAAGGATATATAACATTTAGGTTTTCTCATAAATAAATAAAAATGGCATTGAATCATGGATAATATATAAAATGTACACTAAACCTACAACTAACCAAATTAGAAATATTGTTTGAATAAGAATGTTCAATCTAAAACTACTAAGGAAAAATGCTTGACTCATTGAGAAATAAAGTCATAATAAAAAAAGTGGAAAGGTAAAAATTGAACATAACATTAATATAAGTAGGTTTACACATAAAAACTAAAAATCATATTTTAGTAATCAATATACTTAATCATTTATGACTCATACTACAATAATCCATATGCATTGAAAGAATGATTATTAAAAAATATATAATGCATTACATGTTATCCCACATGCACCAAACAATTAGTACATATTAAAAAATTGTTATTAAATTTTTTATAATACATTATATGCTATCATACATTCACCAAACTCTTAGTATACACTTGATTGAAAATGTTGTAAATGTAAATACCTAATTATATCTAGGATAGTCCCTTAATCATTGCAAAGCATCATTTAGAAATTGATTACAAAAAGTGTATAAGATAAACCCTTCCTTCAATGTTACAAAGAACGTGCATGCATTTTAATTTACAATTATCGCATTCAATATTTGAAACCCCAAAGGGATTTGTAAACATAATTAGACAATAAAATTGGTTGGACAACAAAAAATTTACATGAACAACCAGCTAGTATTGATAGATCTATGATTGTGATGCCTAGTGTACAATAAAAAAATTCCTAGAATGGTGAAACAATTAAATCATAAATAAATCCATCTCCCTTTGGTTATACCTTATATTATTATGATATTTATTTCCTAAATATCTTAAAAATACTTACAAAAATATCAAAATCCATGCAATAGGAATGAGAAAACATGTGATAGTCCCACAAATCATATATTCATTTATTATTCCCATGGATCTACCATTTAAATCTATTACAAAGATGTCACCAAGGGATGCCATGAAGATGATGAGTCGTAAAACGCTAACCACCATATTAAATATAAAATGAATCATCCAAATAATTAAATATTCTCATCTCAGCTCCTAGTTGATTAGACAATAAATTTTGGGTAACACCTAAATAGATCCAACAACCACAAAGCTTGATCAAGACAGTTTTGTGTTTTGGGGGTATTGGTCTTTTATTTCCAAAAATTGCATAAAAAGCTATGTCTATTTTTATGAATAGTGATTCATGGGTAGCATAAATACTAATTTAAACTATGATGACATCATCCTTAGTAATAAATAGTCTTCTATATGTGCAAAGGGGTAGGTGAGAATGATAGTGAAAATTGATACAAGTATCAAACTTCATGGTCGCAATTGACTCATGGTTCATGTCTTAGGTTGGCGTGTAGGAATTTAGGGATGGTTATGAAGTCATGTCTTTAAGGCATGTGGGAAAGTTGAATTCTTAGGTTCAACTATGATGAAAAACTAAAGTGGGAAATGCGAGGGGTCAATGTGTTGGGATGATTATTGAAAGGTCCTAAGTGAGATAAAATTACGACACGCTAAGAAATATAAAGGAAAAGTAGAGTGAAATTGAGGGATGAAAAATGGAATACCAAGATTAAGAAGTCCACAATTTTGATAAGGGACAAAGGAAGTGGGGGTGGGCTAAAAAGGATGCTTGAAATAAAGACATGTCTAACAAAGAAATTTTGATAACTTCAATAATTTGCATAGACATAAATATTTTAACCTACAATCCACATGGTCATATATTTTTAAAACCCTAACAAATCCAATTACATCTTAGATCTGTTGTAAATAAGGAGCCAAATAAGGTCAAAGCAAAAAAATGACTCAAGTAATAAAAATATAGTAAAATTGAATCTCAACAATTCTCATGAAGATATAATTTTAAATAAGTGATAAAATAAAAAAAAACACACCTTCATTCTCATCAATTTAATCAATATTTTTTCACAAAATAAAATTCTTTGTGATATCGTAGCCTTGTTTTGTTGCTAAACAAGAGATAAATAGTTGTTTCATTACATGCAAAGGATTCATATCAAATCCTTTCTCAAATTCCACCATCAAATGCAACTTGAAGTCATATAATATTGTATTCAGGTTTCCATTTGTTGGTACGAATAATTTTGAAACTTTAGAATAAACAAAATAATCAAATGTTAAGATGGAACCCTAACCATCTTTATATTTCATATTTGATGACATCCTACTGTTAGAATATTTAATAATCTTTAGTCAACAACCCATGTCAAATGAAGACTTTCAAGTTGCCCCCCGCGTAAACCTACAACATTTATTTTGGTAGGTATTTTTGAATTTGAACTAAGCACTCATTTTTGAGAATACACCATTTGACCTGCAACCTACCAACATTAATTAAGGTAGATGGATTTGACTTGTCAATTGTAGTGCTCATTCTCATGAGCTAAAAACAAACAAAAGGAATGTTTTAGCAACCGTTAGAGTGTAGTCATTTTTTTGTATTGGAGTGTTGAACCTATAGCAACAAAAGTATATTGAGAAGAAGGGAATGTTTGCTGAGACAATATTAGTGTAGAAAGATAGTTCACCAGATGCAATGTAGTGATAGCTACAACTATAGGATTGTAGCCAGATTTAGTTTTCAATGTGAGTGTAGCACCTTTTGTATTGGACATCTATCCAAATAGTTTAGTTTTATTTTGTTGTGTAAAAATAGTATCTCCTCTATAATTTTGTAATTTTGAAGCAAGGTGGAATATATATAAAGTTGCATGTTTTTTGCATTTGTATTTGTACTATCTCTGTGTCCTATGTGTGTTATTTTTTTTCTATCCATTTATTCATAGCAGTGACTTTTTGTTTTACTTCGCCTTGCTTGCTAACAAGTGGTATCAGAGCCCTACCTTTTTGGGTAGTTGATTAATCAATTTGTTATTTATGGGTAAATCCCTAGGTTATCTAGGAATTCATCTATTTCCTCAAATTTGAGAAAAAATTGTAGGAGATGAGAGCAAAGGTTGGCAATAGCTACCAAACTTTGATGGAAAAAAATATGACATATGGGCTAAGAAAATGAGAACAATAATGTTTGCTAATGATTTATGGGAGTTGGTAACAAATGGTTTCAATGACATCGTAGACCCAACAACATTTGCAACCCTTTCTAATGCACAAAAGAATCAATTAAAGGAGAGTTGTATGAAGGATGCAAAATCCCTCAGTTTAATTGAGGTTTCCTTGAGTGAGGCTATTTTACCACATATTACATCAACAAATTATTCAAAGCAAGCTTGATAAATATTGTAAAATAGTTACAAGGGGACTGACAAAGTGAGGTTAGTGAAGTTGTAGTTGTTAAGAAGAAATTTTGAGGCCCTACAAATGAAGGATAGTGAGTCCATTTTAGACTTCCACACTAAGGTGTCTACCTTGATTAATCAACTGAGAATCAATGGAGAAATAATGGAAGAACAAAGGATTATTGAGAAAATCCTAAGAAGTCTTCCTACTAGGTTTGATCCTATTGTCATTTCCATTGAAGGGGAAAAAACAATGTCCAAGATGACTATAGATGATTTGATGGATTCACTACAAACCCATGAGCAATAGTTGAACAGATTTGCTCCTTCCCTAGAGCAAGATTTTAAGGCTCAAACCAATGCAAGAGGTCAAGAAAGAGGAAGAAATGGTAGAGGTAGAGATCAAAGAGGAAGAGGTAGAAGAAATTCTAGAAAGGAGGTTCTGACAACATAGAGGAACCAAGCAACTCACAGTCAGTGAACCAAAACCAGAAGAAGAACAATAGTTCAAATCAGAGGAATGACAAAAGCAATGTGTAGTGTTATTATTGTCACAAGAATGGACACTATGATAATGAGTGTAGAAAGAAGCAACGTGACCATGGAGGCCAAAATGTAAATGTAGCAAATGACAACAAGGTTGAAAATGAAAAATAGTCCAATGTATTCATTATTTGTAATCTTGTTGAACATAGTAGTGATGAATTTTGGTACTTGGACAATAGATGCAACAACCACATGAGTGGTAAAAAAAAATATTTTCCTCCATAGATAGAAGTATAAAAATAGAGATCAAGATGGGAAATGATGAGAAAGTCCTTGTGATTGGAAGAGGTGTAGTCAACATCCAAACCAAGAATGGTGAGAGGTAGAAAATCCAATATGTTTATTGTACCCTTGGCATAAAACATAATCTATTGAGCATTAGACAAATGGTCAAAAATAGTTACAAAATCTTGATGGAGAATGGAAAATGCAAGATATTTGAAAAAGGAGGCAACAAGAAAGTGATGGTTGTAATGCAAATGATGAGAAACATAATGTTTCCTCTCATGATACCCATAGTATCTTTGACAGACACAACAGAAAAATAGCAACAAAATTGTTCACTGGCACTCATAGTAGTTGCATAATAGTCGGTAGTGGAACAACAATCTGCATTAGGATAGTCATCAAAGACCCATCCAAACTTTGGAATTTAAGGTATGAGAACTTAAGCTTTTCTAGTTTAATTTTATTGTCTAGGAAAGGAAAGGTTAGGGGCTTACCATCCATTGTAGAACTAGATGGAAAGTGTGAGGCTTTCATTTTAGGAAAACAACATAGGCAACCATTTCAATCTGGGTATTCTAGGAGAGCAAGAGCACCTCTTGCTCGTTAGTGCACTCATATTTTTGTGGACCCATGAAAACCTCGACTTTAGCTAGAAACACTTATTTCATGACTTTCATAGATGATTATAGTAGAAAAAATTGGGTTTATTTTTTGAAAAAAAATTAGAAGCCTTTGAGAAATCTAAGTGGTTTATGACATCAGTTGAAAAAGAGAGTGGTCACTATATCAAATCCCTTAGAACAAAAGATGGGGAGAGTACATCTTGAAAGAATTCCTAAATTTTTATAGGAATGAGGGCATTCACAAAAAAATCACAACTAGGTATAATCCATAGCAAAATGGAGTGGTTGAGAGGAAGAATAGGACCATTAAAGATATGGCAATAAGTATGTTGAAATCAAAAGGGTTTTCACACATATTTTGGGGTGTAGTTGTAGCAACAACAATCTATATACTAAATAGGTGCCCCACAAAGGTTTTCTGTGATAGGATTCCATAAGAGGCATGGAAAAATAACAAATGGAGTGCTAAACACTTAAGGATATTTGGTTGTGTGGCAAACACACTCGTGCAAAAAGAGAAGAGGAAAAAATTTGATGACAAAGGAGAAAAATGCATCTTCATAGACTATAGTGAAGAGTCAAAGCGTATAAATTGTACAATCCCATCACCAAGAATATTGTGATTAGTAGAGATGTGTTTATTGAGAATGAAGTATGGGATGGAATGGTGAATGACACTGGTTGCAGGTATTTCAGTTACAATATGCTTTGAAGAGGAAGAAGTTCCAAATGACAACAACTTAGGGGGAACTCAAGAGAGTAGTAGCTTAGGAAGAAACTACCATCTAGAGCATTGGAAAATAGTAGGTCTGGTGATGTGTAGTAGAATAGTAACTCTACAGGTGTTCAGTAGAACAACAAATTTGAACAGAGACAACGGTCTAGTAGAGCTCCAAAATTTAGTAGAGCAGTAGCTCTCATAGTTAGTAGTACAGTAGTTCCAAAGTTTAGAGTAACAACTTAGAAGCTAATTCAGACCCTACACTCACATCATTGATACCACAAAAGACAAAGAGTGAGGGAGATTTATGACAACACAAGGCATGCTGATTTTGATGAAAACTTGGATTTTTCATTATTCTCTTAAGGTGATCCAACACACTTTGAGGAAGCCATGAAAGAAAATATGTAGTGTAAGGCCATGGATGAAGAGTCAAATGCTATAGAGAGAAACAAAACATGGGAATTGATCAATTTACCCAAGGGTAATCAAGTGATTGGAGTGAAGTGTGTTTACAAGACCAAGTGTACAACTGAAGAAAAAATTGAAAGACACAAAGCAGGGCTAATTGTCAAAGGGTAAAAATAGTAGCCTATTATAGACTATGATGAGACATATGCACTAGTTGCAAGGCTGGAAACTATGTGAATAACCATAACAGTTGCATCACAACATCAGTGGAAGGTGTTTTAGATGGATATAAAGGAAACCTTATTGAATGGAGTGTTGAAGGAGGAAGTGTATGTGGAGTAGCAACCTAGCAATGAAGTCTGAAGACAAGAGGAAAAAGTCTATAGGCTTCAAAAAGGTCTTTATGGGCTGAAACAAGCACCTCAGGTGTGGTATAGTAGAATAGACTCTTATTTATTGAGCAATGGATTTAGCAAGAGTAGCACTGAGCCCACACTCTAGCTCAAAGCAAGTGAAGGTGATATTTTAATTACTATTTTGTATATAGATGATCTAATTTTTACTAGTAATAGTGAGAGAAAAATTGTTGATATTAAAGAGGTGATGAAAATTGAGTTTGATATGATGGATATAGGTTTGTTTAAGTATTTTCTTGGGATAGAAGTTCAACAAACAATGCATGGAATTTTTATTTCACTATCTAATTATGACAAACAACTTTTAAGATGGTTCAAAATGCATAATAGGAAACATTCCCCCACACAAAACAACAACAAGTGTGAAATTGCACAAGGATGACAACAATATTTATGTGAACCAACCCTCCACAAGAGTATGGTTGGAAGTATGATGCACTTGACATCAACTAGGCCGGATTTGATGTATGCAGTAAGTTTGATATCTAGGTTCATGGAGAAACCTAAGGATACAAATTGGAAAGTAGGAAAGAGGATTTTGAGGTATGTCAATGGAACAATAGGTTATGGCATCATGTATGATGCATATAATGAGTTTAAGTTGACTTGTTTCATAGATAGTGATTGGGTAGGAAATGTGGATGATAGAAAGAGCACATTAGGGTATATCTTCAATATGAGATCTGGTGCAATCTCATGGGCATTGAAGAAGCAGCCGATTGTCTCTCTCAACATAGCAGAAGCTGAGTACATATCAGAAAATGTAGCAACATTTCAGGCTATTTGGTTGAGGAGGATCCTTGCATATTTACAACAACAACAAGAATAAATCATGGTCATTCATTTTTACAATGTTTCTTCCATAGCTTTGACAAAGAATCCAGTCTTCCATGGATGAATCAAACACATAAAGATTCGATAAAACTTTATAAGGGAGCTTGTAGAATAAGGTGAGATTGATTTAGAATATTATAGATCTGAGCAATAGCTCATCGAAATCTTCACCAAATAATTATTGAAAGACAATTTTGAATGCCTAAGAGATAGGCTTGGCATTGTGGATAGCTTCATAGATCAGCTCTAGAAGGAAACTATAGAGTGACAACTGACTTGTAGATTAAGGGGGAGTGTTAGAATACACATCAGATGAAGACTTTCAAGTTGCCCCCTGTAAACCTACATCCTTTATTTTGGTAGGTATTTTTGAATTTGAATTAAGTGTTCATTTTTGAGAATGCACTATTTGGCCTACAACCTTCCAACATTAATTAAGGTAGATAGATTTGAATTTTGAATGGTAGTGCTCATTCTCATGAGCTAAAAGCAAAGAAAAGAAATGTTTTAGCAACCATTAGAATGTAGATTTTTTTTGTATTGGAGTGTTGAACCTACAGTAGCAGAAGTATATTCTAAATAAGGGAATGTTTGCTAAGATAGCAACAACATAGAAAGATAGTTTATCAGACACAACACGGTGACAACTATAGCTATAGGATTGTAACTAGATTTAGTTGTCAGTGTGAGTGTAGCACCTTTTGTATAGGATATATATATCCAAATAGTTTAGTTTTATTTTGTTGTGTAAAAAAAAGCACGTCCTCTATAATTTGGTAATTTTGAAGCAACGTGAAATATATATAAAGTTGCATGTTTTTTGCATTTATATTTGTGTTTTCTTTGTGCATCATCTCTGTTTTATTTCTATTTTGTCCATCTTTTCACAATAGTGACTTTGTGTTTTACTGCCCCCTACCTACCAACACCTACGTCTACTAATTTTCTCTTCCTCTTTTGTCACTAATGGAAGGTGACATCAAATATGTTGTAGATTTCTACAATTTCAACTGTGCTTATAGATTCCCATGTTTCCTTTATTTCCTTTCATTTATTCCTATAAAGATAGTCAACAATTTTATAATAGAGAAATGGCGTACCTGCAATATCAAAGAAAAAATATAATTCTAATTGTGCCTTTTTATTATTAAACAATCCTTTTAATATGGGAAATTGAAATATGGAAGAACAAATACAATTCCACTTGTGACTTTTTTTATTATTACATCGAAGGTGTTCCTTATATGAAGTGAATGACCTCCTTTTGAAAATAAAAGGTTGAAAATTGTAGAGAAGGATGCAAGACTGTTGAAATGATCTCAACTATCAAAGTTTCTAAAATATTAAAAGATATAATATCTAATTAAGAAAAACTACATTCTCATCTACTCTTAGCTTTACATTAAGAAAATATAGGATATAATTTTATTTTCTTTTAAAGTTTTTAAATTTATATTTTTGTATAAGTAATTATAAATATATATTTTTCAAATAATAATATTAAAAAGTTCCACATAGTGGCTAGTACTTTCCTTTATAGTATTTTAATTATTGTTTTCTAGATTAAAAATTAAAGTATGTTTTATTAATATAAATAAAAATAAATGTAATTTTTGTTAATTATAGCATTTTAGTATTGTTAATTAGTTATTTGCATGAACTAATCCTAACCCTTACTCACACCCTAACTCTAATTCTATCCCTAACCGTAGCCATAACTCTAAGCCTAGCTATAAATTTTAAACCATTATACTAATCCTAGACCTATCTCTAACTCTAACTATGATCATAATACTATCCATAACTATAAGCCTAACTTTAAGATTAACTTTTTAATAAATAATATATTTAATAAAAGTTTGGATAATACTAAAATTGGAAGGTCCAATTGTTGGATGTTGTCGATGTGTTGTTGATATGTGGTTGTCATTGATGTCAACACTATTAGCATTTGGTGTACTAGAGGTTGTATATGTTGAGGATATTGAGAAAATTGTAAAAGAAAGTGTTCTATGTTCCCAGTGGAACTGTGCAGGTCTTGAAGGTGTTTTTTTCTCTATGTTGAGTATTAGTTGGTGCAGATTAAAGGGTTTATTGTTGAGTATATCTCAATCATCTCCTGGAAGTTTTAAAGGTCTACGTGAAGTTTTGAGTGTGTTGTGGTCAGACAATGTTTTTGTGGTCTCTATTAGTGTTCTTGAATGAAGATTGTGTGATTATGTTAATCTCAGTTGTTGTGGATATTTCTCTATTGTTTCTTGGTGCTCTTAGATGTCTCTAGATCATTCTCTATATTTTTTGTATGTCCACATTGATCGATGAGTTCGTGATTGAAGATCTTTTCTTGTGCATGTTCAAATTTTCATGTTCCTAGCTGACATGTTGGTGGTAGCGTGTTGTGGATCTTTGTAGTGAAAGTAAGTAAAGTATTTTTGTGTTGGAGATGTTAATTTGGGTCTCCACTATGTTGAGGCCGACCTTGGTGAATTTTCATTAAAATTTTATTTGTAAATTTGGGCTGACATTGCAAATATGTTCTATTTTCTTGGCCGACTAAGTTGTGATGAAATATCATGTAGTAGATATATAAGTGTGATTGTTTCATTGGTGAAGAGTGTGCTTCATGTGCTCTTGTGTGTGTATGTTTGAATATCACTCAGTTGTAGAGTAGAGTGTGAAGAAGATTGTGTGAAGTGTGAAGAAGTGTTGAGCGTAATTGGAACTATAATCAGGCTTGTGTAGAAGCTATTTTATTAGTTCATATCCTTCGGATTTTTAATCCTATTCTATTGGGCAGTGAGCCCCTTTTGTATTTGAGCAGTGTGCCTCAATGCATGTGCATTCCCCTTATTATTTCTCATTATACTTTTAACAGTGTGAGCATCCATTAAAATTTGCAAACACTAAACTTCAAACATGGGTTAGTACCTACAAATTCCTCAAAAATATCACTGCTATGAAATACCATGTAAATGCTTCAAAATGCAACAAATAGCAAGAGAAATCTAAAGACATTTCAAAAGCATAACATATACCTATTCCATATTGGATTGGTTTCAAATGTGCAAATGACCCTTTCCCAATCCTTGCTCAAAAAATAAAATGATGAGATGCAATGGAGATGAAGAGCAAAATTAGTTCTCAAACCAAGAGAGTAACTTTGCATAAGAGTTGTAGATTATTTTATAAAGATTAAGCCCTATATTTATAGAATATTTTGATGAGAGAATGGTCAAATGGATGAATGTGGGACTAAAAATAAACCAATGAAAAGAGGCCACTTGTCAACTTTCCATAGGTTGACGGATGTGCAAGATTTGGGAAATATGCCCAAGAGAGGGAGTTTCAAACTCAAATTTGTGAAATAAATGTTGAGAGGGGGACATGAAAATGAGAAGTTAATGCAATGTTGGAGGGCACAAGTAAACTTGTCATTTTTTTAAACTTGAGGGAATATTCTATTTTTTTATGCCAAGTTGAAAGAAAATAAGGATTTTAATAAATCAATAAATTGATTTATTTGTGCAAGTGGGATTATCTACAAGATGTGTGGGTGGTTAGGTTAGGCTAAGTAGGATTAAATTAGCTTAATGATGATTAGGTGAGTTTGATTCCTTTGACTTGAATATTTGAATTTATTTAAATCAAAAGGGGAGAAATATGAATTTGGGATTTAATTAAATGAATGTTTGATTTATTTGATTAAAAGGTTGATGATAAAGTTTATTTAATTTAAAATTAATGACCTTAGGAGATGGAAATTAATGAGTTTACCTGATGAATGGATAAAGGTGAACTTAATTAAATTGATGAGTGGATGAATGTGAAACCTAGTTTACTTGATGAATGGACCTAATTGAATGCATAATGTTAATTTTGCATGTCTACATTTTTCCCCTCTTTGAAGCAATGAACTTGCTACGTTGGTTCAAAGAATAGACTTGCCGTGATCAAAATTGAAATTTTTTATGATTTTTTCAATTTCCACAGCAGAAGGAAGTACACTATTACATGTCTCCCTCGAGAGATCAAGCGAAAATATTTGTTTGGAGGGTCAATCTTGCAATAAAGAGGTTCAAAATGGATGGTGATGCAAATGAGATGGTTTTAAGATGCTTAGAATAACAAATCTATATTATCTTAAACAACTTAAATGATGATATGATGTATGAGATGGATGAAATGGATGATGTGATATGCTATGATTATGCAACATATGATTTATGAGATGCTTAGACTAACAGATCTATATTATGGTGATGAAATGTTGTGATTATGCAAATGTATGATATGAAAATGTGATGATTTATGAGATGCTTAGACTAACAGATCTATATTATGATGATGATATGCATGTGAGATGATATGGAGAATACTGATGGTTTGTGGATGCAAGATGAATGCACTAGTGATGATGATTAATTATTCATGTTGTGATATTAGTGTGGCAAAGAAGACATTAGATGATGACAAGAGGATCCAACAAGCCAACTTTATGAGAGATGATGATGATGAAATGATGATGAGAAATGGATGATTTGTTTATCAAGGATTGGGATTTTAAAAGGGTCACTTATCTTATGTTTGATAACATGCATAAGCATGATGCATCAAGGTATAAAGAACTAGGATGGTGTGGTACTTAGTGTGATAGATTTTGACTTGAAAAATAGATAGGAGTATTCCTATTCACACCTAACATACAAAAACCTTGCTAGGATGCACTTTAGAAGTTTCAAACATCTCAGACCAAAACATGGAAAGGTATAACCAATCCATGCAATAGTCAACAAGCTGTCCAAAACATCCTCTATTCATATCTAACAAAGCATGTATTCGCCAAGGTTATTTTACAAGGACATCCAACAAGCATAGCAGACAAAAGGATAATGATCGTTGCCCCATTCCTATCTCTCTAAATCTTTCGTTCGGATATCATTGAGAGGTCCTTGGACTGAGCGCAATAATATAAGTCAAAATAAAAAGATAAAGCACACAAACAAGTTGATGTTCTTCAATACCGCTAACCAACAGGGAATGTGTTTTCAAGGATAGGAACTGAAACTATTGCCAAAAGATAATGCCCATTGTAGGAAGGATACATCCTAGGACATGTCAGTGGATGTCGACACATCATTTTGTTTATCCAAAGTGTTATTTCTGATAAATAATGCCCCTTGTAGGAAGGATTCATCCTAGGACATGATGTTATTAGATGATTGATATGGGACTATTTGGATGAGGGACTATCGACACAAAGAATTGACCAATTTTCTTACGTACTGACTTAGACCTGAGACTTGACGTTTTTGAGTTTTCACTTTTAACCTGCTAGACTTGTTTCTAACTGTTTCACCAAAGGTTGAGGATGACGATCAATTTATTATGGATGGTGTTATTGTGGGTGCAAGCAAGATGAGGCAGATGGATTTTTTCAAATATTTGGAATTTTTTTTATCATTTTGAGATGTTTTGAGGCTGTTTTTGGTATTTTTTGAAATTTTCAAATGTTTTGATTTTTTGATTTTTCAATGTTTTGGGATTTTATGAGATTTTGACCAAGAGACCAACCTAAAGACCTATCCTAGGGGCCTCAGGGGCTGATTAACAGATTAGCCTTGCCTACGTTATACACACAGAGACGACGTAGTTCGACTGACGACTTGACCAATTTACAAATGAAGATATACATGATGAACTATTAGTTTATTATGACAAACTCCTAAAGGACTGACCTACATGTCTCGCGGGATGATCACAGATCAACCTTGCCTACGTTTAAGCTCAAAGATGACGTAGTTTGACAAGACAACTCTATTTTTGAATTTTTGATTGATGTTTTGACCTATTTTGGGATTTTTTTACATGTTTTGAATGTTTTTGGATTTTGTGATTTTCTAATGTTTTTGGATTTTTTGATATTCTGATGTTTTTGGATTTTCTGGTTTTTCTGATGCTTTTGGATTTTTTCTGATTGGAGGACTTTAAGAATATACACGAATCTGATCCAATAAGAACATGCCCCTAGCATGATGCAATATACTATTCCGATAAAGGCAGGACAAACTAACCTTGAGGATGGGCCGAGTAGTACTAGGAGGGATCATGATACAAACACAAGACCAAGCTATAGTGCGGATGCGAGTGGATGAGTGATGGATGGAGACCTGAATGTGATGGATGATGCAGAACAAGCCATACAGATCCTAGTGGATGGAAAGTGCTTATTTATGCAAGGTGCCTGTTTACCAAGTTTTCATCAAGGTACTTGCCCAAAGTGCCACCAAAGTAGTTTTCACTAGAGGATGATTTTTTTCTTTATTGTTTTCAATCCTTTTTTCTTTTTTTGGATTTTTGCTTTTTGCTTTTTGTTGTCACCAAGACGCCTGTTTCCCAGGTTTTCACCGAAGTAACCATTTTTTCAGGACATTTTCTTATTTTTTGGATTTTTTTGGTTTTATACCTTGAAAGATTTAGGCATAAAACTTTTTGAGATAAGAGCTATTCATGGGCTCTTGCAGAGGTTCCCCTTCCGGTGTTGATAATTGATATGCCCCTAATTTGTAACTTGTTGTGATGACGAAAGGTCCTAACCAATTAGGTTTGAACTTTCCTTTGCTGCTTGGGTTTGGGACATTCTTTTGATTCTCTTTTAAGACCAGTTCTCTAACTTGGAATGTCATGCTCCTAATTTTTCTATTGTAGCTCCTTTTGAGTCTATTCTGATAGACTTGCAAGTGATTTAAAGCATCTATTCATCTCTCATCCAGTAGCTCTAACTCATTTAGTCTTGATACCTAGTACTCTTCATCCGTGATGAGGTTTTGCAGTGATATCTTAAGGGATGGGAGCTCGATCTCAATGGGGAGTACCGCTTCTGATCCGTAGACCAAGGAAAAGGGGGTGGCACCAGTGGGTGTGTAGATGCTGGTTCAATAGGCCTAGAGGGTGGGATTAAGTTGCAGATTCCAGTCACGACCTACGTTATTGACTATTTTTTAAGGATTTTTAGAATCGTTTTGTTTGTAGCTTCTGCTTGGCCATTTCTTTGGGGATAGTACGGGGTGGAGAAGCAATGTTGGATTTTGAATTTCTCACACAAGTTGCAGACATCCTGATTCTTGAATGGTGTCCCATTATCTGAGATAATGGCTTGTGGGACACCATAGCGACATATGAGATAGTTCAGAATGAACATTGAAATCTGCTTCCCAGTTATATACATCATGGGTATGGCTTCCACCCACTATGAAAAAGGCCATGGTGTGATGATAGGATGAAGCTCTTGAGTTGGAGCATGAATGAGGTCCCCATGTTGCTGACATTGTAGACACTTTCTGGCATGATTATGTGCTTCTCTTTCCATTGTGGGACAATAATACCCCATCCTCAGCAATTTCTTAGCTATGGTCATTCCACTCGAGTGTGAACCACAGATACCATTATGTACTTTGGTTAGAGCGGTTAATGCCTCCTCAACATTTAGGCAGCGTAGTAGGGTTCCCTCTATGCTTCTATGATATAGGGTATCACCTAGGATGACAAATTTGGATGTTGTTTTAACAAAGGTTCATTTTAGGTTTGATGGTAGGTCAGCGGGTATGACTCCTATACAAAGGTATGTGTAGATGTCGTGATACCAAGGATCTTCGGGACCAACGATTTCGCACATGAATTCTAATTCTGGTACCTCGGATGTGGGCATGAGAAGTTGCTCTATCGAGAATTCATATTTTGAAACATTGTTGGGGATGTCCAGTAGGGACCCAATTATTGCCATGGCATCTGCTACTCTGTTGTTGGCTCTAGGAATATGCATTCGATGAAGGATTCCTTTAGAGTCTCCACCAATTTCTTGTATGGAGTGAGCTTGTCATCCTTGGTCTGATATTCATCGTTGACTTGATTTATGATCAATTGGGAGTCTCCGTACACTTTGAGAGCCATGATGTTCCACTACACTGCTATTCTGAGACCTATCATTAAGGCCTCGTATTCTGCAATGTTATTAGTGTAGGGAAATTCCATTTTGTATGACCTTGGTATGCAATCCCCTTGTGGGGTGATGAAGAAGACACTAGTTCCTGATCCATGTTGTGTCTATGAACCATCAAAGTATAGTTTCCAATGGTCAGCTATATTGAGATTAAAAATGGATTCATTAGGAAATTCTGAGATGAGAGGGTTCTCTGAATAGATTGGTGCCTCTGCCAGTTGATTTGAAACAACCTAACCCTTGATTTCTTTCCGTTCGACATACTCAATGTCGTACTCTAACAATATCATCACCCATTTGGCCATTCTTCCTGTGATCATTGCCTTTGATAGTAAATATTTGAGGGGATCAATTTTGGCGATGAGCTTTATCTTGTGTGCCAACATGTAATGTCTAAATTTTTGTGATGCAAACACTACTACAAGGGATGTTTTCTCAATGAATGAATAGTTTAGCTCATGCCCAACCTTTGTTCTACTAATATAGTAAATAGCCCTTTCTGTTCTGTTTTCATCATGCTTAGCTAAGAGAGTTCCAAGGGCTACTGTTGTTGTTGATATGTAAAGGATCAATGGTTTTCTTGGGATTGGTGGCATCAAGACTGGTGGTGTGAATAGGTATTCCTTGATTTTGTTGAATGCCTCTTTGAACTTCGTATCCTATTTGTACGCTACTCCCTTGTGGAGTAGGTGAGAGTATGGGTTATGTTTGTTTGCCAGTTGTGCTATAAATATTTGAATGGATTGAAGTCTTCCTTGGAGGCCTCTCAATTGTTTTAATGTCTTTGGTGCTTCCATTTCGAGGATTGCTTTCACCTTCGTTGGATCCACCTCGATACCCATCATTGATACTATATATCCTAGTAGTTACCTAATTGTACGCCGAAGACGCACTTCTTGGGATTTAGTCTGACTTTGTACTCCTCCAGTCTATCAAAGATAACACTTAGGGTTGCTATGTGATCTTTTCTTTTTCTGGATTCAGCTAGGATGTCGTTGACATAGTCTTTGACCATCTTATGGATCATGTTGTGGAATATCAATGTCATGGCCCTTTGATATGTTGCTCCTGCATTCTTTAGGCTGAATGGCATCATGTTCTAGTAGTAAGTCCCCCATGGACAAGTGAAGGTTGTCTTATGGTGATCCTCTTTTGCTATCATGATTTTATTGTATCCTAAAAAATTGTCCATTAGTGACAACATCTCATGTCCCGCTGTCATGTCCACTATCATGTCGATGTTGGGAAGTAGGAAGTCATCTTTTGGACATGCCTTGTTCAAATATTTGAAGTCTATATAGATTCTAATGGCTCTGTCAGGCTTTGAATTAGGTAGCAAGTTTGATACCCATTCTAGATAATTTATTGGCCGTATGAATCCTACATCTAGTAGCTTTTTTAGCTCCATTTTGACCAATAAGGCAATCTGCGGGTGCATTTTTTGAAGCTTTTGTCTGACAGGCTTTGCTTCTAGATACACTGCTAAGTGGTGAACCACGGTCTTTGGATCAAGTCCTGGCATGTTAGCATGACTCCATGTGAAGTTTATCTATCTTTCCCTTAAGACTGCTAGGAGTTCTTGCTCTTTTGATAGTAGTGATTCTCCATAGAATGTGATATGCGGGGTCTCCTCTGTTCCTAGGTTGCAGGATTGCATTTTTCTGCCAAGACTGCTGAATTTTCCTGATGAATAGCTCTTAAAGGAAGATTGAATCCCCCATCCTTGGGTGCCTTAGAGAGGTTTTCACTGTTGGATGCATCCTTTCTTTTTAATTTTTTCTTGTTAGAGAGTGCCACAGTGTGGTTTTCACTCAAGGACTTGGATATTATTCTTAATTTCTCACTGTTGTGACTGAAGGATTCAATCATTTCCCCATAATAGGCATGTGTGTCCAACTCCATTATAAACCCTATGTTGTGATCCCCATCTGGAATGTTGTCCCACAATCCCATGAATTCTGAGAGCACCTCATCATTTTTGAATGTATCAAGAATCGGTGGTCCTCGTTGGTCATAGTTGATGAGTTAGGGATATACTAGGTGGATCTCATGATTTTGATGGTCTGTTTCAAAGGAAAGGGTGCTAATCATGCAAAGAGTGGTATCTTCGAATAGTCTAGGTAGATTGGATATAGGGTTCTCATCATCACTACTACTATAGACATCAGTTATATCAAAGGTATAGTTATCTAGAACACAACCTGTGGATACTAGTAATCATAGTTCTGATGTATTTGGTTGACGAGGTTTATTGACCACTCTAACCAGAGGACTTTAGCCACATATAGTTATACTCAAAGGGGTACATCCAAGGCCAAGATTTGTTATTAGTCGCGCCTCTGGCATGATAGGTATTATGAGCCCATTGTCATTTTTTCCAAGTCTTTGGTTTCTATTGTAGACGATTGCGAGCATCATTTGCAGACCCTTTCTCTTGTTATCCATTGGTAATTCCAGTACTGGTCTTTCATCTTGATACTGTAGCATATGTGATGGATCTTCCTCAATAACCTCCTGGCCAAGATCTCCCCAGCTTGTGAATTCAGGATAGTCTTCAGGAGATGTTTGTGATGTGGAAGCTTTGTTTTCTTATGGATGACCCCATGATCTAGGAGATTGTGGTAACTCTCCTACCACAAAAGCATTGTTAGCGAGCTTGTAGCTTCCACAACCGTCATCCTAGATGATGAGCTTAATTTCAGAAATGGTGGGAATGGCAGGAGTGGCGGGATTGATGTATTGTGTGGATGGGCCCTCATCATTTTTTGGTACTTGGGGGATTTTGTAATACTTCACTTCAAGTTTTTTGCAGTGTGAGAAAGGTTTGGGATATCCGTGGATGGTAACTTCTTGTCCATTATGTGTAAATTTCACACATTGGTGGAAAGTCAATGCTACTACTTTCATTGCATGAATCCATGGGCGTCCTAGGAGAATATTATATAGTAAGTCAATGTCCAAGACCTGACAAGTGGGTTCCATGATGGTGGGCCCTACTTGAATAGGGAGTTTGATTGTGCCTTGAGACACTCTCTCTTGATCATCGTATGCTCTTATCATGATACCCATCCCTTTGTCGATAAAATCTTCTGATATTTTCAACTGCTTGATGAGGCTGAGAGAACGAATATTCAAACCCGCACATCCATCCACCAAGACCATTTTGATTTTTCTCTTATGTACTATGGCTTCCAAGTGAACTGCACGGTTGTGAGATCGTTGGGCAGGGAAATATTGGTCAGAGAATGTAAGAATATTAGGTGTAATGATATTTCCAACCATAGCTTGGAATTTCTCTACATCAAGGTATGTCGGTACAATGGATGAGGCCAATGCTTCTTCAAGAATTTTCCTATGGGCAGATGAGATTTTTAGCAACTCTGTGATGGATATTTGCGCTAGTGTTCTCTTGAGTTGATCTAGGACATTATATCCATTTGGAATTGATCTAGATGCAAGGGCTTTGTTTGGCTGGGATGATCCTGTGATGGTTACTTAGCCACCTCTTGTGGTGACTCCATAGCCTTCGGCATAGGCACCCTTGATAGTAATGACCATGCAGTTTTCATCTAGGGAAGCGGTGACCTTTTCATACACATGATTTACATTTGATTGGATGCCCTTCCCTTTATCTTTGTTATTGTTATTCCATTTGTTGCCATGATTCAACATCAAATTCGTATATATCTTAGGATCCTGATTTCTGGTAGGTTGTTCTACATTTATGATTCTTTTATCAATGAGATCTTGAACAATGTTTTTCAATCTCATGGAACTATTTGTGGTATGGCCTTTGATTTTATGGAATTTGCAAAGTTGATTCTCATTATACCAATGAGGTTTCACATCCATTTCTTGGTAATTTTCAAAGGTAGGAGCGTGAATGATTTTTTCATCTATCAGCTTTTTCATGATAACTTCTAATGGTTCCCCCAAAGCAGTGTATTTTCACTTGGGATAATTCTTGCATTGGGGTGGTCCTCTTTGCTCATTGAGATATTGATTGTTGGATTGTTGTGTGCTTGGTGTGTTATGTGATGACTGTTTTGGTGTTGTGTTTGGAGTTGTGGTGTGGGTGTATTTTAGCGAGGACCACTAATGACCACCTTGGCATCGACGAAACCATCATTAGTAATGTTTTTTTTCCTTGCCCACATGCAAGGTTTATCATTGTAATTGAATGGTGGGCAGTTTTTTTGTTGTTCAGGGTATGATGTTGATTCCGCAGGTTGAGTCATAAGGGCTCTTTCGATGCCGAGCACCTTGGGGATCAAGTGATCATATGTGGTGATGCCCTGAACCTTGAGATGAAATGCCAAGTGGCCTTCAAGGTTGGCTATGATGGTGCAAACCTGTTGTTCTTCTGGCATGTTCCACTTGCTCTGATTGGCCTTGGATCGCCATCGTTGTAGGAATGAAGTGAAAGATTCACCCTTTCCTTGTTTCAGAGTTGAAAGTTCTTCTAGACTAACATCCATTGCAATGTTGCATGCATAGTTCTTAATGAATGCATCTATAATTTCTTGAAATGTTCTAATGCCTGAAGGTAAGCAAGAGAACCATTCCATAGCATGGCCTACCAAACTCATAGGAAATACCTGCATCAGATAAGTATTGTCATATGCGACTTCCATGCAATGAACCTGGAATTCCTTGATGTGATCTTTAGGGTTTCCCATCCCTCGATATTTGTCAAATTTGGGGATTTCAAATCCCTTGGGTAATGGTTTCATCACTAGGCTCCTATCAAATGGATAGGGACACAAGTTGCTTGGTGTTTTCGTTGTCCACCCTGATTGAAGACCGAGCACTTGTTGCGAGAGCAAACTAATTTTTGTTGTCACATTGTTTTACAGATCAGGGGGTGGGATGAAAGTGTTTTTGGGTGTTTCAATCGTGGATTGGATGGGTGGGTTGGTTGGTGTGTTGTTCGATGGTATCTGTATGTTTTTTCAAGTGAGGTAAGCTTCCATGAACAACGCTTGTTTTTATCCTTGTTTTTGCTATGCTAAGATTTGTGCTTGTTGTTGCGCTTGTTGTTGTGCTTGCTGTTGTTCCAATAATGCTTGTTGTTGGGCTACCAATTATGCTGCTTCTTTTTTTTCTTTATATTGCTTTATTGCTTGTTGATATGCTTACAATTGCACTGCTTGTCTTTGTGCAAGAAGTTGTGCCTTTGCTTGTGCTTGTTGTGCTTGTGCTTGGCCTTGTGCTTGCGCCTCTTGTTGTTGTAATAAAGCTTGTGCTTGAGCTATCTTTTGTGCTTGTAATGCTTGCAATGCTTGAGCGGCTTGGACAGCTTGTTGTTGTTGTTGTTGCAATAAAGCCTGGGCTTGCGTTACTTGTTGTGCTTGTAATGCAGCTTGTGCAGCTTGGGTAACTTGCGCAACTTGAGCAGCTTGCTGAGTAGCTAGTTGTATGGCTTTTTGTTTTTGCACTTGTTGGTATCCCCTTTGAAAAGCAGCTTGCAATGTCGTGTTGTATTGAATTGATGTGGTGGAAGTTGGTGGTGGTGGTGGATTCAGAATGATGTTCATGTTGGTGGTGAATGGTGATGTCATGTTAATGATTTGATATGGTATTGTTGATGTGGTGGTTTGAGTGATAAGTGGTGCTATTGATGTGATTGGTCCTTGAGAGACCATGCTTTGCAATGTTAGGGGGGTGGTCGATGATGTTGCAATTGCTTGTGCATTTTTTGTCTATTGTTGTGATGTCGGCGACAAATTTTGAGCGTTTGACATAATTCTTTGGTTGATATTTGGGATGTTGTTTTGATTGATACTTGGTAAAGGGGGAAGCCCTAAGCAAAGGAGTGGTGTGGATGATTATGGAAAAAGTGGAAGTGGTGGAAATGTAAGGGGTGCGAGCCCTTGCGAAAATGTTGTGGTGTCGAAAATGCCCCCTGGTCTGAACATGTATCCTTCCTCTTGCGAATTTGTGAGGAGGGAAGTTTGAGGTGTTGCATGGAAAAATGTTGATGATGGATTATGATGGAAAGTGAGAGAAGCATTCTTATGTAATGGGTTTACGAGTATGTTTTGTTCCAAGATGGTACTTGCATCCAAGTTTTCATTATTAACAAGGGGGTGTGTTTGAATAGCATTGAGAAATGCATTTCCCTTATTAACGTTAGGTTTGGTTGGAGCAAGATATGTCATGATTTGTGGAATGTTTTGCGTGATGTTTTGGGATAGGGGTGTAGATGATATGGGAGTGGTGGATGAGATTGGAGGAAATGATGTCTCCACTATGGTACTCACATCGAAATCTAAAGGTAACTTGGCTCATTGTTTTGCTAATTCAAGCATGTATAATGAAGGGTTGAGCCTTATCATGATGTTGATGATTTTATGGTTTTCTAGATTTTGAAGCATTTCAGTCATTTCGTTATGAATCATTCCAAAGGTAAGATCCTCTCCTTGATTTTCCTCTTGTGGATTTTGCGATGATGTTGGAAGGTTAACTCTGAGAGTTCTAGACCCAATGGGATTCATTTCAAGAGTGGTTTGACTTAAATCACTTGAAGTGAGTGTTTCTTTGTTGGCTTCCATGCTCTTCTTGTATTGAGATCTAGTTTGAACCATAAAATAAGGATCATTTTTTTAAGAATGGGAGATGAATCTCTTGATTCTTTGGATTGATCTTTATTTTATGTCTCAAAGCAAAAAAATTTAGGATATCTTGAGGATTGAAAGGTGATATGATGATGTAAAAGATGAATGATGTGGATGTTATGATCTTTTGGTAAGTCTTGAAGGAGATACTAGGCTTTTGGGACTTTCAAATATGTTTCGGATTTTGATTTGGGATTTGTCCTTGATTGAATTTTATTTTGATTTGGATTTTGAACAAATAGACCCTAAGATGTTTGGATGATTATCTAAGGGATATATTTGATCAAAGGATGATAATCTGAATATGTGTGGGGAGAAGGATGCATCTACCCACACCTATCCAAACAAGATGATAGTTTCACTAAGCATATGAAGAAGGATTCATCTACATATACTAAGCTAAAAGAGATGGTTTTGATAACTTTGTGTAAGCATATGAAAAAGGATGCATCTACACATACCTAGCCAAAGGTGATTTTGATAATGGTTTCAAGGATTTAGTCTCAAGGATTTTGATGATTTTTATTTTTCCAAAAAGCCTAGCATTAAGGATGATTTCAATATTTTCGAAAAGGTGATTTGTAAGATGATGTTTGTTTTGATGTTTGAAGGATGGATGAAAAAGATTTTGATTTTCTTTGATCCCAAGATGAACCTAAAAAAGACACTTTGTTTGCCTAGACCTAGGTATTGAAGAACAAGCTTTTCTCTAAACAAGATGTTTAAACTCTGAAAAGATTTGGGTTTTGGCAGTAATAGAATGAATAGAAACCGGGATTGTTCCTTGAATCCTTTTTGTAAAATTTGAAAAGTAGTCCTTGTCTGACTTCGTATAACATAGAGAGACATTCTTGATGGGCTTTCAGACTAAGGGCTTTCACCTTTGGTTTCTTGATCTTGATTTTGCATGAAATCATTGGAGACACATGTGTGGGGTCCAATTGTTTTTAATATTTGCTTAATAGATTCATTTTATCACAAACACACTCTTGATTAGATTTCAAACTGAATGCCCAATGTCGCAACTTCGTCTCATTTCACAAGGTATATTATGTAAAACTTTGATGAAATTAAGGCAAGGGTTACCTAATATTTAACTTTAGTGGGAAAATTGAGACCTAAACTCAAGTGTTTAGAAACCTCTAAGGATGTAATCCCAAGGGCAAGCAATAACACGAGAATTTGATCAATGGTATTTTCCTCCTAAAGGGTTTGAAATTTTGAGGATCATGTTGAATGTTTGTTTTCAAATGTTTTCGATCAAAGCACTATGTTTTCAAACAAGAACAATTACAACGCTATGGATGTGAAAGATAGTATTTGTTGGATCCCCACTTGGACAAGTCCAACTACGCTTATCTTTAGCAAATGGTTAGATGCTTGACCCCACTGGCTCCCCTCCATGACACTCACTTATATGGGGCAGCCAAGCATCAACACCCATGAAACTCCCATGGCATGCTTTCCATTTCTACTAAAAGACCGTAAAAGTGTGGGGTGGCTTTAGAATGACCATTCTTACACCAACAAATAGATTAAGGATTTTGGAAAATTCTAGCACATGGATTTTTGTAAGGACTTTCCGTTCGTGGCGATTGACCCATATGGCAAGAGTCCCCTTTCAGATCCATCTTGTCAGAATCAACCGCGTGATATGGGTGAGTACTTTTTCCCCAAGGCAGGCCCTCTAGGATAAACAAAAGTGAGCAAAGACAAAATCCATAACTTGATCAATCTTTGATGACAACAAAGATAGAGAATATACGCGATAATTCCCCCACTCACACTCGCACAAGATCTTGTTCAATTTTAAACCCAAATCGAAGTGTGGAGGTGATTGCTTTATCTCACCCTAAAGTCATGAAAAAGACCTTTTGATTCTCAAGATCACTATAAAGCGCAAGAGAAGCGCATATGTCCTTTTTCGATTCCTTTAGTTTAAGTACAAAAACAAAGTTTGCACTTGTTCTTTTTAAATCCACAAAGCAAAATGTGAGTTCTTTTTAAGCACCAAAAGACGAATGAGAGACAATTTTTTCAATTGTTAATCCAAGAAAGAAAATCTAGTAAGTTGTGATCCTAAAGATCATTTTAACCTTTGCAAGAAGAAATTGAAAGATTATTTATTAAAACCAATAAAAAATTAGTGTCCTAAGAACGAAAAAAATAATGATTTCTTGGAGAATTTTTTAAACAAAGCACTTAAAGTGTTTAAAAACACTTTGATCTTTCAATTTTTCATCTTCATGTTTCATTGTTCTAAGTTTTCCTTCTTCACTTTTCTTTGTTCTTCTTCATTTTCACCTTCATTACCCTTTCACTTTCCTTTTTTCGCTTTACCTTCTTCACTTTTCACCTTTTCTTTCCTTTGTTTCCCTTGTACCTATTCCATCACAAATGAAAGCTAGGCATGTATTGCAAGATGGTAAAAATATATCCAAGATTTATTATTCATTGGGGGAATCCCTTTAAAGAGAGGAGTAAAATAAAATTGAACTGATTCAATGATAAATGTTACTAGACTTTTAATTTACTCATGGGTTCCCTATAACAACCTTGGATTGATGATAAATGTCAAGAAAATTTTAATTTGCACAAACTTGAATAAATGATAAAAATTCAAGACACCTTCAAATTACATATAAAATTGAATCAATGGTAAAATGCCAAGACACATTCAATCTATATTTGCTAAAAGAAAAGGGATTTCAAAACCTTTAATTTCCAGCAAACCAAATTATGCATTAAAGACCAACTTGAGGATATAAAGGCATAATGAAAAAAACTAATGATGACGGTTTGACTAGTGCTTGATAGTAGACAAGAAGACAAGCAGCTGAAAAGGGAGCTCCAAGAAAGATAAATGCCTTAGTCAACTAAAACACAATTTTATTTACCAAATTATTTGAATATTTTTCATTTGAATATTCAAAAAAGAAATCCCCTAGACAGTGCGCTTTGAGTGGCCAAATATACCACTGACAAACCTGATAATTACAAAGGATTTTTGTGGCAGATTTAGGAGAAAACCAATGAAGAGCCAGTAATTGAATACAAACTTGATAATCCACTTGCTACACTAAATTTTGCCCTTAAGGATGATATACGGTAAGCAAGACGTGCTATATTAATGAACAGAAAACAAGAAAAAATTCAAAGGGTCCCTCGCATCGTGGTCTTGCTGTCAGACTTGGGTTATTTAATGCACTAGGGAAAGCAATGTGCTATAACTGCATTTTGAAAGCTATGCATGGAAATGCGTGACCCCTATTAGCAAGTTAATAATGCCTCCCACCAATCTCACGCAAACGTAGAAACTTTTTCAAATGTTTTTATTACCATCATGGTGCGTATCTAGACACTCCAACATTAACTCGACAAATTCCTAAATTTCATCATTTTGTTGCCAAAAACAATCTCACACAATCTAGGAAAGATTACCAGTTTCGAAGCTGCAGGTCAGTTGGCCAAAAACTTGGAAACACTATAGAAAATGGACACTGAAACTACAGACTAGGATGTATAAACTAATCATGAGACAGACTTAGATATTTTGATGCCTCATGTGGATCTTTTTACAAGCAAATGCGAATGGTAGGTGTAAAGGTACACAGTAATGGTATTTAGAAAAGCTTTTGAAGTAAATGGAAATGGTAGGTGTGAGGACATGTCTGAAAGGAATTTGAAAGGATTCCATCATAAATGGCAAGTGTAAAACCATTTTTAACAACCTTTTCCAGCATCGCTCAACTTCTCAAACATTTTCTAGTATCTTTACTACCTGCAAAAAGCTTTGGAACAAGGCACACATCAAAAGGAAAGAAATGACTATTTAGTAAGATGCCTCAATAAAGAGAAAAATGCTTGGACATGAACCAATGATATGAACAAGAACCCTCAAGGCCTAAGTCCACTAAGGAAGCATCAAGATTCTAAAATTATTCCCATCCTTGACACATCATATGATGTCAATGCACAAGATATAAGACTCTAAAAGAATAAATCATGGAATTGAAAGGTATTTGCAAAATATCACGAATGCAGAAGCCAACAGTATGATGATTATGTAAAACTTGCTCAGAAAAACATCCTTCCATATGGAACAATCTTCTTTTTATTTTGTCCCACAATATCTACCAGAGAATAAAATAGTTTTTTCAGAAAGAATTTCAAATCAAACTTAGTTATCAAGCCCAATGACCAATTCCATGACTGTGGGTAGAATACCTATGTCAAGAAAATAATGAAATTTGTGAATGGCACCAAAAAAAAGGCATCTAAATCTAGACAAAATAAATGCGTCTTTCTTATTTGTTCCCCTTGTGGAAAGATAAATACATCAGCAACAAAGATAACAATATGGACTGCTCAACTTGTAAGAGTAGATGGTGAATTCAATGGATATGGTGAGCAATACTTATTAGCAAAATAACCTAGACAAAGCATGGAAAATAGAAACAACGTATTTCTTAGAAGATGCAGATTAGTTAACACTAATCTGATAAAGGGTGTCGTTGAATGCTTCAACATCTATTCATGCTAAATATATATATGGCATTTCAATAAATGCTTCAACATCTATTTATGCTAAATATATTTGCAAAGCTTCCGCCCTTCTTCTAGCATCACATGTGAGCATCCATTAAAATTTGCAAAAACTAAACTTCAAACATGGGTTAGTACCTACAAATTCCTTAAAAAAACTCCTATGAAATACCATGTAAATGCTTCAAAATGCAACAAATAGCAAGATAAATCTAGAGACATTTCAAAAGCATAACATATACCTATTCCATATTGGATTGGTGTCAAATGTGAAAATGACCCTTTCCCAATCCTTGCTCAAAAATAAAAAATGATGAGATGCAATGGAGATAAAGAGAAAAATTAGTTCTCAAACCAAAAGAGTGACTTTGAATAAGAGTTGTAGATGATTTGATGAAGATTAAGCCCTCTATTTATAGTATATTTTGATGAAAGAATGGCCAAATGGATGAATGTGGGACTAAAAATAGACCAATGAAAAGAGGCCACTTGTCAACTTGCCATGGGTTGAGGGATGTGCAAGATTTGGGAAATGTGCCCAAGAGAGGGAGTTTCAAATTCAAATTTGTGAAATAAATGTTGAGAGGGGGACATGAAAATGAGAAGTTAATGCAATGTTGGAGGGGACAAGTCAACTTGTCATCATTTTCAAACTTGAGGGAATATTCTATTTTTTATGCCAAATTGAAAGAAAATAAGGATTCTAATAAATCAATAAATTGATTTATTTGTGAAAGTGGAATTATCTAGAGGATGTGATGGGTGGTTAGGTTAGGCTAAGTAGGATTAGATTAGCTTAATGATGATTAGGTGAGTTTGACCCTTTTGACTTTAATATTTGGATTTATTTAAATCAAAAGGGGAGAAATATGAATTTGGGATTTAATTAAATGAATATTTGATTTATTTGATTAAAAGGTTGATGATAAAGTTTATTTAATTTTAAATTAGTGACCTTAGGAGATGGAAATTAATGAGTTTACCTGATGAATGGATGAAGGTGAACTTAATTAAATTGATGAGTGGATGAATGTGAAACCTAGTTTACTTGATGAATGGACCTAATTGAATGCATAATGTTAATTTTTCATGTCTACAAATAGAGTATAATCTTGTCAATTAACATCCACCACGACTTTTCCCTTAACAGGGTTTCCATGTAAAAAATCTTGGTTTTCTTTATCTCTCTGATGTGTTAATTGTTTGTGGTTAATTGCTTATTCATCAAATCTAAAATTAAATTTAAGATAAGTTGGAAATTTTTAAATTTCTAAGAAAACTAATTCACCCCCCCTCTCAGTTATATGTCCTTTTTTTTCCAAAAATTGGTATTAGAGTGGGTTCCTTTGAAGAAGTCTAAAAGATTGAGGTGATCCAAGATGGAAACATTCAAGAAGGATAGTCCAAGATTTGATGGCACTAACTATTCAATGTGGAAAGTTAGGATGCGATGCCACTTAAGGTGTATTGGTGAAGTTTTCTAGAAGATTACAAGAGATCCATATACTATTCCTCATAATGGTCCCTCAACTCCTAATGAGATCAAAGATGTTGAAAATAAAATTAGGGCTATTGAAGCTTTGGTGAGTGCTTTAACAGATTCAAAGATGTCTAATGTGATGGGTCTATAGACAGCTAATGAGATTTGGACGAAACTAGAAAATTAGTATAAAGGAGACACACAGGTGAAGATGACTAACCTATAGATCTTGAAAGGAAAGTATGAAAATTTGAAGATGGGTGAAGATGAAAATATCACTTCCTTTATGCAGAGAGTAAATGGAATAGTGATGGGTATTAAATGTGTCGGTGGTTTTGTGGATGAGGATGAAATTGTGGCTAAATTACTTAGATCCTTGCCTCCCTCCTAAAAAATGAAGGTTCATGCTATTGAAGAGTTCAAATCAGTAAACAAGATGACAAGAGACATGTTGATCAGGAAGCTTGCTGCTTTTGAAATAAGTGAATTTGGTGAATCTACACCGAAGACTGAATCTACATTCAAAGATACTTTATCTAGAAGTAACAGGAAAAGGTATAGTCCAGGAGAGAGTTCCAGAAAGATATCCAAGTATGATGAAGAACTGAAAGATCTTGAAGATAAGGAAAGAGAAGTAGAAGAATTGGAAGCACTGATTGCAAAGCGAGAAAGGAGAGGAAAAGGTAATTATGAAGATGTATTTCCTATTAAATTTTTTTCATGTAGTAAAATAGGTCATTTTGCATCAAGATATCTTGAAAGAGTTCCTAGATCTAAGCCTTAAAAGTCTAGATTCCAAAGGAGATGTTGCTTTGTTGAAGAAGCAATGACTAATGATGAGTCTAATAAAAATAATGGAAATGAAGATGAATGGAATTTCATTGCTACCATTGAAGATAATCCTATGGCTACCGAATCTAATAAAGATGAAAAAACTCTTGCAGCCCAAGTTGAAGAAAAATATTAGTGGTTCATTGATAGTGGATGCTCACATCATATGACCAGTGAAAAGAAAATTTGTGAGTCTAGAGAAGTATGATGGTGGGGTTGTAAGATTTTGAGATAACAATGTTGGTGTGATTCATGGCAGAGGATCTATTTGCTTTGGTGGTAAGGATAACATTGATGATGTCCTCTATGTTGATGTCCTAAAGCACAACTTGTTGAGTGTTGGACAAATGGTTCACAAGGGATATGATCTTTAGTTCAAATATGGAAGATGCAAGATACGTGGAAGTTCCGGGAGTATGATTGCAATAGGAAAACAAACAAAAGGTAATTTTTTTCATCTGAATACTGCTAGTGGGAGTTGATTAATTGCTCAAGTAGATGAAAATTGGTTGTGGCATAGGAGGTTGTGGCATGTAAACTTTGACAACATTATCATGATAATTTCTACTCAAGTAGTAAGAGATATACCTAGGTTAGTGAAGCCTCCTAATATAATCTGCAAGGAATATTAGATAGGTAAACAAACTAGAGTCTGTTTCTAGAGAAAACAGTTTCATTCATATAATTTTCTAGAGCTACTACATACTGACCTTTGTGGTCCCTCCAAAGTTAGAATTATTCATGGAGAAAGGTATTTTATGTTGGTTATTGATGATTACTCAAGAATGATTTGGGTTTCCTTTTTAAGAGAAAAATGTGAAGCATTGGAGAAGTTCAAATGTTTCAAGGCTATGGCAGAAAATGAGAAAGGTCTGAAAATAAAGTACCTGAGATCTGATAGAGGTGGTGAGTTCATTTCCAAGGAGTTCAACTCTTATTGTGAAGAGCATGGAATCAAAAGATAGTTATCTGATCCTCGAACCCCTCAATAGAATGGAGTTGCAGAGATAAAGAATAGAACAATTATGGATGTTGCAAGAACAATAATGATGGAAGGAAATGTGTCTTAGATGTACTGGAGTGAAGCATGTTATATCAAGAGAGATGATGATATAGGAAAATTTGATGTAAGAAGTGGTGAAGGAATCTTCCTAGGTTACTCCACTAAAAGAAAGGCCTACCAGTGCTATTAAAAATGACCGAGAAAGATGGTTTAGAGTACAAATGTTAGAGTTGATGAGGACTCTGTCAAATCATCCAAACATTGTATTTATGATTTAGATGAATACATTACAAGCCAAGGGAAGAATAATCAGACACATAATCTACTTTAGATTATTCCATATGTTCCAGTGAAGCAACCTCAATTTGTTCCGGTAAATCAATTCAGTCAGGAGGAAAAAAAAAGTGCAAGTGTAGAAGAAAGATCAGAAGAGTCAAAAGCTCAAGAATGTCCCAAAACTCTAAGGTATGTAAAGATGAATCATTTTGAAAATCAAATCATAGGAGATAAATGTAGAGGAGTGGAAACTAGAAGAAAAATTCCAAAAGAATATTGTTTGATCTGAAAGATTGAACCTAAAAATGTCACTGAAGCTTGTCAAGATGAATACTAGTTGGACCCTATGAAGGAAGATCTAACACAAATTGAAAAGAATGACACGTGGCTACTGGTTTCGAGGCCTAAAGACAAAAATGTGATTGCTACTAAATGAGTATTTAGAAACTGTAAGCTAAATGAAGAAAGTGAAGTGGTTCGAAATAAAGCAAGGCTGGTATGTAAAGGGTATTCTCAAACGAAAGGTGTTGATTTTGAAGAAACCATTGCCCCTGTTGCTAGGATTGAAGTTGTTAGACTATTTTTTTCTTATGCTACATATAAGAACTATAAAGTCTATCAAATGGATGTAAAGTCTACATTTCTAAATGAAGAACTAGAAGAAGATGTGTACATTGAACAACCAGATGGATTCCAGCTAATAGACAAGGAAGATATGGTTTGCAGATTCAAGAAAGCTATGTATGGACTTAAGAAAGCCCTTAGAGCTTGGTATGCTAGATAGAAAAAATACCTACTGAATCTTGGATTCACTAAAGGTACTGCTAATAGAAACTTATACTTCAAATTAGATAATGGTAAAGAGTTAATTATAGAAGTTTTTGTTGATAACATCATTTTTGGAGGAGATGATAATCTATGTATAAAGTTTGCTGATGAAATGAAGAGTGAATCTAAGATGAGTATGATTGGAGAAATGAAGTTATTTTTGGGATTGAAAATTACACAATTGGACAAAGGGATCTTCATATCTCAGTCCAAATATGTGAAAGAACCGTTGAAGAAATTTGGAATGGATGACTTCAAACCTGTTGGTACCCCCATGGTGACTGGATGTAAGTTGACATAGAATGATGACTCTCCTAAGGAAAATCAATCTAGATATAGGCCGATGATCGGTGGATTACTCTAATTGACTCAGACTAGACCAGACATTATGAATGTTGTATGGATGGTTGCTAGATTTCAGGCTGATCCAAAAGAATCACATGTAACTATTGTCAAGAGAATTTTTAGATATCTAAAAGGAACAGTTGACTTTGGACTTTGGTATCCAAAGGATGATGATCTCACTTTGTGTGCATATACTGATGCAGATTGGGCTAGTGATGCAGATGAAAATAAAAGTACTAGTGGTGGTGCTTTCTTCCTAGGGAAGAAGCTGGTATCCTAGTTAAGTAAAAAGAAAAACTCAATTTCTCTATCTACTACTAAAGCAAAATACATTATTGCTGCCAATAATTGTACTCAAGTGATATGGATGAAATAGATGTTGAGAGATATCAGGGTGATATATGAAGAGCCTATTACCATATACTATGGCAACTAAAGTGCAATAAATATCTCAAGGAATTTGCTGCTACACTCTAAGACTAAACATATAACAATCAAGTTTCATTTATTGAGGGAGAAAGTGAATGAGAAAGAAGTCAGACTGGAGTATGTTCCTACCAAAGAAAATATTGCAAATATATTTACTAAGCCATTTCCAAAGGATAGTTTTGAGTATCTCAGAGGAATGCTAGGGGTAATCACCATGCTTGATAAGAACTAAAAGATGCATTTGCTTGCATCAATCCGTGAACTTCATTGCTATATTTTGATCTAGATTGTTGTTTCTGTGGTTGATACTTAGGTGGAGTAGTCAGATGTGCAGATATGTGGTTCATAGCATGTATATGGAAAGGTCATTGTTACCTTTTCCATTGATGTCAAAGGGGTTGAAGTGTAATGTGAAAAATCCTTTCAAGAGGAGAAGTGCAGAAGAAGTCAATGTGTTGTGTTGATGGTATTTTTCACATCATGTGTTGCCATCAATGCAAAAGGGGGAGATTGTTGGATGTTGTGGATGTGTTACTGATAGGTGGTTGTCATTTGTGTCAACACTATTAGCATTTGGTGTACTAGAGGCTGTATATGTCGAGGATATTCACAAATTTGTAAAAGAAAGTGTTCTAGGTTCCTAGTGGAACTGTGCAGGTCTTGAAGGTGTTTTGTTCTCTACGTTGAAGATTAGTTGGTGTGGATTAAAGAGTTTATTGTTGAGTATATCTAGATCATCTACTAGATATTTCAGAGGTCCACATGAAGTTTTGATTTTTTTCTAGTCTGATAGTGTTTTTGTGGTCTTTATTACTGTTCTTGAATGAAGATTGTGTGATTCTATTAATATCAGTTGTTGTGGATGTTTCTCTATTGTTTTATGGAGCTCTTAAATGTCTCTAGATCATTCTTTATCTTTTTGGTACGTCCAAATTGACTGATGACCTCATGATTGAAGATATTTTTTGTGCATGTTTGGTTTTCCATGTTCCTAGCCAACATGTTGGTGGTAGCGTGTTGTGGATATTCATGGTGAAAGTAACTAAAGTCTTTTTGTGTTGGAGGTGTTAATTTGGGTCTCCACTATGTTTAGGCTGACCTTGGTGGATTCACATTAAAATTTTATTTGTAAATTTGGGCTAACATTGCAAATATGTTCTATTTTCTTGGCCGACTAAGTTATGATGAAATCTCATGTAGTAGATATATAAGTGTTCTTTTTTCATCAGTGAAGAGTGTGCTTCATGTGCCCATTTTTGTGTATGTGTGAATATCATTCAGTTGCAAAGCAAAGTGTGAAGAAGATTGTGTGAAGTGTGAAGAAGTGTAGAGCTTAAGTGGAACTATAATCAGGATTGTGCAGAAGCTACTTTTTGAGTTCATACCCTATGTATTTTTAATCCTATTTTGTTGGGCAGTGAGCCCCTTGTGTATTTGAGGAGTGAGCTCTAGGCAGTTTTCTTGAATGCATGTGCATTCCCCTTATTATTTCTCATTATACTTCTAACAGAGTATAATCTTGTCGACTAACATCCAGCTTGGTTTTTCCCCTAACAGGGTTTCTATGTAAAAAAACTTGGTGTTCTTTGTCTCTCTAATATCTTGAAATTGTTTGTAGTTAATTGATTATTCATCATATCTGAGATTAAAGTTAAGATAAGTTGGAAAAGTTTAAATTTCTAAGAAAACTGATTCATCCCCCCTCTCATTTGTTTGTCCTTGTTTTTCTAACACTAGTACTCATTACAAAAAGACCATAGAGGTAGATAAGGAACTCGCAAGGAGTGAGAAACCCAAAAACTAAAATAAAAAAATAAAGCTTAAATAGTTCAACTAGCACAGAACAACAATGAAAGCACATAGAGCCAAGACTATCAGAGAGCCACAAGACACCAATAGGTCTCCCAATAACTTGAGACTAGTGATCGCATTCCATTCCTGAGACAAGAATTGGAGCTTCTTTTCAAAAGTCACAGGACCCTAATAAATGGCCCGAGCATTCACCATGACATCATGAGCCAAGGTATCCAACATTTTACCCTTCTTCTATAAATGACAATCATACAGACCATCCACAACCCATTTCCCTTGTCACTTCCTTAATTCTTCCTAAAAAACCTGAAGGGTGAGGACAACTTTCTTCATTTTTTCATTATTATAATTAGTGACGACCATGAGGCATTGCATGGTTTTCTCCTCGTTTTGATGGATAACATCAATATCAATTAGAAAATTCTCTTTTCTTCCTAAGTATCAACAATGGCACACAAATATTCTAGTTCCTTTCCCAGATTTCCAAATTCTTGAATGACTTGGACAAAGAGGAAATGATGTCCTAGTTCTCCTTGTTCTCCACCTCCCCTGGTAACGAGACCTACCACTCAAGAATTTTTCCCTCCAAAATTTAGATTATTTCTTTAGTCGTGATCAACTGGCCTAAAATCCACTTCATGATATCCTTCTAGATGTTAATTATCTCTGAGATTTCATTGAATTTTTACAAAGAGGGTTAATAGGGGCACAAATTTCCCTAGGTTCTGTTATGATTTCCTCCAGATTGTTCCATAGGTTAGGAAAATTTTGAGGGTTATGGTTAGAAATAGGGGGTGTGTAGAATATCAAAGATACTTGCATGAGCATAAGAGTGAAAAGGAGAGTTGGATGGGGTGGGATTCCACAATTCATCATTTTAGAATAGGTAGGTTGGGGGGTTTTCATTCACATGGGATTTTCCTCGAGACCATGTGCTATGATGGAGGATAGAAGGCATTTCATCTAGAGAATTAGAGGGGCTGGGGTCCATAAAGGGACTGGTGGGGTTGTGAATGGTTAGAGTGTTCTTGCGAATAGAGGCAAGGGAGGGAAGCAACACATAATGAAACTTGCAAAGACGATAAATAAGGCCCTAATGGATGGGTAGTTTCTTGAATTTAGCCTGAACACTTCTAAAAAAATGCTCAAGTGACGACAAAAGCCAAAAGGGGAAGCTCAATATGACATTATACCCAATATGATTAAGCTTAGGGAAAATATGAGCATGGAAGCAGTGGAAATGCCCTTCAATCACAACACACCCCATGAGTCAACAATTTTGGTCCTATAGTGTCGAAAAAAGGATCCTTTGACTTTTTCATACTCATTTGGGTCCTTGTGAATTTTGGCTTATTGTTGCCTTGATTTAGTGTTGTAATGTGGTTAACACATTCACATTAGGTGTTGCACCCTTGTGAACTAATGGAATTCAAATGGTGCCTTACCTAAGTGTTGTAAAGTGTTGTAACATACTTTCACACTTTTTTAAGGAATTGTTAATGTATTTCACCTAAATAACCTCTCTTCATCATTTACAAAGCCTTATTTCAAAGTGTTGTAAAGTGTTGCAACACGCTTTCACACTTTTCTGGGTTTTTCATTGTAGATGGTCAAATTAAAATCATTTCTTCTGTTAATCAAATAAATCAATTTATTTGATTAATTCACTAATGTTCATCCTATTTGATTAAATTAATTAATTAATTTAATTAAAGTCCTAAAATTCCTCTCATCTGATTTAATAAATCAAATTGATTAAATCAAATTGAAAATCCCCTAATTCATTCAAGTTAATTAATCTAAATTAATTAACCCCTATCCATCATTACCGATTCTCTAGCTTTTGACTCAACCTTGGTCAAACCCAACCCCTGATTAACTAACCCACTTGCACATGAAAATAAATTCTCTTAATTAACTAATTATCTCATTTTCCCTCACAAAGGCATATTGCAAGGGAAAATTCCTTCATTAACTCCATTTATTTTACTTTCTTTCCCAAACAATTTTCCTCCAAAACATCTCAACCGCATTCATTTAATGCCTCTTACAAATGCATTAATCTCTCTTACACCCCTCTTACATCTTAACCACATTGATTAACTATACACATTCTCCAAAATGTGCTTCAACTTCACCCATTATATTTGTGACAAGTGTCATAATTTTATTGAGTCTCCTTTAGTCCCACATTCCTCCTATCTCTTCATTCTTCAACCATTCAACCTATAAATAGAAGGCATTTCTACTTGAAAATCATCCACAATCTTATGCATTTTCACTATAGGAACTTTCATCTCCATCACTTGCATCTTTGCATCTTCATCATTGGAAGCTTATCAAGGGGGTGGGAAAGGGCATCCTTTCCACATCAAAGGTTCACCACTCCCACTATGGGATAGATTTTGATCATGTTTTCATGGGCTTTCACTTAGTTTCTTTTGTTTCTTATGTAGCATGATTGAACATTGTATATGAATGCTAGATTTGTTTGGTTTAGATTGACTAACAATGATAATGTATGTCAAAGTTTAACCATTTGCAGATTTAGTGTTACATTTTGGCACCCACCATATGGCTCGAACCCACAATAGTTGAAGCATTAGATTTCAATTTTAGCATTCAAATTTAGATTAAGTTTCTCTAATAGCTAATACGATAGTTTAAGCATTAGATTTTATTTGCTAAAAAGTTTCTAAAAGAAAACGTGCTTTTTCTATGCTTCTGCTATAAATTTTCTAAAAGTTAACGAGCTTTTTCTATGTTGTCTTTTACCTTATTCGCCGTGCAAGAGTTGAAAAATTGTTTAGAAATGTAATTAATTCTTGTTATGAATAGGTGGAATCGATTCTGGTGCTTCTTTCTATGATTACATTCTATCATTCTATTAATGAATTTATTTATCATACCTAATTGCACTTGTCTTCATGTTTTGTGGTCTTCTTGTGAATTCCCAAATTTGAAACCTTTTCCAATTGCACAAGTTCAAGTCCAAGCTCAAACCTTGAATTGATAGACTCAATATTGCTTCATGGGTCTTGGTGTCTAGTTTACTCTAGTCGGCATATGATAGATATTAGTTATTAAAATCATTGAGCAATTTCATTTAGTCTCATTGTGATTCTAATTTGTTTCAACATTATAGGTGAAACTCTACATAAAGGTATGCAACATTTAGTGTTCTTGGAAGGGAAGTGATAATTTTGTGTTGTTCCATGTAACAAAAAATAGAACACAACATCAACTTTTGAGAAATCCATCTCCTTTACCTCAGTCACTCTCAGAGATTGGCCAACCTTTCAAAAAGTTGTACAAGGAACTTGTATTAATGCAGATAAAGATTTATTCAATGTGTTTATTAGAATGATGCTTTAGAAACTATTGCATTGTGTGCCCTATTAATCATTGGAAAATCTTTTTTTTTTGTTCAAAATATCTCTTCAAGCTATTGTGTTTCTTTATGCTTTAAGGAATGCTTATACACTATTTAGTATTCTAGTTTTTTCTAAAATATTTTAGCTTCCACTTCAAAATATTTTGCTCAAGCTCGAATGGCTGAGGAGTATGCCATGTCTCAGATGGTAATATAAGCAATGTTTTATTTAATAAATAAATTTAAAACCCACTAAGATGCATATGAAAGTTCGTGGAAGTCCGCGAGAATGAATATAAGGTGAAGCACACTACCTTTGGAGGCTCTGGATTTCACCATTTCAAATATAGTTTAATTTTCAATTGGTCAAAATCCTTTTGAAGTGGCATCTACTAGCTTGTGAATGATTAGTAGACATGCATATGAAGGTATGGCAAATATGTGTAACCATGTGGCTCACGATTTGTGAAAGATGTGGGACGAATTTAATGAATGCATCAAATATTTCTGCTATTTAAACAAACACATTCTCCATAAGAATGAATTAATGAATAATATATTCTTAGAAATCAGGGGGTGTTGCCACAATAGTGGTTTACACTTTTTGGGAGATTCTAATTTTTGCTAAAATCACATATGTTTAGAAAATATAATGATTTAAGCCTTGAAAAGTTCCATTTAAAGGATTCCAATTGAATAGGTTCTGATCAAACCACCTTAGACTAAGCCCCCTTGGATAGAACCTCGCTAGTTTTAAACCATACCTATAACAGAGTCTCCTTTACACCTATCAAAATGTTGATAAAAAACCACTTTTGATTTACCTTTTGGGGGATCAAATGAATTCATTTAATTTTTTTTCTTTTGTAAGTATGTATTCCTTATTATAAGCTTCCAAGAAAGTATAATTTTAATAAAATTTAATTTGATTATTATATTTATTTTTTATTTCTTGTGAATGTAGGTTTTTCACTGAAAATCAAGCTCTTTGTTCTGCACATGTGGAAAAATAGAAGATTATCAATTTAATTTTTTTTTAAAATATGAGTGCACCAGATATTGGAGTCTTTAAACCAACAAAAATAAATTTGAATTTTGATACTAATAAAAAATGTTATGCGTTATACAATCACATTATGTCTAAATTGTAATCGGTTTGACTTCAAAACTTGATTAGAGAAAAAATATTCAATAAAAAACTATTGAAATGGGTGGAAGCACTAGATATCGAAGTTACAAATCTAAATTTGAAATAATTAGAATTTTATCCTTCATGGAAAAAAAATTATGCGTTATACGGTGAGCGTCACTTTTTTAAAATATTGTTTTCTAAAAAAAAAACTAGTTTTCAAGGGAGATGGAAAAAGAAGTGCAATCTGATTCCAAAATTTTTGAAAAAAATATATTTAGAATCTACATAAAAAATGTCACGAAACTCTAGTTTGCATCATCTTCAAATTCCTCACAGTTTAGCCGCTATAGGTTCCCGAAAGTGAAGATTTAGTTTTTTTTAAAAAAATCAGTGTTCAATTTGGCCAAAAGTTGTAAACCGCTATTGTGGGATCACCCCGGGTCAAGCTATAAAAGAACTTAACTTGTATATAAAGTCCACCATACCTCACTTGGAGACCATTTTATTTTCAAAGTCAAGAAAATATTGAATATTTATGCTTTCAATATTGTCTTCTCCATGATATCATTTTTGATTTTTTTTATTGAATGCTCTGATATTAGTATCATGTGATATGCATTATAAATACTTCCACCATACCTTAAGATATGCAGCATTATTTATAGAGGTATTTACATGATAGCTTAAGATAGGATTGGTCTCGTGCTTGTGAAGTACATCCTTGAGAAATCTCATGTTGTCATCCCTCTTAACCTCATGGTAGACCATCTATAGGGCTTCCAAGCCCATGCTCTTGTTTCCACACCTCTCTGCTATGAATATTAGCTGCATTATCTTAATTCTCCCACTGTAAAGTGAGGTGTATGCCTCCATGTCACATTTTCTCACATTGGATGCACTAGTCATTAACAACTATAGCTTATCAGGAGGGACACTTTAATATGATCATTCATTTTTATACCCATAATTAGAGTGTTGTCTTATTCTACACACAATCAAAGTGCTTATTTTATACATTTTTCTTGATGTGTGAAAGAAATACAATGTGTTATCTACGATAATGAGTCCAAGAAATGGTTATCAACTACTTGCATTTATTATAGACACTAATGTCATCACTACTTTTCAGTTGAATGATTTTCTACCAATTTAGGCTCTACCGTATTCTCATTTGTCACAAACTTAGCATTTGTGTTGTTAGCTCCTCCTACCTTGTCATTTGGAATTTCCTTCAAATTGGGACTATGGCCATGTCCTATCTTATTAGTTGACAATCTTAGATATGGAATTTAAGCTAGTTGATTGAGGTATGGAGAAAAATCACTTGGTGACCTGTTGCTTGATATGTCTTTATGAAGTAAACTATTGAATGAAGATGTAACAACAACATTCCAACATCAAACTGCAAATGATGGGATGTGCACTTTCAATTTTTTTTAAAAAAAAGGGTATGTGCAAGATCATGATGGGCCAAAAAGTGGCGATATGATGGGTACGTGGCTGATGACTTTTTTTTTACCCAAAATTGATGAAAGAAAAAGGGTTTTTAAAAGAGATTCTCAGCTTCACACCAACATAAATTATTTTTTACTTTCAATTTAATAAATAATTATTACTCATTTTCTATTTGAATTACGACTAAAATCCTGATTGATAGGCTGATTGAAAAACATCTATATCTTTGAAATGGTATCACATTTTTTGAATTTGAAGCATGCATCACATTCTATGCTTTGCATACTAGAGGATTAAAAAAAAATGAATTTTATGAATTTTTGACCAAGTTAAGGTGGTCAGACATACAATTTTTTATATTTTTTAAAAGTTGTAATAAAAAATTCATAATTAATAATTTACTTGGAAAAAAATTACAAAAAAATATGTATCACATCAGGACATGAGTCCTCTACTTGTATATAAAATCTTATAAAAAAATATTATCATTTTATTATGGTTAGGATGGTCAGACAAACCCTTCTTATTTTTTCCCTAAAATTTAAGTGCTACTGCATTGAAATTTCAAATTTTCACCAAATAGAAAACCTAGTAGTTTAGAAACTACATTCAATTTTCTACAAATTCTATTCTTACATATTTTTGAAATAATATAAATAACATACTCAAATTTTTACGTCAAGTTGCCTAACTCTGATTTTTTTTAATTTTTTGCCACTTAAGGGCTTATTTTTTCCATGATGATCTTGCACATACCCAAAAATCATTGCACCATTTTGGGTGAGGTAGTTGTGTGCTATTATTTGTATAATATGTGGGCCATGGAAACTTTATTGCAGTTATGATAAGTTAGAAGCTTAGTGATTTTCCTATATAGTCTGTGAATGATATTATGCGTTATGATATCTTTAAGCTCGATTTTCTGCCACATCTTTATGATTTCTGCTTTATGTAATCTAATTTATATTTTCAGCATATGACAAGACTTTGACATGATCTCTACAAAATTTAATTACCACTGTTTGGGATTTTACAAATTACACATGTATCTTGTGCTTGATATGTTGGATTCGACATTGTTCTTTGTGCTTTTGCTAAGTAGATCTGAATTTTGGTTTTTATTGGACAATTGCTTAGAAAGAATTCCACCTATTCCTTACTTTTTGAATTCAATTTGACTTATATTGAGGACAACATATGGCTAAAACTTCTAAGTTTGCATAAAGAATTGGTGGCAGCCTTTTTCACATTGGGATCACTAAGATAATAGAGAAGCAACGCAGAGAAAATCCAGAAAATAACAAGCAAAATTGAGTTGGAGAATCGAACTTGAACTTGAAACAATATTTTTTAATGCTTATTATAATATCTTAAAGCATTCATTTCCTACTTTCATTTTATATTTTAGGACAGCTGACTTCATATTTAGGCTTAAAATTAACAATCAACTTAATATTTTTCAAACTTGGATTAAAATTGAACTTAGGAACTCACTAGACTTTTATTTGGGATAAAATTGAACAAACAACTTCACACTTGGATTTTTGGTGCTCTAAAAATAATTTATCTTTACTTTGGGTTTAAAAGAAACTTGTGCTTTCATTGTCTTGTAATTTCTTTGCAATTCATGTCATTCAAATGGGTATGCACTTCTCTCATACTTTTCAGCAATCTTAAGAATCAAAATAATTCTAGTGACATTGGTTGTCTAAAAAATTACCTACACATTTCAAATTTGGATCTAAAATTGAACAATCATGCTAGTGTGAGAGAGAGACATTGTGTGTGTTCCATCCTTATGCTTTACGCTAACTAGGAAGTCAAATTACAAGTGTACTCCCTCACTTTTGTTCACCTATAGAGGGGCCTTCCTAAGAAAAACTCAAAGGAGAATCCAATCATTTTTTCACTCGGGCCAATATATAAATGGATAAGACTAAACTGTCAAGTCATAATGGTATTTAGGCCTTAGCCATAAAGTGTCTTTTAGAATGGGGTGCTATTGTAAAAAGTATAAGAGGCCCTAGTAGGATTGATTAAAGCCTTTATAGGCTTGGTGGATGCTTGCAAGGTTCCATGTCCCCGATTACCTAAACTAAGAACTAATTTATTTAGAAGCCAAAATCTTTACTATTTTTTGGTGCAAGAATGTTCGTTAGGAATCCACCCCACATTTTTACTATTCATTGAAGTAGAAACAATATAAATCCTCAAGGCCTCTAGACCTTTAGGATTTTGAGATTTGGTTGTCCTGAGAAGTATGTGTCATGGAGGGGAGCCAGTGTCACCAAATCTCTAGTTGTTCACTTCGTCTCAGTGTTCGTAGAAATCCAAGTCAGGACTCAAAATTTTTTTCCATTTCTATCTTAGGCTTGTGCAATTTGTGAGTCATTCAAATACATTGCTTGGATCTCAAAATTTGAAACAAAAATTCAACAGGTCATCAAAATTTCAAACCCTTTAGAAAGAGAAAATATCCTTGAAGAGTCCAATTATTACTGCTTGTCCCTGGGGATTTTATCCTTAGAGGCTTCTAAATATTTGGGCCCATATCTCAATTTACTCTCTATAAAGTCAACCTAGGGAAACTATGGCCTTGACTCTTTGATTTTCACATAATGGACCTTGTGGAATGAAAAGGAACTAAGACATAGATATTTAGTTTGAAATTTAAGCAAGACAAGTGGATATGGTAAAAGTGATTCATTAACCAAGATTAAATCAATTGAACCCCACACATGTGCTTGTTTATCTTTTATCATATGGTCTTTCGAGGAAACAATAATCTTTTGGTTTGAAGTACTCTTAGGGTAAAGCAGTTTTTTTCACTTTCTTGGTCTTGTAAACAAGGTCCCTCTTAGGTTCATTTAGGATCAAATCAATCATTTAATTCATTCAAATCATTTATCATCCCATCTCGCAAACAAATTTTAGAGCTTTGGAAAAATAAAAATTCTAGACTTGGGTTAATCCTTAAAACACATCAAAGTCACCTTGTTTAGTTAGGAGTGTGGGAATGCATCGTTTCTCATACCTCTAGTTAAATTAGCACCCCTTTCAAAAAGTTCATTCTAAGGTTACATCCAACATCTTGGGATCTAAAAGTTCATTATCCAAATAAAACCAATCAAAATCAAATCCTAAAGTCTAGCATTAATCCAAAGTTCCTAAAAGTTCAACACCCATATCATTCACCCCTTTCATCTTTCATCTCATCATTGGTCCTAAATTCCTTAGCAGTCAAAAAGGTAAAAACACAAGAAGAACATGGAATATAAACTTGATTTATACATCATGAGTAATCTAAATCAACCAAACTATTAAAGCCTTACAATGCCAATTGCTTATCAAAAATCACATTTATACATTCCATACATGGGATCATTATCTCCTACAAACCCCAATAGTACAACAAATGTGACTATGCACAATCTAATTTTGGAACACATTTCCCTATGGTAGATTTAAATCAAAGTCAAAACTTACAAATCTATTAGCCAAATGATCAATCCATGAGTATTCAACAAACCAACATTATCCCATCCAATCCATACATGCCAAATGTGAATATACCAAGTGCAAACTTATCAAACATGAATGTATCAAATACTAACTTGGTGAACTATGGGATAGATATGTTTACAAATCACACCAATGTTGCTCAAATCCGAGCAATATATTCACAATTCAATGCATTGATCCAAACCAAGGTAACCTCATGCAAAGTCAAAGTTACCTAAATCAAAAAAATATGATTCCCAAAAATGTTCCATGTCAACCTATAATGCAAAATCTAAACATCATCCCAAATTATAACATTGTCCAAAATCAATTTGTGAATGATCCTAGACAAATACCACAAGTGTAAATTCGAAATATGCTTGACCAACAACCAAATCAACTATATCAATGGTGTCAAGATCAAAATAATTTTTTTTTTTTACAAAATCAAATTGCTATACTTATAAATTTTGTTGATTCATATCACCACGAGACATATCCACCCCAAAATTGACACAATCCCCCATTGGTTAAACCATTCCATCAAAACAATGAGTTGTCTCCACAACCTCATAAAGAAGAATATCCCCAATGTCAAGAGGTTGGATATCAAGATCAACAACAAACCCAATCACCACATCTCCAAAATCAATTTCCAAAAGGTCAATTTAAAGTACTAATCTCACAAGATAAAAAAATGTGAATACACTCCTTTGGGAGAGCTAATTGAATTATAATTAAAAAATCTAGTTAATGCAAAAATAATCACTCTTCCAAAAGTAAGTGCTTTCAACTCTATCATAAAATTCCCTTGGAATAAGGGTATATCTTATTGTGAGTATCATAGAGAAAATCGTCATAAAACACCAAATTGTATTCCCCTCAAAAATCTCATCGAAGACCTTCTTGATCAAGAAATAATAACTATTGATGACAATGATCAAGATTCAACCACTAGTGATAACAGTGACAATCTCTCCACCACAATTGTTGAAAACAATGATGAAGGTCTATCCATAAATGAGCACCTTGAAGATGTTTCTACCCCATCCAATGATCAAATCAACATGCATCAAGAGTCACTTTTCAATCTTGATCAAAATTCACTAATAATATCCAACAATTATCTATTTCAAGGAGTGTTAGAATTATTTGATCCTATTGACATAATTCACAATCCATTGACCAATGATCATGTTGAAAATGGATCTACATAACTTAATGAGTTAGAGGACATATCTCAAGAATTTATTCCAAAGCATGATCAACATCTTTCACCAAAGTCTAGCAATGGTCCTTTCCAAGACATATTGACATCCTTTGACCTCATGGTTACAGATATTGAAGAAATCCTAAACTCAACACTTGATCCAAATTCACTCAAAGATCAAGAGGATATTGAGTTGCTTCCTATGCCTAATGAAGAAATCCAAGAACCCTTTATAATAAATCCACCCTTTGAAATGGACCCATGTCAATAACTTGATCCAAAGCCTGTCAAAAGCAATTCTAAAATTATTTAAGATCTAGAATTTGTATCTCTGACAAGATACTACAATGATCTAAAGGACACTCTCTAATCTATACAAGATGTCACAAATGATGATCACATCCATATAGAACATACTCCTCCATCTACCCATGAGATGCTTTCTTTGGATGGAAACATAGATGATCTTTGTTGTGCCCTCAGCACACACGCCCCGTTGGGAACGGGGACCCTCTTTTCTTTCGCCTTGTTGGGTCTGTCGGGGCTGCCTCATTTTGCGTGCCCCTCTTTTTTTGACATTTTGCATGGTCGATATTACCCTAAAGTTTCATCCTAAGATCGATCGTGGTTTCCCTTTTAAATTTTGGTGCCCTCCGGGGCCTTGTGGGTTCCTTAGGCCTTTTGGGCTTTGGGGCGGCCCTGGGCCCCTCCAGGCCCGGACCTCCGGGGTTCCCTTATCGGGTTTCCCTCTTTCATTTGCCGCCCCGGTGGCGTTTCCCAGGCATCTCTCCGCCCTTCGAAACCCGCCCCGCCGTTTGACGTTCATTGTTCCTTGTGGGTTTTCAGCCGGCCCCTGCTCCTTCGGGCCCCGGGTGCTGGATGTCCGCCTTCGAACTTCCGTCCCGGGATCGCCATCCGTGACGGCGATCCTCCACTGGCCACCCATCTCTCGGGCCCCCGGGCGTCTTTCACCTCTGCCATGCAAACCAAAAGCTCATGGCGGCAATCCTCCGTCGGCCGCCCGCCCTTCGGGCCCCCGGGTCTTGTTCGTCGCCGCCGTCGCAATGCAAAGCAAAATCTCACGGCGGCAAGCCCCTGCGCCGCCCCGCCCTCCGGGCCCCGGTCACACCTTCGCCACCTCCGTTCAAAGTCCTCGCAAAGTTTCTCAGCGGCCGTCATTCCGCAGCTTCCCGCCTGCCAGATCCCGAAACCCTCGTCGCCGCCGCCGACCCCAAATTTGAAACCGAATGACTTTTGGCGCGATCGTACGAGGCATTTAATGCGGCATTAATGAGCGGTTGGGTATATAAACTGTGGTCCCCAATGTCTTTTTCACTTAGCGAATTCGAGCAAATTGGAGCAGCGTTTGAATTGGAGCCCACTGCAGTCTGCATCAACGCGATCATTGCCATCAACCTCACTCCGTCGACTCCACCGGTGGATCCCATCACCTACCCGCTTCGCAAGTCACAGGTAGGCCATCCTCGTTCGCTCTCCCGTCATTTTCGATCATTTTGAGGATTTAAATGAATTAAGGAACAAAATTAAATGGTATAAAAAGAACACCCCCTGCGTCGCGCCCAAAACCCATGTGTTCAAATTTGCCGGAAACCATCAGAATCACCCTTACCGTCTCCCGGGACTTGTCCGCGCCGTGGGTGTTCTTCGCACAGTGCGGAGGACCCTACCGGGCCCAAAACCTTCCGTCGCCGTCAGAATCCGGAGTCAAAATTCTTGATGGAGGTCCGCCCTTCCGGGCTTCCGCCTTGGATTCACCGCCGTTTTAGCGTCAAAATTCCCGGCGTGGTCGCTGTTTTCATGTCCCCACGACCCTCCGGGCCTAGCTTTCCAGAGTTTCGTTCCCAGAACTCTGTGTCGATTCTGCCGCCGCTCACGGCGGAACCCTTCCTGCTGCCCGACCTTCAGGCTCTAGGGTTGCTTTAGCCACCGTCGTCACCTGAACTGCGATGAAATTTCCCGTCGGCCGTCAACCCGCAGCTCCCCGTCTCCCGGGCCCCAGTGGCCTCTTCGTCGTCACTGTCTATACCTTTGCGGCGACTGGCATCACCAATCTCTCCGGTCTCCAGGTCCCGGTCCGTCTTTCACCGCCGCCATTGAAAACATCGCAAAATGCATGCGGCGGCCTGCACCTCGCGTCGTTCCGCCTCCCGGGTCCCGGGACGCCTTTCGCCGCCGTCGCCTCTGAATTGTCATAACCTCTCGGCAGTCGTCCCCTTTCATCCTCCTGTGGGCCGGGGCTCGAGCTTCACTTCGCCGTCACCGCTGGGTAGCATTGCAAAATCCATCGGCGGCGAACCTCCGTCGCCGCCCCACCCTCCGGGCTCCGGTCATTTCCTTGCTGCCACCATTCAGAAAGATCTAATAAGATGCGGCGGCCTTTGCGACGCGTCCTCTCGGCCCCCAGGGCCTGGTGCTCCGAATGCCGTCCGATCTAAACTGTGAAACCAAATCCGATGGTGGTCGTCTTTTTGCTTCCCGGCTTCTGGCCTCCGGGATTCCGCCGCCGGACTTCCGCCTGGTGTCTGCCGCCCCCGGCTTCCTTCGCCTGACTGCCTTCCGGCCTGAAACCCCCGGAACTCCCCAAATCGATCCAAATCAAGTCCAATCGAGAATTTGACTTTGACCCACATTCTAAATCAGGCCATTCTTCGTCATGGGTCTCTTACAACATCAAAATCTGACCAACGGGGGTCTCCGGGAGCTTTTGGGCATGTTTTCCCTTCCTGGCAGCATTCCTGCCAGGGAAGTCCGGCCCTCCGGGCCTAAATTGCTGAATTCCCCTAAAATGAAATTGATATCGTCTGAGAATTAAATTTATGATGCATTTGAATGGTTAGTTATATAATATGCTCACAATACGGACTAACATTAACGTTATTGGTGTTTTCTTGTGCTAACTTTGCCCTTGCCTGCAGGATATATGGAATCAGCCGTAGGAACTTCAGGGGCCTCTACTGAAAAGGACAAGGGTAAGAAATCCGGAAGGGCCGCCCGTGGGAAAGACGACAAAGACCAAATGAAGTTCCAATTTCAGGGTGAACCGCTCCAGTCAAAGGTCTCGACTGACTGGAAAGAGATCTCGGACACCAATATAGGCCAGGTGGACATAGACGAGTTCACCCAAAGGGTCAAGATCGAACCTAAGACAAAGAATGCTCGATTGATATGCCAAAGCGGAATTGCTAAAGCTGTTGGCTTCCCTCCATCTCTAATAGCACTTGAACTGGTAATGGCTTGCCGGGAAGCCTACCAGACAGATACGCGAACGATCGTGGACAAAGAAGGGAATATCCTTGCCGACATGTCTCCGGAAGGAATTACGAAAACATTCCACATTCCTACATTCCCACATATGCAAGTCCCCACTTTGGAGCAGTGTCAGGTGGCGTGGGATGCCAATCCATTGGGCTGCAAGAAGTCAATCAACATCTACTGGTTGAAGGAGAAATGGGGCAGCGCTGCAAAAGTTCTCCAAGAGCTGTTCCACAGCGATTTTCAAGAAGACTATCACGACTTGGTGACCATGCTAAGCAGGGTCATGGGCCTCCCAGCAGCCGCCTACTTCCAAGAGTGGATGGCTTACTATATTGAGAAAATCATACGAGGAAATGAGGACGTGGAGACCATGATCTCATTCGTCTAGGGGAGTATCATAAGCAACTGCTTCCACGAGTAGTTTGTAAATATCAAGAAAAGCAACAAGTTCTACATGACCTCGTACCTGGTGTACTCCTTGGCAGGTCAGAGGCAATATAGTGGACTCTTCATGGTGCCGAATGGGGATCACAAACGAGGGCTTAAGCCTTTTGACCAGTACCCTCAGCTACAATACCGCTACTTCAAAAAGGAGTACCGCCGGATCAATGATGCCTTCATAGGCCATATTATCAGATTGATAGCCGAGGACTTCGAGAGAAGGGTATCCCACAGCGCTAGGGAACTCCTGAAGGAGTATGCCTTCTTATACATTCAGTTCCCCAAGTTCACTTACATCCGTGCCCAGGGATTCACAGAACGGCCGAACAAGTTGCCAAGATACCCAAACGATAGGATTATTCTCCTAGAGCTTTCCCGGCAGCTCCAACATATTTAGACGGTCTTCGGCCAAAAACACGTAGCAGGGATCCCCTATCCCATGATCCTCGGCCAAGACTAGTATCGACTGCAAACATCTCAGTGCGCCGGCAACTCAGAAAAGGAACTCAAAGAGTATAACTTTGAATGGTACACAGCTCGCCCATGGATGGACCCCCACGGCCATGTCAGGAAGGTGCTAGGGCCGGCATACGCCCACCAGTACCATGTTGAAGATTTTTGGGCAGATTATAGAGATGATAAGGAGGTTCGCAAGAGACATTACATGTGAATGACAGTGCAGTTTTTAAGGAGAGTGCAGCTGTTTCCGGTGCCAGACTAGCTTGAGGAAGATGAGTCCACCCTGGTGCACCCGGGGTACCCTGCGGTTGCTGGCCTGGCAATCCCCTCCATCGACTGGGATGAACAAGAGGTCGAGGACCTGGATACCATCACCCAGCCTATCATAGCTCGCACTAAGGAGTGGGTTGATGGACAAGTGGCACAACTAGAGCAACAGGGGATGGCTCTAACATACGAGGCACTCAAAAGCGGGCCGAGCGCCACGGAGGACGTTGCTGTCTCCCCATTAGCTGGTGAGACTTCCAAGTCTCCCCCCATCACCAGGTCCCAGAAGAGAAAAGAAGCATAAACGGCACAGCCCGGGGTCCCCAAGGAACAAGAAACAAAGGATACGGGAGGCTCGTCTCCAAAGAAGCTTAAAAGGACAGTGGTCACAACAGAGGCGCAGCCTCCATTGCTCCCTCCCCCGACTGGTGTGCTCCCCCCCTCTCAGATCGCGGCCGCCTCATCTCCCCAGGCGGTGGACATTTCTGTCCACCTTGCCTCTTCGCCCCCAGCCGGGTCCATAGTCAATATTGACTCTTCCTCGAGCATGACCACTTCCCCTTCCTCTGCTGCTGCCATGTCACCCATCACCTCACTACCTCTGGCAACAATACCATCGCTTGTTCCCCTTTCTAGCGTGTTCGAGGCTATTACACGGCACCTGCAGAGTCTCCCTCCTAAGCTCTCACAGCTTTTAATGGACCCTGCTCTCTAGGCTGCCCTCGCCCAAGCCCTCGCAACAGCTCAGCCTTCGCAACCGCCGACAGGTCCGCCGGCCATGGAGGCCACCATGCAGATTTCCAAGGAGATGGAGGAGCTGGAACACGAGGCTTCAAAGCCTATGGAGGAGGAGGTCAATGACTATTACGAGCAACCCGAACACGAGTATAGAACCATTGATGAGGTTGCCTATGAGGAAGAAGAAATGGGCTCCTCCGAGGGCGGGGATGGAGAGGATGGCTCGGGCGCCGGAAAAATTATTCAGGTTTCTGATGAGGATGTCGGAGAAGAGGCAAAACCGTCGCCACGTGGTGAAGAGGGACAGCCACCAGAGGGGCAGCCTGAAAAGGATATCACTGAGGCGGAGACCCACATTGTGAGGAGCCCCGAGCCCGAGGCTGCTAAGGAGAGGAAAGAAGAAGAGGCAGCAAAAGAACAGGATCTCACTTAGATACTGACCACCAACGCACCTGTCGAAAGCCTCATGTTCTATCAAGACTCTGACGAGGAGGAGGATGCTGCCAAGGAAAAGGAAGAACTTGAAAAGGAAAAGGAGGCAGAAGTCTTGCCCCTGACTGAGACGAGTGAAGGCAGCCATGGTACACCCAAGGACCAATCCGCCATGCCCGACTGGCTAGAAAAGCAGCTCGAAAAGACTACTCCTATTCTAAGTGACCCGAGGTCGAGATTGGAAGCCATCTTGGCTCGATCTCTAGCCACTTAAAAGAAGGAGAAGAAGCCTAAGGTCCGTTCGAGGATAACCATGGACGCTTCTGGCTCCCGGGCTGCACAAGTAGCAACGCCAACTGTTGGCCAGGTTGGAGTAAGCTACAATATCTCCACGATCGACCTAGGGACAACCACCAGGGAACAGAACGTCGGACATCTGGAGGAGTCAGTGGCCACGGTGGTGCATCTGATTAAGCAGGATAAGATCACCAAAGACGAGCTAAAGGTGCAGGTTGCTGCCCTAACCGACTACATCCAGCAGTGGTCTTTAATAGATGACCTTCCCACTACCTCGACGGCCACTCCTCAGCTACTCTCCAGGGAGAAGATAGATAAGCTGGAGAGGAGGAAAAACTTAGAGAAAACCATGGAGGACTGGTTCTAGCAGGTTGCGAGGGTCGGAAACGTAGGGATCGGCTTGGCCGTGTAGATAGCCAATAGGTTCCTAGACTTGATTCAGTCCTTGGAAGGCACGAGGAAGCTCTGCACCAACTTCCCTGCGATCTACGACTTTGCCTTCCCGATGGTTGAGGCCATCCTTCAAATGCCAGAAAGCACGTGGGAAGAAAAGCTAGAACTGAAGAAGGAGGATCACTGGTTGGTTGACATATGGTGCAGAGACCTCATCAACCGTAAAGAGAGGATAGAATAGATCCAAGGCAGAATAGATCCAGATATTGTGTGGATCAAGGAGATCCGAGCAGAATGCGCCGAGTACCTCAAGCTGATGACGGGCCATGATATGCCCACGGTGCAATTAGATGTAGAAAAGGTCAGGTCGTATTTTGAGGAACAGATGAAGGACGGGATGGCCGGAGATATCACAACGGACTTCTTGAGTTTCGCTGCCCGTGCCTTCGATAGATCAGAGCTCTTCAGAGATCAGGGCTCAAAGTATGACGAGGATTGGAAGCGGCTGGAAGAGAATGCCAAAGAATGGAGCTACCAGGCGTTGAGATGTGAAATCCTCGATATCGACAAGCTCCAGGCCGTAATCCTCAAGCATATTGAACACGCAGCCTCCGAGGAGCAACCAGACAGCCCAGCCGAGGAAGAAGACTTCCCAGAAGAGTAGCTACAGCCAAAGGAATAGTAATTAGCTACAAGACAAAAATGCAAATAGTGTCATCCACTAAGTGACAAAATAGGGAAAAGACAAAAGATGTTTTAAAATTGTAAATCTATTTTGGGGGTAGGTGAAACCCTAATTTGTAATGAATCGTGGCCACACAATGGAAATGAATCTTGGCCATTCATTTGGTTTTTTGGAAACTATAAATAGAGCACTCCCCTCATTTGCAAAAGTGAGAGTTGAGTTGTTGTAAAGGCATGCTGCTAAAATTTATGAGAAATAGCATTGACTTGGTGCATTTCCTTATTTTCTTTCATGTCTATTGATTCACTTCTCCAATATTAGTTGTTAGCTTAGATCTCTTTGCTGTTTAGTTAGCTGTTCATGTTATTTGGATAATCTTAGGAATGTTGTTGGCTATTTATGAAAATTCCTACTTTATTGATGATCCCTTAGTCCATACTTTTTGCTGTTTGCTGAAGGTAGATAGCTTTGCAAGGTTACCCTTGACCTGATTTAAGCTGCCCCAAACACTTTTCTTTAGTTCATGCATGTATGTGGTGGATGAAGGATAAAAATCTGCAGCCCTTAGAAGATTGCACGATTCCCATGATACTGTGAAATCCCTGGTTAAGTGGGATATTGTTTTGAAGGAAATGTCCATCGCAGGGACTCCATTATCACTGTTCGCAGCAAGCTTTAGGCTTAGGAACTTTTCTTCCCTTTCGCTCTTTTTTCACTTTCTTTAGAAACTGAACAACACCAAGGTTCATTGCACTTTATAAAGCAAAATCTAACAACTAAATGGAGTTTGAGACTACTGTTTGAACCTACAGCCAAGACATAACTGCTTACATGTGAAAACTCATTTTCGAAGATCCAACTTCATGCTTTGTGTCCATACTTTGTGTTTCTGTAAGGCCGCCTTATGATTCCAGCAAATCACATCAAACTACTGAGGTATCTAAGCACTGTCATGACCTGACATCCGAGAGACCTTGGGATAGTGTTCTGCAACTCGATTATGGAAGATTTTCTTTCAAGAGAGGTAGTGCACCTATGCACTGCCTGTGTTGAAAAGTGCATAAAAACACCATCAACAGAACTGGCGCTAGAAGGAGGGCAGCGATCGGAATACTAAGCTACGGGATAAAGCGAAGCTGGATCGGATTGGATCATTCTCCCCGGAAAGGTTTCAAAGGATTCTACGATCAGCACAAAATAATAGAGTTTGAAGAATTACAGCCTCCCACGAGGGCAAAACGAGCATAAGGAAGCAGCTCCGCCTCTTCCTCTTCCTCCATTCCATCCGCCTCCATTTCACCTCCACCTTCACTTGGCTGGCCTTCATCTTCCATCCAACCGTCTTAAACAGCATTTGCACATCTTCCTTCCAGCAGCCAGGGGTTCACTCCTCTCCCAGCCCTTTCAGCCCAAAGCACAGTCCAGGCAGCCATAGCTCAAGGGCAGCCTCAAATTGTGGTTGTATTGCTAATACAGCCCCAAATCCCTATTCTCCAACAGCAAGTGCCACCTTTTCCTCCCCTCATGGCTTGGCTTGCGCATAACCCTTCGCCGATACACTTTGCTGTTTACAATGATATGCCGAAGAATCTGGAGGGCTTTTGTTCAAAATTACATCCACGTGACATGCAAAGAACGACCGAAGAGCATATCAAGATATTCGAAACGACAATTACCGAAATACAGGTGGGTCACGAGGACGTGGCGTGTCACTTCTTTCCGCATTCGTTGGGAGAAGAGGCCTTCTATTGATACATCAATCTCCCGTAGGGATCGATCACCTCATGGACCCTGATGAAAAATGCCTTCCTGCAGAAGTACAAGATTCTTGTCAACCCCACTGACCTGTACCAGTAGTTCATGTCCATCAGAAGGGAGGTCAACGAACCTATTGGCTCCTTCAATGATCGCTTCCATCGGGCTCACATGAGGCTTCAGGATCCATACCTCCATAATGATGCGGCTGCTCTACTAGTCTACTACGCGGCCCTAGATAACCTCACAGCAGTGCTAGTAAAAAGGATGCGCCCGCTGCCTGCTACCTTGCTGATCGCCTATGCAGAAGCTGTCATTGTAAGTGCGGATTTGGGATAAAATATATCCGGCCCTCTACCCTCTTTGGGGCCCATCGCCCACCCAATGCAAATTCAGGGGCTTAATCAAGCGTTTGCTCACCAAACTCCTCTCATGAACCAGGTGCCACAATTGTCTATGGTGCCGCATCCGGGGTAGCCATTGAATTATGCGCCTCCCGCAACATCTTACTTGCAGCCCCAACAGCAATACAGCTATTCTCCAATAGCTCTGCAGCAGCAAGCATATTCACAACAGCCCTAGGCACCGTTGCACTTATCAAGACTAGATTTTCCTCCGGCTTATCAAAATCAGCCGACGGCCCCACCCGCGTTTCTCCAAAATCTGGCCCCGTCGCCTGGAGGTGCAGCCAAGAAGGATAAGCTAGAGGAGCTAACTGAAATGATTAAGAAGATGTCTATAGAGATGACGCATCTGAAGAACCAGAATAATCAGCTGCAGGCCTCCCAACACAACTTTCAGGCCAATCTCAACAGGGACAGTCGGGAGTCTCGAGACAATAGAGACAACAGAGATAATCGAGAAGCAGGTACTTCCTCGGGGCATAATTATGAGAGGGAGTAGAACTCCAATCAAAATGCAGAAAGAAGACCTTCCCAGAGGCAAAACTGCATATGGAACACCAGGCCCAACAACGGTGGTGTCCCCATGTCGTTTGATCAACCCGCAGGCAATGACAGAACATCCAGCGGTGTGTATCTGGCTGAAGCAGCTTTGTCCGGATGGTGCTGACTTCACAAAACCAGTAGGAATTCTGAGCTAGACTGTCCTGAATTCCAGGCGGCAGCTGAAATATTTCAGGTGGAAGTACAAAATTCCATCGATAATGCCAACTACAGGGACATCATCCCATCGGAGCCCTACGATTCCTCATGTTTGGTGGTCAATCAGGCGTCATTTTCGTGAGGAGACCGCAATGAGCTCGAGGCAGAGCCCACCCCCATCGAGGATTGGAAAGCACAAGAGGTAAGTAACGAATCAACTCTAGCTTCGCTTTTTGATTCGGTAGATAACGGTCTGGTGGATGAAGAAGAGCCATTCGTGGATGAGGTCCACATGTTCCATCAATGGTCAAGTCCCTATTTCCTTAGGAATAGACAAGCCGGCGGACCCTTCACCACTTCTACTCCACCAAACAACTTCACCACCCCGCCTGATCCAAATGCTAATAATAACCCAGGGCTCCCTCGTATACCCGCCCAATATCTCAGCAAGAACCAATCCCAAAACCCACCGCAGGGTCAGCCTCAGAGCCAAACCCAAAATCTGCCTAGGCAAACTAAGAGTCAAACCCCTAGTTCTCCCATAGGCCAAGCTTTTAGCTCTAAAATCGAGCAAATGGGTGAATATGTGGCAGAAGAGTTCAAAAAGCTCAAAATTAGTTTGTCGGCCTTTGAATTGCTCAAGGTTCCTGCTGTAAGGCACGCCTTTTTCAGGGTTCTGAATGGGACTCCCTCATCTAGCACGACACAAGAGACTCCGGCCAAGAGGGTAACCTTTGAGGAGCCCAGGAAAGAACAAGAGATACAGGACACCGGAAGAAGGAATCATATGCCCATGAATCAGTCGGCTGGCAGATACACTGAAAAGGAGCCAGAGAGGGCTAGTAGACAGCCTCCCAAGGACCAACAATTTAAACAAACCAAGGATACAGGAAGTAATAGGAACAAAGGCCAAATAGCTCAAATGGACACACCTGTCGGTATCCTCCAAGGGAGACCAGAAACACCCCCGTTCCTGATTACTTATGGTCTTTGGCAAGAATTTGCATAACTGCCTGCTCGATTCAGGCGCCCCTGCCAACGTTATGCCCTTGGCCATATGCAAAGCTCGTGGCATCACCCCCATGCCTTCAAAGATAAAGGTCACCCAACTGGACAAAACAAAGATTAATATCATGGGCGAAATAAACCACATCCCCATGCAAATCGCTACGGACCCCCAGATACAATAGGTTATGGACATCCAAGTGGCAGACATACCTGATGCCTATGGAATCATTCTGGGGAGAGAGTTCACCAAGGCGCTGAACGGATACACCACCACTGACTTGTCTCACATGTGGCTGCCGTGGAAGGGACTGTCAAATCATATTCGTATTGACCGTGAACCCCAAATGAAATATATGATCACGAAATACAATAATCTCAGCGAGGTGCTGTTCGCTAAGACCGACTTAAGAAATTACCACCCTTTTGCTCACCAAAATGAGCTTGAGTTTCAAGAAGAACGGATAGATGAAGTATTGCTGGTATTATGCAGTCCCTCGGCAGGTTCCGAACAAATGCCCCCAGACGAAGAAGTGTTGGCAGAAGCTGACGATGAGCCAGATAAAGATGACAACTGGGGATTGCTCGATGGCTTCCAGGAGTTTATGGAAAAATGCGCAAGAGATCAACTCAGCCTAGGAGCTAGAATGAATTTCCAAGACCTATTATTACCGAATTGGTGTAGGGTCCACAACGCTGCTCACTCCAAGTTCGACTGTTGCTTATGCCAAGCAGCAGTGGAGCATGTTAAGAAGGCTACTGCTCCTCCGATGGAAACACCAAAGGAGGCACCGCCTGGATCACCTGCCGATCGTTGCCTCAACCTGGAAAGCCTTCCTAAGATCACTAGGCCCGCTGCCCAGCCAAAAGAGAATGAAGACTCAATCAAACCCAAAGATGAGGAATCCTCTACGTGTTGGACGCTCCAGTTTGATGGATCAAAGTCAAGACAAGGAGCTGGAGAAGGGATCGAACTCATCAGTCCAACGGGTAAGACATTCCTTGCTGCCCATCGATTGCAGTTTTATTGCACCAATAACGTAGCAGAATATGAGGCCTTAGTCCTTGGCCTTCTTATGGCTTTGAGGAAGAATGTGAAAGTACTACAAATCTTTGGGGATTCCGCACTTGTGGTTAAGTAGGTCAGGAAATTGTACTCCTGTCATGACCGGAGACTCACCAACTATAGACACATGGTGTGGGATCTCCTAGAGGGCCTAGATGCGATCAACATACAACTGATCCCTCGTGCTCAAAATCTCACAGCTGATGCCTTGGCTCAAGCAGCTAGCACATTACAGCCCCTCTCGTTGTCTGGGCTCAAGAAGTTCACTGTTGAGCTAACATCTACGCCATCAATCCCAGATAATGTTACCCACCTACAGGTCTTCAATGATGATAAGCATATCCTCTAGTTCATCACAAGTTCTTACGTCTTTGCTGCCCAAATAATCGATGAGGCTGATCCACAGGAGGTTGAATTGGACATAGAAGGGGTTATCAATCTGAAAACCAACACGATCCCCAGAGGCATGGTTCAGCTGGAGCGTGTATTCGACCTGGATCAGATTAGGGATCAGGATCGGCAAACAAAAAAGGAGGCTATAAGCAGCCAGTGCAACGCTCACAACTTGGGAACGACCGAGGATACCAAGAATATTTTTATTGGAAAAGTATGCATGCCCGAAGAGAAAAGGGGAATCACGGATGCTTTGTGCAGATATCCCGACGTGGTTGCATGGAGTTACGAAGACTTGAAAACATACGACACCTCTGTCATCACGCATACCATCCCTCTAAAGATAGAAGTGAGGTCATTCCGTCAGCGGCAGCGCCCTATTAATGCCTTGTTAGAACCTATTGTTTACAAGGAGGTACAGAAATTACTTTCAGCAAGAATCATCCTTCCTATTAGGCACTCTACATGGGTGGCTAATTTGGTCCTGGTCAGGAAAAAGAATGGAGAGATCAGATTGTGCGTGGATTTCTGCAATCTCAATCGCGCCTCAGAAAAGGACAACTATCTGGTGCCTTCACTAGATGAAGTGCTGCAAATTGTCAACGGCTCCCAGATGATGTCGTTCCTTGATGGATACTCCGGGTATAATCAAGTAATGGTACAATACGAGGATCGCCACAAAACTGCGTTCACCACTAAGTGGGGGACATTTGCGTACAGAAGAATGCCGTTTGAGCTCATCAATGCTGGCGCCACTTTCCAACGCGCCATGGATATCGCTTTCAAGGACCTGATCGACAAATGTATAATCATCTATATGGATGATTTGACTGTATTCTCCAAGAAGCGAGGTAATCACATCTCCGACCTATGCAAAGTATTTCAGAGATGTCGGGAATTCAGGGTTTCTCTCAACCCCAAGAAGTGCATTTTTGGAGTGACCGAAGGCAGATTACTCGGGCACATCATCTTAGAGCAAGGAATCTCCATTGATCCTGAACGCATTGAGTCGCTACTCAAGATTCAGCCCCCGGGCAGCAAGAAGGAATTAAAGTCTTTCTTCAGAAATATTAATTTCATCTGGAAATTCATCACCGGTTTCGCGGAAATAGTCAAACCTCTTAATGCTATGCTCAAGCAAAACGCTAAGGTCGAGTGGACACCAGAAGCCTAACAATCCTTTGGGGAAATCAAACGGGCCATTGCTGAGGCGCCTGTGTTGGTCAGTCCAAATTATCTGAAGCCGTTCTATATCTATTCATTTGCTTCGGAGCATTCTTGTGCCAGTATGTTGACCCAAAAGGATGACGAAGGAAATGAGCATCCGATCACCTTCATGAGCGCACCCCTTAAAGATGCTGAATTGCGTTACCACAACATAGAAAAGCAGGCATATGCTCTTGTTAGGGGAGTAAAGAAATTTAGACACTACATTCTATGCAACAAGGTGTTCGCAATAGTCCTTGACCCCACAGTTAAAACGCTTCTCATGCAAAACGAGTTGGGCGAACGGAGGGCCAAATGGGTCACCCTGCTCCAAGAATATGATATGGAGATCCAACCAATGAAATTGGTAAGAGGGCAGGCACTCACCCGTACAATGGCCGAAACAGCAACAGAGGCCGAACCTGAACTCACGGTACAACAATATCAGCTTGAGGATGTCTCCCCGGGAGAGTGGTACCAAGATGTCGTTTATCATCTGCTCAATCATAAGTGTCTGTCACATTTGCAAGGAGTCTAGAAGAGGGCCCTCAGATTGAAAAGCAACGGTTATATGTTACAAGGTTCCATTCTTTATAAGAAGAATCATGAGGGAGTTTATTGAAGATGCCTCGGCAAAGAGGAAGTAGAACGCGTTCTGAGAGAGTTTCACGATAAGTTTGGTACGGGCCATGGCTCGGGTTCTTCTATGGCCCATCAGATATTAAGGGCAGGGTACTATTGGCCGACTGTCTTCAAAGATGCCCATGGCCATGTTTGTTCATGCCATATGTTCCAGACCACCGCCACGAGGGAGAGGAATGCTGCTGTCCCACTGCAGCCCGTGCTGGAGGTAAGACCTTTTGCACAATGGGGTCTCGACTTCATCGGTCCGGTAAGCCCCCCATCATCCGCAGGACATAGGTACATTCTAACCGCTACTGATTATTGTACTAGATGGACGGAGGAAATAGTTTGTAAGCATTGTACAACTGAAGTAGTTACTGATTTCTTAGAAGGTTTCATTTTAAATCGCTTTGGTTGTCCGTATGCTCTAGTATGTGATAATGGACTTGCCTTCGCTTCTTTAAAATTTGCTAGCTGGGCGTTTGACTATGGGATTGCCCTCAAATTTTTATCCAATTACTACCCTCAAGGCAATGGCCTTGCCGAGTCCACCAACAAGAACTTGATTACCGTGATCAAAAAGCTGCTAGATAGGAATCCCAAGCACTGGCATACCCAGCTCCGTTTCGCCCTTTGGGCTGATCGCACCAGCCATAAGGCTGCTCTTAGTGATTCCCCATTCCACCTTGTCTATGGTCTTGAGCCGATATTCCCCATCCACCTGAAAATTCTGACTCTTCAGTTCATCAATGATTTTTATGAAGGAGGAGATCGTAGGGAAGCTCGTCTAGTTGAACTGTTATATTTAGAGGAAGTTCAAGACTGCGCAATAGAAAATTTTGCCAAGCATCAGGGCGTAGTGAAGAGATGGTTCGACCGCCGGGCCAAAATTAAGGCCTTTAGGATTGCAGATTTGGTTATATATTGGGACAAGGCCCATGAAAAGAAAGGGGGACACAATAAATTCGACAAGCTCTGGCTTGGCCCCTTTCAGATAGCTGAGATTTTGGGAGATAATGCCTTCCACTTAAAAAACTTAACTAGTGAAAACGTCCCATTGCCAGTCAACGGGCAGCACCTGAAGCATTACTTCCAGGCTTGAGCTCCTTTGAGCTCTTTGCTGTAAATACCTGTGCATAGGGTAGAGTAGTTGCTTTCTTGCTTGTTGCGTTTTGTTCGCGTCATTTTTTGCTTTCTCCCTCCTAGCAGTTTTGTTTTGAGAAAGGTTTCCCACTCCTTTGTGGTGGTCGTGCTTGCCTAACAAGTAGTTCACTTTGCTGTCTGTTCTTTGTGTTCTCTGGCTAAACCTTCACTCTAGACTATTGGTCTTTGCAGAGCTATCCGTGAATGATTTCCCTATCTGAATTCTGCTCAGAACTTGACCCTTCGCTGGATCTTCTTACCCACATCTCGAATCTTGCACAAATTACATAATAATAAATTTTGAAGGACCGTGCTATGGTTGTCACGACACCCAAGTAAGTGAAAAATTCTAAGTCTACTCCAATGACCACTACAGTCTCAAACCCATTGTAGGCTTCAATGCTTACCCGGTCGAACTAAATGGTAAAAGAGAAATGAAATATCAAAGCAAAAAAAGAGAAAAGAAACTCTGAAAAAGAAAATAAACGACTGTATGGGTGTTCGGATAACTCTACCGGGGCTATGGATGCCCGGTCGGCAGTAGAGCAATATCCATGAGATTGTAGCGACAACTCCGCCGGGGCTATGGACGCCTGACTGGCAGCGGGGCAATGTCCAGGTTACTTTTGGTGTTAGGCAACTTATGTAGCTCACTTGGTTCGAGTAATAACCTTGGTTACTATCCCTAGGAAAGGAATGAACTCACTCTACACACACTTTTGAGATGTCATGTAAGCTGACCCAATCAAGGATCTCGCTCTCCCAGATTCATCCTTGGAAGCCGTTTCTGGTTTGCGAAACCAGAGATTCTGGGTCCTGAATGAAGATTTATCCCTAGAACGCTCCGGAGCGTTCTCCAGCGGAGTCGCCATTTGTTGTGCCCTTAGCACACATGCCCCGTTGGGAACGGGGACCCTCTTTTCTTTCGCCTTGTCGGGTCTGTCGGGGCTGCCTCGTTTTGCCTGCCCCTCTTTTTTTGACATTTTGCATGGTCGATATTACCCTAAAGTTTCATCCTAAGATCGATCGTGGTTTCCCTTTTAAATTTTGGTGCCCTCCGGGGCCTTGTGGGTTCCTTAGGCCTTTCGGGCTTTGGGGCGGCCCTGGGCCCCTCCGGGCCCGGGCCTCCGGGGTTCCCTTATCAGGTTTCCCTCTTTCATTTGCCTGCCCCGACGGTGTTTCCTGGGCATCTCTCCGCCCTTCGGAACCCGCCCCGCCGTTTGCCATTCATTGTTCCTTGTGGGTTTTCGGCCGGCCCCTGCTCCTTCGGGCCCCGGGCGCTGGATGTCCGCCTTCGGACTTGTCCCGGGATCGCCATCCGTGATGGCGATCCTCTCGGCCACCCATCTCTGGGCCCCCCGCGTCTTTTCCCCCATGCAAAAAAGCTCCGGGCAATCCCCGTCGGCCCGCCCGCCCGGGCCCGGTCTTGTTAAGCGCTGCCATCACAATGCAAAGAAAAATCTCCCGCGGCAAGCCCCTGCGCGCCCCGCCCTTCGGGCCCCGGTCACACCTTCGCCGCCACCGTTCGAAGTCCTCGCAAAGTTTCTCGGCGGCCGTCATTCCGCGGCTTCCCGCCTGCCGGATCCCGAAACCCTCATCGCCGCCGCCGACCCCAAATTTGAAACCGACTGACTTTTGGCACGATCGTATGAGGCATTTAATGTGGTATTAATGAGCGGTTGGGTATATAAACCATGGTCCCTAATGTCTTTTTCACTTAGCGAATTCAAGCAAATTGGAGAAGCGTTTGAATTGGAGCCCACTACAGTTTGCATCAACGCGATCATTGGCATCAACCTCGCTCCGTCGACTCCACCGGTGGATCCCATCACCTACCCGCTTCGCGAGTCGCAGGTAGGCCATCCTCATTCACTCTCCCTTCCATTTTGATCATTTTGAGGATTTAAATGAATTAAGGAACAAAATTAAATGGTATAAAAAGAACACCCCCTGCGTCGCGCCCAAAACCCATGTGTTTGAATTTGCCGAAAACCATCGGAATCACCCTTACCGTCTCCCGGGACTTGTCTACGCCGTGGGTGTTCTTCGCACAGTGCGGAGGACCCTGCCAGGCCCGAAACCTTCCGTCGCCGTCAGAATCCGGAGCCAAAATCCCTGACAGAGGTCGGCCCTTCCGGGCCCGGGCCTCCGGGTTTCCCGTCCTGGGCTTCCGCCTTAGATTCACCACCGTTTTAGCATCAAAATTCCCGGCGTGGCCGCTGTTTTCGCATCCCCACGACCCTCCGGGCCTGGCTTTCCGGAGTTCTATTCCCGGAACTCCGTGCCGGTTCCGCCGCCGCTCACGGCGGAACCCTTCCTGCTGCCCGACCTTTGGGCTCCGGGGTTGCCTTCGCCGCCGTCGTCACCCGAATTGCGATGAAATTTCCTGTCAGCCGTCAACCCACAGCGCCCCATCTCTCGGGCCTCAGTGGCCTCTTCGCCATCGCTGTCTATACCTTCGCAGCGGCTGGCTTCACCAATCTCTCCGGTCTCTGAGTCCCGGTCCATCTTTCGCCGCCGCCGTTGAAAACATCACAAAATGCATGCGGCGGCCTGCACCTCGAGTCGTTCCGCCTCCCAGGTCCCGGGACGCCTTTCGCCGCCATCGCCTCTGAATTGTCATAACCTCCCGGCGGTCGTCCCCTTTCATCCTCCCGTGGGCCGAGGCTCGAACTTCACTTCACCGTCGCCGCTGGGTAGCATTGCAAAATCCATCAGCGGCGAACCTCCGTCGCCGCCCCGCCCTCCGGGCTCCGGTCATTTCCTTGCCACCGCCGTTCAGAAAGATCTAATAAGATGCGGCGGCCTTTGCGACGCGTCCTCCCGGCCCCCGAGGCCCGGTGCTCTGAATGCCGTCCGGTCTAAACTATGAAACCAAATCTGATGGTGGCCGTCTTTTTGCTTCCTAGGTTCCGGCCTCCGGGATTCTGTCGCCAGACTTCCGCCTGGTGTCCGCTGCCGCTGGCTTCCTTCGCCTGACTGCCTTCTGGCCTGAAACCCCCCGAGCTCCCCAAATCAATCCAAATCAAGTCCCATCGAGAATCTGACTTTGACCCACGTTCAAAATCAGGCCATTCTTCGTCATGGGTCTCTTACAACATCAAAATTTGACCAACGGGGGTCTCTGGGAGCTTTCGGGCATGTTTTCCCTTCCTGGCAGCATTCCTGCCAGGGAAGTCCGGCCCTTCGGGCCCGGATTGCTGAATTGCCCTAAAATGAAATCGATATCGTCTGAGAATTAAATTTATGATGCATTTGAATGGTTAGTTATATAATATGCTCACAATACAGACTAACATTAACGTTATTGGTGTTTTCTTGTGCTAACTTCGCCCTTGCCTGCAGGATATATGGAATCGGCTGCAAGAACGTCAAGGGCCTCTACCGAAAAGGACAAAGGTAAGAAATCCGGAAGGGCTGCCCATGGGAAAGACGACAAAGACCAAATGAAGTTCTAATTTCAGGGTGAACCACTCCAGTCAAAGGTCTCAACTGACTGGAAAGAGATCTCAGACACCAATATAGGCCAGGTGGACATAGACGAGTTCACCCAAAGGGTCAAGATCGACCCTAAGACAAAGAATGCTCGATTGATACGCCAAAGTAGAATTGCTAAAGCTGCTAGCTTCCCTCCATCTCTAATAGCACCTAAACCGGTAATGGCTTACCGGGAAGCCTATCAGATGGACACGCGAACGATCGTGGACAAAGAAGGGAATATCCTTGCCGACATGTCTCCGGAAGGAATTACGAAAACATTCCACATTCCTACATTCCCACATATGCAAGTCCCCACTTTGGAGCAATGTCAGGCGGCGTGGGATGCCAATCCATTGGGCTGCAAGAAGTCAATCAACATCTACTGGTTGAAGGAGAAAGGGGCAGCACTGCAAAAGTTCCCCAAGAGCTGTTCCGCAGCGATTTTCAAGAAGACTATCACGACTTGGTGACCATGCTAAGCAGGGTCATGAGCCTCCTAGCAGCTGCCTACTTCTAGGAGTGGATGGATTACTATATTGAGCAAATCATATGAGGAAATGAGGACATGGAGACCAAGATCTCATTCGACTGGGGGAGTATCATAAGCAACTGCTTCCACAAGCAGTTTGTAAATATCAAGAAAAACAAGTTCTACATGACCTCGTACCTGGTGTACTCCTTGGCAGGTCAGAGGCAATATAGTGGACTCTTCATGGTGCCGAATGGGGATCACAAACGATGGCTTAAGACTTTTGACCAGTACCCTCAGCTACAATACTGCTACTTCAAAAAAGAGTACCGCCGGGACTTCGAGAGAAGGGTATCTCACAGCGCCAGGGCACTCCTGAAGGAGTATGCCTTCTTATACATTCAGTTCCCCAAGTTCACTTACATCTGTGCCCAGGGATTCACAGAATGACCGAACAAGTTGCCAAGATACCCAAATGATAGGATTATTCTTCTAGAGCTTTCCCGGTAGCTCCAACATATTCAGACAGTCTTCGGCCAAAAACACGTAGCAGGGATCCCCTATCCCATGATCCTCGACCAAGGCCAGTATCGACTGCAAACATCTCAGTGCACCGGCAACTCAGAAAAGGAACTCAAAGAGTATAACATTGAATGGTACATAGCTCACCCACGGATGGACCCCCACGGCCACATCAGGAAGGCGCTAGGGCCGGCATACGCCCACCAGTACCATGTTGAAGATTTCTGGGAAGATTGTAGAGATGATAAGGAGGTTCGCAAGAGACATTACATGCGAATGACAATGCAGTTTTTAAGGAGAGTGTAGCTATTTCTGGTGCCAGACCAGCTTGAGGAAGATGAGTCCACCCAGGTGCACCTGAGGTACCCTGCGGTTGCCGACCTGGCAATCCCCTCCATCGACTGGGATGAACAAGAGGTCAAGGACCTGGATACCATCACCCAGCCTATCATAGCTCGCACTTAGAAGTGGGTTGATGGACAGGTGGCACAACTAGAGCAACAGGGGATGGCTCTAACATACGAGGCACTCAAAAGCGGGCTGAGTGCCACGGAGGACGTTGCTGCCTCCCCATTAGCTGGTGAGACTTCTAAGTCTCCCCCCATCACCAGGTCCCAGAAGAGAAAAGAAGCAGAAATGGCACAGCCCGGGGGCCCCAAGGAACAAGCAACAAAGGATATGGGAGGCTCATCTCCAAAGAAGCTTAAAAGGACAGTGGTCACAATAGAGGTGCAGCCTCCATTGCTCCTTCCTCCCCCGACTGGTGTGCTCCCCCCCTCTCAGATCGCGGCCGCCTCATCTCCCCAAGCGGTGGACATTTCTGTCCACCTTGCCTCTTCGCCCCCAGCCGGGTCCATAGTCAATATTGACTCTTCCTCGAGCATGACCACTTCCCCTTCCTCTGCTGCTGCCATGTCACCCATCACCTCACTACCTCTGGCAACAATACCATCGCCTGTTCCCCTTTCTAGCGTGCCCGAGGCTATTACACAGCACTTGCAGAGTCTCCCTCCTAAGCTCTCGCAGCTTTTAATGGACCCTGCTCTCCAGGCTGCCCTCGCCCAAGCCCTCGCAACAGCTTAGCCGTCGCAACCGCCGATAGGTCCTCCGGTCATGGAGGCCACCATGCAGATTTCCAAGGAGATGGAGGAGCTGGAATAGGAGGCTTCAAAGCCTATGGAGGAGGAGGCCGATGACTATTATGAGCAACCCAAACACGAGCATAGAACCATTGACGAGGTTGCCTATGAGGAAGAAGAAACGGGCTCCTCCGAGGGCGGGGATGGAGAGGATGGCTCGGGTGCCGGGAAAATTATTCAGGTTTCTGATGAGGATGTCAGAGAAGAGGCAGAACCATCGCCACGTGGTGAAGAGGGACAGCCACCAGAGGGGCAGCCAAAAAAGGATATCACTGAGGCGGAGACCCACATTGTGAGGAGCCCCGAGCCCGAGGCTGCTTAGGAGAGGAAAGAAGAAGAGGTAGCAAAAGAATAGGATCTCACTCAGATACTGACCACCAATGCACCCGTCAAAAGCCTCATGTTCTATCAAGACTCTGACGAGGAGGAGGATGCTGCCAAGGAAAAGGAAGAACTTGAAAAGGAAAAGGAGGCAGAAGTCTTGCCCCTGACTGAGACGGGTGAAGGCAGCCATGGTACACCCAAGGACCAATCCGCCATGCACGACTGGCTAGAAAAGCATCTCGAAAAGACTACTCCTGTTCTAAGCGACCTGAGGTCGAGATTGGAAGCCATCTTGGCTCGATCTCTAGCCACTACAAAGAAGGAGAAGAAGCTTAAGGTTCGTTCTAGGATAACCATGGACGCTTCTGGCTCCCGGGCTGCACAAGTAGCAACACCAACTATTGGCCAGGACGGAGTAAGCTACATTATCTCCACGATCGACCTAGGGATAGCCAACAAGGAACAGAAGATCAGACATCTGGAAGAGTCAGTGGCCACGGTGGTGCATTTGATTAAGCAGGATAAGATCACCAAAGATGAGCTAAAGGCGCAGGCTGCTGCCCTAACCGACTACATCTAGTAGTGGTCTTCAATAGACGAGCTTCCCACTACCTCAACGACCACTCCTCAGCTACTCTCCAGGGAGCAGATAGATAAGCTGGAGAGGAGGAAAAGCTTAGAGAAAACCACGGAGGACTAGTTCCAGCAGGTTGCGAGGGTCAGAAACGTAGGGATCGGCTTGGCCGTGCAGATAGCCAACAGGTTCCTAGACTTGATTCAGTCCTTAGAAGGCACGAGGAAGCTCTGCACCAACTTCCCTGTGATCTATGACTCTGCCTTCCCGAAGGTTGAGGCCATCCTTCAAATGCCAGAAAGCACGTGGGAAGAAAAGCTAGAACTAAAGAAGGAGGATCACTGGTTGGTTGACATATGGCGCAGAGACCTCATCAACCGTAAAGAGAGGATGGAATAGATCCAAGGCAGAATAGATCCAGATATTGCATGGATCAAGGAGATCCGAGCAGAATGCACCGAGTACCTCAAGCTGATGACGGCCCATGATATGCCCACGGTGCAATTAGATGCAGAAAAGGTCAGGTCATATTTTGAGGAACAGATGAAGGACTGGACATCCGGAGATATCACAACGGACTTCTTGAGTTTCGCTGCCCGTGCCTTTGATAGATCAGAGCTCTTCAGAGATTAGGGCTCAAAGTATGACGAGGATTGGAAGCGGCTAAAAGAGAATGCCAAAGAATGGAGCTACCAAGCGTTGAGATGTGAAATCCTCGATATCGACAAGCTCCAGGCTGTAATCCTCAAGCATATTGAACACGTAGCCTCTGAGGAGGAACCAGACAGCCCAGCTGAGGAAGAAGACTTCGCAGAAGAGTAGCTACAGCCAAAGGAACAGCAATTAGCTACAAGACAAAAATGCAAATAGTGTCATCCACTAAGTGACAAAATAAGGAAAAGACAAAAGATGTTTTAAAATTGTAAATCTATTTTTGGGGTAGGTGAAACCCTAATTTGTAGTGAATCGTGGCCACACAATGGAAATGAGTCTTGGCCATTCATTTGGTTTTTTGGAAACTATAAATAGAGCACTCCCCTTATTTGCAAAAGTGAGAGTTGAGTTGTTGTAAAGGCATGCTGCTGAAATTTATGAGAAATAGCATTGACTTGGTGCATTTCCTTGTTTTCTTTCATGTCTATTGATTCACTTCTCCAATATTAGTTGTTAGCTTAGATCTCTTTGCTGTTTAGTTAGCTGTTCATGTTATTTGGATAATCTTAGGAATGCTGTTGGCTGTTCATGAAAATTCCTGCTTTGTTGATGATCCCTTAGTCCATACTTTTTGCTATTTGCTGAAGGTAGATAGCTTTGCAAAGTTAGCCTGGACCTGATTTAAGCTGCCCCAAACACTTATCTTTAGTTCATGCATGTATGTGGTGGATGAAGGATAAAAATATGCAGCCCTTAGAAGATTGCACGATTCCCATGATACTGTGAAATCCCTGGTTAAGTGGGATATTGTTTTGAAGGAATTGTCCATCGCAGGGACTCCATTATCATTGTTCGCAGCAAGCTTTAGGCTTAGGAACTTTTCTTCCCCTTTGCTCTTTTTTCACTTTCTTTAGAAACTGAACAACACCAAGGTTCATTGCACTTTATAAAGCAAAATCTAACAACCAAATGGAGTTTGAGACTACTGTTTGAACCTACAGCCAAGACATAACTGCTTACATGTGAAAACTCCTTTTCGAAGATCCAACTTCATGCTTTGTGTCCATACTTTGTGTTTCTATAAGGCCGCCTTGTGATTCCAGCAAATCACATCAAACTACTGAGGTATCTAAACACTGTCATGACCTGACATCCGAGAGACCTTGGGATAGTGTTCTGTAACTCGATTGTGGAATATTGTCTTTCAAGAGAGGTAGTGCACCTATGCACTGCCTGTGTTGAAAAGTGCATAAAAACACCATCAACAATCTTCATTTAGAATAGGATTCCTTTACTCCCGACATTATTACACAAAAAGAGTAGGTTATTGATTCCTACAGTCAAATTGAGTTGTCAACATCAGAATCAGATATATCCCAAATTTAGATTGGGGTATGTGTAGGATCATGATGGGCCAAAAAGTGGCAATGTGATGGGAATGTGTAGGGTATGTGGCTGATGACTTTTTTTAACCCAAAATTAATAAAATGAAAGGGTTTTAAAGGAGATTCTCAACTTTCCACCAAAATAAATTATGATTTACTTTGAATTTAATAAATTATTATTATTTATTTTCTACTTGAATTATGACTAAATTCTTAATTGATAGGTTCATAGAAAAACATCTATAGCTTTCAAATGGTATCACATTTTTTGAATCTGAAAAATGTGTCACATTCTATGCTTCACATACTATAGGATTAAGAAAAAAAAAATGAATTTCATAAAGTTTTGACCAAGTTAAGGTGGTCATAGATACAAATTTTTATATTCTTTAAAAGTTGTAATAAAAAATTCATAATTAATTATTTACTTCGAAAAATATAAAAAAATATGCATCACATGGAGATATGAGTCCTCTACTTATATCTAAAATCTTATTAAAAAATATTATCAATTTATTGTGGTTAGGGTGGTCACACAAACACCTACTTCTTATTTTTTCCCTAAAATTGAAGTACCACTACATTGAAGTTTCAAATTTTCACCAAATAGATTTTCTTTTTTTAAAATAAACCTAGTAGTTTAGAAACTCTATTTTTTCTTATTTTTTCACCACTTAAGGGCATTTTTTCTATGATTATCCTACACATACCCATTGAGGACATTATATATGAAGATATCCAACATTATCCACTCAAGGAAACAAGTCAAAAAAAATATGATACTCCAAAGACAATAGAGCAACAAATTCGAATAACATCATCTGCAATGGTCATTTATCAGAGAATGCTTGCTAAACAAGAACTTTCAAAATAGGCGGAATCAAAGCATGATGATACTAATTCCACAATATTGGGGGAAATTATGTGCCAAGAAAACATCAAGATATGGAGCATGAAGAATCCTTATGATGAAACCAATGCTAATACTACAACTAGCCACGTCATGAATCTTCATCCACCCATCACCCCATCCATGATTTGGGACCAACATCAAAAGAAAGATTTGAATCAAAGCACAAAGAATGATATTAAAGAAAAAAAAGCTAAGCAGTATAATGGAAAAATCAAATACACATGGATACCAAAAAATACAAAGAAAGATTATCCCTATCAAACTTCATTAGTCAAAGAAACTATGGGAAAAAATCAAAAAGGGAAATGTATCCATCAAAGATGTCCACAAAGGAAAAAGCAAGCTTCCCAAGTGACGTACAAAGTATATCAACCAGTTGGTCCTAATTCCATGCACACTTTCATATCCACCCATCATTACTCATCTTCCAAAGTTTGGATAGTTAAAGATTCCAAACTACCAACCAATCCATCTTCTATTCCTAAACACACTCCACCATCCATGCCTCCACGCATGATATCCAATTCTCAAATTAACCATGTATTGGCAGCCACACTTCATCATAAGGATTCATAAGGAACTCTATTGCGATGTGTACATAAAGAAAGAGTTAACTCTGGTATCAACAAATTAGATCAAGAATCTCAAAATTTTCATTCAAGTGCATATATCTTAGCAAAGCAACTTCTTCAAGCAGGCTATCAATGGCACATTATGACAAAAGCATCTATGTTGAAACCACCAAGTGGTTTGGTGTGAACTTAAAATCTTTCATAAAAACCCAAAAAAATGGAGCTCTCATAAAATCTATTAGCTTCTCTTCTTTATTCTCGGCCTTTTGTGTTATTACTATTGCACAAGTATGACCAAAAGAAAAGGAGTAAATATAAAAAGGTTTAACATAATCCAGACTTACCAATATTGATGCCTCTATAATTGTAGTCTTTATACTTTCGAAGGAGATTTTAGCTTCATTTTTCCACTCTATCTTGGCATCTTTCTAGGTATGTGTAGGATCATCATGAAAAAAATAGCCCCTTAAATGGCAATGAAATTTAGAAAAATTAGAGTTAGGCAACTTGATGTAAAAATTTGAATAAGTTATCTATATTATTTCAAAAAATATGTAAGAATTTAATCTATAGCCAATTGAATGTAGTTTCTAAACTACAATATTTAAAAAAAAATCTATTTGGTGAAAATTTGAAATTTCAATGCAGTAGCACTTAAATTTCAGGAAAAAAATAAGTAGGTGTCTTTCTACCCACCCTAACCACTATAAAATGATATTTTTTTAATAATATTTTAGATATAAATAGAGGACTCATGTTTAGATGTGAAGCATATTTTTTTGTAATCTTTTTAAAGTAAATAATTAATTATGAATTTTTTATTACAACTTTTAAAAAATATAAAAACTTGTATGTATAACCACCTTAGCTTAGTCAAAACTTCATGAAATTCAATTTTTTCTTTTTTAATCCTGTAGTATGCAAAACATAGAATGTGATGCATGTTTCAGATTCAAAAAATATGATATTGTTTGAAAGCTATAGATGTTTTTCAATCAGCCTATTAATCAGGACTTTAGTCGTATTTCAAATAGAAAATGAATAATAATTATTTATTAAATTCAAAGTAAAGAATAATTTATATTGGTGGAAAGTTGAGAATCTCCTTTAAAAACTCTTTTTGTTTCATCAATTTTGGGTAAAAAAAAGTCATTAGCCACATACCCTACACATACCCATCATGATCCTGCACATACCCTTCTTTAACATATCATTGAGTGGTTTTACTATTTTGGCGAATATGATAATAAAGTTTTGTACAAAATTAATCTTACCAAAATATGATTTCAATTATTTCTTGCTTCTCTAGGGTTGTAGCTTGAGCAATGCACTCACTTTGTTTGTGTCTATCAAAAATTCCTTTTTCAAAAATAATATGTCCCAATAGCTTACCTTCAGTTACCCCAAAAATACACTTTTTAGGATTCAATGAAACTCTGTAAGTTTCACACTTGTGCAATATTGCTCTGAGATCTCGAACATGACCCCCTCTATTTTTTAAAAATATTGTGAGGTCGTCCATGTAGATAATAATGCATTTTCCTATCAACTCGTGAAAATGATAATCCATGGCTCTTTGGAATGTAGCCCTCACATTTATCAATCCAAATGGAATCATTCTATAAGCAAAAGTTCCCCACTTCATGGTGAATGTTGTTTTCATCTGATCTTCCCTTGCTACCATTACTTGATTATATCTAGAGAATCTGTCCAAAAAGGAAATCATCTGCGAACCATTGACTATTTGTACCACTTCTTCTAGTGAGGGTAGTTGATAATTATCTTTCTCAGAAACCTTGTCAAAGTTTTGTAAATGTACACATAGCCATATATCTCCATTCTTCTTTCTCACGGGCACCAAATTCACCATCCAAGTGGAATGTTTGATAGGGAAAGTTATTTTAGTTGATAAAATTTTTTGGACTTCCTTTTGAATTAATGGTTCTAAGAGTGCATTTAGTGGACATTGTTTCTAGTGGAAATGCTTTGCATCAGGATTTAATGGTATCATATGTGTAATGATGGAAGTGTCATAAGTCTTTAGATCTTCATATGTCCATGCTATAACCTTCCAGTAATCTTTAAGTGCATGAGCAGTATTTTTTTTCTCTTCTTCAGTGCAAACCTTTCCCATTAGTATGTTCTTAGGATCCTCTTTAGTATGAAAATTGTAGAATTCAAATTTCCCTTTATCACTTTGAAGTAAATATTTCTATCTAACTATCTTATTAATTTCAAACACTCATTCTAACTCAATTATTCCTTTTGAAATATTATTATCTTTTACTTGAGCTAATTCCCCGTCTTGATTTTTTCCATCAGGGAAATTCGTCTCTTCAATTATCCGTTCTTTGAAAATACTAGAATTAGTGATGAATTCCAATATATGTTAGTCATATTCAAACACCTACAAATTAGTAACATTATCAAGGACTGAGGGTAGCTACACCAGCTCAACTATGAATCTCTTCAAATCAAAGGCATCTAGAGGTTCTACAGCACTGGCAGCAGTAGCCAAAGTATCGACTCTTTGATTAAATCTTCTTGGGATATGAGTAATTTTGAATGTGTCAAAATCTTCTATCAAATCCCAATACTCAATGTCAATAATTGGAAAATCGCTTGTAGTGATATACTATTTTTGAACTTGTCTAACTACTATTTCACAATCATCGAACACCTTAAGAATTTTTACTTTCTTCTTGATTGTGAGGATCAGGCCATGTATAAGGGCTTCATATTCTACCACATTGTTAGTACATTGAAATTGTAACCTATATGCAGCAAGAAAAGATTTACCTTGCAGGTTGATGAGTTCAACTCCGATTCCAATTCCTTGTTTCAATTTGGATCCATCAAATTTAAGAATCTAGGCTTGATCATCTATGGCTTGTAATTAACCATTCTTTGGTATCATCAAATTAGTCTTTCTAGTCTTTGTAACATGGATTTTTTCTTTATGCATTTCTAGTTTATGAACCTTCTAACCTTCTCATGTTCTAGACAGTACTAATTTTTAATTTTACAAATTATTTCTAGGCACATCATGCAACTATCTTTTGAATGTGCAACATTATGTAACTTGCACCAATCTTGCAACAACAAACTTTTTAATGAAATTTCAATTTTATCACTCATTCAAGATTTTGTAACAATATTCTTCCAAAATTTATCATAAAAAACTATTTTCTTCTTTAGAATAATCACAATCTAATTCAATTAAAACATCTATTCTAGGAGTTAGTAGATTATATTTTCTAGCATCACATGTAAATACTTCTTCTATTTTAACTCTTGAACTTCGTATTTTATAAACTCCCGGTTCTACATCAATATATAGAACTTCATTTTTGTGATCATAATCAGTGATCATGTATTTCATGTGTGGTTCTCTTTCAATTCTAATTTGATTTGGAACTCCCTTCCATGGTAACCATATACGTGAGAAATCAATAGCCATATATCCATTCAAAGTTTTAGACCAATCCCTAATCAATAACATACCATAGGTATTAGGTATCTGGACAACTTGAATGTCTATGTAATATTGAATTATGGGATCCAACACTAGTTTCTTGTGAATATTAGTCAACTCTCAAATTACATTTACTTTTTTTTTATCGAGTTGAGTAACTTTCTCTAAAGAACTTGCCAGAGTTAATCCTAGCATTTGACATATGGACAAAGGCATTACATTAGTAGACACTATAGAGTCTACTAAACAATTATGAATTTTTTTACCAAATATTCTTAGCATGATTAAAATGGTGGAGATTCTAAATTTCCTTTGTAAAAGGCTACTTGTGCATATGCTATAGGAATGATGTTCTTATCTTTTACCTTATCCTTCTTTTCGTTCACCTAAGAGTCCTTAAATTTTCCTTCTTTTGGAAGATCCACTAGAGTATTTAATAAAGCTTTCCTGATCATAGGTGTTTTGAGAAATTCTAATAAAGAAATGTTGATATTTACCTTTTTAATTTCTTCTGCTAAATAGCTAGTCAATTTTTTTTGGTCACTAGAATCTACCTTTTCATTTCTTGAAAGATTTGATGAATTAGAATGAGAGGTTACCATAGGTAACCCTAGGTTATTGTTTTATTTATCATCAGGTGGAGTAAAAAAGTTATTAAGTGGGATTAACATAGTTAATGGCTCATTTAATTTACTTCCACCATTGTTGTTTCTTCTCAAGTTATAATTTTGTCCTTTCTGATACTATTGAAAAGCATAAAGTTCATCAATTTCGTCCTTAGGTTCATTTTCATCTTGATAGGGAAATGTATATGTTTCTAAAGTCATAGTTGAATTGTCTTCCTTATATGAACATAAGTGTAACTTGTGACAATAGCAGGTGGTTTGAAACGTTCATAACTTTCAAGAACTAAAGAAGAATTATATCCTATTGGAACCAACTCATTTCCCTTAAGAGGATGAGAGTCACACTATTCATTATAATGTGTAGCAGCTAGAAAAATATCTGAAGCAATTTAGAACTGTGAATAGTCTACTTCAGCATGACCATTTGTATTATGAATATTACACTAATTATTCATCACAAGATCAACTAAATTCACTTTTGACGTGGATCTTTTGTTAGTAGGATTAGTGTTATCTAAAGGTGTTGACACTCCTCCATTATTTGGTCATGTATTCCAAGGTCTAGGTGGTCTAGGAGTGTTATACATCCAATTTTCTGAATTTTGGTTGTTGTTTTGAGAATTAAAGTTTTGATTTCTTAATTGTGTAACCTCTATGGTTAACCTTTTTATTTGAGCTATAATTTCTTTCATGTCTTCCTTTTCCTCTGAAACTTTATCATTTTGATTTTCCTAATTTTGTGAGAAAAAAAAATTCCTTAGGATGTAGCTCCATGATAGCTGACCAAGGTGAGTGACTAAAGCTTGACTATTTCCTGGTTGAAAGAAAGTACTATGAGGAAATATCCCATTCTGTACCATTGAAGGATAAACACTAGGATTCATGGAATGATTTAAAGCGACTCGATTTATGCTTGGGTAGGATAATTATTCAATCCATTTTCACCATTTGTAGACAATCCATTTTTGAGGTGTTTCATTTGTAAATTTACACTTATGGCTTCAACATAGGCTTTGAGTAAAGTAGTAGGAGGATTTTCCCTTCACTTTACAAACATGGGAGTTAAAGGATCTATTGTTTTATAACAAACTACAATAGCAGAAAATTTGTCTACTACATCAGGTGCTTGCAGCCTAGAATAACTCTTTTGAAACCTATCATTAAAAGCAATTATAGATTCTCCTTCGAACCTCTTGATTTGAGAAAATTTGTGATATAACAAAGCAGGGTCAATTAATGTTCTAAATATGGCCAAAAATTGACTTTCCATATCTTTCCATGATCTAATAGAATTATGAGGTAGGTTTATATACCATTGGTAAACTTCATTGCTTGAGGTGTACGAGAACAACCTACATATGACATCTTCATGTTGAATCCTTGCTCTTAAAAAAAAATCCCTATAGATGCTAATATGTTCTTCCACATCTGTGTGGAGATAATATTTGGGACACAACTTGTCAAGATTTTTAAGTAAATCATTGTACACAAAAATTTGAATCAGTGATGCTATGTTAAAGAAGGTCATCACTATGGGGGGTGGTGGTCATACAACAACAGTCAAATTCTATGAATTCACACTTACACTTCTATAATTTTGAGGTCTAGATGATGTTCAACCACTAAGCTTGACTAAACTCACACGAGAATCACCAGATTGAGATCTAGTGACTCTATGGAAATCTAGTTTAAAACGTAGTGAAACCAAAAGAACAATAGTGAGGCCCTCCTTCTAGTGATAGTTCTTGTTGATGACGATGTTACTCACAATAATAGGGTGAATAAATTCTTCACATACAAACCGTAAAGAGCCTATCCTTCTTGAAAGACTTAACCAAATGAAACCTAGGGGATCTATATGATAGGATAAGGGTTGGCTTAGTTCAATCCCAAGTCTCCGTAGTCAGGTCTTCATAGTACTAGTTTCACTTCAGGGTATGATGTGATATTGTTGTTAATCTCAAAGGGAATATGGTTATTTATAGTTTCATTGAGAATCATAAGTGTTTTACACAAGATTTCCAGTTCAACCATAAAATAACATCATGAAATCAAAAGATTTGAAATAATACTTCATGAATATCAACAATTTTTCTATCACTTATGTAGATTTAGCTTTAAGCATTCAACAATTTCATAGAAAACAAAATATTTTCAATAAATTTCTATTCATTCATCTATTTTTTTGAAACATTTCGTAGAATTTAAACATCTATTCTAAAATAAAACATTAAAAATACTAAAAATTAAAATTTCTCCCAATTATTCTCCATGAATTCCCTAAAGAATTAACCAAATCAAATCAAACCACTTTATACTTCACTAGATTGCTTCACAACTACATATAAAATGGTGCGAGATTTTATAGAGAGGGGTTTTAGTTTCGACACCGAGTAGATTTTGTATGCACCCTTAAATGGTGTAGCACATAGTCTTGTTTGACTGAACTAACAAAACCAGCTACAAAGATTCATGAGAATGGTAGGCATCAAATTGGCTATGATATTCATTAATATCTAAGTGTATACAACTTTTTAGACCAGAATGATTCAGAAAATAGGAAAAAAGAACAAAACTTAGAGAAGTTTTGGCTCTTCTAACAACCACAAATTTTGAAATTAAAACAATAATAAATTAGTAAACGAACTTTTATAGGAACAAGTCCCAAAGAGTTTAAACTTAAAGTTTATCTAGAGAATCAGAAATAGCAAATCAAAATTTAGCATGTGGGATAAGCCAACTATCATCAGAATATTCTAGACAAATTCAAAGCTTTGACTTCCTCAGCAACAACACTTTTCACTTTCAAATCCCTGTATGGAATACTTCACATAAATCAAGGCTATTAATACCCTTTAGAATACTAGACGAGAAACATTTATCGAGACTAACAACCACCTGCAAAACTCAAATGCAACAAAAAATATTTCTGCGACACCTCTAGTATCCAATTTCTGATACTTCCTTTCATCATTTAGGGCTTGGGCTCCAAGATCTTTTCTTCACTTTTCTTCAATTGATATTCTTTGAAATAATTTAATGTTTGATGCATACGTTCTTTTAAAATTCCTTGTATTTCCTTCTAAGTGATTTTGAGTGTAGTGTATTCTTTTGATACTAGCATTCCTTTGCACTTTATCTATTTCATATCTAGCTATGGTGTTCCTACACTATATAATTTAATCAATGACCTCCCGAGTTAATAATTGAATAGGGTCTCTACTTATCCTTTCAATCCATTCCTTGAAGGCTTTAGCTTCTTTACCCTCCTATCCTAGTGTTTGGGGATCACAACCTTGATGTGCTAGCACTTCAATAAAGTCTTGATCTTTATCAAGTAGCTTACTACATTTCTCGGTGAACTTTTCAAATCCTTCTATACATTGTATCAACATGCCACCTTCCTATTTCAATTGGTTCTTCCATTTTTTTTGCAATGGAACTTCTTGCTCTGAAATTACTTTTCTTTGTATTAATTCTTGGACATCCATTTGTATGAGAATTTCAACATTTCACCTTTCAACATCAACCTATTCTTGGTGAACCCTACATTCACTTTCAAATATTTTGGATTTCTCAGACCAATAGTATGTTTCCTTATACTTCCCTATTTAATTTGTAATTAATTATTCTCCTTTCTCCACCCAATACTCGATCCATTCTTCAAATACATTCATTTTTTGGTGAACTTTGCAATTGCATCCACCTATTCTTGTGACATTAGTACTAGATGTTGGGGAAATTCAATCCATGCTTGACCTGATAGGGTTAATGATTTTATAAAATTTTCCAAGGTAGCAACTTGTTCCTTCAATTCTCTTTTCTCCTTTTTATACTTGTGTACTCTAGCAATAGTGGCATCTAGATTCATCTTTATTTCTTCAAACGCTTTCCTCCAAGATGAGTGTCCAAGATTAATAATTGTTATCTTGTAATCCTTAGGCATTATCTCATGTCTATTTTTGTTAACTATTGGAGTAGCTATATGGATGGTTCTGTCTCCATCTGCACTTTTATGTATGACATGTTTCACTTTAGCTCTTTTCCTAGGCTTAGAGTATCTACTTCCAGTATAAAAATGTTAAGATCCAGTGGCAACATTTCTACTTCCATTGGAGAATCCAATTCCCTAATCAACCAATTAGGTGCATCCTCATCACGCTCTACCTTTGCAACATTCCTTTGTTCCTAGTTTCTACTTGATTCAGGAACCTCTTCTCTTACTTCAACTTTATCTTTTGCGTCCTCCAAAATAGGAATTTCTTCAAAAATTTCTAGCATAGATTCAAGATTTCTGGGATTTGGCATTGTCTCCTCTATTTGAAGACTTGTATTTTCCTATCTATCTAGATGTTCAACATCACCTTCCTGGATGTCACTTTTTTTGTATTCTTCTAGACCAATATTTTCTTCATTTCTAACTCCATCACATAAAACTTGTATAGCTTCTTCTTTCTCAATCTTAATTTCAACCTAGTCTTTCTCTAATTCTTCAAAGACCTGCGGGTGTTCATTATCATTTGGATCATTCCCAAGTGAAGGCTGGGAATCAAAAGTATCTTCAATAACTATTTCATCAATAGGATCCTGGCATGCAGTCTCCCCTATTTCCATCTCAATAATATTAGGGTTCCCTGCTACTGAAGTGAGTGTAGTGTTCCTTGTATAAATTCTTCTTATTTATTATTCATAGGAGTGGACCCTATATTTAGAATTTCTTCTACCACTAATTGTACCATGGGTTTATCTTTAAACTTATTTTAGAACTATTACCTTTTCCCACATGGCACCCCATCGATCCATCTATTATTTAATTCTACCTTTGATTTGCCTCAGAAATTTTATCAAAAACCATAGAAGTTCCTCCTAGTGCTTGTTTCACATTGGGCATATTAATAGAGGGAGAAGAAATAAATAATGTTGTAGCTCTCTGAGATGTAGACCTTCTTTGTGTACCAACATTTTTTGTTACTTCTACCTCTTCATCAATGGTAGGCTTAGTCATTGGCTTTGCTATAGAGGAAGATGCACCTTTAGCTCTTACTAAATTGATTTATTGTTACTTGATTCCAAATCTTTCTACTTATAAGCTGGCTTTAATGGAACTCCCTGATTTGAAGCCTAAGGGGTTTTCTCTTCAATTCTTATACTAGGAGCCTCTTTACTAGTTTTTTTTTTCTTCTTAATAGGTTACCCACTCTCAAACACTATTTCATTTCTTTATTTTCTTCTTTTATCTTGTGAGAACGTGGGTTCAATTCCTTCTTCTCTTAAATCTTTACAAAAATCATTTATTCAGTGTTGAGTGTGTAAGAGAACTGGTGCAGAGAACTCGTCAATTGATGTCATTTCTTCATCCTGGTAATCTAGGTCTAGGATAGGTTCATCATATACTCTATCTTAACTATAGGCTTTATTCAACACTTCTCCATCATCCTTTCCCAACTGATCTAGAATATCATGAAGCATAATAATTCATGCAGATTTTAAGGACAATCTTTTATATTTTATTTTCCTTACTCTATTCTCATCTTCACAATTAAGCCAATAGTCTTATAGGTGTTGGACATGAGCACAATAACCAACTATCTTCTTAGAAATATTCCCCTCAATATCATAATACATTCTTTGAAGTGGAAAATATTCAAAATTATATGTTTTCAGTTCTTCTTCACACAAGTCAACTATCTTGATTGCATTGCATTTATAATTGGCTATCACAACAAGAAATTTGAAGGAATCCTTCTTACAATCCTTCTTATAAAGATCCTGAGATGGTTTTAATTGTCTCATCAATTCTAATAACATAATTTTTTCTATAGGATACATGGGCAACATGAAATGATGTCCATCAAACCCTTCCACCCTAATGTAGGAGAAAGTACAAAACTAAATATACTAGCCTCCCATTGGTCTTATAACACTTTGATCCTCCAACGATAGTATTTTGGCTTTTTCACCTTCCATCATTCTGACCAGCTTCATAGAGAACACATCATTAACTCTTCTATAATGCTCTTGGTATCTGTGGATAGTGATTTGGGGTAAATGAGCATATATTAAATTGTTTCCTACTTCTCTACCCAAAGTACGAATCTTCTTCAACCCTTGTCTACTTTCGCTTATGGAACAAGAATAGATCACATATGAAGACATATAAAAACATCTATTTTTTGGAAATGCAGTTATTTGTTCGTGCAATTTGTCACTAATAAAC
>VDFB02353493.1:344747702-344993649 GCA_007258455.2 Sequoia sempervirens | reverse complement strand
ACCTCTAAAAACTTTTGAGGATCATCCGAAATGGCATGACTCAAAAGACTAGAACCAGATGTCTGAGCATGAGCATGATGAGTATCTGAAGGATCACCTGCCAAAGAATCAACTGCATCAACAATGACACTGGCCCACCTAGGCAAAGATGAAGCAATTAGTGGTGGTGGAGATGGTGGATCATCATCTACATCATCCTCAAGAGATAAGTAATCCTCAAGAGATGAAGAGGGAGGAGTAGGCAATGAGGGAGAAGCTGGTGATGGAGAATCCATTTGAGGATAGCGCTCATCAAACTGGACATCCCGTCGAAACAAGACCTCTCTTGAATCAGGATCAAACAACTTGTACACCTTAACATCCTCACAGTAGCCAACAAATATGGGTGGTCGGCTCTTCCTCTCCATGGATTTCCGCTGAGCATCAGGAATAAATTCCCAAGCCTCACTACCAAAAACTTAGAATGTAGAAACATCAGGCTTGACATGGGTCCAAGCCTCCTCAGGAGTCATATGTCACAATGCCTTATGAGGCATCTGATTCTGAATATAATTGGCACAATTGACTGCCTCAGCCCAAAATGAAGAACTCATAGCTCGAGACTGTATCATACAATTTTCCATCTCCCGTAAGGTTCTATTCTTTCTCTTAGCAACACCATTTTGCTAAGGGGTGTAAGGAACTATAAACTGATGTTGTAAACCATGCTCAGTGAAAAAATTTCTAAAATCCTGATTAACATACTCCCCCCCATTATCTATGCGTATCCTCCTAATAGAAAGTCTAGATTGCTTCTCCACAAATGTCTTAAAAGTCCTGAATGAGTCAAAGACATCAGACTTGTACTTAAGAAAGTACACCTATGTACGTCTAGAGAAGTCATCAATAAAAGTGAGCACATAGTGGGCCCCTGAAAAGGAAGGAGTCAGAAAGGACATAAGATCATTGTATACCAACTCTAGGGCTGCCCTAGCACGAGTGGCTTGAACCTTAGGAAAAGGATCTCGATGATGTTTGCCAAGAACACAACCTCGACATACACCATCAGTACAAGAAATCTTTGGGAGCCCAATCACAAGTTCCTGAGTACTCATCTGCTCTAGATATCTGTAATTGACATGGCCAAACGCTCATGCCAAAGCCTGCTCACTGAATCTACATGTGCTATAAGAGAGGAACCAACAGTGTCTGAACTCTCAAAGCCATCAAATCTGTATAAGCATGATGCAGAATCCACACTCCCAGTAGCCACAACCAAGTCAGGATCATGAAGGTCTCGAATAGCCACATCATGTGGTGAGAACTCAACTGTCTTACCAGAGCCAGAGTGGTAAATCTGATAAACAAATAGAATGTTTGTCAAAATGTCAGGAACCAGAAGCACATCCTGTATACAACCACCATCCAATGAAAAAATACCTAAACCCTGAACTGAAAGTTGTGCTGAGTCATCAAATGTAATATGTCTAGTGCCTGTAGGGGCAAGAGCGGTGACCAAATCCTCTATGTGTGTCATATGGTGAGAGGCACCAGAATCTAGAATCCAAGTGGATTCTAAGGACAATGCTCGTGCAGAAAGAGCATGACATTTCCCTATGGGTTGTGAAGGAGGCTAAGGTGCACTGATATTATGCTTCTGCATGGCTTCCTCCAAAGCCTCTAAACGTTTCCAACACCTAGAAACTGGATGTCCTTCCTTGCCACAAAAACTACAAGGATCACTAGATTTCTTCTTAGTCTTGGAGGAAGACTCACCAGACTTCGAAGATTTTCCCTATTTAAAATTGGACTATGGTTTTGAATCAAACTTCGGTGGTGGCTTGGAGGGATTCTCACTAGCCCCTGAATCTTTCTTAGGCTTTAGTTTATGCTTCTATTTTTCTTTGGAGGACTAGGCTACCAATGCTTGGTTCTGTGAACCTGAAAGTGAATCCAAGTGCTTGAGCTTACCTTCCTCATGAGTCAAACAATCACAAAAGACCTCAAAAGAAGGAATGACATGTCGAGCACCCAAGGCATCCATGGTGGAATAGAAGTTCAAAGAGAAGATCTGAAATGGACCCCGAAGCTTGGAGAGGATTAGGAAAATGCACTCTGTATCAGTCTTAGTCTTACCACAACCATGCAAGATAGATCTTTGTTGTTTGAACTTCATCAAAAAGTCCTCAATAGAGGGAAATGAATCAGGTACCAAGGAAGTTAACTCTGCCTCAAACAACAAAGCTCTGAACTCGTTGACAGTACCAAAAAGTCCATCAAACTTGGTCCAAATGGCTCGAGGAGTGAGACAACCCTCAAGATGAAATAGGAGACTGTCAGAAATGTGTAAAGCCATCAATCCCATAGCCTGATCCATATTGTTCCTATGTTGCATAACCTCAAAGGCACGAGTCAACTGAGGTTGAACCTCATCCAAACATGACCATAACCCTCAAGACTGGAGAAGAGTCATCATGCGACCCTTCTAAGTGTGATAATTATGCAATGTGAGAGGTTCAATAGATCTGTCAGCCATCCTGTGAACTATGCCTCAAATGCTCTGAATTTTTTTTATTATTATTAAGTGGTCTTTCAGAACTAGACAGAAGATGCATAAAGGGGTTTGTTTGTTTGTTTTGGTGTTTATAGATTCTGGTTTTATGATCTAAATGGCAAAAAGCAAAAAAAAACACCCCCCCACAATGCAAAAATCCAATCCCCAGTACAAACTGAAAGCCAGAAAACAATAGAAAGAAATAGATGATTAAGAGAAATCTCTGTGTACCTGAAGACTTTACTGATGAAATAGACTACAGATCTGGATAGCAATCATCAGTAAAAAAACTTTCAAGTCAAAGTATGGCACCCGCAGGGGTTTGAAGTTCTACCTTTTCAGATCTTCCAACACAGACATCGGCTCATGCAAGGTGTTCAGAGGAATAAGGTGAAAGTCTGGTAAACGATACCAGGAAGGACACCACTGTGAACAGCACAGAGAATCCCAAATTTCTTTTGTCAAAACCTTGCTCCCTTTTTTCTTCAAACATGAACAAGCTACAGCAGATCCAGCTCTGATACCATGTAAGATTTGATGAAAAGAAAATCTATTAAGCCCAAGAAACCTACATGCAAAAACCTATCACAAGGAAGAAATTGTAGGAAACAAAACAATGGTTTTGCTTTGACAATATGCGAGAATTGTATTATCAGACTAAAAAAAGAACATCAAGAAGTGAATACAATACAAGAGATCAATCCTTATAAAGGAGATCAACACCGAAAGGAAAACCTAACCCTAAGGTGAGTGCATTTAATAATTAATATTTAATTATTAAATGACTAATATGTGTGCATAAAGTGAAATCTTAAGAGGAGAGTAAAGTTAATTAATTACTTTACTCTAACAGTTTGTGCTACTGATGTCATCAATGTCAAATACTGGAGGTTGATCATGATATGAGAAATCAAATTCACTTTGGGAAACATGCTCTATAGTAAGTTGTACAGTACCACCTACTCTTCGGGCACCCCACACTAATCTTCTAATAAAGGGGTAGGCCTTCAGTGGTGTATGAACTTGTCCAAACTATTGCATGACTCAACCATAATAGAAGGGACATATGATGTGGTCATGTTGGCCAACCAAAAATATATCTAGTTGCATCCTCCTCAACTATCTCATGGGATCTAGCCACTACAGTGTCAGCTGGTAAGGTCTCCAAACGATCTCATCCTCCTCCATCTAGTCAAATCTCACTCTCCAAAAATGCAAGTCTCCATACTGCCATAAGTGTTGTAGAGGATAGGTGAAGGCTCGAGGATACCCTATGGCTTTTGCACATGGGAAATTGGTGGGCCTGGTGCATGATATGATCACGACACCACACCTATACAGTGTGCAATGCACCATGGCGTCTATCTCCCGAAATACAAATCGACTAAGAACATAATAAAAGTGTGTCAAGATACAACATCCCCAAGCGTAGACTATTCTATAATCTACCATCCCATGAATCAAGTAAACTAATCCTCAATCAAGGTGTACCACTGTGTGCATCATGATCTGTCTCACTACTAGATCTCATGAATATAGGGGTATGTGTAGGATCATCATGGAAAAAATAGGCCCTTAAGTGGCAAAAAATTAAGAAAAATCAGAGTTAAGCAACTTGAAATAAAAATTTGCATAAGTTATCTATATTATTTCAAAAATATGTAAGAATAGAATCTGTATAAAATTGGATGTAGTTTCTAAACTACTAGGTTTATTTTTTTTTTTAAATCTATTTGGTAAAAATTTGAAATTTTAATGCGCAGATTGCCAAATTTTAGGAAAAATAAGAAGTAGGTGATTTCGATACCCTAACCACAATAAAATGATAAATTTTTTATAATATTTTAGATATAGGCGAGGACTCACATCGATGTGATGCATATTTTGTAATTTTTTCCAAGTAAATAATTAACTATGAATTTTTTATTAGAAATTTTAAAAAATATAAAAACACTTATGTCTCACCACCTTAACTTGGTCAAAACTTCATGAAATTCAATTTTTATTTTTTATTCCTATAGTATGTGAAGCATAGAATTTGATGCCTATTTTAGATTCAAAAAATGTGATCTGTTTGAAAGCTATAGATGTTTTTCAATCAACCTATCAACCAGGACTTTAGTCATAATTCAAATAGAAAATGAATAATAATTATTTATTAAATTCAAAGTTTAAAGAATAATTTATATTGGTCAAAAGCTGAGAATATTGTTTAAAAACCCCATTTGATTCATAAATTTTGGGTGAAAAAAAATTGTTAGCCACATACCATACACATACCCATCATATCGCCACTTTTTGGCCCATCATGATCGTACACATACCCATAGTAGCATCGGTACCTCGATTCGTGCCCTCACGCACTCATCATGTACTATCCCATCAAGGAAATATTGCATGTCGTCCTTCCACTCATTAAATGACCGATCTCCTCATAAGTACACCCCTTCTCCCCAAATAGGAACTCAGAGAATACACTATATGTCCTCTAAGATAATTGTCATCTCCCTAGTCGGGAGGTGAAATGTGCATGTATCCACATCCCAACACTCACAGAGAGCCATTAGCATAACATCATGGTATCTCATGGAAGGCATGAGGGATGCCCAATAGATGCCTACGGCTTGAAGGTGCTCTATCTCCTTTGCTGACAGTGTTGGGGCTAGGTCTCTCAAAAAGCTCAACTGTCTACCCCATAGTCCTTGTGATGAATGAGAGGGTACCTATCAAAATCACAACAATATGCTCTAAAACTCATCTAATATCTTTAATTTTTACATTATTCATCATGAAAGTGTACTAAATTTCTTCTAGTGTGTTTTCCTAAAGGCACCAGACACTTTAGAACCCTTTTGGGACACTTCGTAAAGAAATGGGACACTTTGCGAAACAAATGGGACACTGTGTAAACAAAAGGGACACTTTGCAAACAAATGGGACACTTTGAAAAGAAGGGGAAAATTTGAAAACCTTTTTCCAAGATCCTAAATTAACCTATAACTGCATTAAAAATCATTAAATCACTACAAAAACACTAAGCAAAGGTCACAAAATTGACTCACCTTGTGATGCTACTCATTGCATGCCACCTAGTCTTGAGGCAGATCTAGTCATGAAGACCTATAATCCCGTCTACTCTGTAACTTTCCATCTCACTCATCACTCTCATGCTACAAGAAGGTAGAATTCAATAGTCACTGAAAAAATACTTTACTTTCACCTATTTTTAGTAATTTCCTTCTTTTTACTCTTATGCATTAAATTAGGGTTATTCTTCTCTTAAGAGTTAATACACTACTTTTTATTCAAAATAACATAATAGGTGCTAGGAACTTTTTTTTGACACTCTTTGATGCACTAGAATCATGATTCCACATTCAACATCATCAATTGTTTATCGTTATGTGGCATGGTACTTGGAAATGTCCTATGATATGATGTTCCTTATTTGACGTGGCTAGATTACTACCTTGATTCCACCTCCGTGAAGCAAGCGAAATCAAGGGGGGTCATACATCTACCCTTGAATTTAATTTCTAGAAGTTAGATAAGAGGATACCTGGAAAAACTAATGAATTCATGTTGCAAGATGCGGTTCCTAATGTTGTGGTTTTTGAGATAACTAGTTAGACTAGGGGCTTCATTCTCCTGACTTCCAAATGAGTATCCTTTTTATGAGATAAAATGTACTATTTGGAGTCCTTTAGCTTACATATGCATGTAGAGTCATATGGTTGCTAAAGTGGGGGCTAACTATGGACATGGATATTGTACTCGGGTATGTGCAGGATCATCATGGAAAAATAGGCCCTTAAGTGGTGAAAATTTCAGAAAAATCAGAGTTAGGCAACTTGACATAAAAATTTGAATAATTTATCTATATTATTTCAAAAATATGTAAGAATAGAATCTGTAGCAAATTGAATGTAGATTCTAAACTACTAGGTTTATTTAAAAAACAAAAAAAAAAACTATTTGGTGAAAATTTGAAATTTCAATGCAAGTACTTAAATTTTAGGAAAAAAATAAGTAGGTGTTTGTCGACCTAACCACAATAAAATGATAATATTTTTTTATAATATTTTAGATATAAGTAGAGGAATCATGTCCTGATGTGATGCATATTTTTTTATAATTTTTTTCCAAGCAAATAATTAATTATGATTTTTTTTATTACAACTTTTAAAAAATATAATAACTCCTATGTTTGACCACCTTAATTTGGTCAAAACTTCATGAAATTCAAAACTTTTTTTAATCCTAAAGTATGTGAAGCATAGAATGTTATGCATATTTTGGATTCAAAAAATGTGATACCGTTTGAAAGCTATAGATGTTTTTCAATCAGCCTATTCGTAATTCAAATAGAAAATGAATAATAATAATTTATTAAATTCAAAGTAAATCATAATTTATATTAGTGGAAAGCTAAGAATATCCTTTCAAAACCATTTTTGTTTCATCAATTTTGGGTGAAAAAAGTGATCAACCACATACCCATCATATCGCCACTTTTTAGCCCATCATGATCCTGGACATACCCACTCCTTTGCATAAAGTACAATCTATGGCCTAATTTGGTCTTATTTTAGACACCCTTGCACTAATCACCCCTTAAAACTACATAAATAGGCTCGTAATGCTCATTATTTTTGATCTAGAGGCCCATTTCACTCAAAACTCATACAAATCCTAACAAATAATGCTTAAATCATTCATATCTCAAAAACCCACCTCTAAAAACCACATGTGGGACCCATTTGCCACCTTGGGGTAATGATTTCCCTCTAGTGGCACCCATTCGCCAAGGGTGGTGAATGAGTTCCTTTTGGGTGAATTTTCAATTTTAAGTGGGAAACCCACTGACCTAATTCATTTTTTCAATGGATGTCGGCCTCTTAGGTCTAAAAAATAGGAAATTAGGTATTGATGCCTATAAATATGTGTTTTTAGGTCATTTTTCAAATCTCTCGTCATTTTAACCAAGTAAAATTAAAATTCAAGTGTTGAATATCTTCCATAAGAAGATTCATTAGTCTTTCTATAGAAAAGTTAAAGCTTTACGACAACAAGATAGAGCTTTTGTAGGTCTTAAAGCTCACTTATTATTCAAAATCCAACATTACAAGGAGTTGATTATGGATGCCTATGGAGAATCATGGAGAAATCTAGGATTAGGAGATGCAACTAGCCGTCAAATCAAGCCTAAAGACTTGCTTTCAAAATGATTCCATCTTCCATTTTCTCTTTATCTTCAGATTTAAGGTTTGCATGTCATTAATATTCATTTAAAATGTTGTAGGATTTCTTAGGTTGAAGTCCCACATCATTCAAACTTCATTTAAACATCTTATTCTAGCACATTAGAATAGGGTTTTTTCTTACTTTATATTTTCCTAGTCTTAGATACACTTAGGGCTAGGGTTTTATGCATATTTTATCCATAAAAAGTTTAATTACCAAATTAGGGGTTTGACCAAGGCAAACCCCCCATTATAAATAAAATTATATTTTGTTTTGCAGGTGTTTTCAGAGATTTAGATATAGGATTCAATCTGGAAGTGCAGTGCAGGTGACAAAGTGTAGATCTGAAACTTTAATTTTTGGAAAACAAAAAAGGGACTAAATCACCATGAATGGTGAATGACTACCACTGGACGTGTTTGTCAGAGTAGAGTGTAGATTCCAATACCCTTTAGGTTGAAACAGACTTCTGAGCAGAAACCTTGCTCTGGGACTAATTCCCCTAGGTTGGCAAATGAGTCCCAGTCAGTCAAAAACTCAACATTTTTAGTTTTTCAAAGTCATTTCTAGTCTCTTGCAATTTTACAGGTGCACACACTTAGTTTTATAGCTATTGGTTTTGTTTTACTTGCATTTCTAGTCATCTTTCTAGGTCTTTTTGCATACAACATTATGTTTTCAAACACTTTGCATTTCTTAGTTTTGTATTAGTAATCAATAGATTTTATTAGTTTTATGCATTTAGATCATCTCATCTAGGAATATTTCATCCACATCACATTAATTCTTGAATACAACATTATGTTTTCAAACATATTGCATTTTGGCCCATCTTTCCCCTTTTAGGTGAAAAACCCTAGAAGGGAAAGAAAGACCATCGAGTGCCAAAATCTTTGTTTACAAGATGCATTATATAGATTCAAGACATTCAAAGCTATGGTTGAAAATGAAATGGATTGGTGGATAAAATGCTTAAGTTATGAAAAAGGTGGATAATTCACCTCCCATGCATTGAATATGTTTTGTGAAGTGCATGGAATAAAGAGATAGTTATCTGCTTCTAGAACTCCTCAACAAAATCGAGTTGTTGAAGGAAAGAACATAATAGTTCAAGAGGTTGCTAGATCAATGATTACTGAGGCTTGTTTACCAAAAGTCTACTAGAGAGAATCTATTCATATTTATTTTTATGTTCAAGCAAGAGAAAATAGTAAAAAGGCCCCCTATGAGCAATGGTTTGAAAGAATTCCTACTGTTAAGTATTTCAAGTTATTTGGAAGAAAATGTTATATCAAAAGAAATGAATAAAAAAATTTAAAAATTTGATGCAAGAAGTGATGAAGGAATTTTTTTTTGGATATTATACTAAAATAAAAGCCTACAAGTGTTTAAATAAAATAATAAGAAAGATTGTGGAAACTGCAAATGTCAATGTTGATGAGACAATGAAGAATTCAATTGATATTGATGGATATGTATAAGATGAACCCGATCATGTAAGAATTGAAGAAATTTTTGAAGAACATGAAATAGATGAGCAAGAGAAGTAGAATGAAGAAAATGAAAGAGAAGAATAAGCTCTAATGGTGTCCCGTAAGACACCTAGATATGTGCAGAAGAATCATTTAGAAAGTCAGATTATTGGAGATAAGAAAAAATGTGTATTGACAAGAAGCAGAGATACTACTGAAGTAAATCTACGTTTATTTTATGAGATTGAATCAAATTTCATAAGTGAAGCATGTAAAGACAAAAATTTGATGGAAGCTATGAAAGAAGAAATTATGTAGATTGAGAAGAATAAAACTTTGGAATTGATCCCTAGACCAACAGATAAAAACATTATTGGATCAAAGTGGGTATTCAAAAATAAGTTGAATGAGAATGGAGAAGTGGCTAGAAACAAAGCAAGGCTAGTGTGTAAAGGCTACTCCCAAGTGGAAGGCATAGATTTTCAGGAGACTTTTACTTTGGTGGCAAGAATGGAAGCTATAAGGATGTTCTTAGCATTTGTTGAAAATAAAGATTTCATGGTCTATTAGATGGATGCCAAGTCTGCATTTTTAAATGGTGAGCTAGAGGAAGAGGTCTACATGGAACAATCGAAAGGATTTTAATTTTTAGGTCAACTGAATATGGTGTGCATATTGAATAAATATTTATATGGTTTGAAGAAAGCTCCTAGAGCTTGGTATACAAGGTTAGATAGGTATTTTATTTAACAAGCTTTCAACAAAGGTATGGTAGATAGTAATATGTATTTTAAAATTGAAAATGAAAAAATCTTGATTGTAGTTGTATATGTTGATGACATTATTTTTGGAGGAAATGAAACTATGTAAATTTTTTGCGGAAGAGATGCAAAAATAATTTGAAATGTTTATGTTTGGAGAGATGAATTTTTTTCTTGGGCTAAAAATTAATCAAACAAAGAAAGGAATTTTTATTTCACAGTCTAAGTATGTAAAAGAGATGTTGAAGAGGTTTAGGATGGATGGTTCCAAACCGCTATGCACTCCTATGGTGACTGGTTGCAAATTAGGAAAAGATGGTGATTCACCTAAGGCTAATCAGAGAAAGTATCAATCTATAATTGGTGGCCTATTCTATTTGACTACTACTAGACTAGATATCATGCATGTAGTCTATCTTGTGGCTAGATTTCAAGAAGATCCTAAGGAAACACATGTTGCTACTGTTAAAAGAATATTCAAACATTTTAATGTTACTCCAGATTATGGGTTATGGTATCTTAGGGATACTGACTTTACACTAAGTTCTTATACAAATTCAGATTGGGTTGGATGTGTAGATGAAAAAAAGAGTACAAGTGTGGGTGCATTCTTTCTTGGTTGTAGATTGGTCGCATGGTTGAGTAAGAAGCAAGATTTAGTTTCCTTGTCTACTACTGAAGCTAAGTATATTGCTATTGCATCTTGTTGTACACAAGTTCTATGGATGAAATAGAAATTAAAAGATATCAAAGTGGTGTATGATGATCCTATTTCCATGTTCTATGATAATACAAGTGTAATTAACATTTCAAAGAATCTAGTGATGCACTTGAGGATGAAGCATATATCTATTAGGTGTCATTTTTTAAGAGAGAAGGTCATGGAGAATGAAGTAAAGCTTGAGTATATCTCTAAAAAGGATTAGATTGTTGATATATTTATGAAGGATCTTCCTAAAGATACTTTTGAGTATCTTCAAGAGAAGTTACAGGTAATTTCACCTCCTTTCTTCAACTAGATGGATATGGAGATGCATCATTCCAATAGATCTATTGAACTATCTTTCTTCTAGATTGATATTTTGGTGGCTACCTCTCAAGGGGAGAAGCTAGTGTCATGTGTTGTCATTGTATGAGTGTTTTACTTTCTATGTCAAAGGGTAAATCAAATGTAAAATATATGTTGCCTTTGTCATTAACATGAAAGGGGGAGAGGAAGAATGTGAAAAAGAAAAGAGGAAGAATTAGAAAAAGATTATCTATTGAGAGGGAGAAACAAAAAGAAAAATCTTGAGAAGTGTATTTAGAGCTAGGATGATGTCTTTGATGGTTTTTCACATCATGTATTTCCATCAATGACAAATGGGGAGATTGTTGCAAGAAATAAAAAGAATGAAGATGTTGTCATTGATGTCAACTGGTCAATTGGTTATCAACTAGTTACAGGTTATTGGCTGTATATGTTGAAGATATTAAGAAAATTGTATTGAAGAAAGGTTGTTGTTGTTGTTGTTCAATGGTTGCTCCAAGTTTTGCTCTGGGATTTTCTCCTATGGTTATGTGATTCATAAATGTTGTTCATGGTTGTTGGAAGCTACTATATCTAGATTCTTGGCTCTTGATTCATTGTACAAAGTGAGTTATGTTCATCAATTGTGAACTGTGGTTTTCTATGTTTTAGTTGAGGTCCGAGAGAAAATATTTTGTTTTGGATTTCTCTTGTGTGAAGTCTTATGACTTGTGGCTATAGAGTTGAGTTTCTTTCACTGTATTGATGATAATTTTGGTATCTAGAAGGATTGCACTTAATTTTTCTATGTGTTTTACACTGGTTTTTCTGACCTTTTTTTAAACATTATTTTCAGAATTGATGTAGCATGTTGGGTCTATTTGGGTCACCCTCATTCTAATTCCACCCTAGGATGTTTTGGTGCCTCCCTAATTTGAATTTAATTTTGGATGGATGACTCTATATATGTTTAAAATTCAAAGATGATATAAATACAAGATCATTTAGTGGTGAAATGATGTACACAAAGAGATAAGTGTGAAGAAATAGAGAAGATAAATGTGAGATTGATGTGAATCAATGAGTGTGTGTGATGTGAGTTTTGTAGATAAATGTGAAGCCTAAATGTTGAGCTTCTAGATGTAGTGAGTTGAAGGTGTACTCTATCATTCATGCATGTCTACATGTCATTGAGCATATTGTGGTGGATCTCTCTATTTCATTGAGATTATTTTCTCTCTGTAACATATCCCTTCTATTTGTTTCTAGATGTAGTGAGTTGAAGGTGTACTCTATCATTCATGCTTGTCTATGTGTGGTTGAGCATATTGCAGTGGATCTCTCTATTGCATTGATATTATATTCTCTTTGTAGCATATCTCTTCTATCTTCTTTGTATCTTTGTGGTAATGAGCCCTCTAGGTTGTTAGCCTTGTTCGATAGTGAGTCCTGATCCAGACAGCGAGTCCTTGTTTTGGAAGCAAGCCTTGTATCTCAAGTAGTGAGCCTATTGTAACTGGTTTTCATATTCTCTATAGTGCGAGTTAATCCTCACCATGTATTTTCTGTTATTGGGTTTTCCATGTAAATCTAGTGTTGTGTTTGTGTGATGGTTTTAAGTTTCTGCACATGCACTTAATGTTTATTTATTTAATCAACATAAAGGATTAGTTTTGGTGAATGTTATAGATGTTTAATTTTTTGAAAAATTATTCACCCCCTCCTCCTCTCTGTTGTCCAATCCAACACCCATGGGAAGAAAAAGGGTTAAAGCCACTATGGTGTACAATAAAGATTTAATTGTCAAAGGGAATCTTTAAGCATTTATGCACGATCGACAAGACAACTTCCATGGAGCATAGCCATAGGTAATGAAGCTTCACATGAAATTGATCTGACGTCGATATGATGGAGAATGAGACATATATTTTCTTTTGTCCTATTTGTAAAGGAAGGGTGATTGATCCTATTATAGGGAAAGTGAAACCATTATGCATCTTTATCCATTCTTTCAGTTTATCATATATTTCTTGATAGATTTCGAGCACAAGTAGCAATTCCTTAGTGATCACATTCTCTCCACCAACATGATCAATTAATATTCCATTAGTGGGCTTGTCATTGATTCAGCCAGCTATGTAAAGAGGACCATCAAGTGCATTTTTTATTAATCTTTACAGGAGAAAGCAATGTCTAAAGGTTTTTTAGTTTGTCCCTTACAAAGTTGAGTTTTAATCAATGCAACCAAACCATCAATAGTGTTTTGTTCATTAGTATCTTTAGGACCTTGTTTATCAATATCCATGTTCTCATCATCCGTGTCAACATTCATCACATCGTTCTTCATAGTTTCACTAGCTTTGGAAAATGAAATATTATGATTTGGCATGGGGTTGGTAAAGATTTTTTGGTTTTGATTAGGAGGGGTAATAGAATTATTTCCTTGATCATTAACACCTCCAATTGAATGATGACCACAATCAATGAGGTCTTGCATAAGATGTTTAAGACACTTACAATGTTTCGCATCTTGTCCATTTTTTGATGATAATAGAAATAGCAATTGGATCTAAAGTTTGGAGGTAAAGGTTTATTAGGATCAGGAGTTTTAATGGGAGGCAAGGTGATCATATTTTGTTCTAAAAGTTGTGACACTATGTTATGAGGGGTATCAAGTAAGGGAGTGAATTTCCCAGCCAGATCCCTAAATGCGAAAGGAGTTTTCTTCCTTGTAATAGCCACTTGGGTATCAAAATTTTGAGCCATTTGTTTATGGGGATTAAGCCAAAGAAATACTTTATTCTCTTTTCAAAAAGGTTGGTAACTATTTTGGTTTGCATATTTTGACTTCTCAAGAATGGCTAGAGGTGGGTTTTGTTTCACGACTACTAACCAAATTTTGATAATCGCAAAGGGCAGTACACAACTATACAAAGGAAGGAAACTTCATCATGCTAAGATTATCTTGTATCTTAGTTTTCAATTTCTCAATGAACATCCATTGAAGTTGAGGATCGAGAATCTTTACGTTGACTTGGGAGTAGACTGATTGATAGTGTGAAATGAAGTCAATAACTTTTTCATCATCTTTTTGCTTACATATCATCAAATCAGCTAAGGTCATATTAGGAGTCATGTGCACTTGGAAATGGTTTATAAATGTTTCAACAAGTTCACTGAATTAACAAATTGAGTTATTCAATAATGAGGAAAACCATTCTAAGGTGGTATCCTTCAAGAATCTAGGGAAAAGCTTAGCCAAGAGCTTATCCTCAAGAATAAAGTCACTACATAAGGCGGTATAAATGGAAACATGGTTAGAAGGATCTCCATTCTCCCCATATTTCTCAAATCTTGGAATCTTATACCTTGTAGCATCAAAATTATCAATATCTCCAAGGATAAGGGATTACTTTTGATAGTATGTAGGTTGGCCATTTTTCTTTTGGTTTAAGGTGGAAACTTGCTTTCAAAGAGATAAAATAGTTTGTGAAAGTTTATTTATGAGGGTTTCATTGGTTGTGTTTTGAGGTGGAGGTGTATATGGTAGAGGTGTATATGTGTTCAAGGTAAAAGTGAATGGAATGCTTATGGGAGGTAAAGTGGTAAGAGATATAATGTGTGATGCCACCAAGGTACTAGGGATGCTAGTGAAAATACTAAAGGTAGGAATGACACTACTAGTACGTTGCATTTTTGTTGTAACTTGAGGGTTGGTATAGGTACGAATATATGTAATGGTTATTGGAGGAGGATTTTTAATTCCTCTTTCACTTTGGACATTGTTTGAAGGTAAAACACTACTAGTAGTTGAGGTAAGATGTTTTACAAAGATCTGAACTATGTTATGCACAAGGTTAACTCCTTCATTTTCAATCATGTGATGTATTTTATCTATGGTAGTGATAGCAGTGGTTGAAATTTTTTCAGTACTTACCTTATTTTGTATTTTTTCTAGGTCTTCATGGATTTGAATTATGTTTTCTTACAAAATACTAGTATCCATTGTATCAATAATTGTCACACTACTTGAAGGATAAGAGTTGTCAAAGGTATGGTTAATACCTAGTGAACAAATGTTAACACTAGGAGTGAAAGAGCTAGATAACCTAAGATCCATGAAGATTGTGCTATCTTGGGATGGCATGAGTCTCGTACTATGTCTCACTATAGTATTAACAATATGGTGCAGGAGCACCCATCTATTTTCATTTAAATTTGATCAATTTGTTAAGTGTAAGTTTTTCTTACGAGTATTTGGTAATTTTGTGTGATAATAAGGTCAAAAAAGACCATCAAAATGTATCAAGAAGTTCATTTTTTTGTAATGGGATGTAAATGTTGTCAAAGATGTTAAAAAATTGCTAAATATGTAAATGTGGGTTTAAGTAGGGTTTAGTAAATGGGGTATTATATTTTGGTGATATTATGGGACTATTTAAATGTGTTTGGAGTAATTTTAGAGGTTATTAGGAAGTCTAGGGGGTTAAAAAAGCAAAATTACCAAAATTGACAAAGTTGTTAATATTGTAAAAGCAAAAATTCAAAATTCAGGGAACTCAATGGTCATAAGGGAATTCAAGTCAGTTAGGAAGTTTGAAGGGAAGATAGGTGTGAGAAATGTATAAATATGTCTCCTCCAATGATGAGGAAGGTGTTTGAAAGGCTTTGTAAGAGGATTCAATCAATAAAGCCCTTGTTTTAAGCATTTTGTCTATATTTTCTTTGTTAAAAATACCTTACCAATTAATTGTATGGCTTTGTAACTCCACAAATATTTCTAGAAGTTGGTGTATTTAGTAGACGAGTGCGTTATCTATCTTTTGTGCTTGGATTGAGCATCTGAAACTATTTTTGGAGAATTTAATCTTCATTTACTTTTGACAGGTGGGGTATACCCTGTTTAAGGGTTTTGAAATCTTAAAAAAAAATTGAGCCCATTCCAAAAATTGTAATCCTTGTAGCTCTATGTAATGGGTATATTAGGACTGAAATAGGATGGTAGAGAGTGGGGAAGTTTATGTATGGTGAGGCTTTGAGGCGTAATATGACTGTCCTAAGAGAACATTAATGAAATTGTGAGTGAAAATGAAGGTTTATTGAGTGATTTTGATGAAATAGTTGGAGAGAAGGCTAATTAAGGGTGTTGAGAGTTTTTTCAGACTTAGTAAGGCATGTTGGAGGAAATTAAAAAATTAGAAGTGTTGGGAAACCAAAAGTTTGAATAAACCCTACCTTAAATGAAGGAAAATGAGGGTTTTTTGTAGCAGTGGGTAAAAGGGCGTTTAGAGTTCTAAAACCTGACAAATTTGGGGTTTTGTTACATGTCTTTAAGATTTGAGTAGTTTTATTAGGCAAGTGTGGAGTTTTGAGGGGACTTGTTTTGAAAAATAGGCCTAATTGACCTATTAGGGCAGCATTATCTTTGAGTTTTGAGAGAGTTGTTTTAAATGAACCCTAATTTATTTTGACATATGTTTAAGGTGGCCCTGAAGGATGTTTAATGCAGTCAAGAGATTAGTTGTGAAGATGTTTCTTGAGGAGTAAAGTTGGGTAAACAAGGTTTGCAAACCTAGTTGGCAAGACAGAGTCAAAATGAGGAAGGTGTTTCTTAAGGGTTTGAGAGTTAAGTTGTGCTTTCCTCTAACTTGTTTTTTGTTGTTTAGGTGAAGGACATCTTATCCCTACATCACAATAGGACAACAAGTAGAAAAGATCAAATAGGGACAATCAAGGAAATGTAAGATGTAATGATGACAAGATAAATGTTATGCTCTAATTTTGATTAAAATGAAATTAAGCAAGATGCAATGAAATAAAAGTAACAAAAACTATGAAAACTAAAATAGATAACTAACAACAACAAACAAAAACACAAAAATTGAGTTTTTAATGTTGGAAAATGTAGTTTAAAATTTGAAATGGGACTAAATCACCTACAATGGTATATGAGCCCCTATCAGGGTTTTTTAGGGATTTGAATGATAAATAACAATCACCACATAATACCCATAAACTAGGAAAAACTAGTTGTATTGGGACTAAATCACCCAGAGGGGCCTATGAGTCCCATATTAGTGTTTTTGCACCGTTTTCAAAAATTTTGTGTAAACTTTATGTTTGTTATTTTGAATGATGTCCAGGCTAAGTGAAAATGTAGATTTCAAGTGAAATTATATTATGCAAGATACAAAAATGCAATCTATATTCACTTTCACTAATACGAGATTTAGAAACCCTAGATGCAATTTAACTAATGAAAAACCTAGTGCAACATTAATACAAGCTAAACATAGGATTATGGTGCACTCAAAATTAGAAAATAGGGTCTTCTAAATGCAAGTTCACCAAAATGAAACATAGGAAATAGGGGGATCCACCATTTAGGAGATGGAGCACTAGGGTTAGGGCATATTTCACTCTAGTTTCACTCATGGAAACCCTAGAGATCTTAATCCAATGATAGAATGAAGAACGATATTTGCTAAAGTTTTTCCTAGGGTTTTATTAATGATGAAAAGGGGTTTCACCATGAAGCTAGAGCTAGGAAAGACAAGTAACATGCAAAACCTAATGATGTGCAAGACCTAAGTAAATGACCTAGAAATACATGTAAATCAGAATATGAAATCGAGAAATCAAAGAATTGCACTTGGAAACCTATACCGGATTGAATGAAGATTTGAAATGATGAAAATGTTGAATTGAATGCACACTAGGACTCATATGTGAAGCAGGGAAATTTAATCCCAGATTAGGGTTTCTAGGATGAAACAAGAATCTAGTGATGACAAGTCTAGATCTTCAAAAATTTGGAAAAAATGACTATACTGGGACTCATATTCTAGAAGTGGTGTATCACTCCTCAGATTTTTTGGAGGATCAAGATCTGAATCTGCTCTTCTATCTTTATTCTATCTTCTCAACCTGATTTCTAGATCTAAAATGTCAAATATTTTTTTGTACATGTCTTATAGTAATCTTGTGAAAAAGGAGACAAATTTGACAAGTTTGCAACCTTGACAACTTTTTCCAATCTTCCTCTTCAATGTGTCTTCAACCTAGGACTACAAATCACACACAAAAGAGAGGGAAAAAAAAATGTTTTGTTAGTGGATAGGGTTTTTCCTTAATCAAACTCCATTTTGGTAATCGAACCTTGAAATGAAATGAAATAGGAAAGAGGAATGATGAATGAACAAATATGTGATGTTGCAACTCACCATACCCTTGAATAAGAGGTTTCAAACATGTTTGAAATGGATACAATGGATGTAGATCTTGAATATTTCTTGAATGCTATGGATCTTGAATTGAATTCTTGCTTGAATAATGAAACCCTAAATCCAAAATGCTAGCTCAAAAAAAAACATGATGCATGATGACTTTCACATGATGCTTGATGCTTGAATAATGCTCCAAAATTCTTGATAATCACTCTCAAAGGCTCTTGAATGCTCTTGTAACCACTTATAATCACAATATGTAGATGCATGAATACTTTAAAGTTTAGGTCACACTATTTCTTGTTAGGTGAAAAATGAGTGAAATAACCTTGTATTTATACTCAAGTTTATGCCAAATTTCCTGAAATTACAATAGTACAAGCTGACATCATATCTAGGAAAATAAAATCCCACCAAGAATTTGAATTTAATTTATGTCTAAGCTAAGCAGGACTCATATTCCTATTGGGGTGTATGACTCCCATTAGGCTAAGCTTGGGACACATTTTTCAAGAAACGCTTAAATTCATGTAAAATTCAGATCAAGGCCCTGAAACTTAGGTGGTACCCATATGCCCAAGGTGGAGTATGAGTCCCAAATCACTAAATATGGGCCATAAAATCCACAAAAAACATGAATTATGATTGGATGTTGGTTTATGTTAGGATTAATCTTAGAAAGATGCATTAATTAAGGCTTGTGAATGCAAAATAAGGCCAAATAATGCATAAATAAGCCCAATTAATTCATAAAAACCATATATTAGTGTGAAAGTATAAAGGTACACTTTACAACACCTTAAATAAGGTACAATTCTACCCATTTAGTTCACAAGGGCACAAACAAGTGTGAAAATGTAGAGGGATACATTTTTCTACACTATAGAACTAATTCTAGTAGACTATACCAAATAGAATTATCCACCTTACCCACCGTGAGTGGTAGACCTAGATAAGTCAAAGGGAGGAAAGGGTCTAACAATTAAGAATTATGGAAATCCTAAATTAAAGAGAAGGGTCAAAATTTAGAAAAAACAATAGAGCTTTTTTAAAGTTAATACATTGCCCAAAGGCCAAAGTGAACATAGAAAGAGTGTCCTTCCAAACTTTAGCCTCTGCCAAGGTAGCCTCCCCGATGAAGATTGTATCATCATCAAATTATTAATGAGAGATCAGGTGAGACATAGAAGAAGGGGAAAATCCCACTAGAGAAGCATTCTGAATTTTACATTCAAAATTATGATCAAGAACTTTAGCCATCAAAACAACGAGATAGGGGGACAGTAGGCCACCCTAGCGAATACCACTAGTATCTGAGAAGAAAACATGCGATGTGCCATTGGTAATCATCAAGTACTTAGGAGAAGTCACACAACTTATAATAAGTTTCAACAATTTACTAGAGAAGCAAAAATGGTGGAGCACTTCAAAAAGGAAATCCCAAGACACCATGTCATAGGCCTTGGAGATATCTAGCTTAAGAGAAATACTCTCCTTTCTGCTTCTATCCATATAGTGGAGGGTTTCATGCACCCAAAAAATAGCATCAGTTATTTGTCTTCCATGCACAAAGCCTTTTTTTCCAAGGTGTATTAGCTTATTCATGTGTGGTTTAATGTGATTGACAACCAATTTGGAGTATATTAAGCAGTGAATGTATTTATATATATAGTATTAAGTACTTCAATTAAGTGGATTCTATATAGCTAAACCTGTCATATCTTTATTTCATTAACGAATTTTAAATTTTGAGGAAATTGAAATATTAGGAAAAAAAATTATCATTTTATTTATGGAATTTGATAAAAATGCAATGATGAAATTGAAAATAAATATTATGCAATTTTGTGATTAAGAAACTATTTAATAAGATTATTTGTTAAAGATTATTGATAAGTGGAAAAGTGTAAGAATGTGTATGCAAGAAATAGGTTGAAGGAAGAGAACTTGATTGAGGTGGGCATGCTTAGCCATATGAAAATAGTAAGCAAGAATATAAACTAGAATCCCACACACCATAGTAGACCATGACATCTACATTTATTAGAAAAAATCATAAATTTCATTTATATTCAATGTGAGAATTTTAAATTATGAAAAGAATTAATCAATGCATTGTGATCCAAATTGATATTTAATGAAAATTTGAAAAGAAAACTTATTTCAACAGATATAATTGTTGTGTGTAAAAGTACTTGCATTGTTTGTTCTCTCAACAAATTTGAGTGTATATTTGAAAAAGAAAAGAAAATATTTATGTGCCCCTTGAATATATGTGCTTATGTATATAATCATAAGGAAAATTGTACATATAAATGTATATATATTAGAATAGATGTATATATATGTATATATATATATATATATACATACATACATACAAATAAATATGGATTACATGAATATGTATGAATATTGTAAAATATATTTTGGGCTTCCTAATCCTTTCTAACGCTTCTAGGGTTTTTCACCTAAAAGGAGAGAGAAGGGCCAAAATGCTCATGTCTACATTCAAAGTCAATGCAGTATGGATGGAATATGGATGCAGTATACCTAGATGCAATGTTTTAATGTAGGAGACAAATAATATTAATTCACTAATGAATGGAAACTAAGGAAATGAAGAATTTCTGAAAACACATTGTGTAATGCAAAAACACCTAGAAATGAATGCAAATTGTAACAAAACTTGACAAAACTAAAAGTGTGCACCTATAATATGCAAGGGGACTAGAAATGGCTTCTATAATGCTATTGATGCTAGTTTTTAGGCTTGTTGGCACTCATTCACCATTCTAGGTGAATCAGTCCCAATTCTGCTAAATTGAGCCGAAACATGTTTTGGACAAAAAGGTATCTAAAAATGTAGAAAACTAAAAAATAACCTGGAAGTGGGACTCATTTTCCACCCATGGTAAGTGAGTCCACTTTTGAATTTTTTAATATTCAAAGGTGGAATCCAGAGCTCTCGGTCTGCACTTTGATTCTCTACAAGTGTTTGCTTCCAAAACTGAAAATGAGTTTTTTGTTGATATTTTGAATTGATCAATGAAGGGAAGACTTGAAAAACCTTGAAACTTGATATTTAATGATTTAAAAGCCTCTAAGATTCCTAAATCTGCAAACAAACAAGACAAGAGAGAGAAATGTTGAATATTGGGGCATGGGGGTTTGCCTTGGTCAAACCCCTTTTAGGTAATTAAACCAAAATGATGAAAGAATGGAATGAAACATGCAATAATGGAGTTTATTACCTTTCCATGATGTTTTATCTTTAAATTTTGTAGCAAAACATGAAGAATCCTCCCTTGAATTTTTGAGAATTGATCTAAGTGAATGACTTATAATGTTAAAACCCTAGCTTGCTTGAGAAGATAAATGATGAATGAGTTGTAAAAATGAGTTGAAAGATGTACATTAGGGCTTAGGAGGTTGCATTTATAGGAAATTCTCCTAATTTACTCATAAATTGGATCCCTAAGGCCAACATGTGAAAATAATAAACTTAAATTTCAATTTTTCTCGCTCAAAGGTCAAAATGGAGCCAAATGGGACTCATTTGCCACCCATGGTGAATGGGTCCCACCTAGATGGGACTGATTCACCATGGATAGCGAATGGGAACCATAGGGGTCACTTTTCCAGCTAAGATGTCAGGAGAAAAGGAAATAGGGTTTTAATTGTAACTTTGTCAGTTATTTGATCAATTTAATCCTCAGGATGCACAATATATGTTAATAGGGGCCTATTAATGATGGTTTAAAGGTAAATTAGGGCTTGGGATAAAAAATTCAATGTGAAAGTGTGATTAAATACACTTTACAACACTAAAATGAGCTCCACATAGCCTAGGAAGGCACAAGAACCAATGTGAATGTGCAAGACACATTACAACACTAGTTTAACATTAAGTTTAAGTTATAAGTCTTCTAGATTGTTGTGACAATGGTATTAAACACATTTTATAATGCTTAATTAGGGGAAAATGGGTTCATTAAGTCTAGAAAAGCGTGAAAGTCCTTTACAAGACTTTACAACACCTTTACAAGACATCGTTAAAAACATGTTATTCAATTTGCAAGGGTCCAAGAGCTAGTGTGGATGCATCAAATGCCTCACATAACCTAAATCAAGGCCTCATTAAATTCAATTTATTATGATTTATTTCCATGTCAAGCAAGTGGTCCTTTTTTCTATGTTACAAATATATATGTGAATATATATGACTATTTTCTTGAGTTAAATTTTTAATTTTCATGGGAAACAACAGAATTGTGGAATGAATATGTAACACCCATCATTAATGGGATAGGGTCCAACCCCTTCCATGATAAAAATATATAGTCAACCATCAAAAATAGGGGGAGTGAGCAGCTAGGTAAGGTTATGAAGGCAGAGGAATTCATGATCACTATCTCCTAAAATTAGCAAGAGGAGATTTGAATGAAATAGGGAAAAATGATCAACAAACAAAAAGAAGGAAAAAAGAAAGGAAGAATAATAGAGGATCGACTAAAGGGGAAAAAGTAGAGGAATCGTAGCTTAGTTTCCATTATCATTACCAATTTGCAGAAAAAAAGAGGTAATTGGAAATCCCCTATTCTTGTTGCTTGAATCGAATGAATTTTCTTCTTTGTAATGTTATTAAGCTTTGTATGATCTAGCTATCAATATGTCTTTTCTATAATTGGCTGATTTGTGTTAAGTGATTTTAAGTTGGGGCCAAATCCTACATTTGATCTTTTTCCATGTTTTATCTTACAAGTGAGGGTAATAGAACCCCCTTACATGTGAGGGTATCGAATAGAACCCCATGGTAGTCATACCCATGTGTTTCTCTTTCACAAGGTTGAGGCCATTCAACCAACCCATAATAATGTATTATCTAAGCCATTTTTTTATTTGTAACCTCATAATGATGTATTAATCTAATATCCATTTTATTTTTATAAAGCAGATGTATAGATCCAAGTGAAGTCAGATCAATACTTTCTTTTTAATCTTGATTTGTGGCACCATGACCAAATTCAAGTGATTTATCATAAATTATTCCACAAGAGAACAAACATTACCATTTTTTAGATCTTTAAAGCATTAGAATTGTCATAGTCAAATTTAATTTAATAGCAAAAACTCGAGTCTAAGAGGATGTTTATTATAAATGCTACATAACAGCATAAACATTTACCTGGGTTATGGGACATGTAAAAATAGATCCATAGTCTGTACTCATAGGATATATATCAAAAATATTGCAACCAGTCAGATGCCTCCTGAGAAGAGTTTTCCAGCAGAAGGAAATAGTGAAAAAGAACAAAAAATTTGTTTTTGCTGGTTATATTTGAAAATTTCTGAAAGCCAATGGGTTTCTGATAGTCTGTCAAAGAAAAAGGAGAAATGGAAACTAATGTAATTTAAGAAGTTGAACAATGCCACTAAGAGAATCATAAAAAGAATAGAAAGAAAAGTAGAGATGAACTAAAATAGAAAAAATTGGAAAATTAGAAATGGTTGAGTGGGTATGTAGATAAAAATTGAAGATGAGATCAAGAAAGACCTGTTTTACACTCCATGGGGACATTTGCTTATTCGGTCTTGCCTTTTCCCAGATGCAAGCAATTGCAACATGAAGAGAGCAGAATTATATATTTGCTGAATATATGTGATGTAAATAGTTTATATGGATGATTCTAACAATGGAGACACATTTAAGAAGCACTGGTAATTTGAAAAATATTAAAAGCTCAGGAGAAAAATTTGTGTCTAAACAGTGAAAATGCTGCTGGGTGATGAAAGAAGGCCTTGCAAATTTTTTCATTAAATGAATGGAATTCTTCAACAAGTCTAAAATTAGCTTATTTTTTTTACAAACCAACAAACAAAAAGTGTTGAAGTGCTCTTTTTCATGAAATATTGAGAAATTTATAATACTTTAATAGGGAAGCCCACTGAATGTAAAGTAAAAATAGATAAGAATAAATGAACATAACGTGAGATGAAGGGATGTTTAAAGGATTTGATGATAATCATGATTCTACAAGGTCAAATGGAACTTGAATTGATTGTACATTACATCTTTGATTTATCAATGAATTTTCTGCTCAAAAAGAAATTGAATTTTCATTGGTGAATTTATCATGAAAAATTTGAAGGAGTGAGCTCATTATCTATACAGAAAAGGACCTGCTACCACCTTAATTCTTCCCCACCTGATGCATTGGGTCAGTGGAAAAGGAATTTTCCCACAATTCATAAAAATCCCAACATAATAAAACCCCTGATTAGATTGCTTTATCTCACCTAGTTCCTACTAAAGAATTAAATCACAACATTGACCAAATGTGTGAGCTAATGGCTAGCTTTTTTTGATCAAGACTTCAATCAGCTGCTCTGTTCTAACAAGAGTTTTTGAGGTTATTTCAGATGAACACTTGTGTAAATTGCTGCAGTATCAAGGCATATGCAAAGGATAATAATTATAGGCAGAAACAGAATATCAAAAGTTTTTTAAAATGATTAGAAGTTTAACAGAGAAAAGTTAGCCTACACATCATATAAATAAGAATAGATAAAGCCCTGACAACAATTGAAGATTAGGTTAGAATTATGAGGACTTTACATTATTTGAATTAATATTAAATTGAATTAAAAATTAATTAGCAGCAAATTAGGTAGCAAGAGGTTTTAGTCAGGGAAGTACTGGCAACTTTACAAAGGACTAGTGGTATTACAGGAAGTTGAAGGAGTCAGCGTATGGGAAGACAAATAAAACAGATGAAAACCACTATAAAGCAGGTAATAGTCCCCTTTCATAAATTTATCATCATTTGTGGGAACATTCTCCACCATCAAAAAAAAGTTATAATTCTGTCACATTAGTTATGGACAAAATGGTCAGGAAAACTAAAGACTACATTCAAGAGACAAAATTGCTGATTTTTGAGAAATGCCTAATAGATCAAGAGTCCTCAAGAGCTTCTCTCAATCCCATATGGAGATCGGGCCAAAAAAGCTACAACACAGGACTTGCAGGAATGACACAATAAATGTGAAGCCACCCATATCACATTGGGAGAACAATGGGAGAATAAAAAGAAATAATAGAGAATTCAAGCATCAACACATGACATCAGATTATAACAAAGACTAGAGTGGAGACTCCTCTGTACCTTGGATTAAGAACTACATGTAGTCAGAAGTGTGTTTGCACTTTTGATTGCTCATGGGAAAACAGCTATTTAGGTGGCTAACACAACATAATGCTACAGGATAGCTTGAACTCAACATGGACTTAGTGCAAGCACAGAAGACCGTACCTGTAATAAATGCATGGAGAAATGAGAAAAATGCCCTGGAGCTCTAAAATAATCCAACTCAGAGAATTGAAACTCATAGAGCACATCAAAACCAAAAAAATTTCCTTGGATTTGGTTTTGTTATATCTTCCAGGTATCAGAAAATAGGAATCTCAAAATAATGGCTTGGGCCCATGAGGTTGAAAATGTCATTTGTTTGGAGAGTAAAATGGTCAAAAAATTGAGTCACAATAAATGCTCGTCTTTGGTACCGACTCCAACTTTACTTGCTAGTTATTTTAAAGACTTCATGAATTCTTTAGAAGGAGATCCCCTACTCTTTTGCAGCCGATGCTCTGCCTTGTCTCAAAAGTTACATTTTTGAAAAAGCATTTCATAATAAAGTTTTTCCAATGTTGTCCTTTCTTCATTTAAATTTAACGCCCCCACCAAATTTAACAATAGCCATCCATACATTGACAACACCATTTCATAAAACATTACATAACCCACGTCACCCGTTAGTTCATCTGTTGAAAGAACCTTAGAAAGATAATGCAAACTAAACTATTATGCAGGCCGTAGAGAAATTCACAACACCACAAATTACAAAGTACGCCATACTTTCAAATTGCATATGCATTTATCATGCCATTCAAGACTGATATCATGTACCGGTATTATGACATAATTCTCCATTTTTTGTAATGTAGGACACATTCATTTTAAATATGGGACGGGGAATTCTCGACAAAGCCTTCTTTCGTTTAACGCAAAATAATCTCTTAATATATTTCTCTATATCCAATATCTTCTACCTTCTTTTGATCTTTTTTTAAATACTATAAAATACTGCAGTTTAAGAAATTCATTTTTGAAATAGTATTTGGCGGCATGATGGATATAAATCAGGCAAAAATCAAAAAAGAATTTGTATGTGCATAAATTGAAAATGCTAAAAAACTAAAATTGGTCAGTTCATCTGTAATCTGAAAATTATTTAAAAGCAGAAGGATTTCCCTTGGAAGGTTAAATTATTTTTGAGTCTAATGATTTTTTGAAAATGCAAGAATGTTTAAACATTTCAATTTTAAGACATAAAAATAGTAGAAATGAAACAAAATAGAAAATAAAGAAATTAGAAATTTACACTTAGATGTGAAGACTGGAATGGGAATGAATTAATGATCCTAGCTAACCGTTAACACTTAATCCATTCTAGCGACCTAGTCCCATATCTAGAAATTGCATTGGAGCATGTTTTAACCAAGGGTATTCTAATCTATAAAAAACTTTGAAATTATGTGCATGTAAGGCTAATGGCACTAAGTCCAATTACTTTTAAAAATTTGAAAGTAGAAATGGAACTCTCAGTAATGTTCTCTGTCTTATATGAAACTTATTAAATTTGAAAAGTGATTTTTAAATATTTTGACCTAACCAACAAGGAGATGTCCCAAAAAGTTTACAACCTTCATCACGTGCCTAAATTACAACACAAAGAAAGAAAGAGAAATGTTGAATATGTAGGGAATAGGGGTCTTGCCTTGGTGATTTACCCCATGCTTTAGGTAGATATAAAGTGTAAATGAACAAAAATGAAGATGAAGCATGAACCATTTAAGAACATGAAATGAAGGGTGAATCTGAGAAAGATTTACATGATGATAGACTCAAGATTTTGCATCTTCAAGCACTTTTCAATGGATGAAGATCTTCCCATTCATTTCTATGTCTTAGAAAGCTAATCTTGACTCAAAAATGACTTAGAATGCTAAAACCCTGAGCAAAAATCATGCTTGACTTGAGATGCAATTCAATTAGATGGTGAATGAATAGAAATGAGTGAGTGAATGTGAATTATTTCTAGATCTAAAGGATTTTTTATGATTTGGAAATACACCTAAAATTTCATTTGCATTGACATTAACATTGCATATTTGAATCCCAAGGATGCACCATATTTGCATCTCTGTTACAATTAGCAGACTTTATATTATTGGCATTTTATATTCTTATATTATCTTGCATTCGCATTCACCCTTCCCTTGTGGTACTTGCCTGAGTTTTTGTTACACCGTTGATAATACTTTAGTGAGAAGAAGTTCTAAACTCATGGCATCCCATGATAGCACTTTTGTTGTGGACCTTGGGATCTCACGAGCTCCTACTCTTGGTATGGAAAATTGTGTATTAGGCCTTGACAATACCACTTCCATGCCTTCCCCTTTCCATCCAATGCTTGTTGACAATCAAAACAAGTCTCTTCCGCAAGAAAAGGTTATTAACATTCATGAGGACTTTGCACATTTACAACAAGACTTGTCCCTTGAAAACATTTCCACCACTACAATACCTGCTATTGAGAACTTTCATTTTTAATTTTCATGATGATGGCTTGCAAGTGCTAAAACAAATGGGGAGATTTACAATAAACATGCCTTTACCATTACTCCATCAACAAACACTCTTTTCACCCAAGGAGAATCTCAAGTTCCTCCTTCTTCAACCATAGCTTCCATACCAACTTATACCAATCTGAAAGAAATGTGTGATTACATCATAGATAATTATGTTGCTACTTTTTTCCTGATTTCCACTTGCATTCCTAGTTCTTTTGTGGCATCACAACCTCTTTGCACCACTTTCCCACCCCTCACTATTCCTTCCACTTGTCCTAATATCACCTATACTCCACCATTTTCCCTTCCACCTCAACCTACTTATCTTGATGCTTTTATGACACAACTCCTTAACACTGTTTCATCCATGCAACACCAACTTGCCACCATTAGTCAAACTCAAACTACTCCAACCACATATCTTGTTCACAACAACCCCTTATCATTATAAATCTTACGTACCCCGATGCCACAAGGAATAGAAATGTTGAGGTTTGAGAAATATGGAGGAAAAGGAGATCCTATTAACCATGTCAATGTTTTTACTTCCTTGTGTTTCAATTTTTTCCTTGACGATAAACTTTTAGAAAAAATATATCCAAGGACCTTCAAAGATATTTCCTTAGAATGGTTTTCCAACTTGCCAAATCATTCCACCCATTCATTTACTGAATTGGCAGAAGCTTTCATTAATAAATTTCAAGTGCACATGACACCTAAAAGGACAATGACTGGCCTTATGCAATGTAGACAAAACACTGATGAAAAAGTGATAGATTTCATTTCCTATTATCAATCCTTATATGCTCAAGTTGATGTCCAAATTCCAAATGCACATTTGAAGAACATATTTTTGAAATTTGCACACCAACCTCCAAGATAAACTTACCATGATGAAATTCGATTCATTCATTCATTTGTGCACAACCTTATGGAGTATCAAAATTCAGTCTCAAGTCATGAGTCAAAATCCACTTCTAATTGAGTTTACAAACCTAAACCTAACCATCCAAACTACAATAACTTAATTTCTTTCTGCAAACCTACCCGAGGTTTCTTACAATTTAGTTCACCTCCTTCACCCCAACCGCAACCAACTCCACAAGTCAAAACTCAATGGTTTGCTTCTAAAACAAACGTACCACAAAAAGATGGTGATCATAACAGACATTTCACCACTTTACCTAACACCTTCACCAACTCATCCAAAAATGCATGCTTACCTTACCACCTATTTGACCACTTGATCCTAATCAACCCCTACCTCCTACCTTCAAGCCTAAACCTTATTGTCACTTTCATCTTCAAAATGGCCATGACACTGAACATTGCAAGCATCATAAACATCTAGTTTTGTACCTCATTGACTCAGGTGAATTGACCATTATGGGTGTTAATGAACAAGGCAATAAGTTCATTACACCCCCTAACCAAAATATCCAAATCTTTACCAACCCTATGCCTAAGCATACTACCTTGTTTGTCAAGGCTAGTGAACCTTCCAAGCCTCATGTGATGACTGTTGATACACACAATGAACACCCTGATACATCTCCTCCTATTCCCCAAGCTATTCCTATGGATAAACTTGTTGCTATGATAGACGATATCCCTCGCAAGGGACAAACCACTCAATCTATTGATATTATTTTTTCTACTAGAGACATACTACAAAAGCTTCCTGACGGTCCTCTCTACATAGTTGAAAAAATCTATAATAAACTTACTAATGGGATATTAATAGATCCTACTTGTGGTGAGAATGTGATCATAGAAGAATTTATAGTATTACATGATATATATCAAGATAACTATAATCCACCGATTGCATGGATCAAAACACATCATGGTTTTGTATGCCCTATGATTTGATCGATCGTACTACCTTTACACATAGGACCTAAGACTTTGGAGGTAAAATTTTCTATTATTCCACAATCTAACCAATTTCGTTTGTAGCTAGGCCTTCCTTGGCTTCACTCAATGAAATCGGTCCCATCAGTCATTCACAAGTGCTTAAAATTTTTGCATGGAAATGAGGTAGTCACCATACACCATAGTGGATTTAATCCTTTATATTCAAAAGGTAACTTTTCCTTAGAAGCCTTTTGGATTACACCCATTGAACCTATCACCCCTCGAAAGGACTTCTCTTACATTGCTTATCAAAATTTTAAAGCTAAAAAATTTGTTGAATTATCTCTTCATAATACATCTTCGTCCACTTCCACTCCTCTTATCCTAGATGAAACCATGATTACACTTGAACATGACATTCAACAAACCAACAGAACTTTAGAACAAATCCCTCTAGACCCTTCCCCACCATCATTCAAAGGACAAAGGGAACTATACACAAATCCTACTCAACCTCCGCGAACCAAACAAGTATATAAAGCAAAAGAGAAAGTGGTTGATCCCTCTTCTTTGGTTTCCTCTATTCTTCCCCCTTCAGAAGTAGACAAACCTATACTAACTCAATCTTCTCTTACACCTCAACAGTTGCAAAACTGAATTAAATGAAACCATGGTGCTAAGGAACAAAGGAGTCATCATCATCTCCTTGCTCATCAATCTTTCCTAACAGACAATAAAGAAAATAAACCTATACCCTTGATAGAAGTAATAGATGATAACCTTCCCTCTCCTAAGCAACCACATGATAGTCCTATACCACCATCACAACAAAACCAACATATTCAAAAACCAATGCTTTTGATACATCCATCCTTATAAATTACCCTTCGTCCTCACACCATTATTAATCTTGATGATGAAAATGATGATGGGATGATTGCTAAAATAGATGAAGAAATAAATAATGATTTAAACTCTTTATTTTCATCTACAATGAACTTAAATGATAAATCCTCTCCACCAAGTGAAGAACCTAGTACAAATCCTAGTTTAGTACTTGTCATTCCTTCTTTGGACAGTCAACCACCTTTGCATTGCATTGAAAATGATTGGGAGGTGGATGACTTGTTAGATGAGTGATTTTCCTTTTCCTAGCTTGTCTTTTACCTTTTTCTTTATTTCTATGTGTGTATTGTGTTCCCCCGTATCGTTTGTTTGATGTTTCCTTCTCTTTGTATACTTCTTCTATACGTATCTCTATTCTTCTATTTGTTGTGACTTGAACTTTTCACTTTTGTTTTGTGTTTTCCTTTTGGAGATGATGCAAAGTGTTGAGATGCCCTATGTATCTTCCATGTTGACCCAAAAATCCCCTTTTTCTTTTCCTTTTTCCTTTGTCTTATCTTGTTTTTTTTCCTTTTGGGGATGATGCAAGGCATTGAGACTAAAATGTCTCCTTCATGTTGACCCAAAGCCTTTTTCACTTTGTGATTTTTACTTTTCACTTGTGTTTTTTCTTTTGGGGATGATGCAAAGCATCGAGATTGCAATGCCTCTTCCAAGTTAAGTCAAAGTGGACTTTGTTTTCCTTTTTTTTTGCTCTCTTTGTATCATTCTTTCAGGTCTATGTTCTTTTGGGAATGATGACAGTTCCAAGCTCTTTAAATCAAAACATAACAGCAACGCACATAGTGACCACAAATCCATAGATCCCTTATGTGTTTGGTGTACTTTCTTTTCTGGGGGGAAACTCCCTTGTTTCCTTATTTTTCTCCTCCATCTTGACATGATGCAGCCTACCCTTGAAACATATGACTTGGCATAGAGCTTTCCAGGTTGGCTCTCATGTCTTGTTTTTTTTTCATTTTCTCTTCTTCTCTACTTTCAAGTAATTTCTCATAGAACGATGTGTATCAATTCCCTTAAAGTGGGGGACATACATTACCATTATTTCATTTGCATTCTTAGCAAAGCCTTGTCATTTACATGATGTGTTTGTCACTTTATGGATGAAATTGGGTGTGATGTCCTTCATAAATGTGATCTTTCTTAGCATAATGCATTCCTCTTGGTGGTTTGATGCAATGCACTACATCCCCTAAGTTGTGAATATACTATTCTTTTATTGGTCCTTTTTTGGAGACATTAGAAATAATGTTCCCTAAGTGATTGACCTTGCATAAACTAAACATGACTCCTTTGAACATATTGCACATAACATTTTTACACAACATTCTTATTCAGCCACCTTACATAACACAACTTGTATGCCTATGGAGATATCTTATTTGTTTGACCACCTTGCATAACAAAACTTGCATGCCTATGGTGCTATCCTATTTTACTTATTTTATGAAACTTAAACCAACATTGGAATTTTCTTTGGCTTTGTGGTTCCTTGTTAAAGTTATCAAATGGGTATAGCTTTGGCATGGTTAAGAAGGAAGCCCAATTAGAGGCATGAATTTTCCCCATAGCCACTTTTGCATGTTTGTGAGTGCATACCAACTAGCGTATGTATCTTTTTTTTTTTTGGGCTTTCTCACCCCATGGACAACTAGTTTTGTGGCCCTAAAGTGAGTACACATTCTTTCTTTTTCAAATAATTAGCCTAGATCTCTTTTCACAACTAGTTGGATTGATGATCAAAGCTTCACTCAATTCCTCTCAAAACTTGTGTGCTCCTTTGTCCTTATGTTTAGTTTGTCATGGGATCTTCATCTTGGGGGCTTGATCATCCTTCCTGTTTGTTGTAGTCCATCTTTCTAACGTAAGTGCATTCAAACCCTCTTCTCGATGTTCATGGCTACTTTACTGTGAGGAAGCAAGTTTCTCTCACTAAAGTGGGGGATAAATGTGTAGACAAAAAATGGACCCTTGTCATTTTCATGTTCTTTTAGGTCTTGTTAAAATTCAAAGAACGACATCTTGTGAAGGTGTTGTGAAGTGTTATAAGACATTTCTACATTATTCTAGACTCTTTATAATGCAATTCACCTAAAAATCACCTTTTCATTCATCAAAAAGTCCTATTTTGAAGTGTTGTAAAGTCTTGTAACAAGATTTCATGCTTTTCTAGGCATATTTACACTATTTACACCCTTCTCATTCTTTATTTTGTCTCTTTATGCCCTCACATGCTTATATTAAGTTTACTTTTGGTTCCTATCCTAACAAATAACATTAAACACAACATTATTCCTGACACTTGGTTTTGGGTCCCAGGTGGGACTCATTTGCCAAGTGTGGCGAATGAGTCCCCCTCGGGCCCAAATTCAAAATCTTTCAAAAAAATATTTAGGATTTTACTCAAATTCACTTCATGTTGTCCTGTGATGAGGTATGAATGGATAGTAAGGCACAATATTTGTATAAATATGTGATTTTAACCTCATTTTACACTCTCCTAACACAATGCAAGCAATCTTCAAGCACTCAAGCATTTTGCATCATCAATTCAAGCACTTTTAGAGTACTTTGGAGCAACCATTGACATCACTTCAGATTTACATATTCAAGGATTTGGTAAGTTTTTAATACTTGCATGTTATTCATTTATCATTTCCTTTATATTTCATTCATTTCTATTGGGTTTGATTACCAAAGTGGGGTTTGACCAAGGAAAACCCCTATTCACTAACCCTCGCAACATTTTTCCCCTTTGTGCATGTGTATTTGCAGCTTTGTTTTATAGATTTAACATGTTTAAAGGTGTTGAAAAGTGGAATTCAAGTCAACTAGTCTCTTCAAGTCAACTCATCATCTTTTCAAGAATTTTGAGCTTTTTTTGTCCATTTTCTGTAGAATTGACCCCAAGAACCTAATATTCAAACATTGTCAAATCTGGAGTAGTAGTGTTGTCTCTTTATTTTCTAGAAATCTTGGGGAGGACTTATTTTCCACCCTTGGCGAATGAGTCCCACTTGAAATCTGAAAATTTTGCATTTTGTCAGAAATCAACCCCTGGTTGTGTATGTGTAGGATCATCATGGAAAAGGTAGGTCGTCAAGTGGCAAAAAATTCAGAAAAATTAGAGTTAGGCAACTTGATGTAAAAATTTGAATAAGTTATATATATTATTTCAAAAATATGTAAGAATAAAATCTGTAGAAAATTGAATGTAGTTTCCAAACTACTAGGTTTATTTTAAAAATAAATAAATCTATTTGGTGAAAATTTGAAATTTCAATGCAGTAGTACTTAAATTTGAGGGAAAAAAAAGTAGGTGTTTATTTGACCACCCTAACCACAATAAAATGATAATATATTTTTATAAGATATTAGATATAAGTAGAGGACTCATGTCCGATGTGATGCATATTTTTTTGTAATTTTTTTCCAAGTAAATAATTAATTATGAATTTTTTATTACAAACTTTTAAAAATATAAAAAATCGTATGTCTGACCACCTTAACTTGGTCAAAACTTCATAAAATTCAGTTTTTTTAATCCTATAGTATGTGAAGCATAGAATGTGACCCATGTTTTAGATTCAAAAAATATGATACCATTTCAAATCTATAGATGTTTTTCAATCAGCCTATCAATCAGGACTATAGTCATAATTCAAATAGAAAATGAATAATAATTATTTATTAAATTCAAAGTAATCCATAATTTATATTGGTGGAAAGCTGAGAATCTCCTTTAAAAACCCTTTTCGTTTCATCAATTTTAGGTAAAAAAAATATCATCAGCCACATGGGCCATCCTATTAGTTACATATCACCACTTTTTGGCCCATCATGATCCTGCACATACCCAACTGTCAAAAATTAGTTCCTGACACTTTTTCAATAGTAGGAGGACTGATTTGCCACCCTTGGCGAATGAGTCCCACTGTGAAAAATCAAAAAATTTCATTAGCATCCCAGACACTCCAAAAAGCTCATAGAACATCCAGGTGCACTCATATTTGACCTAATACCTTTTGTTCTACATATTTCTTTCAATTTCTTCATCTTTCATAGTTTTTTTCATATCACAATGTGTTTTCAAACAGAGCTTAAATTGCACTTTAACATTCATTTTAGATCATATTAATTAGTCAATTGCATTTATATTAGTTCATTCACATCATATCCCATTGCATACATCCTAATTTGAATGTGCATAAGCATTTTAGAACCCCAATTCTCTCTCTTTCTAGGTGAAAAATCTTAGGAAGAGAGCCTAGCATTTCAGGTTCCTAAAATCTATGTCACAACATTAAGTGATGATTTCTTTGTTTTTTTCATTTCTTGCAAAGGAGAACAATAAAGAACACTAGTGTCAATCAGTTTAGGATGCACTATTGTTAAAGTCATCTTAGAAGGATGTTGTGTGATAGTGTTGATGTTGAGTGAAGGCTTCGTTATTTCTATCAAAGGAAAATAACCAAGACCATGAGTTTTTTCTTGTTTGTTAGGTTCGATGGGGACACAAATACCTTGTTCTCTATCACCACATCCTTTTCCATTATATCCAAGTTGTTTCATAAGCTCATAACCTTTTCCATAAAGCTTTTTCATTGCTTTTGAATTGGGTGGTTGTTCGTTGTTGAGTTCATCAAAGTTTGTTGTGTAATTTTTTGTCTTGTGTTCTGAAGTGGTTGAGGTGGATGCTTTTGAAGGGTCTTCTAAATTTTGGGTGGAAATTACTGCTTTTCCATAACCCTTATTTGAATCTTTGTTTATGATCTTGTACTCGCCCATGAATGTATATTTGAAATCTAAGGAACCCCAATCATATTCTAATAGCTTTGTGACTTATAGAATATGTTTTTGTTTGTCTTTTTGTTGGACAGGTTCCATGTGTGTAGTTGATGTTGATTTTTCAAGGGATTTTCTTTGTTTTTCTTGAGCTGTAAGACACTATAAGTCTTCGGATCAGCATCAAGTGTGTACACTTTGTTGTTGTAGATTTATTTCATTTTACGATGAAGAGTAGAAGGCACCCCATTCCTTGCATGAATCTATGGTCTACCTAAAAGAATATTATATGAAATCTCATGAGGAATAACATGAATTTGTGTTTCCAATGTGGCCTTCCCAATTGTAATGGGTAAAGTTATCACATCAAGTGGTTGTTTTTCAATATTATCAAACCCCTTAAGAGATAAAGAATTAAGTTGAATTTGTGATTTATCCACACAAAGCCTATCCAAAAGTTTTATGATACACACATTAAGGGTTGATCCATTGTCAACAAGGGTTCTCTTTATCCCTGTGCATTTATATTGAGATAGTGTTATGAAAGCTTCATTTTGTTTTTTCACTTCTAAAGGGGGGAGTTCACTTTGGTGGAAAACAATGTCAGCGTTCAATCCTTGAATTAGGGCTGCTATGTCATTTGGTTGAAAATTTGAAGGGATAGGAACTTTTTGTAAGGATATTTGAAGCATAGTGTAATAGTTAGGTGAATTCTAAATTAAATACCATAGGGATATCTTGGCAGGAGTATTCTTAAGTTGTTCAACAAGATCATACTCCTTAGGAGTTAGTCGAGGAGCACTGGGAAAAATGGGATTAGGAAAAGGTAATGGTGTTGTAGTGGGTTGTTGTGGTCATGAATTATTTCTAGTGGGATATATATGAGCAACGGTTTAATATTATGAATCAGTTGTTGTGAAATATTGTTCTTAGGTGGGTAAAGGATAAGTTTGAGTTTGTTTTGAGTTTGTTGCTTATGTGATGGTGGGTAAAGGATGAGTTGAGGTTGAATAATATTAACGTCACTTAGAAAATTAGTGTCTAGCATGGGTTCTTCATCTTCTTCTAAGAGCATAATATCATTATTTTCAATGTTTTCCTTTTGTTGCACCATGATGTCCTCCCTAGGAGGAGATTTGTTAGAAAATCTACAAGGAAAATATTCTTGACATCCAAGGCTAACTTCATCACAAGTGAGGGAGTTATCAATGGTAGAATTGTCTTGTTTAGCAAGACTGGGGTTGTTAGGAGAAGGATCTATTTGATTGTCCTATTTTTCAAATGTCTCATTCGCTTGTTACATATTATCTATCCTAGTAGGAGAGCTTGTAATATGTTCACCACTAGCATCATCACAAGTAGGGGAGAAATCAAGTGAAGGACCACTATGATTTTCAAATATTTTGTTCCAAATGGTAGGAGCATTAGGGGATGGAAGGTCAAGGTTCTCATGAATTTTAATAGGTATATCTTCTAACAACAACCAATCCTCATTACATCGAGGAGGGATATTAGGAGAAGGAAAATTTTGATTGTCATAGTTATGGAGACTAGGTAAGGTGATGTTTAGAAATGTTTCTATAATCTCAGGTTCTTGTTGTCTAATATCTTCCAAAGGGGGAAGGGGAGAGTGACAATCAAGACTCTCAATGCCTGTAGCTTCTTTCACCAAGATAAATTTTCCACTAACATGAGAGGTATTGGGAGAAGAACAAGTGTGACTGTGATGATTCTCTACACGTGTGTCCTCTTGTATCATGAAATTCTTTCAAATCTGATAGGTACTAGGAGGGTATGCAACATGCATATCAAATATTTACTTGCATGTCCTAGATTATGTCCATGAAAAACATAATCATACAAGCCACTTGATATTCTAGAAACATGGAATAATTGAAGAGAACACATGCTTGTTGGAGACAAGCAACACTAAGAGGGAGGTGAATCAGTGTTGTGTAAAAATTCAACTTTATTATTCTGTCATTTAACTTACCTAACCATTCAACAAAACAAACATGCATCAACAGACAGAAAATAATCACAACACCATAACACCAAAAAAATTTATGTGGAAACCTTGTTAGGGGAAAAACCATGGTGGATGAACAATTCACAATATAATATGGGTATACCCAAAATTAGAAGTACAAAATGGGAATGCACTTGCATTTAGGCTCACTGCCTAGAGCTCAATGTTCAAAAGGATGCACTCACTACCCTAAAATGAATTGGAATAAATCCATAAGAGTGAAATGATGAAATAGCATCCACAATTCTTGATTATAGTTCCAATTAAGCTCTATAGATAATCTGTTGTCCTTCTAACTAATTCAACACTTCTTCTTTGCTCTACACAACTCACACTGTAACAATATTAATTGACAAGTGAAACTATGCATAATACACTAATCACCTTTCTGATGATTGCAAGACACCACCACACTTCTTTTCTCACACACAAATGATATATCAACTCTCTTATGTATATCTACCTCTAGAAAAATCACTATAGGTCAGTCTTCATAAAACATGAAAATATTATCAACTTTCGGCCTAAAATTAGAATTGAATTTTAAATGTGGATCTAATACTGTCAGCTAGACTATAAATGGGACACAATTAAATATTTGAACATGAAAACATTTCAAATAATTTTGCTTTACACATCCACAATGTATCACATTCACTGAGTCAGCTACAATGAACAAATAGACAGAAAACATTCTACTGGACCTCCAAGCTCATACAACAACTGATGCAACACCATAGGATTTAGTAATAAGATAAAATATATGCTCAACAAGCAATCACAGGGATCCACAACACAAAACGATGATTCGGTGAAGTAGATAGATTAACTGACTAAGCGGATACCCTACTCTTAATTATTTTTCTGATAACATAGAGTACTTCACTTTATCCACCAGTATGACTGGATGTTGATCTGTGGATCATGGAGATGACTTTAGTTGCCATCAATGACAACACTAAAATTCATATGCCAACAATTTCCCCCTTTGCAATTGATGGCAACACTTAGTGAAAAATTACTAAGTGTTGAAACTAGTAAGTACACTACCAAACTTTAGAATATTGCTCCCCCTAAGGATGTCAAAGAATTTTTCACTGCACTCTCTCCCCCTTTGAAATCAATGACAAAATTGAGGAATCCAAAATTGAAAAATTGTTGGGACTTACAAAAATTTGAAGACATTTGCAAAGTCATTCTTCAGGTCACTCAAGGTTGATTCCGAGATACTCCTCAAACTCTCCAGAATGGTTATATGACCATAAAGAAAATAGGACAATGTTTCTGTTGCTTTAAGACTTATAGGATCAAGAGTGGTTATAGCATCTTTAGCTTCTTTCAGAGAATTTACCATCATTTCAATATTTGGACTTATTAGTCCCCTGAGTTCACTTACTCTACCAATAATCCTTTCATTTTCAAAATTTAGACTCCTTATTTGGTTGAGCAAAGACACCACTGGACTTTCTTGACTACAAACACTACCAGCAAATGGGTCAAAAGTATTGGAAATGGTCACCAACTGTTGCTCAATGTCTTTCACCTTCTTCTCATTTTCTTCAATAAATTTTGATAGGACTAACCAAGATTTGTACAATTTTCCTCCTTCAGCCATAGCACCTTGAATATTTTTTATGTAGGTACACAACAGAGCTTTTTCTTTGGCAATAAATTCTTTTAGGCTACCAACTCTCTTTTCCTTGAACTCCTTTTTCACTTTATACAAAGCAGATTTCTCAAAAGATTCAAAATGAGAATTTATAGAATTTATTAGCTTCTTTAACTCACCAAAAGAGGAACGTGATGGATCTGGAATATAAGCAGGCATTAGTTTTTGTAAAACTCTAAATGCAGGTTTTAGCAGTTCACTATCCTCTATATGGGATTTTAGTAACTTCTCACTTGCTTTGGCTTGACCAATTTTAGCGACCATCATCTGAATTAGAGATAGAGTAGATGGGTTAATTGATTTTTCATCCAACTCAAGATCTGATTCTTCTTGAATCTCTAATAGAGATTCCTTCACTTCCTCTATTTTGATTCCTTGATCCTTTGCCTTTTCAACCTTGAATTCTAATTTAGGAATTTCAACTTCTTTAGTATGCACCTTCTTTTCCTCACCTAACACCTCAACAGGGACCTTAGTTTCCTTAGGTGAATTTGCATTTTCTTCATTAGGAGAAGTCAGAATATCCTCAAATTATGGAGGATCAAATGCATCTATGTTATCCTCATTCACATTCTCCTCTTCTAATTCATTTACCTCCACATTCATTTCCTCATTTCCTTGAGAATTTTTAGTATTGATTTCCTCAATGTTAATTTTATCCCTTGACAAGAATTCTTCCAGAATTTTCTTAGTTTCACTAATAACAGTGTCAGTGTCACCAATCATGAGTTTATTTACCATTTTTTTGCTCCTAAATCCCCTTTTAGCCTTTTCAAGGAACAAATTCATCTCTTCTATTGACATTTTCAAGCATAAATTGGCAAGAACTCTCTTCCTCATATTTTCTTCTTCTGTTAAGGCACTCAACCTCCTAGACTCCAAGGCATTATACAAATTTGCAGGAAAATCAGACATGCTTTCAACAAGGACTTTATTGAAAACATTCATATGCTTTATTGTTGCTTCTTCAAGAATTCTCTTACCAAATTCATCAAAGGTATCATACCAATCACATAGTGGATTGAGATTTTTATCTTTCATGGCTGCATCCTCAACTTCCTAAATAGACATACTGGGCTTGTTAATATTGGCTTTTTTCTTTGCTTCTTCTCCTTTGTTAGAAAATTTTCTCTTATTCAATTTGACAGCCTATGTACCAATAGCCTTTATCTCTCTTACTACTTCTTCTGAGTCATTTTTTTCCTCTTCATCTATAGACGTAGCTTTGTAAGCTCTTGTTCTTTTATTCTTCTATCTTTTTCTAGAGGTCTCAGCTTTATTTGAATGAGCTGCAGAGGAACTTCTAGTGTGAGTAGGAGATGTTCCCAGACTAGCTGATTCTCCCTTTTCTTTGTCCTTAGTTGCTTCAGCTTCTTCTCTTCACCTCCTCACTTCTTTCAGTTTTTCCACAGGAATGCCCATACTTTCTGCAAAAGATTTTGTCTCTTTTCTTACTCTTCTAATTGTCTTGGGATTTTTTGATAGATTAATAAGTTATTTCACTTAATTAATTTAATCATATTGGTTAATTAATTAAGTCACTTATCACTTTAGTTACTTAAGCTAAACTTAGGCACATTAATAATATATTATTTTTTAATTATTAAGTCTGCACACTAGGGTTTCATTTTTAGGTTTCACTTTAGGGTTTCTTGATCTCCTTTTATAAGGATTGATCTCATTGTAATTATTAATGGGAGAATATCTGTAGCTTTCATATCTTCTTGAAAGTTTTCTCTCTTCTATAACTTTTTCTTGTTGAAGATAATTGCATATATTTGTTTGCAGATCTCTTGCGTGGAAGGTGTTTTATTTGTTGTTTGATCCTATGGCTCATGGTTTTGTGCTTGTTTCATAATTCTAACATTTTTCAATTCTGAATGAACTTGTAAGCTTTTCTCTACATAAGTACCAAACCTTTCTTCTTCCTGATCCAATGGTGAATTCAACAGGTGTTTAGCATACATCCTTAGAATTTTCTCATCTACTTCATAACAAATAGGAATGATCCAAACTGTTCTAGGATCAACAACTTCCATAATGCACTAGTCAATGTCTACCATGAAGCAAATAGTGTCTTTGTACTTCTCCACAATTGTTGCAGGAATTCTTTCTCTAGCATGCATTAAATTCTGAAAACTTTTGAAGTATCCCCATAGGATTGTATTGCGGGTCTGTTGATCACCCAATCCACATAACATATTCCACATCTGAACAACTACCAGAATATCATTATGCCATTGCACTTTACCAGCTTTTGGTATCTCACCCAAGAAGTAGAAAAATAAACATATCAACAACTTAGAGTACTTGAATGTGTTCCTATTTTCCTTCTTGATTTTTTCCCAAATTCTCCATTAATTGGTTTCTGAGCAGTTTACATAAATCATAGTCTACATTTTGTTTGACCATTTCATATGTTGCATAGATAGTTGTGCCAGATACAAAATTCTCCCAGCTTGAATGATAAATCTTATAGCTGATAACCATTGATGCAAATTTTACATCCACTACGGCAATATTGTCTACCATCATTTCCCTTCTATCCCATTTTGAACTTGTCACTTCAGTAACCTTATCATTCATTATAGACTTCAAAACTGGAAGCTTATATATGGATTTTAGTCCACTAACTACACATATAGATTCTTTTATGATTTTGAATGACACATCCAACCACATGAATTCATCATGGACATGACTCAACAAATATCGAATCCATTCATCTTCTTCAAATATGGGAAATCTCACAAATTGTGCAAATTTCTTATCTTCTAGGGTTTTGAATTCTGGTTTTATAGTAAGATCTTCTTGAGTTATATGATGATAGTACAAATCCAACAAATGAGAGGTTCCTAAATCTTCAATGTTTGCATGCACATAAGCCCTAATATCCTCAATATGCAGGTCTTCATACAACACCGATGAAAATGCACTTAAGGGCTTTGTATCTACGGACTTATATGGATGCCATTTGAACTTTGGACACATCATATCCTTAACTTTGATTACCAGAGGAGTAGACGTGATTGCAATCACACAAATTTATAGGTTTTCAAGAAGTACCTTTCAGGGACGAAGACAAAATTTGATTGCATATTTTCCTTTATGCTTGAGTCTCTCCACAAATTTGCAATGATCACTTATGAGCTCTCCAAACTGCTTATCTCCAAATGCAATATGACAAATGAGGGTTGAATTTTTTCCTTTTATTTTCTACATACCTAACTCCTTTATTTTTCAATAAATTCCCTTGCCCTAATTCATCTGGTTTTCTTCCTTTGAAGCACTAAGATAGATGACTCTCATGTGGATCACCAAAATGATTCACTAATGCTTCTAACTGGTCGAACAATATCTGAAGGGTATCAACTCTCCTACTAGACATCCAGATTCTAGTATTATTCACCTTCAAGAGGGGGTTTGAGAGTTTTTCTTGATAGCTCCCCCTATTCCAGAGACGTAAAATTAATTCCTTGAGGAATTACCAAAATTTTCATCTGGTGTAGGTCCATTTCCTTCTATAGATGGATTCTTCTTCACCCATTTCTTCTACATTTGCTTCTTTATCACATCAATAGTGACTTTTCCTTTTCCTTTCACATCCTATTGCATGTTTTGATTTACTAGACATCTTTTGTTCCAATAGAATCTAGTGATGTGGCCAAATTTGTTGCAATTGTAGCACACAACATTTATTTGTCCAGACCAACTGTTCCATTGACTTTTATTTGATTTGCATTGATTAGAAATATGTCGAAGTCTATTGCATGCATAGAGTTTGATATCTCTATAAAATATAATCATCACAATTCTACATTCACTTGATTTATGACCATACTTATAGTAGTTAAGACACTAACCTAAGAATGATGGTCTACTTGTATTCACCCTACTTCTATAGTGAGAAGCCATATGACCAAATCTATTGTAGACATAATAATAGCCATTAAATATTTGAGAATTTGGTTTCCTTACCAGATTTCTTCTACCTCCTTCCATTTGTCGTCCTTGTCTAAATTTTCCTTGTCTAGAATTCCTTTGTCTAGATCCAGAAGTTTCTCCTCCTTCATATCCAATACCTCGTCTGTCACCATCAATCATCTATCCTTTGATCAGTTCATCAAGTTTGGCTAAGCTTGCTTTGAATTTCTCCTTATACTCATTTGAAGTAGCTAGCCCATCTCTAAGATCATCAAGCTGCTTTTCCAGCACTTCTTCATTGTTCTTGGATTGCCCCAGTTCATTATCTAGTCAGTTACATTGTTCAAATTTTTCTTTCTAAGACTATGCAAGCTTTTCTTCATTATTCCTTTTGTCCTCAATCTCCTTGGTCATTCTCATCATGGTAGATTCCATCTCATGCTTCAAGATGACATTCTCTTTGGAAAACCTTTCACATTATTCTATTTTATCTTTTAAGGCCAGACTGATTTGTTCATCTTCAATGCTTTTGTTCTTCTACTTGAGCTGACCACATAATTCCTTTCTTTCTCCCTTGATTTATTGATTTTGTCTTTTAGTGACTGAATGAACTTTTTCTGCATTCTCAATATTTTCTTGCAGTTCTCAGTTCTAAGATTTTGTCTAGTCTAAATCATCAAAGGCCACCATAATTTTCTACTAAAGACTACTTGTATCCATTGAAAAATACCTTCCAAGATCCCACCAAGCTGTAAGAATTCTTCAGAGGAACTAGCTCTAGTACCAATTGTTGGAGACAAGCAACACTGAGAGCGAGGGTGAATCAATGTTGTGCAAAAATTCAACATTATTATTCTGTCATTTAACTTACCTAACCATTCAACAAAAGAAACATGCATGAACCGAAAGAAAATACTCATAACACCATAACACCAAAAAATTTACGTGGAAACCCTATTAAGGGAAAAACCATGGTGGTTGGCCAATCCATAATATAATATGAGTATACCCAAAATTAGAAGTACAAAATGGGAATGCACTTGCATTCAGGCTCACTACTCAAAAGGATGGGCTCACCTCCCTACAATGAATTAGAATAAATCCAAAAGAGTGAACTGATGAAATAGCATCCACAATGCTTGATTACAGTTCCAATTAAGCTCTATAGATAATTTTTTGTCCTTCTGACTAATTCAGCACTTTTGCTCTGCTCTACACAACTCACACTGTAACAATATTAATGTGCGAGTGAAACTGTGCATAATCACCTAATTTCCTCTCTAATGATTGTAGGACGCTACCATACTTCTTTTCTCACACAAAAATGATATATCGACTCTCTTATGTATATCCACCTCTAGAAAAATCACTATAGGTCGGTCTTGATAAAACTTGAAAATATTATCAACTGTCAGCCCAAAATTACAATTGAATTTTCAATGTGGATCTAATAACATTGGCTAAACTATAGCTAGGACCCATAATTAAATATCTAAACATGAAAACATTTCAAATAATTTCTCTTTACACATCCACAATGTGTCACATTCATTAAGTCAAGTACAATGAAAAAATAGATAGAAAACATTCTACTAGACCTCCAAGCTCGTATAGCAACTGATGCAACACCATAGGATTCAGTAATAAGATAACATATATACACAACAAGAAATCATAGGGATCCACAACACAAAACAATGATCCGATGAAGTAGAAAAATTAACTGACTGACCAGATACCCTGATCTTAAGTATTCTACTGGTAACACATAATACTTCACTCTATCTACCGATATGACTAGATGCTAATCTACAGATCATGGAGATGACTTTAGTTGCCATCAATGAAAACACTAGAAGCCATATGCCAACAATGCTAACATGAGAAAGTAAATAAAGCGCAATGCATTGACTTAAAGTGAAATGTTTAAATGTAATGTTAATATGTGAAATAAGGTAATTTTTTTATTACATTATGCAACAACCTAAAAGATGAAATATTGTAAATGGGAATTTGAAATGAAGCAATGCTTGAAATAAGCTAATTTAAGCTAAATCTAATGAAATGCATGTTACATAAACTCAATAAATTGATACAGATAGGTAATAATAGCAAAAAAAAGATTAAAAATAGGGTTTTCAACTCTATAAATGATAGTTTTAGGGGTGAAAAGGGACTATGTCACCCAAGGTGGAAAATTAATCCCAGTAGGGATTTTTTTAGATTTTTTTTTTTTTTGCTTTATTTTGATGTTTCTTGTGTTGTATGATGCATACCTAAGATGTAAATGTAGAATTTCAAAAAAAATTAATGATTTGAGATACCAAAAATGCAACCTATATGCACTTTCACTAATGCAAAATTTGAAACCCTAGAATGCAAATTAAACAATGCAAAACCTAATGAAAATTTAATGCAAGCTAATTCTAGGATGATGATGGACTCCAAATCAGACAACAATGTATTTAAAAAGCAGGTTCACCAAAATGAACCACAAATTTTTGTAGAGGATTCTCTCTTGCACTTCTAGGTTTTCTCACCTTAAAGGAGAAAGGTATTCCACAAAAACTTGGGGGTTCACTCAAGAATAATGCAAATATGATTGAAATATGTCTAAATGGAATTTCCTAAATGCAAATAACTAATTGAAGTAATTGAATACTAATGGAAAGCTAATGAAATGCAATATGTTTAAAAACATGTGATATGCAAGAAGACCTAGAAAGATTAATAGAAATACAAATAAAACAGAAAAGGAAAGTAGAATAGAAAGTGTACACCAAAAATGTGTTGAAGACTAGAATGAGAAATGGAAATGTTGTCTACGCAAAGTAGTCCCATATTTAGAAAACTGCACCAGAGCTTGTTTCAGCTAGATGGGTATCCAAATCTATAGAAAACTATGAAAAACATGTGCAGTGGGACTAATTCACCACTGATGGAAACTTAGTGCACTTTGGATTTTCTAAAAATCCAAAGCTGGAAACAGAAGCTCTTGGTCTGCACTTTCTATTCCTCTAGGTGTCTAGATCTGAAACTGCCAAATTCAGGCCTGAAAGTGACTTTTTGTGGATATTTTGACCTAGCCAAAAAGGAGATTTCTTCAACAATTTTACAACTTATCCTTCAATTATTTCCAAACCTTCAAAGTGCCTAGATCTACAAACATACAAAGAAAGAAAGAAAAATGTTGAATATTAGGGAATAGGGGTTTACCTTGGTCAAACCCCTTTTAGGTAATTAAACCAAATGAAGAAATAAGATAAAGCATGAAGATGAAATTAAGGGATTACAAACATTCCATGATGATAGATCTTGAATTTTTGGAACAATCGATGAAGATCTGCCCTTGAATGTCTTAGAAAGCTATCTTGATGACTTAGAATGTTAAAACCCTAGTTTTCTTGACTTGAGATGGAGAATGAATGGTGAATGAATAATGAATGAGTTGTGAATTAGGTTTTAAAGGCTTGTTTATATAGGTAATCCACCTAAAATGCTCATTAATTTGATCCCCAAGGCTGACATGGAGAAAAATTAAACTTAAAATCAAAATTTTCCCATTCGAACCTCAAAATAGCCCAAATGGGACTAAGTCACCAAACTGGGTGACTGAGTCCCACCTAGATGGGACTAATTCATCTAGATAGGTGACTTGGTCCCATAGGGGCTCTTTTGTTAGCTGGATTGTCGAGGAATGAATAATTTTAGTTTTTATGGTGTTCTAGTCGGGTCTTTGATCAAATCAAGCCTTGGGATGCATAATATGGGGTCATAGGGTCCTATTAATGATGATGTAAATGGTAATTAGGTCTAGGGAGACAAATTTTAATGTGAAATTGTGATTAAATACACTTTACAACATTAAAATGAGGTCCACTTAGCCTAGAAGGGAACAACATCCAATGTGAATGTTTAAAACACATTACAACACTAGATTAGAATTAGGTTTAATTTACAAGCATTCTACAAAAATGTGAGAATTCCATTAAATACATTTTACAATATTGAATTATGGGAAAAATAGGTCCATTATTCTAGAAAAGTGTGAAAGTCTTTAACAACACTTTACAACACCTTTACAAGACATCATTAGATGCATTTTATTTAGTTTGGAAGGGCCCAAGACCTAATGTAGATGTGTAAAAAACCTCACAACACTAAATCAAGGCCTTATTAAGTCTAATTTATCATCAATTATTCCCAAATCATGCGAGAAAATGTCAAGGGATACATTTTTTTGCGATACACATACATACATATAGACGTACATACAAACATGCATACATACATACATACATACATACATACATACATACATGCATGCATACATACATACATACATATATGTGTGTGTGTGCATGTGTGTGTGTGTGTGTATTCTTTCTTGTGATTCTCTATCAATTTATTTCAATGTTTATTTAGGGTCAAAGAACGACCCACTATGCTTATTGTTATATGTGAATTTCATTGGCTACTTCCATAAAAATATAGACTCCACCATAGCTTTTATGCTATCAATTTATTATGAAGACTGTTGAGGGATCGATAGCATGCTATCATTTTCATGATTATAACATGTGTATCGACCATTCTATTTTCTTGAAAGTGGAAACTTGTTTGATAGTTCTTAATGGAAATGATATTTTGATTTATTGATATTCTTTATGAGCTGATACCATGGTAAATATCAAATTCAAAACAAACATACATCCATGGATAATCTAAAATAGACATTCCAAAAAAATAGAACTTAGAATTGATTCAATGTATTCTTCTTTCTGAATGAACTAATGTATCTCTAATTATGATTACTAGGATAATTAAATCATGATGGATAAATGTATGTGGATAAATTTTTTTGAATGATTAAATGAAGCATTGAACAAGTTGATGGTGCTTTTTTTCTAAATATGGATTTGTTGTATGAAGGGTAATTTGTCTTTTTTTTCTATTTAAAATGGATATGCATTCTGCAACTCTATTCATTTTAGTCATAAATGTGCACATGTATAAATTCTTATTTTATGCACATGCCAATACATGCGGTATACCTTTTGATTCATCTTGATTAATATTGCATAAGATTATTAGAATTGATTTGCAAATAAAGGAATTGTAATGATAAAACAATATGTTTTTGCAACATGAAACTAAAGGATTTTTTATGAATGAATGAATGGTTGTACCTATGAAATGACTAATTTTTGGTCAACTAATGAAATGGAATGATACATGAATTCAATGGTTGATTGTAGCACACTATAATATTTTGCTAATCGATGGTCTAAAATGGAGGGATACCCCTTTGATATGATATGCTTTCCTTTTGGGAATGGGTGTTAGTGAGTGTAGATTTTCTTTTCCAAATCTAAAAAGAGTTGTATTTTATGTAGCATGAGCTTGGCCAAGCTTTGTAGTCATATTTATATATTTTTATATAAAATAGATTGTGTTATTTATCCTCTCTCTAATGTATTGATTTACCTAACATGGAACTTTCATAATCTAACAACGTAGATAGAAATGTTTGTTGTTAGGCATGCACATATTCCACCTCAGAAACTGCATCTCTTGCTAAGTGTTATGTGTAGGGTCATATTCTTCGACTGACTAAAGAATTCTAGGGGAAGAAATGCTTCATGGTTGGGTGGAAAAGCAACTCAATAATGTTCTCATCCACCAGTGGAGGTGAGCTATCATAGGGAATCATATCAAAATTCTATATGTATTAGTATAATTGATGTAATGAAAAAATAAAAAACTATGTAATTGAGAATTTACTTTTAGGTGTTTAATGCTAAGTTAAACTTGTATGTAACCATTGATACTTAGAAATGAATATATTTTTATTTCAGATTTATTAGATATTTATGAACATAAAAGTGCTAAATGGAATTAGTTATGGAATTTGTGTCATAAATATCAATATTCATAATGTCAATTTTTGGTTAATTGGTAGAAATCTAGTTGAGCATGTTACAAAGGCTAGTTTTGAACTGGTAGGTTATTAAAACACATGTTTAACGTAATAGAGGAGTTATAGAGAACTTAGTGTGTATAGGTTGTTCCTTGGGTTAAAGATTTTCCAATGGAGAAAGTTTATTATGCATAGAATATGAATGGTTTTAACAAATTGAGTTAGAATGGCAGATGAGCATGTGACATCCATTCTGAAGTAGGGGTGATGAATACTTTGGCCAAAATGGTGTAATTCTCCATTGGTTGCACTATCAGTTCATTGTGTTACCTTTTAGCATGCTAGTCTGAGATTTTCATACACATAGAAAATAGATAACTTGTATGGTAAAGTTCTAGTTATATAGGACACAACACTAGCTCAGGAATGGCTAATATTTTGTGATTTCTAGACCAAAGCTCTTCATCAAAGGGTAGGGTCATCTTACCATATGTGTTAGATGTGTGAGGGGTTTTATTTAGTCTAAGGATGGTGGAAAATCTCTTGAGTGATGCTTCTCCTCTCATTTGATAAGCCAAGATTTGAAAGGGGATTTCCTAGATCAATTATATTTCTAGTGCTAATGAAGCTCATATGAGCTATGTATGTATCTTGTATCTATTTCTTGGAAAGATGGAAAATGTATTTTGTATCTAGATTATAAAATCATTTCTTTGGAATCATTGTACATTTCGTTGAGTTAAATGAGTTAGATAAATCTATTTATATCATATTAGCATATTATCTTATTTTAAATTTTTTTTTTTGTTTAGCCTTTAGATTAAACTCACTTGTGCTAAAACATAGAAAAATTATTGAGTTGAGCAAGGTGCATGTTATAGTTACTAAGTGTCATGTATCATCTAACAGACAAACCTATCCATAAATGTACTTAAGGATCTTTGGATTCAATTTTTTCATAGTAGAAAATACAATATCAATTTATGCTCTTCAAATTTCTACATATAGGGACACCAATACAATAATTATTCTAGAGTGGAATTTGATGGACAGTTTGGAAATTAAAAGGCATTACATAAGCATGAAGATCAATGAAAAAAATTATTCAAATGTTGAGAAAAATAAAATGGGAGCACCATCTGCCATAGTGTACACAAGCTCTACTAATAATGTAATAACACCTAATAAAGTGATTAAATGAGAATTAAAAAAATGATATTACATAGTTACGATGAGATATATTCACATTTACAGTTGCCGTATTTAGGATGAAGAAAGAAACTTGTTAGAAGAACATGATATGTTATTAATCAAGGTAAATCAAAGTTCAGTTGGGTTTGAAAAACTAAGATTAAAGTTGAATTATTTTCCATAAACCAAGTAACCAAAATTTAATTAAAATAAAAATTTTGAAATAAGTAAAATGAAAGTGTAGACACCTAAATTTGATCACTTATGTTTGATCAAATTTATCCTTATTTCATTTAAAATCCCTCCTTATTCGCATTAAGTAAATAACATCATTATTATTTAATTAATATCACTGAATTTTCCAAAATCTTCTAAATTCCTAAAGTATTTAATTAATTAAATACTTTACCCTTTAACCCTTTTTATTTAAATTAAATAAATGCTCATGTTTATTTAATTTAATCATTTATCCTCCCACAAGAATTAAATTAAATAATTAATTCTTCCCTTTTCCTCTCTACTTGTCACATCCTCCATAATTTCTCCATTACCTATAATCCTATCTTAATCTCTTCGTTGGGGATGTGCACACATTTAATCTCTAATTAAGAGGTTTCAAATCCTCCAAGTTTTGCAACCTGCCTTCTAATCATTCTTCCATTAACCTAATCACCTCCTTAATTGTCTAAACATTCATAATTCCTTGATTAGAAAAGGGATAATCTCTTTGCTATTTATTACCTCCCATCTTGTCAAGTCAACCTTAAATGCATTATCATTTTGGAGAAATAACCCCAAATGGGTAACCTCTCCCAAGGTACAATAGAGGAATTTAAATTTTCTTTTCATTCCCCCATCCAATCATTATAGAAGATTGGACAAGAAAGCCATTTATGAGGGAGATCTTGTCCATCTTCCAACATACTTGCAAAGTACCAATCCTCCTCTCAAGGCCTCACATGGTGACACTTGTCACCATCCTAGGCCTTGAGAGGTCAAATCTCCCCCTTCTTTCTCCCACGATAACACTTGTCACCACCATATAAGTTGAGATGTCTCAACACATCTTAACCCTTGATTTCTATCTTTCAATCTAGACCCTCGATTCACTTTACCCCTCTAGGAAACACCAAAAAAACTTAGTCATTTGGACATAACATACATATTTGAGAAATCACATATTGTTATGTTTCCAAATTTATTTTGAGCACACATTTAGACCATCATCACTAGGGCAATCCACTCATCGAGGTCCTCGACATACTCTGATTTCATCAAATTTGGAGAAGGTATGAGAGTTTTATCTCTAATCTTGATTTTTGCAAGATTTAATGTGTAGATGCTAGGTTTTCTTAGTATTTCTTAGTCTTTTGAATATGTTATTTCACTACACATAGAAAGCAAATGATTTATGGTGAATCAAAATTGAAGTGGGGCTCTATGATAGTTGTCAAGAAAATGAAATAAAACCTATGATCTCAGTGTGGAATGAAGCTCTTAAAATTGAAAAATGTATTAAATAAAACCCCCTCTTGTTATGTAGTGAAATAGTATTTTTATTATATTAAAACCATTCACCAATGTTAAAATGAGGCTTATATTTGTAATAAGAAATCCATTTGAAAGCTCACAAATAAGGGTGTAATATTTTAAATAATAAAGTGAAAGGCAGGAAACATTTAAAAGAGCACTTAATATAATCTTTTTCCCTCAAAACTTTGCAAGTATCGAATTTCACATACAAATTTGCCTCATCAATAATTAATATAAGAAATCATGACCACCTTATTGGGACTAGCCGCATGTTCATTTACAAATCTATAGATGGGCTTTATGCACATATTGAATGTGAGAGTATGCTTTTATCTAGTGAATGACTCTTATTCATTTGTTTTAGATTTGTTTAAATAAACATTTTTTTCAGTTTTAAAAGAGATTATTAAAATTTCAATGAAGAGGCTATTTTCTATTTTTAGAGGTTGTCTTGTAAATTATGTCATGTTCATAAACATTTCATTTTTTATGTTCTCATAAATATTATTTTGGTGAGAAAACAAAAAGTACATCACTAGATTAGAGGGTTAAAGTGATCTAGAGTGTTTGAAGGTATAATGTGATTATGTTATGGCTCAATCACATTTCTATTAGCATGAAAAAGTGAATTATAGTTTAAAGTAGTGAACATCTTTCATATAGGTCTAAAATAAGTTTTAACTTCAATCCTATGGTTAGATGAATATATTGGGCAACCAAATCCATGTTTTATAAAAACATACAAATGTTAAAGTGTACTCTTTGTTTAGGCTTGTGTATTGTTGGATGATATTACAAAAAACATGCCTAGAACATCATGCTCTATCATATATTTCTAACCATTTCTCAAATCTAAATATGTAAAAGCTTTAATTACGAACTATTTGAGTAGTGTCTTTATATTCTACGAAATCAAATTATTATTTTTATTTAATTTTTGATACACTCATCAAAAAAATTTAAAATGCATGTTTTCACATCCCATGGTTCATTCTATACACAGTGAAAATAAATGATTATTTTTCTTTAAATTAAAGGTTATGACATTCAATATGTTAGTTTTCAAGATGTGTCTACTTCAAGAATTAGTAAAAAAAATATTTTAGGAAAAAGTTAAAGAAATGTATATCACCTAATGTGTTATCTTGACTAACTTTCCGTCTAAGAGATTTATGAAAAACTCAATACCTGAAAAGTGAGGAAAACATACTTGATGCTATGTTATATTTAAATTATTAAAACATGAATATTTTCCATTTTGAACATCATAATTTTCACAATTAAAAAAAAACAAAAATAGTATTTTAAACTAGATTTTAAGCAGTTATTTCTTCTTCTTATTACATCTTCAAAAATTGAGCATAATTATCTTGAATTACTCATTCATGTTTTGTTCATATCATAAAGGAAAAAGAAACATAAATGAATCAAGTAAAGGGAAAAGTTGAGTTATGTAGATTATCAAATCGAGTTTATAAGTGTTAGGCATTTTCTCGAACATAGACTCAATCTTGATTCTTAGATTCAACTCTACAGAGAACTAAAAAAATATTATAACACTAAGGGGAATATTAGTAATGTCATATTTCATTTCCAATCATGAAAAATACCGTAAATTCAAAAATATTCCTTTGAATCTTTCATTCTTAAATCATAAAACTAAATATTGTTAATTTTTACACATTTTCTTAAAACAGGCTGTGAGACCAGAGCAAGAGATTCTCCAATGAGATCCAAAGGAGCCGAAGGAGAAGAGCATGATAGAGCCACAGTAAAAGTTAAAGAATCATTCTCCTACAAGAATAATCATCTTGAAGGGAGTCATCTCAAGGGAATCAGGCACGATAAGAGACAATGTTGATCTTGTGCATTAACGTTTATTAGTGTTGAATGAAAGAACGGATAAGAGGAGGCCAAAACAAACTCAAATTGCATGATTCTGTTGATGTTTCCTCAGCTAGGAGTATGGCTATATAAAAACCTTAAATTTCTGGGTATCCCTCTTGTAGCTTCTCGTTATGGAAGGGCACTCCGAAGAACTGTGGAAATGGTCACAGAGAGGAGGATTACAGTAAATGGTTGAGGAAGTTATTAGTTCTTGAGACAATCCAGTAGAAGCCATTAGGAAGACAAGTGTAGATATTCCTAGTATTGCTACGTTGGGACTTGCTAATTATTTCAAACTCTTTTAGTGGTACATGGTTTCTGCACCAGTACTACATTATATTTCTAACTATGGTCAGTTCTGTCAGTACTCATGTTTGGAAAGATTTCAACTGTGTATCTTAATATCCATATCGTTCGTCGAGCACTAGGAATGCCTCCAATGTGCTTTTCCTGAAAAATGAAATAAACAAGTTAAAAAAATCAGAGTAGCAGAGTATTTAAACAGCAGTGTAGGAGACTTTTTTATTATACATGGAATATTATGATGGCCTCTATAATATTGCCTATTGTAAGCATGGTGGGGAGTGAATCAGAAACATGGGTCTCCTTAATCTCACTACACCATAATAACTAACTACTTTAATAGTGAGACAATATGAAAATAGCTATAAATCTTTGATCTGAGCAAAAGCTATAATGCTATAGAACTATGGATTAATCTGAACCAAATTCTTGGGATGTTTGACCTTCGTCTTTCCCTTGTCTCTTCCTTTTCATCGGTATGTTAGATGGAGTGTGTGAAGAGGACGATTGAGAAAAGGGGTCCACATACTGTCCGGACACGAAATTGAGAGGGAAATTGAGGATAGCCCTCGAACCGCGCATTTCGAAAGCCTTACGGTCATATGCCGCTGCGGCTTCTTCTGCTGTATCAAAGCTGCCAAGCCAAAGTCTCGAACCCTTCTTCTGTGGGTTTCGAATCTCTGCAGCATACTTACGGCGAGCCTTAACGAACCTCACTCCCCTGTAATGTTTCTCTCCCTCTTTATTTTTATTTGCAGTTCCCTCTGGAGCCAAGCTCGCCCCGCTTTCTCCAGAAGCTTGTTGTTCCTCCGCGGCGGCAGTGGAAGCGACATTCGTCATGTTAGGAGAGGAGTTGTATTCCTCCCCCAGCAAATACTGACCAATTGCATTCAACATTCTCGTTTCATCGTCTCCTGGTGTGCCCATGATCGTCTTCGCTGGATTTTATCCGAAATGTGCTGGTGGGGTGAGCTCTCCTATGATATTTATGGGATTTGGAAGTGATCAATTTACTGACTATTCACTAAAATTTTCGTCGCAATTTCGTTTAACATTCGTGGTTATTCACATTCACCAATCATCCACAGTATTTGGATAGGTATCACATTCTTCCCCGAGCAAATACTGAGCAATTGCATTCAAAATTCTCCTTCCGTCCTCTGCTTGTTTGCCCAAATATTCACTAAGATTTTCCTCGCAATTTCGTTTTACATTCGTGAATGTTCTTATTCATCTATCATTCGTAATATTGGGAGAGGAGTTCTATTCTTCCCCGAGCAAATATTGAGCAATTTGCGTTCAAAATTCTCGTTTCGTCCTCTGCTCCTGTGCCCGTCATGATCGCCGCCCGTTTCTCTGTTACAAATGTCGAAAGATATTGCTGTAAAATATTATATAAAATAACGTGTTCTCTGATTTGTAGGCATTTTGATATTTGTAGGGCGAGGAAGCGGTACTAACTGCCTCATCCCAAAGATTTTCCTCGTAAATTCATTTAGCCCTCGCGATTGAATAAATCCCTTTCAACACTCATGTTCAGCAAACGTTATTCAGCGAAAACTGACCTTCGACATTTAAAATTGTTTTGAGTCGTTACGGCTTCGCTGAGCCCGTACTATGAAACTTCTTTCTTTCTTCGCCCCCGCTTCCTCGCTCACCCGCGCCCCTACAACTCCCCCGCATGCCCCTACCCCATTGAAAAGAAGTCAGTAAAGAATAAATAAAGATTTTAAAATTTCATAAATTATGAGTAGAAGTCAATGAGGTTTTCCATATATCTATCATCCCAAAGAGTTCAAAAGCCAACAAAATTTTAAATATAAAAATAATGGTAAATTTTAATCATTTTGAATAAGATGAAGAAAATGTGTAGTTTGGTTAGGGGATGGGTAATCTCAATCAGAAACATTCAATCTTCGACGAGTTAAAGATGTTTATTTGATAAAAGAATTTGCAACAACATTCTATTCTTGGGAAATATAAACAAAGGAGATGAAATCGAATTTTGAAGAAAGAAATTTTGAGCCACAAAAGGTGTCATTTATCAAGAAGATTCATCAAAATTCTCATTGTTTAAAATAAAAACTAGGATAATAGAACCCATCTCATGAATAACATGTTTCTAATTTAATTCACAAGCTTTCTCCAAAACTACAAAGAGAGCATAGACTTGCATCTAATTATTAATACCAAACCCTCTAGCAAAAGAAAAATGAAGTGAACCAAACTAGTACTATCATATGCAAGGTCACTAATTCTAACCACATTAGGATTATCCTTACAAGAAATGCCATTCTTTTCCTAGAAACACCCACTAACTACATCGTGCCATGGGGGGGCTTGGGCTTCCTTTTCTGTGGAGTAGGAGGTCCCACGGGAAAAAAAAAAGTGCTACAAGATTAATTAGAATCTTTTCCAGAAAAATAGGAGCCCCTACAGTAAGGAAATGAATATTTTCGCTGGTGAAATTGGGGTGGGGCTAGAAATTGCACTATAGTTCATTCCTTAAATTTTGGAGCTTAAAATTTTAAGTAGAATTGCAATATTAAATCCATAGGACCAAAAACTTTAAAATATTCTTAAAGAAGCTAAGCAATATACATTGAGATTTTTAAGGAAGCCTCCTCCATAGGACCATACCCTAAGAGAGGAAAACAACTACCAAATCTATTAGTCTTAACGAGAATATTTGACTTGAGAGATTGAAGAAACAAATTCAATGAAATAACCTAGACCTAAATCCATCGAAATCAAAATAGTAGAGGGAATAAGAAACTGATCAAAAGAGCAAACTATTGAGTTTAGAACCTTTTGCCACAAATACTCAACTGACTTTGATATGTTATACATAAATTATGTATTGTATTACATTGTTATTTTGTGCACAGTTAAACATGAGTGTGTGTGGCTATATTGATATAATATATCAACTGTATATCTCATGTATAAAGGCATATGCATTGGTTTGAATAATACATCAAGTTTCATACTCTTCATTCCTATACCTAGATGATTGAGTGCTGCTAGGTGTGTTTGATGTTAAGAAAGTTACTCAAGGTGCTGCAAAAATTGACATAGTGATTCTAGTGGAAATACAAATTATTTTTTAAGATTAAAGTAATCATTTGTAGCAATAATGAGCAATTTTTTAGGAAAAATCATGTTATCAAACAACAAATACCTTTGAGAAAAGAAAGTCTCTAGCCACAAAAATATCCCTTTCTCTATTTAGATCTTATTGAAATCCTATTTCCGTTCTATAAGTATAGTGTAGAGGTGAAGTAGTTAAAGGCAATTCTATACACTTTAAAATTTGACCATGGATTTGTTGAATCAAGGAGGCATCTAAATTTGTAGATGCTTGCTATTAAAGTTTACAAAGGAGGCATTTGAATCTACAGAGGATCCTTGTGTGAAAATGAAAATGACATTGTTGCTAGTATATTGAATCATGAAGATGTTTGATGGAAATTTAACCAATATTGGTTGTTTAATTTGTTTGTTGTTGTAGACAATGCACAAGCATTTGTGAAGTATACAGTCCGTAGACAATCTAATGTGATTGTTGGCTACTAATAATGATGGGTATAGAGATTTTATGGTGGGAAGAGGCAAAGAAGAGGTATTGAATCATTTCTATGGTGTTGGAACATCTAAAAAGCCTTGCAACTACTTCAACTCGCCTGTATGTCATTTCTTGTGGAGGTGAATTTAGATTGTGTTGTTTTATTAAATATGTTGTTTATTAAAAAGATCTATAGAAGGAAAAAGAGGAGATAAATTTGTTTTTGTGGATGCTTGAGTGAGGAAAGGAGAAGTGGGTTTGCAATATCCAGTGGATTTCAATTGTGCTAGCTAATGCCAAGATGGAGACCTAAAGAGCACCAACTTCTAATTTTCTCTTCTATATGCTCTTTACAATGCATGCAATCTGCAACAAGATGAGACGTTGATTCAGAAAGGGTTATTGGAGTATTTTCTAGATTTGATTTGCACTGTAAAACAAGGAGAATTCATGTCAGGATTCATGAAGGGTATGCTACAAATGATGAATGTGAGGTAGAACACCCATATAAGTGTCCTCGTCTCACTACATGAGCATATTGATATCATCTCTAAGCTTCTCTTCATCCATGAAAAGGATGTGTATGTGAAAATATATTATACATTTTTCTTGAGGAATAAATAATTTTTATTATTTTGATGTGGTGTCATCATGTTTGTACCAAATTTCTTTGTCTCAGATGCTTAGTTCCTCAAAGGGCCCAACTATGCCTCATGGAAGATAAATATGTGCATCATTCTTCAAATTGAAGAATTATAGGGGATCATTAGTAATGTTGTAAAGCATCCAATTGATCTTGATGAGAAAAGGATGTTTGACAAGGCTAATGAAAAATCCTTGATCTATTGATCACATTTAGCATCTTTGATAAAGTTCAACTACATGTTCAAGATCTGACAATATTGAAGGAGGATTCAGGCACCCTTTCCGCCATATATGAGGTGAAAAACTAGACTAAGATCCTCCATCTCTAGTCAAATTTTATTACACTCACTTTGAAAGGTGATGAGAAAATAGAGAAGTTATTATGTCGAGTGTCTAAACAACAAGAAAAACTTGTCACACTTAAGAGAAGGTTGAAGATAAGTTGTTTATCCTAATCACTCTAAGAGCTCTTCCTTTTGAGTTTTGGATTTTTTTCACAACTTTGATCATCACAAAGTAGAAAGTGTCATTTGAGGAACTAGTGAATTTTCTCCAGTAGGGAGAAGCCATCCAGTTAGTGCAAGATGAGTTTGAAGAAAAAATGATCTCAAGACAACAGTGTGGTAAGAAGTTTCGAAAAGGATCACCACAATAGCATCCAAAAAGGGAACAACAATAGCAACAAAATCCTTAGAATGAAAATCAATGGTGTCACATCTATACTAACACACATGACATTAATCATTTTTCATATAATGGCTTGAATCAAAGAAATTCTAGTCAAGAAGATACATTTGATGGAGGTAATTATCACTCAAAAGGATGTCCTCATTGAAGGAAGAACATAAGGCATGTTGTATTACACTGTTAGTTTGTGGAAAATTATGCATGCTTGTGTGAAGCTATATTGATACAATTTATATATCAACTATATATCATGTATAAAGGCATATGTATTGGTTCGAATAATAAATCAAGTTTCATGCTTTTCATTTTGGTATCACAATCACATATTTTTCTATCCCTAGATGTTTGATTGTTGCTAGCCATGATTTATGCTAAGAAATTCACTTAAGGTGCTATAAAAATGACATAGTGATTCTAGTGGAAATATAAATTATATTTGAAGTTACAAATATACTCCAAGATTCTTATTTTCGTCAATGGTAGCCTCCAATTTTTTTTCTTCATTAAATGGAATCCAACAAGGGAAATGTTATATCCTTTCCTTTTTATAATAATTGTTGAACTTCTAAGAAGATTTATTCAAAGAGATGGAGGTCTAGGAAAATGGAATGTTGTTAAGCAAGCTCCAAATGTTAGTGTGGTAAAAAATTAGTAATTTGTTGATAACACACATCTATTTTTTGTTGGAGGAAACTACCTCACATTACGTTAGAATTTCAATTGGAGTAAATTAAGGACCTTTTTCCTGAACATGGATTTGGGGAAGCATAGAGAAATTTTTCAAACCCTTGGCTTCAACATTAACCACCTTTTCTAAGTACCTTGGCATCCTTTAGTTGGGGAAATAAAATTAACTTGATGGGATTCTTTTCTCTCGAATTATATTTCAAAATCAACCTCATGAGAAAGGAAACAATTGTCATATGTTAGGATAATACATTTGTTAAAATAAATAATATCTATAATTCCTATACACACCATTTCTTGTATCAATATGTCAAAAACATTAAGTGACATGATTGACCAAGTATATTGTTTCAATTTAAAATACTTTATAATATTTAAAGATATACTAATATGGAGAGTTATGCATTTTTTCTAAATATTTATATCTTCTATTTTATATTGTTGTCTAGACTCTTTATAATTCTTCATAACAACTTTAATTTTAATAAATCATAATAATATTTAGATAAAATATAAGAAATAATATATTTTAAAAATATTAAATTAAAAGATATTTATGAATATGCTTCTATTTGATCTAAAATTGAGGGGTTTAAAGTTACAAATTTGATCTTCATAATTTGATGCACGTGGTTTGAAAAATGATATAGTATAAATAATATCTACAAACATGCATATAAATGTTTAGAATGTCATCTACAATAAGCTTAATATATGTTTTTTTATCAAGTGTTATAAAAATGAAACCTACTATTGTGCATATACTAGTAAATCTACATATAGCCTACAAATAGGAGACACCATTTTACATTGACCCATCTCTTAAATAACATTGTAGCATTAAAAAAATTCAACCTTGACAATTTCACACTAGGTTTTGCTCCCCCTATGTGCTTGGACCCAATTATGTACTCATTTCAAGTTTTATAAATATTCTTGGAAAATTAAACTATATGTGTAATATTTTTTCCCAAACAATGTTAATCCTCAACCGTGCCCTAGACCACCTAATTTGACCCCAAATTCAAATATGTTAGTGTGGGTAATTTATTATTTTAGTTTCCAATTTCAAATGTTGACTATCAGTATTTTTTTTTTTGGGAAATCAGAAGAGTTGCATATAAATACAGAGTATTTTCACCATTTTAATCCTTAGACTTCAATTGAGCAAATTGGGCATCCAAAAAATCATTCAAGAGAATTCAAGAGAAGAATTATCAAGATTATTACAACATTTCATCATTCAAGCATTCATGCCATATTGTATGTGACTTTATGTTCATGTTTGTATGAATTTTTTTATTTGTACTAACACTTGTAGGTGATCAAATCAAATCAAGGAGATCAGATTTGAGTGGTGAGTTGCAGCAAGGTTTTCAATTCATTACTTGTTTACTTGTTTTTCAAATTAGCCTCTATCCAATCAAGTATACACTCTCTTTCCTCATAATTTTCCATTGTAGAGGTAGAAATACAAACATGGGGTTTAACTTATGTAAGCCCCTATATGGAACAACCATTCCTCTTAGCATATGCATGTTACAGATCTAAAGAGAGTTGAAAGAAGATTGAAGGCTACTTGTTCATTCATGTACTCTAACCCTACACGTTGTCAAGTCACAAATCTACATTTTTCATAAACAAATGAATTTTCAACAATTCATAGAAAACAAAAGCTACATACTAGGGACCTCAAGCCTATTTTTTGACATCACAAAAAATAGAAGGACAGTCTAGGGTGTACAATTCCCTAAACTAGCTAAATCTACATCGAATTTTAATAACAAGTTCTTCTATGTCCACCCTCTACATTTTTTGGATATCATTTTTTTTCTTTTTGCAATCAATTTATTAGAAATCGTAGCAAACTACTACATTTGCATAGTTTTCATAATTAGATCATTGCATTTAAAAATTAGTCAATTAATCATCATTCAAATCACATCATTTGATCATCTACACACAATACAATAAAATAAACATTGGATTAAAACTCAGATCCATCATTCTGGCTCTCCTCAATAGGTTTTAACCAAGTGCTTCTTCAAGTCATTTTTAATCCAATCCAAAAAAAAAATTGAAGGGGGTCTCAAATCATTTTCCCAAGCAAACAAACACATATTCTAGAATATATAGAAGATTTTTTACTACTTAGTAAGTAAGTCTGAAAATACCTCATAATTTTTGTTAGATTTAATAGTTTTCTTAATTATCAATGGTTGTCCATTATTGAAAGGGCTAATTAATTATTTAAAGGTAAAATTTATTGAGGCACAATTATTTTGTAAAGTTGTACCATATTAATAATTAACATTATAAATGAAAATGTTTGTTCTTTGAGTAAACTAAAAAGATCACTTTCTTGTAGTATGTTAATATTTCTTTTATTTGAGCAAAGTCTACTAATCATTAGCATACATTTATTTCAATATTGGTAAAAAAATATCGAATGTGAAGCATCATCAAACCTTCTTCTCACATTGTATGCATGCTTATAGTGACTTCTAAAAATTATGAAATAGATATTGCACAATGACAACATTTTGATTGAAGAGATGAACAATTAATATAAATATTACGTAGTTGAGAAAGCTCATAAAAGGCAATTGAATTTTATTAATTAAAATGATTTGAAATTCAAATAAAAGAAATGTTGTGATTCATTATGAGACCAACCACATCAACATGCACTCAATGAAGACAATAAATTTTAGATTTATTTTCTCAACGCTTTCAATTTTTATTTTTTTCTCAATGACAAACTTTATAAAAAATAATACAATAAATTAAACTGGACCAAAATTTCTAGCCAATAACATCAAACATCTTTAGAGAATTTCTTTTGAGAATCTAACTTTATTTAAATTATGCCAACCCCTAATATCCTAGAATCACTTACGGGCCAAATAACATATAAGGAAGCCCCTTTTTTTTTGTTTCAAGTTGTAGATAATAAAGATACAAAATCCTCCCATAATATATGAAGATATCTATCATTTTTTACATTGGATTTCAAACATATCAAAAATAAATAAACATTTATTTGTCAAATCTAAATAACTAATAAGCTATTTACTTTTCCTTTAATATATTAAATTTGAGCTAAATAAAAATGATTATAATGTTAAAAAAAAATTAACAAAGTTAAGCAACAATAAATAAAATTCCTAAAAATTATTCTCATATAAAAAATGGAAATGAATAATGTATCCATATTTTAAGACATAATTTTCATAATGAAAACTAATATTTCAAACTCTGAAAAAAAAAATGGTAGGAGTTAGTAGAGGATTGATCATAGCAAGTTTTAATATGTTGAAATGATGCACACATAATTTCTGTGTTTGGTAAAAACTTTAATAGTGTTAGTGTTAAGTTTTTAATTTAGGGATTAAGTTTTTAACTTAGGGATAATTAGTTTTGCATTTTTCTAGGGTAGTTTTTTACCCATATAATTTCTCGTACTTTGAAAAGGCATGTACACTAGCATCGATCTCATTTTCTGAATATCATTTGGATATTTGGTAGAATAGCCTTTGCGCTTCTCTCATGGATCTTGGGAAGGAGCTGCCATCTCCTACAAATAGACGGAAGGCCCATTTAGAAATGTTAGGAACCTTACACTGATGCCACCTAGAAGCTTCCATATCTTATGAAAATATCACTAAAATATGATATTATTTCAATTTTCCAAATTTAAGAATTATTTAATGATAATAATATCTAAAAGATTGTTTAATAATAAAGAAGGCACAACTCAAATTGTATTTGTTCTTTTATATTTTAATTTTCCATATTGAAAGGATTGTTCAATAATAAAAAAAGGAACAATTGTAATTATAATTATTCTTTGATATTGCAGGGACGTCATTTTTCTATTATAAGATTGCAAAATATCACTAAAATATGATATTATTTCAATTTTTCAAATTTAAGGATTATTTAATGATAATACTATCTAAAAGATTGTTTAATAATAAAAGAAGGCACAACTCGAATTGTATTTGTTCTTTTATATTTTAATTTTCCATACTGAAAGGATTGTTCAATAATAATAAAAGGAACAATTGTTCTTTGATATTGAAGGGACGTCATTTCTCTATTATAAGATTGCTGACTATCATTATAGAAACAAATGAAAGGAAATCCAGTAAACATCGGCATCTGCAAACACAGTTGAAATTGTAGAAATCTGCAACATATTTGACGTCAGTTTCCATCAGTGACAAAAGAGGAAGAGAAAGTAGCAGATGTAGGACGTCATCAAGTACGGAATATAAAGATGGTTAGGGTTCCGTCTTAACATTTGTTTATTTTGTTTATGCTGAAGTTTCACAATTAATCGTTACCAACAAAAGGAAACCTGAATATGATATTATATGATTTCAAGTCGCATTTGACGGTGGCGTTCGAGAAAGGCTTCGATATGAGTCTTTTGCGTGTAACGATCTCACGGAGAATTTTCTTGTAGTCAAAGATTGATTATAATCGGTGAGAATGAAGGTGCGTTTTTCTATTTTATCACTTATTTAAGATATTAAAAAAAAAAAACTAAGAAACAATAAATAAAAGTCCTAAAAATTATTTTAAAATAAATATTGAAATGAATATTGTATTCACATTTTAAGATATAATTTTCAAAATAAAAAATAATATTTTCAACCTTTGACAAAAAAATGACAAGTTAGTAGAGGATTGGTCACAACAATTTTTAATATGTTGAAATAACACACACGTAATTTTTGTCTTTGGTAGGAACCCTAATAGAAGGTAGGCCCATTTAGAAATGCTAGGAACCCTACACTAATGCCACCTAGAAGCTTCCATATCTTATGAAAATATCACTAAAATATGGTATTATTTAATTTTTCTACATTTATAGAATTATTTAATAATAGAAAAATCTAAAAGATTGTTTAACTAGTAATTGCCCCTTGGTGTGCAATGGGTACACCGAAGAAGTGTGGAAGGTCAATTAGGGAATATTTTGGTTTATTTTTTACATACATTTGTATACTATACAAGAGATAACATGGTAGGCTATTTAGAAAATGATGTTTGTGCAACAAAGGTTTCAATGGAGAAGTGATAGCTTCAAATAAAATATGTGCATCTAGTTATAGGGATTCAAACACAACTAAAACAAAATGTCTAAATTAGGAAGGTAATAAGGCTCCATTACCAATAGGATCATGTTATGTTCTCAATAGGGAGAGATCGGGAGAGAGCCGAAGACAGAGGGAGATATGGGGACAAAAAAGAGGGAGAGATTAGGGGGAAGAGAGAAAATATAGAGAGGTAAGGAGAAAGAGATTGAGAGGAAGTTAGAGATGTAGATGGAGATCGAGGAGAGGGATAGGGAGAGAAGGAGAGAGAGAGATAAAGAAAGAGTAAAAAAGGATAGACAGAGATGGAAGAGATATATATATAGAGAGAGGGGGAGAGAGGGAGAGAATGAGAGAGGGAGAGACAAAAAGATAAAAATAGAGATAGGAAGTGATATATAGAGAGGGGTAGAGAGAAGGAAAGATATAGGGGTAGAGAGAGATGGATAGTTAATGAGATAGAGATAGAGGGAGATATGTAAGAATTTAAGTATGGAGAGATAAAGATAGAGATAGAGCTATTAGTGAGAGAGAAATGAGTGTGTGTATGAGTAAGAGAGAGATATGGAGAGAGAGAGAGAGATGAGGTTAGATATGCATAAATGGATAGATAGGGAGGTAGATGGAGGGAGAGCAATAGAGATATGAGAGAGAAGTAGAGAGATATAGAAAGGGGATATATATGAATAGAGATATGGAGGGAGAAACAATGAGTGTGTGTGAGTGAAATAGATATAGAGATATAGATAGGGAACAAAAAAAAGCAACTATGTGTGTTTGAGTGAGAGAGATGTTGAGATATATATAGAGAGGGAGAGATATAAATGGATAGAGATGTAGGGAGAGAGGGAGAGAAATAGAGAGAGAATAGAGAAGTTGAGATAGAAATAGATAGCGATAGGGAGAGAGGGAGAGATATGGATAGAAAGAGGAATAGATAGAGAGATATATAGTGGGAAAGATAGAGGGGGAAGAGAGAAAAATATGTAAGGAGAGGTAAGGAGATAGAGATAGGGAGAGAGATAGAGAGGAAGATAGAGATGGATATGGAGATGGAAATGGAGAGAGAGGGAGGGAGAGAAATAGAGATAGAAAGAGGGGGATACAAAGAGAGAGGGAGATATGGAGGGATAGAAATATAGAGATATAAAGTTAAATAGAGAGAGGTAGAGGGAGGGAGATATATAGAGAGGTTGGGAGAGGTACATTTGAAGAGATATTATAGAGAGATATATCTTTATATCTTTATATCTTTATCTCGCTCTCTATCTTTATATTTTTTTATTATCTTTCAATCTCTCTCTCTTCCTCTATCTATCTTTCTCTCATTTCTTCTATCTATTTCCCTCTTCCTATATTTCTCCCCTTAATATTTTTTCCATACATATTTGTCTCTCCCCTCTCCCCCCCTTTCCCCCTTTATCTCTTGATCTCTCGACCTCTATATATATCTTTGTCTCCTATTTCTCTTTATCTCTCTATCTCTATCTTTATGTGACTATATCTATCTATGTCTCTCTTCTTCTCTTTCCATCTCTCTTTCTTTATCTCTCTTCCTCTCTATCTCTTTATCTCTTCATCCTTATTCATTTATATCTATACCTCTATTTATGTATATCTCTCATAGCTCTCTCTACATCTCTTTGTCTCCCTCTCTATTACTCTATTTCTCTCTCCTTTTTCTTTCTCTCTATTTTCCTCCTAAGTGTGCAATGGGTATATTCAAGATGTTTCAAAGGTGAAATATCATATACTCAATCAAATTACATGCTACCCTTAGAATAACTCCCTAGGGGCATGCTATCCTTGGATTGTTAGCATAAAATGGCTTAGAATCAAAAGCTACCTTCTCTCTCTCTTTATAAATTTTAATTTATATTTTAAGTTTAAAATTCATTTTATTATATAAATTATTAAAATATATATATATATATATATAGTATATATATATATATATATATATATATATATATATATATATATATATATATAATTATTCTACAATAATTAAAGTTTGAATAAGATAAATAATTATAAATTAAAGTAACTATAATATTTTTTATTATTATTTGTAATTTCATAAAAACCATAAATAAATAAAAATCAAACTTAAATCTAAATTAAAAACTATAATAAAATAAAATAAATGGAAAGTCAAAATATATCAAAATCCAAATATTAATAAACATAATATTTTTTATGCTTTGGTGCCACTCCCTTTGGGAACCTAGACAAACCATTTTGTAGAAACATGAGTTGCCTATCATAGCCTTCATCTTGTAAAAGAGAAAGGAGTTAGGAAAATTCTGTTGGAAGTTGATTTTCTAAATATTATGAATTGTCTTAAGAAAAAGCATCCTTCTTCTCGGTCTATTTTGCATATTATTGAGGATACTTTATCTCTTTTAAACTCCTTTGATGAGTTTTTTGTTTCACATGTGTTTCATGAAGCTAATTCATTAGCTTTTTGCTTTCCAAATTTAGGTGTATCTTCTCATAAGTGTTGGGATTCTCATGATTCCATCCAAATTGAGATTCAAAGCATCATTAATCATGATCTTGAACTTTATGTCATGTTGGTGGCCATTTTGGGATGTAGAGGAAATTCATTTTTTTATTTCCTCTCAAGTTGGATTAGATGTGTAGAGTACCACATATATGTCCTTATAACTATTGCAAATGTTTTGAAAAGTATGTCAAGGGGTGTGGAAATTAGTTTTGGAAATCCTTGTGTTATTAGATTAACATGGATTATGGGTGTTTTCTTCTCTTGTATCTAGAAATTTCTTCCCCATTTACCTATTTCTTAGTTTAGGGAGAAAGATGCGGTGAGGGGTGATCTGGCTATCATGGGGGGTGATTGTTGTAGACAAGAACTTGTTTCTTGTGATGAGGTTAAAGATAATGGTTTGGTGTATCCTTATATTCTAAAGCTCCATAGTTTTGAGTCTCAGGTCTCATAGGATTTTGTCAATGGTTGGAATAATAGAGTGTTACATGTCTTTGTTGTGGAGGTTAACATTACAGAGGGTTTAATTGCTAAAGTTACAAGTTTACCCTCTAAGGGGAGGAAATTTTACAGACACTGATTGACCTCAAATCCTACTCTAGCCAATTTCTTTAAGGGAAATGAATGGGAAAAGCTAAGGAAATTGGCATTTGGTGGGTATGAATGCCTCTCCATTAAACCTATTTGGAGGATTTTTCCATGGCCATCATGAGTTACATCACCTTAGATGGCATATTTTATGCCATCTAGAAGGTTTCCATTCTTTGTTATTAAACCATTTTAGGCATAATAAATTGGTTTCCTTTCCCTTTTATTTGTTATTATCATTAGAAAATGGGATTTTGGAGTATAGAAAAAACCACAATAATCCCTTTTTGCACGAGGGGCTTATGCTTCTAATCATTGAACATGTTAAAGCCAAGTTTGTTCTTAAATTTCCAAAGGTTCCTAGAGGTCACAAGCTTAATGGTGCCCCTCCTAGTTATGACACATGGGACTTTGTTGATCAGGAGGTAGGGGAAGATGAGGTGGGGTTAGCTAAGGAGATTTTTGGCCCCTACGGAAGTTTGTGTTAAGCAGCCAAAGAAAAAATCCAAGATTGAAGCTTCTCAATCTTGGTCAGGTGGGTCACACACATATATGGATATTGAGGAGTATCCTTTTGAATTTTTTAAGAGTGTGACTAGGGGGAAGAAAGGGAGCAAGAGTCATAAACAACTTGAGATGGCTCAAGTGAAAGGAATAAGATTGGAAAGCGATGGTGAAAAAGGGGTTGTGTGGAACACTTTTCTTTCCAATCTATTAGGTTTGGCTACTTCTATTGGCATGAAAAAAGAGCAGGGTGTTGCTAAAGGTGAGAATGGCCTATTGGAGTTGTTGGAAGACACTATTATTCAAACGAAGATGGTTGATATTGACATGATTAATTTGGATGTTTCTCCCATTGGAGTTGAATCGATGGGAAAAGCTAAGGTGTCTAAGGATTAGCCAAAGAGGTCAACTAGTCTTAAAGAGGAGCCTTTCAATTAGGAGAAGCTTGATTTGGATGTAATTTTTCAAATTGGATGAGGATGCAATGGGAAGCCTCTTCAATCTACTTAAATGGATTCTTTCAAATGTTAAAGAAATTAATATTAAGATGAATTCATTGGCTAATTTAAGTGTTGGAATAGTGAGTAATAATAAATAGGAAATGGTGGTGTATAATAGGGTTAAAAGAATGAATGCTATGCTCAATAAGGTGGCAAATGATGCTGCTAAATTTGGTATGAATCATGGGTCAAGAGGGGTTTCCCTAGAGGAAAAAGTCACTCAAATATTTGAGGATCTGAGTATTATTATGTAGGTTAGTAGCAAGTCTCTCCACACTAGTGAATAGGGGGTGATTATTCTAAATGAAAAATCTCATAATTGGATTGGTAAACCACTTGTAGTTGGGAGGAATGTACAGGAGCTGGAAGTAGATGAATAGAAAAATTTGATAGAAAAGAACTAGTATGTGGGTTTTAGGATCAAAACTAGAAGCAAGACAAAGAAGAGTGTTTTCATTCCTTCTTGGGAGTTGGAAGATGTGGTGGAGATACATGAGAATGTCATCTCTAGTAATTTATAAAAAGATAGTATTTTAAAGAATTTACAGTAGTTTATGTTTTTGGTTTCTTTTTTATTGTTTGTAAGTTGTAGGTTTCTTGTCAGTTTGTCTTTGCTAATTATTTGGAAAAAAAAATTGGTTAGTGCCTACCTTCTTTCCTTGTGGCTATCATTTATAGCATGTTCTCATTGTAAAGGGTTTCAAGATCACTTCAAAACTTGATTTTTTGTTAATAAGAAATATAATATTTTTAAAAATTGAATAACAAATAATAAACTTATTAATTTAATAAATGATTAAATAAAAATAAAAATATTTTCTAAATTTATTAGAATTAATATACTAATAAAATATGTACCTAAAAAATATAATTAATATATTTAAAATAATATTAAAATAAATATTTTCCCATGTACCATTAGGGCTTGATAGTTATGCCCAAATGGCTAGATTCAACGCATGGGCATTTCCTCTTTACCAAGAAAAGGGGGTGCAAAATTGGTCGTATGTTTAGTTAAGAACTCAAGGCCTTCTAGAAGATTTAATATTCCTTATGTGCCTCTCAAAATGGTGGGTGGGGTGATTATATCAAGAACTATCTTCATTTGATAATGTCATTTCGTCCAAGGAGTGGTTCTGGTATTTACATGGGGCTGATACAATCTACGGCATGGAGATTGCACCTACAACCAACAAGATTACCAAGTACAAAATGTGTGAAGATTAAATTCCAACTTCAGGAAGTCATGTGGGTTGGAGGATAGTTGCTTTAAATCATGATCAAAATATTGATGATCCAAGGCTAGAAACCTATGTGAAGTAAATTCACTCTCTTTAAATTTGATATGGAGGTGGGATTTCTATTCATGTAAAAATGGATACCCTAGTAATGTTATGTTGTTAAAAAAAACAATCTGCATTCCCCGGCTTCATCTCTAATCTGCAATAGAAGAAGATTTTCCTCAAAAAGTATACTCTATGCCTTGAGGCTGTAAGGATGGTAATTGGAAAGGTTTTTTGTTTCTCTACTAATAGAACCCTAGAAAATTTTGACATCTCCTCTCATTTTTTGGCTACTCTTTCACACCTGAACATTCCTAAAGTTTGTTGTTTACTATTGTTGAGGCTGGTTTTCAAGGCGACTGTCCTAGTTGATGATCTAGACGTGGTGACTATTGCTAAATTGAGAGTAGGTATCCCCTGGTCGGATGTCATCGACAAAATGTTTCCCCTCATGGTGGCAATGGAGTGTCAACCATTTCTAATGAACATGGGGGATGGTTTAGCAAGCATAAATGATGGGCTATGGTCAGATACAACCTCCTATCCTACCAGTTGGGATTGATTGAGGTGGAGGATATCTAGTGGTGCAAAAATTTTGCTTCAATCTTGGAGGATGGTAGGTTCTATGAAGAAGGTAATTGACTACTTCTTTTCTTTATGTCTAGATGTTGAGCATGTTCATCTTTTAAGTTTTTGGGGCTATTGTTTTGGGTCTTTCATTGGTGTTGGATGGAAATTTTGTTAATTGGGTGAATTTTAACTCTCTATTTTTAGACCCAATTTTGGGCTCTTTCTCTATGTACTGATTTTGAACATCAATATAATATACAACTTCGGTTACAATTTATATATATATAAAGTATATATTAAAATAAATATAATGAATAAAAAATACTATTAAATATTATTAAATAAACTAAAATTTAGAAACTAAAACTATATTTCAAATAAAATATTAAAAATAAAAATAAATTATACTACAATTGTTAAAAGTAAAATTCTAATTTTTATATTAAAAAATACAAAAAATCAAACTTAAAAAGTAAAACTAATATGAAACCTATTAAAAAATCAATTTGTAATTTATTGATTTATTATTAGTATTACTTGCCATTCTTCAATCATTGTGTTATGATTATATTTGAAAGATAGGTTTTGAATGGACCCAAAACCATTTACAAACAAGTTTTGAAGGGACCTAAAACCCAAAAAAGGATGATCATGTTGCCAAAAGAAAAAGCAAAGAATAACCAACAACATACCAATCAACAAAATATCAAAAGATCAACAAGAAAAACCAAACTAGCAACAACCAAAGCTACAAAAAATGGTTTTGAAAGGGATCAAAAACCCAAAAAAACTAGGTTTTAATAGAGACCTTGAACCCTTAGACACTGCCTACATCAACTAGGCAATAGCAAACCAGTTGCTAGGGAAAAATAAAATTGAGATAAGAACATCACCCATCAAAAAACCATGATGTAGAAAACCTACACCACCTAGAACATAACCCCAAGAAAATCACCAGGGAAACAAGAATCTCCTTGAAAATCCTTCGAACACAGCAATCCAACTCAAAGTCCACCTTATGAGGAAAGAGCTCCACTCTATAAGAGAGGATGATATGAACACCCATTCTGCCAAAGCCACAAATCTCATGAAACCTCAATAGGAACATCATCCACCTCAATAGGACCACCACCAAATGAGACCTGAAAAGAGGGCAACCCAATCCATCCACAGCCACCACCTCCACCTCAATAAGAAGGTACTCCACTTCTATAAGAACAATCTTCACCTTAAAAGAATACATAGCCAGTGGAATACAAAAGAGAGCCAACACTTCAGAAAATGGGAATACACACCATATTTTGGCTGAATAGGCCTCAAGAAGCTCAAGAAAAGCAAGCCAGAGGAAAAAGCAAACCTTCTTCTCCTTAAATAGGAAAAATATAGGGCTTCTACAAACACAAGTCTTTGAAGGAATAAAGCTTCCAAAGAGCCAACTATAAAACTTCTACAACCACAAATAGGAACAATCCTATAGAGTGCCACAATAAAATACCATATGTAGAGAACCATCTTCCAATAGAAAATATGTTCCCCTTTGAACCAAAGAAGCAACATATTCTGAAAGGAGGGAAAAGTGTTTTTCTTACCGAACATAATAAACTAAGTTATTAGAGAAAATAACCCAATCTAGAGGAAAAAACCCTAAAAAACCCACACCAAGGAAGGGGGAAACATGAAACAATCTTGGAAAAAACCTAACATAATAGTAGAGAGGGCAAGAACCCAAACCAGAACAACCTCCATAGTAAAATATCCTTGAAGAAAGACTATCTTGAGGCTTAAAAAAAAGCACTACATAGGAAACTCACTAGAAGGCACATAAAACATCCCACCTCTACCCCATAGAAGGCAAGGAGAGCCCACAAAGAAAGGGAGAAGTAAACAGGAAATAATATAAGGCAAAAAAAACCCCCAACACGCCAGTTAGGGTAAAATAATAGCCAAGAACACTCCACCACTCCCATGATAGAAGGCTCTAGATTAACAAAGAACACCAAAAAGAAAACCGCAAGAGTAGAACATTCTTGCTCCACACAAACCACCTCTAGAACTCACCACCAAAAATTCATAAACGGAAGGGGGGCCATGATCAAGTCACATAGCCTAGGTTCCAAAAGCATATGGAGACCCATGAACCACAACAAAAGCCCATGACCAAAGAACTCCCCAAAGGCAGGAAGAACAAAGACAAGCATAAAAGAGGTAGGAAACACATCAACCTCACCTAGCATAGATGACCCACACTAGAAGACCACCAAAAACCCACCATTATCATCATCTTTGTTTGAATTAGAGGCCTCAACCCAATCCTCAGTAGAAGAATTCAAAACTCTAGAGTCGCTCGTTTTCCTACTTGACACCATTTTTCCATCATTGTGTTAACTAGTCATTAATAATTTTTTTTTGAACCAATTAGAAACTAAAATTTTATGCTCTTCAAATAAAATTTAAATTATTAAAAGTGAAAATGTTAAATATTTAACTTTAAAAATGATAAAGCTTATTTCTCTTGAACATAATTGGCTAAGAAGTTTTGGGTGTTATTGATGAATTTGTAAGGAAAGCAAGGCAAACTATATTTTTAACATCTTTTAAGAATAATTTTTCAATTTTTTCTTTATTAGTCATTTCATTAAATCTTTCTAAAATAAATAAATGTGACTTATTTTTTTACATTTTTTTAAGATTGATTCTTTATGTATGCACCTATTATTTTTTTATTAAAGAAATTCTCAAAAAAATCAATTAGCTATTTTATAGAGATTTGGATTCACACTAAATTAAAATAAAAAATAAAATTTAAATTAAAGAACATCCATAAATTAGCATATAAAGATAATCTTCCTATGGATTTGATTTTACACAATTGAAATAATAATTCAAATTAAATCTTAAACTATTTGACATTGCCACTTTTTTTTCAAATTTTATTAACTTCAAAACATAAATAAATATAAATAAGAGTTCAATTAAAATAATTAAAATTATTAGAATTATTAATTAATTATAATTATAATCCCATTATTATTAATTATTATAATTCTAATCGTATTATAATTATTATTATAATTGGTGTAAGAACTTATGAAAAGCAACAATAGGATCAAGAGATCAAAGCTAGCACAAAAGAGAGAGAAAAGATGAGATAATATGATGATTATATTCTCAATATGCATGAAGATGCTCAATTACAAGTATGTACAAGGATTTCTTATAAAGGAAAGCTAGGACACAATGTAGGGCCATGAATGAGACAAGTGTCTCAATCATGTGTAGGGTAGGTAGAAAGAAATAATAGATAATTCCATGAAAGGTGGATCACCCACCGAAAGCGGAATTATCATGCCACGAAAAGTGGAGATAAAAAGGTGATAACTAGATCACACCACAAAGAGTAGGATTTCTCCTAAAAACATTTCCCTAAGTGTCCTAATCACATCTTTCAATATATGTACAAACCTAGATGCAAGATGCAAATAACTAGGTGTCACAAGTGCAAACTATAATGATATGCATTCCCTAAGGAAGCTTAAGTAAAGTGTAATAAGTAAAATACTTATTTACACCAACACCCCCCTTTAAGTGAAACTGGGGGAATGAAAACTCAAGCTAAGAATGGAAGATGGGTCCTAGAAATTGGGCCATGTTAGGTACCCATGTACAAATGCAATGCAATCTCTCACAAGCGAGGAAAGGGAGAAAAATTCATGGGAAAAACTCCCCCTCAAAAGAGAAGAAAACAAATAAAGGTACAAATGAAGAAGGAAAAAACCCAAAGATGAGGAAAAAGTCCCCCCCCATGAAAGAGAATCAAGAAGTCAAGTGACTCCCCCTGACACATCCCTCACCCCTAAGAGAGCTCGCAATTGATGGTACTTGTTATCAATAAAGGGTTTGGTGAATATGTCAGCAATCTTCTCTGCTATTGGATGATAGCACAAGTCAATGAACTAATCCTAAATCAACTCCCTGATGAAGTGCATATGAATCTCAATGTTCTTGGTCCTCTGATGCAAAACTGGATTCCTAGAGATTGCAATAACACTCTGATTGTTACACCGAATGAGTCTTGTCAGACGTGGAATGGAAAAACCAAACTCAAAAAGAATATGTTGAAGCCAAATGGCTGAGCAGTGGTGGTATTAATAGCCCCCCTATACTCAGCCTCTATCGATGAAAGAGAAATGGCATGCTGCTTCTTTCTCTTCCATGAAACAGGTCTTGACCCAAGATGGAAGTTGTATCTAAAGGTGGACTTGTGATCATCAAAATCACCAACTCAATCTAAGTCAGTATATACTACTAACTCAAGTTGTGCACCTGCTGCATAATGAATTCCATGCTAATGAGTACCTTGGATGTAGTGCAAAATGTGTTTGGTGGATTTCCAATTAATCTCATGTGGTTCTTGTATAAAGCAGGAGACCATGCCAATCGCATAAGAGATGTCAGGGTGTGTGTGAGTCAAATAGATGAGACTTCCAACAACCTGGCGATACAAAGCAACATCAACAAGTGGAGTGGAACACTTAGCCTCAAGATTGACTCCTCAAAGAAAGGGAGTCAGAACAGGCTTACAATCAGTCATGCAGAACCTTGAAAGAATATCAAGAGCATACTTGGGATATGACAATGTAATCCTAGATGAAGACTATTGAATCTCAATGCCAAGAAAGTAGTGATGAAGACCTAAGTCTATCATGGAGAATCTATCCTGCAAAGTAGTTTTGACACTGCCAATGATGGATGAGGTGCTCCCTATAATGATCAAGTCATCAACATAGAGAACAAGTATCAAATGTGCATCATCCTACCTCAATATGTAGACATTTTGATTTAATTGACACTTGGTGAATCCTGTGTACAGAAGGAAGGAATCCATCTTGGCATACCAAGACCGAGGGGCCTGCTTAAGGCCATAGAGGGACTTCCTCAACTTGCAAACCAATGAAGTATCCTGGTTGAAACCCTATGGCAGCTTCATATAGATCTCCTCATCAAGATCCCCATGTAGAAAAGCACTCTTAACATCCATCTGGTGTACTTCATAACCATGTCAAGCAGCAATGGAAAGTGTCAGGTGAATGGAAGTCATATTTGCAATAGGTGCAAAGGTCTTAGTGTAGTCAACTCCTGCAACCTATAAGAAACCTTTTGCAACAAGTTGTGCCTTATACTTATCAACATTTTCATCTGCTACATATTTTGTTTGATAGATCCACTTGCTCCCAAGTGTTGTTCCCCATCAATGAACTATACTCTTCCTCCATAGTTGCATCCCATTCAAGAACCTCAGCGGCTTCCTTAAAGGATTTTCAATTTGAAGCTAACGTAATGAAAGCATGTGGAAGAGGCTCATGCTCATGCTATGACCTAGTCCTTCGAGCATCCAAAGGATCCCCAACAAGCGGATCTACTACCTCAAGAGTTTGACGAGCCCAATGAGGTCTAGTAGGGGTAGAAGGGTGAGGTTGCTCAACTAAAAGTGGACCCTACAAAGGTGTAACCTTGCGAGTTTGTGAGGAAGGAGAGCCATCATCATTGAAATTGCTATCATTGTTGTCAACTGTGGAGGAAGGAGGAGGAGTAAAATATTCAAAGCTAGGTGAGCTCTCCTCAACATGTACACTCCTCTCAAAGAAAATCTCATAAGTCTTATGATCCATAACTCTTTATGCCTTAACACCATTTGCATATCCCACAAAGATACAAGCCCTTCTATGTGGCTCCAATACCTTGCATTTTCTGTGGAGGAATATGAGCCCATGCTCGACTGCCAAATACTGTGAAGTGTTTCACAATAGGTTTCCTAGCAAACCAAGCTTCAAAAGGAGTGATACCCTTCAAAGCTTTATGAGGAGCTTGATTTTGGATGTAAGTGGCACAACTAATTATTTCTACCCAAAAATCTAGACCAAGAGACTTGGCATGTATCATGCAACTTGCCATTTCCCCAAGGGTTCTATTTTTGGTTTTGGCCACACCATTATGCTAGGGTGTGTAGGCAACTAAATTTTGTAAGTAAATTCCCTCAAGTGTGAAAAATTCCTTAAATATATTGTTCACATACTCTCTACCATTATTTGTACAAAGGATCTTGACTTGCTTTCAAGATTTCTTCTCAGCATGTGTTTTGAAGTTGAGAAACTTGTCAAATACTTCACTTTTGTGACAAAGGAAGTAGACCCAAGTGTATCATGAAAAATCATCAATGAAAGTGAGTACATAACAAACTTTTCCAAATGATGGCACTAGAAATGAGCCTGCTACATCACTATGAACAAGCTGAAGAAGATCCAAGGCTCTCCAAGAGTTCTCTCTATCAAACTTCTCTTTGGGATGCTTTCCCATGGAACATCCTGAACATACACCCTCAAAAAAACTAAGTTGAGGAAGCCCTTTTACCATGTCCTTGGTGTGAAGCTGTTGGAGATAGCAGTAGTTGAGATGACCAAACTGCTCATGCCATATCTTAATCTGCGAGTTTGAATGAATGATCAATGCTACAGAAGGAGGACGAGGTACCAAATGGGAGAATGAGTAAAGCCTTGCATTGTGATTAGCTCAACCCATTGTAACCAAATCATCATTTGTAAGTTCCTTTACCACAACTGTGTCAGTAGTGAATTCAACTTTCTTACCATCTCCATGATGTGTGATTTGGTAGATGGAGAGAAGATTCGTGCTCAAGTTTGGAACATAGAGCACATCCTCAAATGTCCCATCACCCATCTCAACTGCACCTTTCCCCTCAACTTCCACTTGTGTATTATTACCAATGAAGATTCGAGGCACTGAAGAGGACTCCAAGGAGGAAAATTTCCCTTTTGAAGAACACATATGTTGAGTAGCCCCTGAATCAATAATCCACTACTATGATAACCCTACTGTTTCCATGAAAGCTTGCCCTTTTCCCTTATGTTGAGATGAAGTAGAAGTGGAAGGAGATGAGTCCTTTTTCTTATAGGCATTAGGAAAATTGATGTTGTTCTTCTTGATTATGTTGGTCAACTCATCAATTTTCTTGGCATGTCAACAATGCTCCTCATGTCCAATCTTTTTACAATATGCACAACTTGGTTTCTCCTTCTCGCTTGAGTTTCTATTCTTTCAAGAAGATGATGATGAGCCTTGTTGTGGAGTGGATTTTTTTTTCTCTCCTTATGGCTTTGGTGAATATTTATTTTGGCATTCCCTTTTCCTTGCTTGTTGTTTACATTATTGGTCACCAATGCTTTTGAAGTTGAATACTTGAGAATACCCATTTTCATCAACTTATTTTCCTCAAGAATCAAAAGATCTATGAGAGCCTCAAAAGATGGTGATGTGAAGTTGCTAATTGTCAATCATTGAGTATGGAAACTTGAAACAAAGGCTGAATACTCAGCTGCAAGCTTGTCCAACAAGTTGAAGACCAATTGATCATCCTCTTTCTCAATACCACAATCCTTTAATTGTGCTCTTACCTCATTTTCCTTAGTGACATAATCTTGAATGGTGTCAATATTCTTGGGATCAAGGCTTATGAGATCATTTTCAAGCGTGTATCCCTTAACCTTATCAACATTGCCATACAAAGTAGCAAACTTATCCCAAGCTTCCTTAGTTGTAGTACATTTATCAACATGGAAAATGAGATCATCTAAAATGAACTTTCTAAGTGTACCCAATGCCATAGAAGTTTTAGTGAGCCAATCCATATATGTAGTTGGATCTACCTTATGATCCATAGGTGCAGTTATGGTTCCATCAATATAGTAAATTAAACCTTTTTCCATTAGTTTACTCCATGCACATACTTTCCATGTAGCATAATTATGTGCAGTTAAGAGTGGAAATTTAGATGAACCCATGATGGAATGCAAGAGAATAAGAGAGAAAATAGGCACAATCACACAAGAGATATCCCCCCAAATTCACTCAATCAAAGTACCCCCCACCAAAAAGATGATTTTGGCACTTTATAATTTAGTGCATGTACAATAGGAAACTTACAACTTGGCCAAGTGGACTTATGATTTCTGATTTACAACTTGCTACAAATAGGTTGAGAATAGACTGGAACAATGAAGCAAATACCTAAATTCAGATCTATGTAATACAAGTGCCAAATAGGCCAAAAAAGACCATATGTTGAAAGTACAAAATCCACTCAAGATCACTTCAAATAGATTACAGATTCAAGAAGTAGACAAAAATCATGCACTTTAAAAAAAAAGGGCAACTAAAAGGACTTTGTATGTGCCTGAACAGAGCCTCAGAAGTTGCAAAAATGAGGATTAGATAGGTACAATGTTGAAAAGCTAAAAAAATTAGATAATCTATCCACCAAAATAAAAAATTGAGCACATGGTTGTGAAGTACATGAAATATTAGCACAAATAAAAACAAATTGATCAGAAAAGGGAGCTAAAATGAGCAAGTTATAGGCATTTGAAGTTGAACTACAAAAATAAAATGCTCAACTATGAAGGGTGGAAAAAAAATTTGAGCACATTGATGTCATCGTTGATGCAATGATGACATTAGCAAAATACTGGATTAAATTTGATGGGCTGGCGGCCATCAAAAATAATATTCCTCTACCTGTTGGAATATTCACCTACTAATAGGCTTAAAATTGATGTCTTCAGAAGCCGTCACTGCCCACCGTGCTTGTTGCCTAAATATTCTGTAGGAATATTTGTTTGTTGTCAAAATCTTCTTTGTCCAATCAACTGCCACTGGTATTTGTTTGAAGTGGCCATAATTTTTTGGAGCCCTTCACTTGGTATAAGATATCGCCAAGATTTTTTTGAATGAGCATCGAATCTAAACAAACCACCAGAATTTTTAGGTCGGCCAGATTTGACTAGCCGATGGTGGGAGATGGGCTGCGATGGGTGGAGGAGTTGCCACGTGCTTCTTTATGAGCGTCTGCATGTACAATATGTCTTTGTTGTACCTTGCACAGGCAAGGTATGGTCTGTAGACCTAAAATTCCTTCTTCTTTTTTAAAAAGAAAAATTCGAAAGAAGTTTTCAAAAAAAAAAATTTGCAAATAATTTTTTTCATTTTTAAAATTTTTTTATTTTATTTTTGATTTTTTACTAAAAAATTTACAATGAATTTAATGGGGATATAAATTGAATTTTTGAAAAAAAAAAAAATCAAAAATTTCAACTAAACAAAAATTTTGCAGAAAATTATTTTTTCCAAAACTATAGAAAAATTCAGAAAAATGAAAACATAAAAGTCTATCCTAACTAGAAACAGCCTTCTGAATTTGAATTTGAGGTCAGATCTGGTCTAGGATGCACCAAAATGTCATTGCTCCTCATATTTTCCTCTTGACCACCTTCACACAGACTAAGATCTCCCAACAATGGCTATGCAAAGAACCTCCAACCACTTTGATACCATGAAAGAACTTATGAAAAGAAACAATAGGATCAAGAGATCAAAGATAGCACAAAAGAGAGAGATAAGATGAGAGAATATACAAGTATGTATAAGGCTTGCTTATAAAGGAAAGCTAGGACAAAATGAAGGGCCATGAATGAGACGAGTGTCTCAATCATGTGAAGGGTAGGTAGAAAGAAATAATAGATAATTCCATGAAAGGTGGATCACCTACCTAAACTGGAATTATCATACCACAAAAAGTGGAGATAAAAAGGTGATAACTAGATCACACCACAAAGAGTGAGATTTATCCTACACACACTTCCCTAAGTTTCCTAATCACATATCTCAATATATGCACAAACCTAGATGCAAGATGCAAATAACGATGTTTCAAAAGTGCAAACTACAATGATATGCATTCCCTAAGTAAGCTTAAGTAAACTATAATAAGTAAAATACTTATTTACACCAACAATTGGAATCAAGAATAAGGTAAAAATTATGGCTAGAACTATTCAAAAATTAAAATAAATTAAAAATAAAATAAAATTAATAAAAATCACTTAAATATGATTAATGTTGATGCCTAAAATTTCTAGGCACACAACCTTATAGGAAACTCAATTAATGGGGGGACCAATTGTGCTAAACTAAGTAACCTTTGGTTTTAAAGAAGCTGACTCTTCATACATTGGGGGTTGAAAAGGGAAATGGAAACAAACATACGGAAATAAAATCTAATGCTAAGGTGATACCACAATATTCAAAGTAAATAGGCACAAAAAATCTTCATTTCGATGAGATTTGAAGGCCCATTCAACAATCTACATACCTGAAATTAACATAAAGTAGAGATGAAATTATGAAGAAGTTAATCAAATAGCATAATACAAGTTCCATATGCATTCAATGAACATGAAGAGTACAAAACATGATTTGAACAACAAAATTATATTGAAATTATAGAAGCTTTGTAGATAAACTACTCATTACAACAAACTAGCATAGTGTAATGTTCAATCAAATAACTAAGAAACAAAGAGGCCAAAAAGATTGGCACAATCTGGAAGTCTTAATACAAAAAATAAAGAAAACACAAAGGCTGAGAATCTTTCAGTGCTTTCTCTATGTATTTCTAAACCCTTTTCCCAAGAGACTAAGTAGTATTTATAGATTTTTCCCACCCCATGAATGCTAGATAACAGAAAAGATTCCTAGGCACAAGCTGTGCCACTCCTCACAATGATTTCCCCAAAAAAATGCAACAGAAAGGTTCCGAAATGTGGGGTTTTATTGCCTCGGAAAATTTTTGACTTCCCTCAAATGATGGCTATGGTTCGTGAGTGGAACTATGAAAATTCTCCTTAAGACATGTGTCAAACCACCCAAGGAGTTAGTTAGGACATGTGGCATAGAGGTGGTATTTCTCATTCTAATATCCTTCCTATGGGACTATGATACCTACGAAGATGACACGTTGTGTGGTCTTCGCTTTAAGCGTTGACTGCGGGGTCTGCTAAAAAGGTGCCTATTGAAGATGCAATGCGGTGCCCGGGTGGAGCTCAAAGACGAAGCAAGGGAAAAGAACTCTCAAAAGTGCACACTACCAAAATGTGGCGCAAGCAAATGAAGGCACCGCCAAAAGGGAGCATAGAGAGGTGCAAACATATAATGCACGGGTTGAGGCTTATGCAAAACCAAATAAAATATACCCGGAGGGAGCTTTAAGGATTATTTAAGTCCACAATTAATATATATAATACTCCAAAATTGTATTCATCTAATATCTTCATTACAAATCTTATTCCCAATATTAATTCATAATTTTTTAATGTCACTCTACAATTCTATACTAAATAATTATTGGTTCCTTAATATTTAACAATTATTGATTTGAATGAAGATATTTAGTTGCACTTGCGTCTACTTAGAATCTGATACTTTAATATAATATATTTTATTTTCTAATATATATATTAAATTAAAAATAAACAACTTGTAATATCTAATCATTTTCATATATAAGAGAAGAAACATTGCCAACATATAATATCTAACTTTTAATTATTTTTAATATTGTATTATATTTATTTTATTTATAAAATTTATTTGATATAAAATAATTAGTAATATAAAATTTATTAAATATATCATCCAAACCTAAGCTAGGTTAGGTGGGTGGGGGTGAGGTCATCTGTGACCACAAGGGGAAGCTAATTCTAGCATACATGATCAACTTGGGGTTTCAATCATCTAGTTTTTTTGAGGTGGCGACGACCGTCCACAACATACAAATTTCCACGCAAGTAGGGATCTCAAATTTGGTTATATAAGGGGACTATAAAAACATGACTCTCATGCTAATAGGGAAATCCTTTCCTTGCTAGACCCTCCAAGGCCCTGTGACCTCAGCTCGCAATCTCATAATTTCCCTTGGGAACTGTAGTGAAACTTTTACTCCAAATTTAGTATTATGGGATAATATCCACCATATCCCAAGTCATGTGCTTGAATTAATTCAATGTGATGCTAAAGTGTTGTCCAAATAAGATTGATCTAAATACGATTCCAACTCTTATTTATAGTTTCCATGCTCTTCAATTATGGAAACTTAAGCCCACTAATCAATCTATTCATATTTACATTCACTTGTGGCTCTAGTTTTTGTATATCCATTTCTATAGTTCTTGTTACCTTTCTCTAAAATTTTTGCTAATGACGGATGGGTGCAAGACAAGGACGTTTGGGCCATTTTGGAATGGGGAAAGTTTACTTCATTTGTGGAGGGGATGCAAGGGCATGACCCCAAGGATTTTCTGGAGTTCGCTAATTCTTGGGTGAATGGAACTATCATTATTGAAGAGGTCTCCTTCATGGCAACTCTTGAGCTCATTAAGGATGTGACAAGGCTCTCTTTGGAAGTGATTTACATTCCTCGAAAATCAAAAACCCATTACCAAGAAGACATTAAATGTTTTCTCAAAGAGGGGGAGAGGGTGAATAGATTTTAGAATGACTTTAACCACATGGACCTGCCTAGTGTCTGGACCTAAAATGTGGAAAAATGGTGGTGTGCTTTCTTTCACTTCTAGGGTTTTAGACCTAAATGAAGAGAGACGCCAATTTTTCAACCTTTCAGTCAAGAACAAACCCTTGAGATTTCAATGCAAAAGAGATTGAAATCTGACAAAGGGAAGGCTCTAGGGAAATTATAACAACTAATGAGGGTTCACCACCAAGTGTAAATAGGGAAAAGACAAAATGTTGGAAAACACAACATGATATGCAAAGTGACCTAGAAATGCAAGTAAAATGTAACAAAAAAATATGAAATTGGAAATGTGCACCTGGGAAATTGATGAGGGTAGAATGGAGGGTCTAGAATCCTAGAAAATCTATTGCTAATGCTGATTGGGACTCATACGCCAATCTAGGAAAATCAATCCAGTTTCAGGTAAACTATGCCCGAATAGGTTTTGGATAAATGGGTACTCAAATATACAAATATCCCTAATAGATAAGTACAGTGAGACTCATTCGCCAATAGTGGTAAATCATTCCACTTCTAGATTTCTGGAAATTCAAAACTGGATTTTGTAGCTCTCAGTCTGCATTTTTGTTCCTGGTTCAAATCTGGGTATGAAATTGTAAGATTCTTCTTGTAAGCATTTTCTAAGTTTCTCCAAGGCTTGTTCACAACTTTGACAACTTTGAATTTGTTTGACAACTTTGATGACAACTTTTCCATTCCTGCTCCATGATAAATCTACAACCTAGACCTACAAATCACATACAAAGAGAGGTGAAAATGTTGTGGGGGTTAGTGAATAGGGTTTTTCCTTTGTCAAACCCCTTGTTGGTAATTAAACCCTTGAAGTAGAATGAAATAAAATAGAGAATGTTGAATGAAAAAATAATGATGTTTCAACTCACCAAACCCTTGCAATAAGATGTTACAAACATGTAAGTAATGTTGGTATGTGGTGACTGATCATGCTATACTGTATAGCCCATGGTATACTGTTCACCCCAACCCCCTGTCCTTGGTATATGGTATGCTATAATCAATGAAAAAATAAAAATCCGATTTTGTACAACCAAAAATTTGGAAGCTTCTAAGCTTGTTAAAAAGGGATTTAGATGGGTATTACTATATGATGAAAAATGTGATTATTCACAAGATTGTAATAGGTTTTTCACTGGATAATAAAAGGATTGGATGGCTGCGATTTGGTGGATGTAGCCCAGATTGGGTGAACCACGTTAAATTCTGTGTTATGATTTATTCTGTGCATGTTTTAGTTTCTCTGTTTTATTATATAAATATGCATTTAATTGTTAGATCTGCCATCTCTAACCCTAACAAGTGGTATTAGAGTGAGTTGTGTTTTGATTATCATCTGTAGGAAGATCTCACAGTTGAGTGGGAGTCTCACGGTTGAGTGGGAGCAATGGTAGACGAGGGTAAGAAGGTTGAGAAGTTTAATGGGCAGAAATATCAGTTATGGAAGATGCAGATGGAGGACTATCTCTATCAAAAGGATTTATGGCAGCCATTGGAAGGGAAAACCAAGAAACCTATAGCAATGTCAGATGAGGACTGGGAGATCTTGGATAGAAAGGCTCTTGGCAGTATTCATTTTTCCCTAGCACAAACAGTGGCATTCAATATTACAAAAGCAAAGACAACTCAAGAGTTGATGGAAACCCTGGAAAAGTTATATGAAAAGCCTTCACTAATAAGGTATTTCTTATGAAGCTTTCTATTTAATATGAAAATGGTAGAAGGTGGGTCAGTTACTGATCATTTAAATGAGTTTAATACGGTCACCAGTCAATTAACTTCTGTAAAAGTAAACTTTGATGAAGAAGTTAGGGCTCTTTTGATTCTGTGTTCTTTGCCTGAAAGCTGGAATAGCTTGGTAATGGCTGTTAGCAATTCTATTTCTGGTTTGAATACATTGAAGTTTGATGATGTTGTTGGTGTTATTTTGAGTGAGAAAATTCGTAGGAAAAGCTTAGGTGGAACATCCACATCAGGGAGTGTTTTGAATGTAAAAAGCAGGGGCAGAACAAAGGAGAGAGGAAACAATTCCAGAAATTGTGGGAATTCACAAGGAAAATTAAAGGATAAAAGGTCCCAATCTAGAGACAAGAGGGATTGTTGGTACTGTGGTAAGCCGGGTCATCTGAAGAAAGATTTCCGGTCTCGAAAAAGTAAAGGAGACAAAAAGGAAGGAAGTAAAGAGGCAGATGTGGTAAGTAATAAATCTGATGAGGATGCTTTGATTCTTTCTCTTGATAATGCTGATGATTCTTGGGTGTTAGATTCAGGGGCTTCATTTCATGCTACCCTCCATAGAAGTTATTTTCTTGATTATGTCCAAGGGGATTTTGGGCTGGTTTATTTAGGAGATAACAAACCCTGTCAGATTGTTGGAAAGGGAAGAATCAAGATTAAGTTGCAAAATGGGAATCATTGGCTACTACGTGAGGTAAGACATGTTCCAAAGTTAAGCAGAAATTTAATTTCAGCAGGGCAACTAGATGATGAAGGTTGTGTTGTTACATTTAGTGATAAAAATTGGAAAGTTACAAAGGGTGCCTTAGTGGTAGCAAAAGGTGTGAAAGTAGACACCTTATATCTTTGTACAGGTCATAATTGTCTCTCTCACTTTAATTGTTACAGAAAGATCAATGTTCGTAATGTCAGAAGTTCTAAAGAAAGAAGATCATACAAATAAGTCGGATCAATCAAGATTAAAAGTATTAATAGACTGCAAGGTATGAAAGTAATTTCATTCAAATAATGTTTTACCAGGTCTAAAATGTGTTATTATGGATTTCCTCGTGAAAGTTGTGTGGTGGTTGAAAACAAAAGAGAGGTGTTTCAAAGCAAAAGAAAGATGAGAATTGCTTCTAAAGTACATGGTATGCATGGGGACCAAATGTGTATCTTCTCTATGGTTCTCTGTATTGTTACATCCATTGATGATGCAACTAGAAAAGGTAGTTTAATTTATTTCCTTAGGGAAAAATCTGATGTATTTGAAACTTTTAAAAAATGGAGAAGCTTGGTTGAGAATGAGATGGGTAAAAAGCTAAAATGTCTTAGATCTGATAATGGTGGTGATTATTGCAACAAAGAGTTTGAATATTATTGTTCCCTCTAATGGTATTCTAGAAGAAAATGGCCCAAGGACTCCACAGAAATGGAGTGGTCAGAGCAATACGAATAGGACAATAATGAGCATGCACCCACTCATGATTTGCATGTCGGGCTTCCTTTAAAAATGTGGCAGAGACTCATAAACACCGCTAGTTTATTTAATCAACGTAGGTCCCCTAATCCCTCCTCGGTTGTGGTATCTCTAGAGGAAGCACAGCAGAAGGTGAGTTATCTTTTTTCTCAAACCTTCTGCTGTGAAGCATTTGCACATGTAGATTCTGAAAATAGAATCAAGCTTGATGCAAAATTAAAGAAATGTGTATTTGTTGGATATGGCATTGATGAATTTGGTTATAGGCTTTGGGATTTTGAAAATCAGAAAATTATGAGAAGCAAGGATGTTATATTCAATGAGAAAGTTTTTTACAAAGATTTGTTGTTGTAGCATGAGAAGAAAGAAATGATTATGTAGCAGTTGATGATACCCCAACAATGATAAGTTTCGGTCTCTGCGCCGGGCAACAAATAACAACAGCAACAAATACTACAAACTCCTGTTAGACAATCTTCAAAGTTAAGTAGACCTCCAGAAAGATTCTCTCCCTCTTTGTATACTATTCTGTTAACTGATGCTGGTGAACCAAAATATTATGATGAAGCTATGCAGGTGGATACCAAGGTTCAGTGGGAGCATGGAATGAAAGAAGAAATGGACTCCTTGCTGGAAAATCAGACTTGGGATTTATGCAAGTTGTGCGTAAAAGGTTTTACCAACAAATGGATTTATAGGCTGAAAGAGGAGGATGGAGGTAAGAAAAGATTTAAAGCCGATTAGTTGTAAAAGGATTTGCACAAAAAAGGGTATTGATTTTGATGAGATTTTTCTCCGCTGTTAAAATAACTTCTATTCGTATTGTTTTAAGTATTGTGGTTGCTGAAGATTTGCATTTAGAACAGCTTGATGTTAAAACAACTTTTCTCCATGGTGATTTGGAAGAGGAAATATATATGGAACAACCACAAGGATTTGAGGTCAAAGGTAAGGAGAAACTAGTGTGCAGATTGAAGAAAAGTTTATATGGCTTGAAGCAAGCACCTCGGCAATGGTATTTGAAATTTGACAGTTTTATGGCTGAGCAAGGCTACAATAGGTGTAATTCTGACCATTGTGTTTATTTTAAGAGGTTGGATAATGATAGCTACATTATTTTGTGTTTATATGTTGATGACATGCTTGTAGTTGGGTCTAACATGGATCACATAAGTGAGCTAAAACAACAGTTAGCAAAATATTTTGCTATGAAGGATTTGGGGGCAGCAAAACAAATCCTTGGTATGAAAATTCGTAGAGATAGGAAAAACAAAGAATTTTTTTTATCTCAGACTAATTATGTTGAAAAGCTGTTGCAGAGATTTCATATGGAGAATGCAAAAGCTGTCAGCACACCTTTGCCCAGTCATGTCAAATTGACTAAGGATATGTGTCCAAAGACACAAGAGAAGGAAGAAAAACTGTCCAAGGTACCATATGCTTCAGCTGTAGGTAGTTTGATGTATGTCATGGTATGCACAAGACCAGATATTGCACATGCTATAGGAGTTGTTAGCAGGTATTTGAGTCATCCTGGAGTTGAGCATTAGAATGCAATAAAATGGATTCTCATGTATTTGAGAGGTACATCCAATAATTGTTTATGTTTTGGGGGCTCTAATACTGATTTAAAAGGCTATGTTGACTCAGATTTAGCAGGGGATATAGATACCAGGCGGAGTACCATAGGTTATGTATTTACAGTTGTTGGGACAACAGTGAGTTGGATTTCTCGACTGCAAAAGGTGGTTGTTTTATCCACCATAGAGGCATAGTATGTTGCTGCAACAGAGGCAGCAAAAGAGATGATATGGCTGCAACTTTTCATGGATGAGTTGGGAAAACAATAGGCTAAAAATTATTTGTTTATAGACAGTCAGAGTGCTATACATCTTGCAAATAATTCGGCCTTGCATTCTAAAACAAAACACATATAGTTGAGATATCATTTCATTCGATCAGTGTTGGAGGATGGGCAGGTCAAGTTGGACAAGATACATACAGATGCAAATCCAGTAGATATGTTTACGAAGGCGGTGCCAAGGGAGAAGTTGAGCTCCTCTTCATCTTCAGTTGGCCTTCAAGTTTGAATTCAAGTTTAACAGAGCAACAGGGTCCAAGGTACTTATTTCTAGTGGGAGCTATAAATACAGTAGTGTTGTCCAGGATCAGTCTCCAAGTGGGAGGTTGTGATGGTGTGGACCCTGATCAGTCTCCAAGTGGGAGATTGTTGGTATGTGGTGACTGATCATGCTATACTATATAGCCCATGGTATACTATTCACTTTTTTGCGTGATCACCGAAAAAGGGAAAAATCAATGAAAAAAGAAAAATCCAATTTTGTAGAACCAAAAATATGGAAGCTTCTAAACTTGTTAAAAAGGGGTTCGGATGGGTATTACTGTATGATGAAAAACGTGATTATTCGCAAGATTGTAATAGGTTTTTCAGTAGATAATAAAAGGATTGGATGGCTGCAGTTTGGTGTATGTAGCCCAGATTGGGTGAACAGCGTTAAATTTTGTGTTATGATTTATTCTGTGCATGTTTTAGTTTCTCTATTTTATTATATAAATATGCATTTAATTGTTAGATCTACCATCTCTAACCCTAACAAGTAATGGCTCCAATGGATGTAGACTTGGAATCTAGCTTGATGTTGATAGATCTTGAAATGAAGCACTTGCTTGAATCACAAAATGCTACACCACAATTGTTAGCTCTTAAACAACATGATGCAATAAATATTTGACATGATGAAAGACACTTGAAAATGCTCTTGAATGCTTGAAAATTTTATCTTGAAATACCTTGAATGCTCTTGTGAATGCTCAACTTCTCTTGTGAACTATATGCATGAATACTTGAATTCTTGATAAGATTAAATGAGAGAAAGATCCTTGTATTTATACTCAATTATGCAATAATTCCCAAAATTACAACACTACAAGCTAACCTTTGATCTTGGAGAATATAAACCTACCAAAATTCTAAGTAAAATTTGAATTTTGAGTTAAAGGGGACTCATTCGCCACCCTAGGTGAATGGTTCCTTCCTAAGGAGACTCAATAATGGTGAATGAGTCTCACCTTAGGAATTTGATGTGGGTTTCAAGATTTTAATGTCTTAAATGATATTTATTAGGATTATTCACGAGAATACACATAAATAAGGTTTGTGCATGCAAAATGGGGCCAATTAAAGTATAAGAAAGCCCAATTATTAATAAAAAACCTAGAAAAGTGTGTAAGTGTGTTACATCACTTTAAAAAAATTTAAATAAGGCTTGTTAAATGATGAAAATAGGTTATTTAGGTGAAATACATTAACAAGTCTTTAGAGAAGTGTGAAAGTGTGTTACAATACTTTAGAACACTTAGGTAAGGCACCATTTGAATTCCATTAGTTGACAAGGGCCCAAGACCTAATGTGAATGTGTTAACCACATTACAACACTAAATCAAGGTAGCATTAAGCCAAAATCCACAAGGAGGACCCAAACGAGTGTGAAATAGTCAAGGATCCTTTTTTTGACACTAAATTTAGCCCCCACTCTAGCGAGAGGATGAACTTGCTTAAAACTCACACTAAAGTAGACAAACATGCACCAAGAGGGTTTCCAATGAACCAATGCTAGAGAGATGAGAAAATAATAATCAAGCAGGTTGATCAAGCCCCCAGGATCAAGATCCCATGGAAAAACAAACATAAGCACAAAGGAACACACATGAAAATGATATAAAGAGCAGTGATAGGGCCAATCATACACTAGAAAAGATGAAAAAGAGAAAAGAAAAGAAATAAAAGAAAATAATTGAATCAAGCTTCGATTGTTTTTCCATCCTGATGTGGATCAGATCTAGGCTATTTGTCTGAAAAAACACATACTCACTCTAGGGTGACGGAACCCCTGGTTGTCCACATGGTGAGAATTCCTAAAAGGTGTGAAACATACACTCATGGTTGGTATGGACTCACACACGCACAAGTGGCTATGTGGAAATTAATTCCTCATATTGGGCTTCCTGCTCAACCATACCAAAGTTATACCTCCTGATAAATTTAATAAGGTGCCACACAAAAATGGTTTTTCAAACTTCATGAGACAAGAAAAACGTCGTATGCTTGGAGCTCATGAACAAATAGGATGGCTCTACAGGCATGCAAGTTGTATTATGCAAGGTGGCCATATAAAAAAAAAATCAAAATTCAAAAAGTAGGAAATTTTCAAAGGAGTCTTACTTAGTTCATGCGAGGTCTTTAACTTAGGGAACATTGTTCCTAATGTCTCCAAGAGAAGACCAATCAAAGAATACAGAATTTGCAACTTAAGGGATTCAATGCATCACATTAAGCCACTAAGAGGAATTTAATATGCTAAGAGAGATCATGCTCTTGGAAGGACATCACTCCCAATGTCATCCATAAAGTGGCAAATAGATTGTATGAAGTAAGAAGTTTTCACTAAGAACTAGGAAAATAAAAATGAAAAATGATAATGCCAATGTATGCCCCCACTTTAAAGGAATTTCTAAACACCATACTGTGAGCAATTAATTTAAAGTAGCAAATGAAAAACACAAACAAGAAAGAAAACATGAGAGCCAACTTGGAAATCCCTATGCCAAGTAATATGCTTTCGAGTAGAGCTGTGTGATGTGAGAGAAAAAGAAAAGGAAGAGGGTTTGCACCCAAAATGAAAACACATAACACATAAGGGATCTATAGATTTGGGGTTAGTATGTTCTTTGCTGAAATGTTTTTTAGAGAGCTTGGAACTATCATCATCCCCCAAATACACATAGAACTGGAAGAATGACATGAAGAAAGCAAAAATAAAGAAAAACCTTTCGGCTCAACATGAAAGAGACATAGGGTGTCTCGATGCCTTGCATCATGCCTAGAAGGAAAACACAAGACAAATGAAAAGAAAGATAAATGAAAAAGGAAAGAAAAAAGAAAATCCTTTTGGGTCAACATGAAGGAGACATGAATGTCTTGATGCTTTGTGTCATCCCCAAAAGGAAAATACAAAAAAAATAAAAAGTGAAAGTGATGCATGACATAGATAATAATGAAGGTACAAATAGAGGAATGTAACAAAGATCGAGAACATCAAATAAAACATCATGGGGAATCACATTATGCACATGCAATCACACAAAAGAAAAACAGAGAAAGAAAAATGAAATGAAAAAGACTAGTAAGGAAAGTGCGAGTCAACCTATGAGCAAGTCATCTGCCTCCCAATCATGTTCATTGTATACCAAAGGTGGACAACTAGCCAAAGGGACAAGAGCAAGTTGAACTAGGATAAGTACCAAGTTCAACACTCATTATAAGAGATTTTTTGTTTAAGCTCATGCAGGAGGAAAACAATGTGTTCAATTCATTCTGCACCTCTCCATCAATTTTAGTGATCTTGTCATCATCATCCAGGTTAATCACAACAAGAGGACAAATGATAATTTCAATCGAAGAGTTCAACTTTTTTTGTGATTGTTGTATTGGGTTGTTTTGTTTTGGATGGGGAGGAGGGTTATCATGCATTGCTTCGATCAAGTTTGGATTTTGATTTTCTTTATTTAACTCTTCATGTAACTTGCGAGCAAGGGCACGACGTCTACATCTATGCTCTCGAGAACCTTTGTTTAGTTTTTTCTTTTTTCAAGTTACATTTGTGTAGGAGTGGGTTGATCATTCATAGGTTGCTTTTCTTCCCAAGGGGAGGAATGAAAGGAACCAAAAGACGTTGTTCAACCACTTTCTCTTTTTCTTTGTAAACTTGTTTTATTCTAGGAGGTGTGATAGGGTTGTTTTCACTATCTCTTGGTCTTTTGGAGGATGTAGGTGAAGTTTCTATTTTTGGTTGGTCTTGGTTGTTTGGTTCTTGTTTAGGTTGAAGCATGGTTTCATATATGATGGGAGTTTTAGAGGTGCATGGGGACATGTTTCAGAGAGACAATTATGCTATCTTATTTGCCTTGAACTTTTGATAGGACAAGAAAATGAAGTCTTCCCTTGGATTGATAGGTTCCATTCATGGGCTTGGGCCAAAAGACATCTAGGGAAAAGTTTCCTTTAGATGACAAGGGGTTACAACTGCTATGGTGAACAATGAATATTTCATTTTCAAAGGGAAAATTTAAGCATTTATGCACAACTAAAGGGAAAAATTTCATGGAGAGAAGCCAAGGGTGGCCTAACTTTGAACAGAAATTGGTATGAATACAGGATGACGAAGAATGTGACATATAATATTTTTGGTCCTATTTGTAATGGTAAGGTGGTTGATCCTATCATAGGGCATGCAAAGCCATTGTGTGTCTTGATCCATGCTTTCAGTCTATCATATTCATCTTGATAGAGTTCATGCAAAAGTAAGAATTCCTCAGTGGTCACATTCTCACCAAAGGTGGGATCTATTAGTATCCCATTAGTGGTCTTGCCATAGATATGACTAGCTATGTAGAGAGGACCATCGAGTAAATGTTTAAGTATATCCTTAGGGGAGAAAGCAATGTCAAGAGTACTCTTAGGTCGGCCCTTACGAGGGATGACATCTATTTCCCCTATCATTTCATCCATAGGATTGATATTGATAGAATTATTTGGAACAAAAGCATTGTTTTCATCATCTATATCAACATTCGTCACAACATTCTTTGTAGTTTCACTAGCTTTGACAAATAAAAAATTGTGTTTGGGCATTAGATTGGTAAAAAATTGAAATTTTTTGTTTGGACGGGAAACAAACGTATTTCCTTGATTGCTAACACCTCCGACAGATAGATGGCCATAATTGATGAGGTCTTGCACCAGATGTTTAAGACACTTGCAATGTTCTGTGTCATGTCCATTTTATCAGTGATAGTGGCAATAAGCATTGGATTTAAAGATTGGGGGTAAAGGATTATTAGGGTTTAGGGTTTTGATGGGTGGAAAGATAATCATTTTTTTTTCTAGAAGTTGGGACATTGTTTTATGAAGGGTATTAGGTAAGGGAGTGAATTTTCTTTCTAGATTGTCATAACTAAAGGGCACCATGGTTTTGATAGTAGTGACTTGGTTGTTGACATTTTGAGTTGGTTGTTGAGGGGGGTTGAATTGAAGGAACCCTTTATTTATTTTTCTAAAAGGTTGGGAATTATTTTTGTTTGTGGGCTCAAATATTTTGATTCTGCTAGAAGAAAACCTTCTATCTTGACTACTAACCAAATTTTGATAATCACAGAGGGTAGTGTATAGGTGCTTGAAGGATGGGAATTTCATCATGGTCAACTTGTCTTGAATCTTAGTTTGCAAGTTTTCTATAAACATATTTGAAAGGTGTGGGTTGGGGAACTTGACATCGATTTGGGAATAGAGTGATTGATCGCGTGAGATAAAATCAGTTATTTTTTCGTCCTCTTTTTTTCTTGTATCTCATCTAATCAGCCAAGCTCATCTTGGGAATCAAATGCACTTGGAAATGATTTAAAAATTCCTCAATAAGTTCATTGATTGAATAGATTGAGTTTTTTAGTAAAGAGGAAAACCATTCCAAGGAAACATCTTTCAAGGACCTAGGAAAAAGTTTTTCCAACAGTTTATCATCAAGGACTAAGTCACTACATAAGGTAGTGTAGGCATTAACATGGTTAGAAGGATCTCCCATCCCTCCATATTTCTTAAATCTAGGCACCTCTACACCTCATGGCATTAGTGTTTGCAATGTTTCCAAGGACAATGGACTACTTTTGACATAGTATGTGGGTGGGCCATTTTGGTATTGGTTGATGCTAGAAATTTTCTTTTGAAGGCATGAAACCATTTCAAAAAGTTGTGTTATTAAAGGGTCATTGCTCGTGTTATTGCATAGAAGTGAAAGTTGTGATGGAGTGTATATGTTTGTGGGACAAGTGAATGGAATGCTTATAGGTGGTAAGGTATGAGATATAACGTGTGATGCCACATAGGAACTAGCAATGCTAGTAGGAATACCTAGGGAATGAATCACATTACTAAATTTTTGCATTGTTGTTGTGACTTGGGGAGTGGTGTAGGTAGGGATTGAGGTTATGGTTGTGGGAGGAGGAATTTGTGTTACTCCTTGGTTTGCAACATTGCTTGTGGGTAAAGTACAACTAGTGTTTGTAGGAAGATTCAATCCAAAGATTTGCACTATGTTTTTCACAAGGTTAAGGCCATCTTCACTTTCCAACTTGCGATGAATGTTTTCTATTGTAGGAATTGAAATTGTTGAAATTTTTTCAAGGCTTCTTCTATGTTGTAAGTTTACTAGGTCATCATGAATTGAATTATGTTTTCATGCAGGATGCTATCATTCCCTTTTTCAAGTTGCATGCAATTTGAAGGCAAAGAGATGCTAGGGGTGTTATCCATGCCTAGTGTACTAGTGTCAATACTAGGAGTGGAAGCTCTAGATGACCCAAGATCCACATTGATTGTGCTATCACAAGATGAAATGAGTCTCAAAATTCTTCTCACTAAGGTATTAGCAATAGGACACCAAACACTCATGCAAAGGCTACTAAATGCGAGGTGAATGCAAATGTAATGTAAGCCAACAAGAATGAATTGCTTAAAACTAAAATTTTGGAAAGTAAAATTAAAATGTAGAAACAAAAAATAGAAACTCAGAAAAAAAACTATAAATCATATAAAATGTAGTGAAAAATATGCAATGGGACTAATTCGCCCAAGGTGGTGAATGAGTCCAGGTACTATTTTTTTTGAAAATTTTCAAAAAAATTGAATTGAATTTTATGCTTTTTATGTTTTTTTGATGTAGATCTAAGATGATATTGTAGAATTTTATAAGTTTTTTTAATGAAATTAAGTGCAATAATGCAAGCTAAATGAGCTTTTCACTAATGCAAATTTTTAAACCCTAGAATGCAAATTAAACAATGCAAATCCTAATACAATGCTAATGCAAGCTAAATATAGGATGTAAATTCACTCCAAATTAGAAATATGATATTCTATATGCAGGTTCACCAAAATAAAATGTCGAAAAATGGTGGAGGGATTTCTTTCACTTCTAGGGTTTTGGACCTAAAAGGAGAGAGACACCAATTTTTCAACCTTTCACTCAAGAAAAAACCCTTGAGATTTCAATGCAAAGTAGATTGAAATTTGAAAAGGGGAAGGTTCTGGGAAATGATAACAACTAATGAGGGTTCACCACCAAGTGTAAACTTGGAAAAGACAAAATGTTGGAAAACATAGTGTGATAAGTAAAATGACCTAGAAATGCAAGTAAAATGTAATAGAAAACTATGAAACTGAAAATATGCATCTGGGAAACTGAAGAAGGAAGAATGGAGGATCTAGAATCTTGAAAAATCTATTGTTAATGCTTACTAGGACTCATACGCCAATCTTGGTGAATCGGTCCAGTTTTAGATAAATTGTGCCAAAACAAGTTTCAAATAAATGGGTACTCATATTTGCAAAAATCCATAATAGATAGGTACAAAGGGACTCATTTTTCAATAGTGGCGAATCACCCCACTTCTAGATTTCTGGAAATTTTAAACTAGATTTTGTAGCTCGCAGTCTTCTTTTTTGTTCCTAATTTAGATCCAAGTCTAAAACTATAAGATTCAACCTGTAGACCTTCTCTAAGCTTCTCCAAGGCTTGTTTACAACTTTGACAACTTTGATGAAAACTTTTTCAATTTTTCTCTTTGAAAAATCTATAACCTAGACCTACAAATCACATACAAAGAGAGGGAAAAATGTTGTGGGGGTTACTGAATAGGAGTTTTCCTTATTCAAACCCCTTGTTGTTATTTAAAGCCTTGAAGTAGAATGAAATAGAATAAAGAATGATGAATGAAAAACTAATGATGTTGCAACTCACCAAAGCCTTGCAATAAGATGTTGTAAACATGTAATTAATCGCTCCAATGGATGTAGACTTGGAATCTAGCTTGATGTTGATAGATGTTGAAATGAAGCACTTGGTTGAATCACAAAATCCTACACCACAATTGTTAGCTCTAAAAGAATGATGCAAGGTATCTTTGACATGATGAAAGACACTTCAAGATGCTCTTGAATGCTTGAAAATCTACTTTTGAAATGCATTGAATGCTTTTGTGATTGCTCAAATTCTCTTGTGAACTATATGCATGAATACTCAAATGATTGATAGGATGAAATGAGAGAAATATCCTTGTATTTATACTCAATTACACAATAATTCCTAGAATTACAACATTATAGGCCAACCTTAGATCTTGGAGAATAAAAACCCACTAGAATTTTAAGTAAAATTTGAATTTTGAGTTAAAGGGGACTCATTCGCCACCCTAGGTGAATGTGTCCCACCTAAAGGGACTCATTCTCCCATAATGATGAATGAGTCTCACCTTAGGAATTTGAGGTGGGTTTCATGATTTTAATGTCTTAAATGATATTTATCAGGATTATTGTTGAAAATACACATAAATAAGGCCTATGGATGCAAAATGGGGTCAATTAAAGAATAATAAAGCCCAATTATTAATGAATATAACACTAAATCTAATAGTGGTTAAAATTTGACATACATTATCATTGTTAGTCAATCTAAACCAAACAAATCCAACATTTCTATGAAAAATTCAATCATGCTACATAAGAAATAAAATAAACTGAGTGAAAGCACATGAAAACATGATCAAACTCTATCCCATAGTGAGAGTGGTGCTCCTTTTATGTGGAAAGGATTCCCTTTCCCACACCCTTGATAAGCTTCCAATGATGAAGATGCAAAGATGCAAGTGATGGAGATGAAAGTGCCTATAGGGAAAATGCATAAGCTTATGGATGATTTTCAAGTAGAAGTGCCTTCTATTTATAGGCTGAAGGGTTGAAGAATGGAGAGATGGGAGGAGTGTGGGACTAAAGGAGATTCAATAAGATTGTGACACTTCTGACAAATCTAATGGGTGAAGTTGGAGCACATTTTAGAGAATGTGCATAGTTAATGCATGTGGTTGAGATGTAAGATGGGTGTAAGAGAGATTAATGAATTTGTAAGAGGCATTAAATGAATGTGGTTGAGATGGTTTGGAGGGAAATTGTTTGGGAAAGAAATTAAAATAAATGGAGTTAATGAAAGAATATTCCCTTAGAATATTCCTTTGTGAGGGAAAATGAGATAATTAGTTAATTAAAAGAATTGATTTTCACGTGCAAGTGGGTTAGTTAATCAGGGGTTGGGTTTGACCAAGGTTGAGTCAAAAGCTAGAGAATGGATAATGATTGTTGGGGGTTAATTAATTCAGATTAATTAACTTGAAGGAATTGGGAGATTTGACATTTGATTTAATTAATTTGATTTATTAAATTAGCTTAAAGGATTTTTAGGATTTTAATTAAATAAATTGATTTATTTAATCAAACAGGATGAACATTAGTGAATTAATTGAATAAATTGCTTTATTTAATTAATAGAAGAAATGATGTTAATTCGAGCATCTACATTTTACCCCTCTTTGAAGCAATGTACCAGTTTTGTTGGTTCAAAGAATAACATTGTCGAGATTGAAATTCAAAAATTTCTTATTTTTTTCAGAAGCCCTATTGATGCCCTAGTGGAAAGAAGTATGTTGGTAGACTACTCCCTCGAGAGATCAGAAGAAAAGTTTGATTTTAGGGTTGATGTCACTACAAAAAGGATCAAGATGGATGTATGGATGGTTAGACTAATAGATATATATGATAATGATGATTAAAATGAGATGAATGATGCTTCCTATTATGATGATATGTATGAGTATACAGGTTGGGTATGCTAACATTTTATGAATGCAAGATGCAAGCATGATAGCATGTTAGCGTGAAAGAGGATAGAAGAATGAGAGGGATCAACCCTTGATTCTAAGAAGATGCAAAAGTACAACATGCTTATGATTCATCGAGACATTATTAGATGTGATGATGAATGATGATGATGTATTTCTTATCTAGGGATTGGGGATGTAAAGAGCATAACTTTCCTTATTTTGATCACACACATAGATATGATGCATTAAGGTATAGAAAATTAGGATGTCATTGTACGTAGTGAGATGGACTTTGACTCAACAATCAAATAGAAGTATCCTTGTTCACACCTGGCATACAAAACCTTATTATGATGTACTTTAGATATTTCAAACATCTCAGACCAAAATATAAACCTTCCTATGTAATAGTCAACAAGAAATCTAAAGCACCCTCCCTAAAAACCAAACAAATTAAACATGACCAAGGTTATATTGCAAGAATATTCAACAAGCTCAATAGAAAAAAGATAACAATTAATGCCACATTCCTTTCTCTCTAAATCATTTTGATTAGACATCATCGATAGGTCATTAGAATGAGCACAATAAGATAATAAAAAGAAAAGATCAAGTACACAAACAAGCTAATGTTCTTCATACCTCTAGCCAAAGGAATTTGTTTTGAGGATAAGAATCCAAAGTTATTGCAAATAGATAATGAAAATTGTAGGAATGATGCATCCTAGGACATGTTAGTGGATGGTGGCAAGTTGATAGGTTGTTTGAAAGGCTATTGTTATAAGGTTGATTGACATGTTTGCTAAAAAGATCAAGAGTTTGATTTTGCATTTAAAATTTTGTTGTTTGATTTCAATTTTACTTTTGAAGTTTTGTTTTGTTGATTGTTGTGGTTGTTTTTTTTTGTATTGCCAAAGGATGAAGGTGACGATTGATTTATTATGGATGATTGATTATTGTGGGTGAAGCGAAATGAGATAGAAGGAATTTTTCAAATATTTGGATGTTTTTGAAATGCTATGAGCCTATTTTTTGGATTTTCAAGTTATTTAAATGTTTTTGTGTTTTTGTGTCCTAGGGGCTGATCAAAGATTAGCCTTTCCTATGTTTAAGTTCAGAGATGATGTAGTTCGGATACCACATGTGTTGTGTGGTATCACAACATGCCCCATTTTTCCCCTTAGGAAAATGTGGACCCTTTTATTTTTCCTCTTTCCCTTTCATTTTCATTTGCTATGGCATTGCTCTATAGTTTGGTCAAGTGCATGCTTCATTTTCAATTTGCGTGGTCTTTGCTTTATCCTTATTTTTTCCTAGATTTGGTCTTTTAGTCTTTTAATGAAGTTTAATATTTTACTGAAAACCAAAATCTCGGTGTTGTGTAGTTGTATCAAGTAAGTTTTATCATTAGTTGGTCCTAGCCCCATCCAGTAAGTCATCAACAAAAAGTGTTAATCCTAGTAGTACCATTTTCTTGTATCACAGTCCAGTAGTTTTTATTTCATTTTCTTTATTCAGAACTCAAAAAATAGAGATTTTGTTTTACAATTTTTTAATCATTTTTATTCTTTTTTTTTATCTCTCTTAAACCCAGTTCTCGGTCTTTTCTTTTGTTTTGGTTTTCTCTAAAGCTTGGAGGTAAGCACCCCAGTCCCCAGTTTTCTTCTCAAAAGTTGGTATTGGAATGTTCAATCTTGGTGATCAGAAATTTATCATATATCTTAATGGCTTATGCCTCACAAAAATCAAAGTGACACTAGAGTGCCACGTAAGATCATCATGTTGTCTTTCTCCTCTCGTAGTGAGCTCGCACAAAAATCTAGGTGTTCATAATTTGAACTCTAATTCATAATGATTACACTTTTGTTTGGGAAATTAATGCATTATAACATGTAATTAATGAAGGTGGAAAACTACTCCTATACTTGGAACCACCTTGAGCATGCAATTACTTTTATAATACTCCACTTTGTGTCATGCCACAAATTTGAAAAGTACATTGAACGAACGAAATAATACTGGTGCACAAGGAAAAGTAAATTTTGAGAAACTGAGAACAAAACTACAAAGAGTTTTAGAGCTCCATTCTAAAAATATTGTCATCATCAACCAAAACCAGTTATATTTTGGATAACTAACATTCTGTTAGTCATTTTCATGCATGAAAATCTCGAAAAATGGTATTTCCCTTTGGAAATTGAAGTGTTGATTATTTTTTTAATTCAAATTTAGCCAAAAGGTAAATTGAAATTTTTATAAAATTATAATAAATTTGGTTAAATTTAACCCTAACTCGCACACAAGACACACATTTGAAAATTTGGAAAACACCAGCAAAAATGAGTACTTTTGATGTAAGAGCAGAAGATGAATTTAAATATTGCAGTTCACATGCCATACCAATTGGAATGGTAGTTATAGATACTCATATGGGGTGGTCTTCTGATGTTGAAATTCACACTTGGGTACGGCACAAAAATGCTTCTCAATGTACTAGAAATGTTATAGCTAATGGGTTACTTTTAGCAAGAGGGTTTCTGCCAGCAATGGAGGCCCCTAGATTGGTCATGGAATGTATAAATCATTACAACCTATCTAGATAAAAGAATCATTGAGAAGGAGGGAAGAACTTATGCAAATCTCTCCCAAAAAGGAATTATATACACATTTGGGCTTCCTATATTCACCCAAATGTATAATATTGATATCAAAGCGAAATCTAAAACTTATCAAAGTGTCAAAGAGTGCAATAGAGAAATTATGAATACCCAATGGAGCCAATAGATAATTACAAAATAGACAAAAGCAACTCTAAGGTCTATGTTCAACCATGATGTTCAAGATGTTATAACCATGTTGAGTAGGATAGCTAGGTTGTGAGATGCCAGTAAATTTGAACCTTGAATGTTTGTGATAATATCCAGACTGATGAGTAATCCCGTGCAAATGCATTGGGGAAAATTTATTAGTGACAAATTGCACGAACAAATAACTGCATTTCCAAAAAATAGATGTTTTTATATGTCTTCATATGTGATCTATTCTTGTTCCATAAGCGAAAGTAGACAAGGGTTGAAGAAGATTCGTACTTTGGGTAGAGAAGTAGGAAATAATTTAATATATGCTCATTTACCCCAAATCACTATCCACAGATACCAAGAGCATTATATAAGAGTTAATGATGTGTTCTCTATGAAGCCGGTTAGAATGATGGAAGGTGAAAAATCCAAAAGACTGTCGTTGGAGGAGCAAAGTGTTATAAGACCAATGGGAGGCTAGTATATTTAGTTTTGTACTTTCTCCTACATTAGGGTGGAAGGGTTTGATGGACATCCTTTCATGTTGTCCATGTATCCTATAGAAAAAATTGTGTTATTAGAATTGATGAGAAAATTAAAACCATCTCAAGATCTTTATAAGAAGGATTGTAGGAAGGCTTCCTTCAAATTTCCTATTGTGATAGCCAATTATAAATGCAATGCAATCAAGATAGTTGACTTGTGTGAAGAAGAACTGAAAAAATATAATGTTGAATATTTTCCACTTCAAAGAATGTATTATGATATTGAGGGGAATATTTCCAAGAATATAGTTGGTTATTGTGCTCATGTCCAACACTTAGAAGACTATTGGCTTAATTGTGAAGATGAGAACAGAGTAAGGAAAATAAAATATGAAAGATTGTCCTTAAAATCTACTCAAATTATTATGCTTCATGATATTCTAGATCAGTTGGGAAAGGATGATGGAGAAGTGTTGAATAAAGCTTATGGTTAAGATATAGTATATGATGAACCTATCCTAGTACTAGATTACCGGGATGAAGAAATAACATCAATTGACAAGTTCTGTGCACCAGTTCTCTTACACACTCAACATTGAATAAATTATTTTTGTAAAGATTTAAGAGAAGAAGGAATTGAACCCACGTTCTCACAAGATAAAAGAAGAAAACAAAGAAATGAAACTGTGTTTGAGAGTGGGGAACCTATTAAGAAGAAAATAAAAAATAGTAAAGAGGCTCCTAGTATAAGAATTGAAGAGAAAACCCCTAAGGCTTCAAATCAGGGAGTTCCATTAAGGCCAATTTATAAGTAGAAAGATTTGGAATCAAGTAACAATAAATCGATTTAGTAATACCTAAAGGTGTATCTTCCTCTATAGCAAAGCCAATGACTAAGCCTACCATTGATGAAGAGGTAGAAGTAACAAAAAATGTTGGTGCACAAAGAAGGTCTGCATCTCAAAGAGCTGCAACATTATTTATTTCTTCTCCCTCTATTAATATGCCTAATGTGAAACAAGCACTAGGAGGAACTTCTATGGTTTTGGATAAAATTTCTAAGGAAAATCAAAGGTAGAATTAAATAATAGATGGATCGATGGGGTGCCATGTGGGAAAGGGTAATAGTTCTAAAATAAGTTTAAAGATAAACCCATGGTACAACTAGTGGTAGAAGAAATTCTAAATATAGGGTCCACTCCTATGAATAATAAAGAAGAAGAATTTATACAAGGAACACTACACTCACTTTAGTAGTAGGGAACCCTAATATTATTGAGATGGAAATAGGGGAGACTGCAGGGCAGGATCTTATTGATGAAATAGTTATTGAAGATACTTTTGATTCCCAAACTTCACTTGGGAATGATCCAAATGATAATGAACACCCACAGGTCCTTGAAGAATAAGAGAAAGACTAGGTTGAAATTAAGATTGAGAAAGAAGAAGCTATACAAGTTTTAGGTGATGGAGTTAGAAATGAAGAAAATCTTGGTCTAGAAGAATACAAACAAAGTGACTTCCAGGAAGGTGATGTTGAACATCTTGATAGATAGGAGAATACAAGTCTTCAAATAGAGGAGACAAAGCCAAATCCCAGAAATCCTGAATCTATGCTAGAAATTGTTGAAGAAATTCCTATTTTGGAGGATGTAACAGATAAAGTTGAAGTAAGAGAAGAGGTTCCTGAATCAAGTAGAGACTAGGAACAAAGGAATGTTGCAAAGGAAGAGTGTGACGAGGATGCACCTAATTGGTTGATCAAGGATTTGGATTCTCCAATGGAAGTAGAAATGTTGCCACTGGATCTTAACAGTTTTATACTGGAAGTAGATACTCTAAGCCTAGGCAAAGAGCTAAAGCAAAACATGTCATACAAAAAAGTGCAGATGGAGACAAAACCCTCCATATAGCTACTCCAATAGTTAACAAAAATATACATGAGATAATGCCTAAGGATTACAAGATAACAATTATTAATCTTGGACACTCATCTTGGAGGAAAGTGTTTGAAGAAATAAAGATGATTCTAGATGCCACTATTGCTAGAGTACAAAAGTATAAAAAGAAGAAAAGAGAATTGAAGGAACAAGTTGCTACCTTGGAAAATTTTATAAAATCATTAACCCTATCAGGTCAAGCATGGGTTGAATTTCCCCAACATCTAGTACTAATGTCACAAGAATAGGTGGATGCAATTGCAAAGTTCACCAAAAAATGAATGTATTTGAAGAATGGATCGAATATTGGGTGGAGCAAGGAGAATAATTAATTATAAATGCAATAGGGAAGTATAAGGAAACATATTATTGGTCTGAGAAATCCAAAATATTTGAAAGTGAATGTAGGGTTCACTAGGAATAGGTTGATGTTGAAAGGATAAATATTGAAATTCTCATACAAATGGATGTCCAAGAATTAATACAAAGAAAAGTAATTTTAGAGCAAGAAGTTCCATTGCCAAAAAAATGGAAGAACCAATTGAAATAGGAAGGTGGCATGTTGATACAATGTATAGAAGGATTTGAAAAGGTCACCAAGAAATGTAGTAAGCTACTTGATAAAGATCAAGACTTTATTGAAGTGCTAGCACATCAAGGTTGTGATCCCCAATCACCAGGATAGGAGGGTAAAGAAGCTAAAGCCTTCAAGGAATGGATTGAAAGGATAAGTAGAGACCCTATTTAGTTATTAACTCGGGAGGTCATTGATTAAATTATATAGTGCAGGAACACCATAGCTAGATATGAAATAGATAAAGTGCAAAGGAATGCTAGTATACTCCATGTATCAAAAGAATACACTACACTCAAACTCACTTGGAAGGAAATACAAGTGATTTTAAAAGAACGTATGCATCAAACATTAAATTATTTCAAAGAATATCAATTGAAGAAAAGTGAAGAAAAGATCTTGGAGCTCAAGCCCTAAATCATGAAAGGAAGTACCAGATATTGGATACCAAAGGTGTCGCAAAAATATTTTTTGTTGCATTTGAGTTTTGTAGGTTGTTGTAAGTCTCGATAGATGTTTCTCATCTAGTATTCTAAAGGGTGTCGACAGCCTTGATTTATGTGAAGTATTCCATAAAGGGATTTGAAAGTGAAAAATGTTGTTGCCGAGGAAGTCAAAGCTTTGAATTTGTCTAGAATATTTTGATGATAGTTGGCTTATGCCACATGCTACATTTTTATTTTCTATTTTTGATTCTCTAGATAAACTTTAAGTTTAAACTCTTTGGGACTTGTTCCTATAAAAGTTCGTTTACTACTTTATTTTTGTTTTAATTTCAAAATTTGTGGATGTCAGAAGAGCCAAAACTTCTCTAAGTTTTGTTCTTTTTTCCTATTTTCTGAATCATTCTGGTCTAAGAAGTTGTATACACTTAGATATTAATCAATATCAGAGCCAATTTAATGCCTACCAATCTCATGAATCTTTGTAGCTGGTTTTGTTAGTTCAGTGGAACAAGACTGTGTGCTACACCATTTAAGGGTACATACAAAATCTACTCGGTATCCAAACTAAAACCCCTCTCTTTAAAAGTTCGCACCATTTTATATGTAGTTGTGAAGCAATCTAGTGAAGTATAAAGTGGTTTGATTTGATTTGGTTAATTCTTAAGGGAATGCGTGGAGAATAATTGGGAGAAATTTTAATTTTTAGTATTTTTTATGTTTTATTTTAGAATAGATGTTTAAATTCTAGGAAATGTTTCAAAAAATAGATGAATGAATGGAAATTTATTGAAAATATTTTTTTTTCTATGAAATTGTTGAATGCTTAAAGCTAAATCTACATAAGTGATAGAAAAATTGTTGATATTCATGAAGTATTATTTCAAATCTTTTGATTTCATGATGTTATTTTATGGTTGAACTAGAAATCTTGTGTAAAACACTTATGATTCTCAATGAAACTATAAATAACCATATTCCCTTTGAGATTAAGAACAGTATCACATCATACCCTGAAGTGAACCTAGTACTATCAAGACCTAACTACGAAGACTTGGGATTGAACTAAGCCAACCTTTACCCTATCATATAGATCCCCTAGGTTTCATTTGGTTAAGTCTTTCAAGAAGGATAGGCTCTTTACGGTTTGTATGTGAAGAATTTATTCACCCTATTGTTGCAAGTAACATCGTCATCAACAAGAACTATCGCTAGAAGGAGGGCCTCACTATTGTTCTTTTGCTTTCACTACGTTTTGAACTAGATTTCCATAGTCACTAGATCTCAATCTGGTGATTCTCGTGTGACTTTAGTCAAGCTTAGTGGTCGAACATCATCTAGACCTCAAAATTATAGAAGTGTAAGTGTGAATTCATAGAATTTGACTATTGTTGTATGACCACCACCCCCCATAGTGATGACCTTCTTTAACATAACATCATTGATTCAATTTTTTATGTACAATGATTTACTTAAAAATCTTGACAAGTTGTGTCCCAAATATTATCTACACAAAGATGTGGAAGAACATATTAGCATCTCTAGGGATATTTGTTTTAGAGCAAGGATTCAACATGAAGATGTCATATGTAGGTTGTTCTCATACACCTTAAGCAATGAAGTTTACCAATGGTATATAAACCTACCTCACAATTCTATTAGATCATGGCAAGATATGGAAAGTCAATTTTTGGCCATATTTAGAACACTAATTGACCCTGCTTTGTTATATCACAAATTTTCTCAAATCAAGAGGTTCAAAGGAGAACCTATAACTGCTTTTAATGATAGGCTTCAAAAGAGTTATTCTAGGCTGCAAGCACCTGATGTAGTAGACAATTTTTCTGCTATTGTAGTTTGTTATAAAACAATAGATCCTTTAACTGCTATGTTTGTAAAGTGAAGATAAAATCCTCCTACTACTTTACTCAAAGCCTATATCGAAGCCATAAGTGCAAATTTACAAATGAAAAACCTCAAAAATGGATTGTCTACAAATGGCGAAAATGGATTGAATAATTATCCTACCCCAAGCATAAATCGAGTCACTTTAAATCATTCCATGAATCCTAGTGTTTATCCTTTAGTGGTACAGAATGGGATATTTCCTCATAATACTTTCTTTCAACCAAGAAATAGTCAAGATTTAGTCACTCACCTTGGTTAGCTATCATGGAGCTACATCCTAAGGAATTTTTTTTTCTCACAAACTCAAGAAAATCAAAATGACAAAAGGAAACTTCTCACCGAGATTTACTTTTGTTTCATTCATTGTCGCTATGACCAAATGATATCATAGAGACCTCTTGTAGACTTCACAATGTTTTGCTGAGAGTCACTTGATACAAATTGTCACCATAACATATCGCTCTCGGGAAGACCTCATATAGATAGTGTTTTGTTATACCGAAGGTTATCCTATCATCCGATGTCATTGAGACAATCCATAATCGGGGAGAGATCCCAACGAATTCATTGAGACATACCAAAACATCCTACGATTCATACAAAATCACCAAGACATTGCTAAACTCTCACCAAAAGCCAAACATTAGATTTTGTCGCCAAGACTTGACAGGTTCGCTGAGACTCTTCATCGAAACTCATGAGTCATATCGAAAAGTATTATCAACGGTCAGTAAGACACAACAGTTTTCTCATCAAAAAAGTAATCTTCATTCATGTGAGAGTCACTATAACAAATTGTTATCGAGGAGACATCTCGTAGATTATATTGTCATACTGATACAACCCAAACACCCTAGATCACCAAGAGAGAACAAATCTCACACCGATAAAGTCCTTTTGAATTTCATCGGTGAGACCCATAGGGTTCACTATGACATCTTTCTGACGGTATAACTCATGCCGATATGTTCTTTCATGTGTCGGTCGACAAGACACAAAGTGCTCGATGAAACATCATGCTAAAAGACCAAACTCCTACCGAAAGAACTTCATAAGACTTAGTCAGTGAGACATAACCCTTTTCGCTATGACCTTCTATCAAAGCAAAAACTCTTGCTGATATGCAATTTTCCAACGGCGGTTGGTGTGACATTGCACATTCACTAAGACCCTTCGCCAAACCCTTAAGCTCTTGCCGATGTGTTTCCATTTAATCTCCAATTGATGTGACATACCAATTTCACTGAGACCACATACCGACGGAATAACATATGCCTATAGAGAACACTTTATGTTGCCAAAACAAAAGAGAAGTCTTGCCGATAGTAGCCTGTATGATAAATTCAATAGACATGACATCAGAAATGTCTTGCCGATAGGCAACACAAACATTTCAAAGTGGATCAGGGAGACCCTTCCATTCTCACACCGAAATGTGTAAGCCTGTGATATGCAAAGAGAACCATCCTGACCAGGAGACATCAAAGAAGTGCCATAATAAAACATAAGGATCCAAACTAAGACTGAACATCAAAGAGAACTAATTGAAAGATATTTTGTCATCAAGGAAAAACCATAAATGCAACTGAGATCCAACAAACTCCCCCTTTGTCCTTGATTACAAAACACAAATGAATCTCCCCATTTTTGACTCAATGACAAAGAATAGAAGAGAAGAATGTGCATTTCCATGAAACACAAGTGAGAAGCCAACCAAAAGACCATGAGAAATAGGTGCAAAAAAGAGTAACAGTGCAGCAACCAAAATAGTAGGAGAGCTTTAAGTGAATCAAAATAAATAACATGCTCCTCCTAAGCCAATGCATGGAAAATCAGAGAAGTAAAGATTGAGAGATAACTCCCAATCGAAGTCTGAACCTCTCAAATAACTCTTTAGCTAAGGGCTTAGTAAAAATATCAGCCAACAAACTGTAAGAAGACTTCATTTGCCAAAACTTTTTCTCGAAGAAAGTGAAACTTGATAGCAATATGTTTAGTGAGAGAGTGAAAAACATGATTTTTAGAGATTTAATTCTCCTAATAATGACATTTCAAATTTAGATTCCATTAGTTGAGAGAATTCTTTACTTAATGTAACATTGTTGCAGCCAAAGATAGTGTCATCAACGTAAAGTTCAACAACCAGAATATCAGAACCTTCAGTTTGAACATAAAGATTGCTATCTACTCCTCCTCTAACAAAACCATTTGAAAGCAAATGACTGTCAAGCCTAGAGTACCAAGCTCTAGGTGCTTGTTTTAAGCCATAGAGGGCCTTTTCAATCTGTAAACATGATCAGGCTTATCTTTGCACATAAATCCTTCAGGTTGTTCAACATAGACCTCTTCATCTAAATAGCCATTTAAAAAAGAAGTTTTGACATCCATTTGATAAACAGTAAAATCTTTATAAATAGAATAAGCTAAGAATATTCTGATAGATTCTAATCTAGCAACGAGTGCAAAGGTTTCACCAAAATCAATACTTTCTTGTTGAGCATAACGTTTGCAGACAAATCTTGCTTTGTTGTGAATGACATTTCCATTTTCATCAAGCTTGTTTCTATATATCCATTTGCCTCCAATGACATTCTTGTCATTTGGTCTTGGGACTAACTCCCAAGTCTGATTTTTCTCAATTTGATCAATTTCTTCCTGCATAGCATTAAGCCAACATGATTCTATGAGAACTTCATTAAAAAATTTAGGCTCAAACTGAGTAACTAGACAGAAAGCTATTTGTGCCTTTTCATCAGATTCTGCAGCCTTTCTTCTAGTTTGAACTCTTGCATTTTTATCCCCAATAATCTAATCTTTGGTGTGATATTTAGCTAGGGATTTTGATGCAACCCCTTTAGGACTTGCTATTTCATTTCTAGGGCTTGCTGACTTAGTTCCTTCTGAAATTATTTCTAGTTCAAGTTCTTCTTCCTCATTATCCTACAAAGATTCATCATACAAATGTGGTCTTTCATCAAATTTTACATTAACAACTTCAACAATCTTATTAAGCCTTTTGTTAAGGCATTTATAAGCTTTTCTATGAGTTGAGTATCCCAAAAAGATACCCTCATCACTCTTTGATTGAAATCTCCCAAGGTTATCATCATCTTTCTTGATAAAACACTTACTTCCAAAAATTTTGAAGTGTTTGATAGAAGCAGTTTTTCCATACCAAAGTTCATAAGGATTGTGTTTAAATTTCACCCTAAGCTGCACTCTATTCAAAATGTATACAGCTATATGAACAACTTCTTTCCAATACATATCAGACAACTTAGCTTCATCTAGCATGGTTCTAGCCATTTCTTTTACAGTTCTATTCTTACGTTCAACTACCTCGTTTTGTTGAGGTGTTTTTGTTACAACATATTGTCTTTTAATGCCATGCTGTTCACAGTAATCAATAAACTCTCGAGAGGTGAACTCACCTCCTTTGTCATGTCATAGACATTTAAGTTTCAAATCAGATTCCTTCTCAACCAATTTATGGAAGATTTTAAACCTTTGAAATGCTTCTAATTTGTGCTTAAGAAATGTGACCCAAACCATTCTAGTATAATCATCCACAAATAGCATAAAGTACCTTTCACCATTAATAGACCTTGTTCTAGTTGGTCCAAATAAATCAGTGTGCACAAGTTGTAAAGGTTTTGAAGAAGAATGTTCTTTTGTTTTGAAGCTGATTTTAGTTTGTTTACCACTTAGAAATTATTTGCACACAAAATTTTTTGGCTTGTTAAGGATTGGTAAACCTCTAACATTCTGATTCTTACTTATTCTAACCAGATTTTCAAAGTTTATGTGTCATAATCTTTTATGCCATAACCAGCTTTCTTCAATTTGGCTCATTAAACACATACCTTGATTATTGTCATTGCTTGATGTGTCAAGAAGATTGTACACATTTCCTTTTGTCCTCCTTCTAGCTGCAATAGCCTTTCCTAGCTTGTTTTTAATCTCACATCCCTGCGAATTGAAAAGAACATGATAACCACTATCACAAATTTGACTAACACTTAGAAGATTGTGCTTGAGACCTTCCATATAGTACACATTATAGATAGGAGTGTCTTCATTCAGAAGAAGTGAACTTCTATCTTTAATTTGAATACCAGAGTTATCACCAAACTTAACATATCCACCTACATAATCTTCAAGATTTATAAACTTATCCTTGTCAGCAGTCATATGGTTAGAACATCCACTGTCCAGGACCCATAAGTCATTTTTCTTGGAATGAAAAGTTGTTTGAACCAACATAGTTTGCTCAATGTTGTTGACAGTCTTAGGTTTCCAAACCTTTTTAATTTTATGTTGTTTAGATTGCAGATCAATTCTGCACTGTTTGACAGAATGTCCTAAAGCATTGCATTTAAAACATCTGATTTGTCTAACAAAACCATGGTGTTGCCTAAGACCAAACCTAGGTATTCTAGAATTCATAAGCCTGCAAGTGCTCACCTTATGCCCAAATTTGTTGCAAAAAAAATAATAACCATAGAAGAAAGGATTGACTCTGTATGCAGATCTATTAACTCTTAAAGACTAAACATAATCCTTACCAAATTCTGAATGATTTGAACCTGAACCTTTGACTTCAGAAGAGGGGTTTTGTTTTTCATGGTCAATTGAGCATTCACCCTTTTCATAACCAATAACAATTTTATCTTTGTAGATATTTTGCTTGCTGAGCATCTCATTCAGTTTTAGAGTGCTTTCATATTTTTCAATTTCCTTCCTAAGACAGACTACTTCTTGTTCCAGTTTTTGAATTTCTTGATCTTTGCAGCTTATAGTCTCTCGAAGGCAGTCTTCAACTCTTTTAGCTTCTTCAAGTTGAGTTTTTAGAGAGACCATTTGTTGATCTGGTTTATGTTCTTGAGTAAGAACTTTTTTTTTTAGTTTTCTGATCTCTTGTAAAGCACATTTCAGCTCACTTTCAAGATCTACCTCACCTTCTTCAATGTCAATGGTGTTTGTATCATTTTCCCGAGTAATTTCAGCCATGAACAAGGTTTCATCTTCTTTAGCTAATGAATCTTCAGACTCAATATCAGATTCATCCTTACTAAATAGACTTTTCTTCTTTTTGAAATAGAAGTTTCGATTAGGTTTGAAGGCCTTCTTCATAGGTTGTTTTTCAGTTGTCTTGTTGTCATAGATTTGATCATCATAGGGACACTTTGCAGCAAAGTGACCTATTTTTCCATAGTTAAAACATTTAAAGGGAAGTTTTCCCTTATATTTTCCTGATCCCTTTTTAAATCTTCTAACAAGATGGGATTCTTTAGAATCAGACAACTCTAATTCACTGACATTGACTTTTTCTTTCTTTTCAATGTTAAAGGCAGTTTCTTTTCTAGTTGAATTGTTTTTGCTAGTTCTCATTTCATAGGCAGTAAGTATTCCTTGTAGACTATCTAAGGTAAGCTTATCAAAGTGTTTCTTTTCTTCTAGGGCTGAAACCTTAAATTCAAATTTGGATGGTAAGGTTCCAACAACCTTTGTAACCACATCAAATTCATTAACCTCTTGACCTAGACCTTTCATTGAATTGATAACTTCATCAACTCTTAGGAAATATTCAGCCACTTTTTCATCATCCTTCATTTTTAACTCCTCAAACTGATGTTTGAGTGTAATGATTTTTGACAGTTTGACTTTCTCATTCCCTTGATATATAGTTTCAATTTTTTCCTAGATTCCATGAGAAGATTTGCAATGCATGACTTTAATGAACAAATCTTTAGTTAACCCACACAAGATGGCATGCTTAGCTCTGGCATTTGTTTCATACCTCTTTTTTTCAACATCATTAGTGGGAATAGATTTTGGTACAGTGTAATCATTTAAAACAATGCTCCAAACATCAACATCAAAAGAAACAAGAAAAGCTTCCATTTTGATTCTCCAGAACACATAATCAGTTCCATCAAATAACGAAGCTCTGGATACAGAGGCACCATCTTGAGAATGTGCCATTAAAAACAAACCCCAAGACCAAGATCAATCCAAGGTGATTAAAACCTATCAAATGACCCTATGCTCTGATACCAATTGTTGGAGTTAAAATGACACTGAGAGGGGGGGTGAATCAGTGTCTTAATGATTTGACCAATTTTCACAAATTCAAAAACCATAGCTCATATTTTATCTCAATATACTTTGATTAATGCATTCATGACTTGAATGTAATCGTTCATAAAGAGAATTGAGAAAAGTAATAACCAAACAGTGAACTAAAATAATCAACAACACAGTAAAGCAAAGGCAACTCAGAAGAACAAGGAGACTCAAGATTTTACCGAGTGGAAAACCCTCCTGGGGTATAAAAACCACTCCCAAAATTCCTTCCAGGCTTAATCTTTTAAACAAAAGTTCACAATGCCTTATAGGCTGATTTTTGAGGACCCACTCAAGGAGCACCAAACCCTCAAATTATACATCTGAACAATAAAAATATCTCAGAGGATCTCTCTGTTTTTCAGTCAAGCTCATAACTCTCTATTTTCCTCATCTACCTAATACATTTTGATACAGCCAAAGAACAATATTCCTAAATTACAATCAGAGAGCTTTTATAGTTTTCAACACTGGTATTTATTTACATTTCAAGTATGTCTGTTAAGAAGAAATCTTCAAAAAGCATTTTTCACAAGATTCTCAAATTCTCTTGCTGATTTTTGAATATGAGGCTGAATAATGACAATTTGTCGATGATGATAAAAATCAAGAGTAATGCTTATCCAGAGAGCTACAAATCATCCATTATTTCAAAAATGCAACAGCTCAAAAAGAAACTCAATGAATATTCTGTTATGTAACTATTCTGAGATTTGATGCCAATCCATGATGTCGACCACAGTGTTTTGAGTTTTTATTAACCATTCGCTGAGACATCCAAATAGTTCTGCTGAAGGTAATTGCACCACCAGACATTCCTCTTAGTTATCGCTTTCACCATGAGCCATCAGAGTCAGGAAGAAGACATAATGAATACATCATGTCTCATCGATGGGCTTCCTTAGTGTATTATTCATTCGCTGAGACATAATGAAACTTCTCACCAAGATTTAATTTGGTTTCATTCACTGTCGCTATGACCAAATGATATCAAAGAGACCTCTTGTAGACTTCACAATGTTTTGCTGAGAGTCACTTGATACGCATTGTCACCATAACATATCGCTCTCGGGAAGACCTCATATAGATAGTGCTTTGTTATACTGAAGGTTATCCTATCATACGGTGTCGCTGAGACAATCCATAATCGGGGAGAGATCCCAACGAATTCATTGAGATATACCGAAACATCCCACGATTCATACAAGATTGCCGAGACATTGCTAAACTCTCACCGAAAGCCATACATTAGATTTTGTCACCAAGACTTGACAGGTTCACTGAGACTCTTCATCGAAACTCATGAGTCATACCGAAAAGTATTATCAATGGTCGGTAAGACACAACAGTTCTCTCACCGAAAAAGTAATCTTCATTCGTGTGAGAGTCGTTGTAACAAATTGTTATCGGGGAGATGTCTCATAGATTATATTGTCATACCGATACAACCCAAACACCTTAGATCACCAAGAGAGAAAAAATCTCACACCGATAAGTCCTTTTTAATTTCATCGGTGAGACGCATAGGGTTCGCTATGACATCTTTCTGATGGTATAACTCATGTCGATATGTTCTTTCATGTGCCGGTTGACAAGACACAAAGCGCTCGATGAAACATCATGCCAAAAGACCAAACTCTTGCTGAAAGCACTTCATAAGACTTAGTCGGTGAGACATAACCCTTTTCGCTATGACCTTCTATCGAAGCAAAAACTCTTGTTGCCATGCAATTTTCCAACGGCGGTCGTTGTGACATTGCACATTCGCTAAGACCCTTCGCCGAAGCCTTAAGCTCTTGTCGATGTGTTTCCATTTAGTCTCCGATCGGTGTGACATACCAGTTTCACTGAGACCACATACCAACAGAATAACATATGCCGATAGAGAACATTTTCTGTCGCTAAAACAAAAGAGAAGTCTTGCCAACAGTAGCTTGTATGATAAATTCAATCGAAATGACATCAAAAATGTCTTGCCGATAGGCAACACAGACATTTCAAAGTGGATCGGGGAGACCCTACCATTCTCACACCAAAATGTGTAAGCATGTGATATGCAAAGAGAACCATCCTGACTAGGAGACATCAAAGAAGTGCCATAATAAAACATAAGGATCCAAACTGAGACTGAACATCGAAGAGAACTAACTGAAAGATATTTTTTCATCAAGGACAAACCATAAACGTAACTGAGATCCAACACAACGGTGTAAGTAAATTCAATGAGCCATTAACTATGTTGATCCCACTTAATAACTTTAATACTCCACCTGATGATAAATAAAACAATAACGTAGGGTTACCTATGGTAACCTCTCATTCTAATTCATCAAATGTTTCAAGAAGTGAAAAGGTAGATTCTAGTGACAAAAAAAAATTGACTAGCTATTTAGTAAAAGAAATTAAAAAGGTAAAGATCAACATTTCTTTATTAGAATTTCTCAAAACACCTATGATCAGGAAAGCTTTCTTAAATACTCTAGTGGATCTTCCAAAAGAAGGAAAATTTAAGGACTCTTAGGTGAAAGAAAAGAAGGATAAGGTAAAAGACAAGAACATCATTCCTATAGCATATGCACAAGTAGCCTTTTACAAAGAAAAATTAGAATCTCCACCATTTTACTCACGCTAAGAATATTTGGTAAAAAAATTCATAATTGTTTAGTAGACTCTATAGTGTCTACTAATGTAATTCCTTTGTCCATATGTCAAATGCTAGGGTTAACTCCGGAAAGTTCTTTAAAGAAAGTTACTCAACTCGATAAAACAAAAGTAAATGTAATTTGAGAGTTGACTAATATTCACAAGAAACTAGCGTTGGATCCCATAATTCAATATTACATAGACATTCAAGTTGTCTAGATACTTGATACCTATGGTATGTTATTGAGTAGGGATTGGTCTAAAAATTTAAATGGATATATGGCTATTGATTTCTCACATATATGGTTACCATGGAAGGGAGTTCCTAATCAAATTAGAATTGAAAGAGAACCACACATGAAATACATGATCACTAATTATGATCACAAAAATGAAGTTCTATATATTGATGTAGAACTAGGAGTTTATAAAATACGAAGTTGAGGAGTTAAAATAGAAGAAGTATTTACATGTGATGCTAAAAAATATAATCAACTAACTCCTAGAATAGATGTTTTAATTGAATTAGATTGTGATTCTTTTGAAGAATAAAATAGTATTTTATGATAAATTTTGGAAGAATATTGTTACAAAAGCTTGAACGAGTGATAAAATTGGAATTTCATTAAAAAATTTATTGTTCCAAGATTGGTGCAGGTTACATAATGTTGCACATTCAGAAGAAAGTTGCATGATGTGCCTAGAAATAATTTGTAAAGTTAAAAATTAGTACTGTCTAGAACATGAGAAGGTTAAAAGGTTCATAAACCAGAAATGCATAAAGACAAAATCCATGTTACAAAGACTAGAAAGACTAATTTGATGATACCAAAGAATGGTAAATTACAAGCCATAGATGATCAAGCCTAGATTCTTAAATTTGATGGATCCAAATTGAAACAAGGAATTGGAATTGGAGTTGAACTCATCAACCGGCAAGGTAAATCTTTTCTTGCTACATATAGGTTACAATTTCAATGTACTAACAATGTGGCAGAATGTGAAGCCCTTATACATGGCTTGATCCTCGCAATCAAGAAGAAAGTAAAAATTCTTAAGGTGTTCGGTGATTGTGAAATAGTAGTTAGACAAGTTCAAAAATAGTATATCACTACAAGCAATTTTCCAATTATTGACATTGAGTATGGGATTTGATAGAATATTTTGACACATTCAAAATTACTCATATCCCAAGAAGATTTAATCAAAGAGTTGGTACTTTGGCTACTACTACCAGTGCTCTAGAACCTCTAGATCCCTTTTATTTGAAGAGATTCACAATTGAGTCGGTGCAGCTACCCTCAATCCTCGATAATGTTACTAATTTGTAGGTGTTTGAATATGATCGACATATATTGGAATTCATCACTAATTCTAGTATTTTTAAAGCACGGATAATTGAAGAGATGGATTTCCCTGATGGAAAAATTCAAGATGGGGAATTAGCTCAAGTCAAAGATAATAATATTTCAAAAGGAATAATTGAGTTAGAATGAGTTTTTGACATTAATAAGATAGTTAGATAGAAATATTTATTTCAAAGTGATAAAGGAAATTTTGAATTCTACAATTTGCATACTAAAGAGGATCCTAAGAACATACTAATGGGAAAAGTCTGCATTGAAGAAGAGAAAAAAAATACTGCTCAGGCACTTAAAGATTACTAGAAGGTTATAGCATGCACGTATGAAGATTTGAAGACTTATGACACTTCCATCATTACGCATATGATACCATTAAATCTTGATGCAAAGCCTTTCTAGCAGAAACAATGTCCAATAAATGCACTCTTAGAACCATTAATTCAAAAGGAAGTCCAAAAAAATTTATCACCTAAAATAACTTTCCCTATCAAACATTCCACTTGGGTGGTGAATTTGGTGCCCGTGAGAAAGAAGAATGGAGATATATGGCTATGTGTACATTTACAAAACCTTAACAAGGTGTCTGAGAAAGATAATTATCCACTACCCTCACTAGAAGAAGTGGTACAAATAGTCAATGGTTCGCAGATGATTTCCTTTTTGGATAGATTCTCTGGATATAATCAAGTAATGGTAGCAAGGGAAGATCGGATGAAAACAACATTCACCATGAAGTGGGGAACTTTTTCTTATAGAATGATTCCATTTGGATTGATATATGTCACGGCTACATTCCAAAGAGCCATGGATTATGATTTTCACGAGTTGATAGGAAAATGCATTATTATCTACATGGATGACCTCACAATATTTTTAAAAAATAGAGGGGATCATGTTCGAGAACTCAGAGCAATATTGCACAAGTGTGAAGCTTATAGAGTTTCATTGAATCCTAAAAAGTGTATCTTTTGGGTAACTGAAGGTAAGCTACTAGGACATATTATTTTTGAAAAAGGTATTTTCAATAGACCCAGACAAAGTGAGCACATTGCTCAAGCTACAACCCTGGAGAAGCAAGAGAGAATTGAAATCATATTTTGGTAAGATTAATTTTGTACAAAAATTTATTATCAGATTCGCCGAAATAGTAAAACCACTCAATGATATGTTCAAGAAGGGTATGTGCAGGATCATGATGGGCCAAAAAGTAGTGATATGATGGGTATGTGTAGGGTATGTGGCTGATGACTTTTTTTTTACCCAAAATTGATGAAACTAAAAGAGTTTTTAAAGGAGATTCTCAACTTTCCACCAATATAAATTATGCTTTACTTTGAATTTAATAAATTATTATTATTCATTTTCTATTTGAATTACGACTATTAAAGTCCTGATTAATAGGCTGATTGAAAAACATCTATAGCTTTCAAACAATATCACATTTTTTGAATCTGAAACATGCATCACATTCTATGATTTGCATACTATAGGATTAAAAAAGAAAAAAATTAATTTCATGAAGTTTTGACCAAGCTAAGGTGGTTAGACATACAAGTTTTTATATTTTTTAAAAGTTGTAATAAAAAATTTATAATTAATTATTTACTTTAAAAAAATTGCAAAAAAATATGCATCACATCTAGACATGAGCCCTCTATTTATATCTAAAATCTTATTAAAAAAAAAATATTTTATAGTGGTTAAGGTGGTTAGAAAGACACCTACTTATTTTTTCCCTGAAATTTAAGTGCTAGTTTATTGAAATTTCAAATTTCACCAAATAGATTTATTTATTTTTAATGAACCTAGTAGTTTAGAAACTACATTCAATTTGCTATAGATTAAATTCTTACATATTTTTGAAATAATATAGATAACTTATTCAAATTTTTACACCAAGTTGCCTAACTCTATTTTTTTTGAATTTCATTGCCACTTAAGGGTCTATTTTTTTCATGATGATCCTACACATACCTAGAAAGATGCCAAGATAGAGTGGGAAAATGAAGCTAAAATCTCCTTCCAAAGTATAAAGACTACAATTACAGAGGCATCAATATTTGTAAGTATGGATTATGTTAAACCCTTTTATATTTACTCTTTTTCTTTTGGTCATACTTGTGCAATAGTAATAACACAAAAGGCCGAGAATAAAGAAGAGAAGCAAATAGCTTTTATGAGCACTCCATTTTTTTGGATTTTTATGAAAGATTTTAAGTTCACACCAAACCACTTGGTGGATTCGACATAGATGCTTTTGTCATAATGTGCCATTGATAGCCTACTTGAAGAAGTTGCTTTGCTAAGATATGTGCACTTGAATGCAACTTTTGAGATTCTTGATCTAATTTGTTGATACCAGAGTTAACTCTTTCTTTATGTACACATCGCAATAGAGTTCCTTTTGAATCCTTATGATGAAGGGTGGCTGCCAATACATGGTTAATTTGAGAATTGGATATCATGTGTGGAGGCATGGATGGTGGAGTGTGTTTAGGAATAGAAGATGGATTGGTTGGTAGTTTGGAACCTTTAACTCTCCAAACTTTGGAAGATGAGTAATGATGGGTGGATATGAAAGTGTGCATGGAATTAAGACCAACTGGTTGATATACTTTGTACGTCGCTTGGGAAGCTTGCTTTTTCCTTTGTGGACATCTTTGATGGATACATTTCCCTTTTTTATTTTTCCCCATAGTTTCTTTGACTAATGGAGTTTGATAGGGATAATATTTCTTTATATTTTTTGGTATCCATGTGTATTTTATTTTTCCATTATACTGCTTAGCTTTTTTTCCTTTGATAACATTCTTTGTGCTTTGATTCAAATCTTTCTTTTGATGTTGGTCCCAAATCATGGATGGGGTGATGGGTGGATGAACATTCATGATGTGGTTGGTTGTAGTATTAGCATTGGTTTCATCATAAGGATTCTTCATGCTCCCTATCTTGATGTTTGCTTGGGACATAAGTTCCCCCAATATTGTGGAATTAGTATCGTCATGCTTTGATTCCGCCTGTTTCAAAAGTTCCTGTTTAGCAAGCATTCTTTGATAAATGACCATTGCAGATGATGTTATTCAAATTTTTTGCTCTATTGTCTTTGGAATATCCTATTTTTTCTAACTTGTTTCCTTGAGTGGATAATGTTGGATATCTTCATATATAATGTCCTCAATGGGTATGTGTAGGATAATCATGGAAAAAAATGCCCTTAAGTGGTGAAAAAATAAGAAAAAATAGAGTTAGGAAACTTGACGTAAAAAATTGAATAAGTTATCTATATTATTTCAAAAGTATGTAAGAATAGAATCTGTAGCAAATTGAATGTAGTTTCTAAACTACTAGGTTTATTTTAAAAGAAAATCTATTTGGTGAAAATTTGAAATTTCAATGTAGTGGTACTTAATTTTAGGGAAAAATAAGAAGTAGGTGTCTGTGTGACCACCCTAACCACAATAAATTGATAATATTTTTTATAAGATTTTAGATATAAGTAGAGGACTCATATCTCCATGTGATGCATATTTTTTTATATTTTTCAAAGTAAATAATTAATTATAAATTTTTTATTACAACTTTTAAACAATATAAAAACTTGTATCTATGACCACCTTAACTTGGTCAAAAATTCATGAAATTCATTGTTTTTTCTTAATCCTATAGTATGTGAAGCATAGAATGTGACACATTTTTCATATTCAAAAAATGTGATACCGTTTGAAAGCTATAGATGTTTTTCAATGAACCTATCAATTAAGAATTTAGTCGTAATACAAATAGAAAATCAATAATAATTATTTATTAAATTCAAAGTAAATCATAATTTATATTGGTGGAAAGCTGAGAATCTCCTTTAAAAACCCTTTTCATTTTATCAATTTTGGGTAAAACAAAAGTCATCAACCACATACCCTACACATTCCCATCATATTGCCACTTTTTGGCCCATCATGATCCTACACATACCCCAATCTAAATTTGGGATATATCTAATTCTGATGTTGACAACTCAATTTGACTATAGGAATCAATAACCTACTTTTTTTGTGTAATAATGTTGGGAGTAAAGGAATCCTATTCTAAATGAAGATCATCTATGTTTCCATCCAAAGAAAGCATCTCATGGGTAGATGGAGGAGTATGTGCTATATGGATGTGATCATCATTTGTGACATCTTGTATAGATTGGAGAGTGTCCATTAGATCATTGTAGTATCTTGTTAGAGATACAAATTCTAGAACTTGAATAATTTTAGAATTGCTTTCGACATGCTTTGGATCAAGTTATTCACATGGGTCCATTTCAAAGGGTGGATTTCTTATAAAGGGTTCTTGGATGTCTTCATTAGGAATAGGAAGCAACTCAATATCCTCTTGATCTTTGAGTGAATTTGGATCAAGTGTTGAGTTAAGGATTTCTTCAATATCTGTAACCATGAGGTCAAAGGATGTCAATATGTCTTGGAAAGGACCATTGCTAGACTTTGGTGAAAGATGTTGATCATGCTTTGGAATAAATTCTTGAGATATGTCCTCTAACTAATTAAGTTATGTAGATCAATTTTCAACATGATCATTGGTCAATGGATTGTGAATTATGTCAATAGGATCAAATAATTCTAACACTTCTTGAAATAGATCATTGTTGGATATTATTGGTGAATTTAGATCAAGATTGAAAAGTGACTCTTGATGCATGTTGATTTGATCATTGGATGGGGTAGAAACATCTTCAAGGTTCTCATTTATGGATAGACCTTCATCATTGTTTTCAACAATTGTGGTGGAGAGATTGTCACTGTTATCACTAGTGGTTGAATCTTGATCATTGTCATCAATAGTTATTATTTCTTGATCAAGAAGGTCTTCGATGATATTTTTGAGTGGAATACAATTTGGTGTTTTATGACAATTTTCTCTATGTTACTCACAATTATATATACCCTTATTCCAAGGAAAGTTTATGATAGAGTTGAAAGCACTTACTTTTGGAACAGTGATGATTTTTGCATTGACTAGATTTTTTAATGCTAATTCAATTAGCTCTCCCAAAGGAGTGTATTCACATTTTTTATCTTCTGAGATTAGTACTTTAAAATTACCTTGTGGTGATTGATTTTGGAGATGTGGTGATTGATCTTCAAGATGTGGTGATTGGGTTTGTTGTTGATCTTGATATCCAACCTCTTGACATTGGGGATATTCTTCTTGATGAGGTTGTGGAGACAACTCAATGTTTTGATGGCATGGTTTAACCAATGGGGGATTGTGTCAATTTTGGGGTGGATATGTCTCTTGGTGATACGAATCAAAAAAATTTCTAAGTATAGCAATTTGATTTTGTAAAAAAATAAAATTATTTTGATCTTGACACCATTGATATAGTTGATTTGGTTGTTGGTCAAGCATATTTCAAATTTACACTTGTGGTATTTGTGTGGGATCATTCACAAATTGATTTTGGACAATGTTATAATTTGGGATGATTTTTATAGTTTGCATTATAGGTTGACATGGAACATTGTTGGGAATCATATTGTTTTGATTTAGGTAACTTTGACTTTGCATGAGGTTACCTTGGTTTGGATCAATGCATTGAATTGTGAATATATTGCTCGGATTTTGAACAACATTGGTGTGATTTGTAAACATATATATCCCATAGTTCACCAAGTTTGTATTTGATACATTCATGTTTGATAAGTTTACACTTGGTATATTCACATTTGGCATGTATGGATTGGATGGGATAATGTTGGTTTGTTGAAGACTCATGGATTGATCATTTGGCTAATAGATTTGTATGTTTTGACTTTGATTTAAATCTACCATAGGGAAATGTGTTCCAAAATTAGATTGGGCATACTCACATTTGTTGTACTATTGGGGTTTGTAGGAGATAATGATCCCATGTATGGAATTTGTATAAATGTGATTTTTGATAAGCAATTGGCATTGTAAGGCTTTGATAGTTTGGTTGATTTAGATTACTCATGATGTATAAATCAAGTTTATATTCCATGTTCTTCTTGTGTTTCTACCTTTTTGACTGTTAAGGAATTTAGGACCAATGATGAGATGAAAGATGAAAGGGGTGAATGATATGGGTGTTGAACTTTTAGGAACTTTGGAATAATGCTAGACTTTAGGATTTGATTTTGATTGGTTTGATTTGGATAATGAACTTTTAGATCCCAAGATGTTGGATGTAGCCTTAGAATGAACTTGTTGAAAGGGGTGCTAATTTAACTAGAGGTATGAGAAATGATGCATTCCCACACTCCTAACTAAACAAGGTGACTTTGATGTGTTTTAAGGATTAACCCAAGTCTAGAATTTTGATTTTTCCAAAGCTCTAAAAGTTGTTTGTGGGATGGGATGATAAATGATTTGAATGAATTAAACGATTGATTTGATCCTAAATGAACCTAAGAGGGACCTTGTTTACAAGACCAAGAAAGTGAAAAACATGCTTTACCCTAAGAGTACTTCAAACCAAAAGATCAATGTTTGCTCGGAAGACCATATGATAAAAGATAAACAAGCACATGTGTGGGGTTCAATTGATTTAATCTTGGTTAATGAATCACTTTTACCATATCCACTTGTCTTGCTTAAATTTCAAACTAAATATCTATTTCTTAGTTCCTTTTCATTCCACAAGGTCCATTATGTGAAAATCAAAGAGTCAAGGCCATAGTTCCCCTAGGTTGACTTTATAGAGAGTAAATTGAGATATGGGCCCAAATATTTAGAAGCCTCTAAGGATAAAATCCCTAGGGACAAGCAATAATAATTGGATTCTTCAAGGATATTTTCTCTTTCTGAAGGGTTTGAAATTTTGATGACCTGTTGAATTTTTGTTTCAAATTTTGTGATCCAAGCAATGTATTTGACTGACTCACAAATTGCACAAGCCTAAGATAGAAATGGAATTTTTTTTTGAGTCCTGACTTGGATTTCTCCAAACACTGAGACGAAGTGAACAACTAGAGATTTGGTGACACTGGCTCCCCTCCATGACACATACTTCTCGGGACCAACAAATCTCAAAATTGTAAAGGTCTAGAGGCCTTGAGGATTTATTTTGTTTCTACTTTGAATAGTAAAAATGTGGGGTGGATTCCTAACAACCATTCTTGCACCAAAAAATAGTAAAGATTTCAGCTTCTAAGTAAATTAGTTGTTAGTTTAGGTAATCGGGGACATGGAACCTTGCAAGCATCCACCAAGCCTATAAAGGCTTTAATCAATCCTACTAGGGGCTCTTATACTTTTTACAATAGCACCCCATTCTGAAAGACACTTTACGGCTAAGGCCTAAATACCATGATGACTTGACAGTTTAGTCTTATCCATTTATATATTGGCCCGAGTGAAAAAATGATTGGATTTTCCTTTGAGTTTTTCTTAGGAAGGCCACTCTATAGGTGAACAAAAGTGAGGGAGTACACTTGTAGTTTGACTGCCTAGTTAGCGTAAAGCACAAGGAGGGAACACACACAATGTCTCTCTCTCACACTAGCATGATTGTTCAATTTTAGATCCAAATTTTAAATGTGTAGGTAATTTTTTAGACAGCCAATGTCACTAGAATTTTTTTGATTCTTAATATTGTTGAAAAGTATGAGAGAAGTGCATACCCATTTGAATGACATGAATTGCAAAGAAATTACAAGACAATGAAAGCACAAGTTTCTTTTAAACCCAAAGTAAAGATAAATTATTTTTAGAGCACCAAAAATCCAAATGTGAAACTTTGTTTGTTCAATTTTATCCCAAAATAAAAGTCTAGTGAGTTCCTAAGTTCAATTTTAATCCAAGTTTGAAAAATATTGAGTTGATTGTTAATTTTAAGCCTAAATATGAAGTTAGTTGTCCTAAAATAGAAAATGAAAGTAGGAAATGAATGCTTTAAGCTATTATAATAAGCATTAAAAAATATTGTTTCAAGTTCAAGTTCGATTCTCCAACTCAATTCTGCTTGTTATTTTCTAGATTTTCCTTTCTTTGCTTCTCTGTTATCTTAGTGATCCCAATGTGAAAAAGGCTGCCATCGATTCTTTTTGAAAACTTAGAAGTTTTAGCCATATGTTGTCCTCAATATAAGTCAAATTGAATTCAAAAAGTAAGGAATAGGTGGAATTCTTTCTAAGTAATTGTCCAATCAAAACCAAAAGTCAGATCTACTTAGCAAAAGCACAAAGAACAGTGTTGAATCCAACATATTGAGCACAAGATACATGTGTAATTTGTAAAATCCCAAATAGTGGTAATTAAATTTAGTAGAGATCATGTAAAAGTCTTGTCATATGCTGCAAATATAAATTAGATTACATAAAGTAGAAATCATAAAGATTTGGCAGAAAATCGAGCTTAAAGATATCATAACGCATAATATCATTCACATACTATATAGGAAAATCACTAAGCTTCTGAATTATCATAACTACAATAAAGTTTCCATGGCCCACATACTATACAAATAATAGCACACAACTACCTCACCCAAAATGGTGCAATGATTTTTGGGTATGTGCAAGATCATCATGGAAAAAACAAGCCCTTAAGTGGCAAAAAATTCAAAAAAACCAGAGTTAGGCAACTTGACGTAAAAATTTGAGTATGTTATTTATATTATTTCAAAAATATGTAAGAATAGAATTTATAGAAAATTGAATGTAGTTTCTAAACTACTAGGTTTTTTTAAAATCTATTTGGTGAAAATTTGTAATTTCAATGCAGTAGCACTTAAATTTTAGGGAAAAAAAAAGAAGTGTATGTCTGACCACCCTAACCACAATAAAATGATAATATTTTTTTTATAAGATTTTATATATAAGTAGAGGACTCATCTCCTGATGTGATACATATTTTTTTGTAATTTTTTTCTAAGTAAATAATTAATTATGAATTTTTTATTACAACTTTTAAAAAATATAAAAAATTGTATGTCTGACCACCTTAACTTGGTCAAAAATTCATGAAATTCATTTTTTTTTAATCCTCTAGTATACAAAGTATAAAATGTGATGCATGTTTTAGATTCAAAAAATGTGATACCATTTCAAAGATATAGATGTTTTTCAATCAGCCTATCAATCAGGACTTTAGTCGTAATTCAAATAGAAAATGAATAATAATTATTTATTAAATTGAAAGTAAAAAATAATTTATGTTGGTGGGAAGCTGAGAATCTCCTTTAAAAACCCTTTTCATTTCATCAATTTTGGGTAAAAAAAAAGTCATCAGCCACATACCCATCATATCGCCACTTTTTGCCCCATTATGATCTTGCACATACCCTTTTTAAAAAAAAATTGATAGTGCATGTCCCATCATTTGCAGTTTGATGTTGGAATGTTGTTGTTACATATTCATTCAATAGTTTACTTCATAAAGACATATCAAGCAACATGTTACCAAGTGATTTTTCTCCATGCCTCAATCAACTAGCTTAAATTCTAGATCTAAGAATGTCAACTAATAAGATAGGAGATGGTCATAGTCCCAATTTGAAGGCAATTCCAAATGACAAGGTAGGAGGAGCTAACAACACAGATGCTAAGTTTGTGACAAATGAGAATACGGTAGAGCCTAAATTGGTAGAAAATCATTCAACTGAAAAGTAGTGATGACATTAGTGTGTGTAATAAATGCAAGTAGTTGATAACCATTTCTTGGACTCATTATCATAGATAGCACATTGTATTTCTTTCACACATCAAGAGAAATGTATAAAATAAGCACTTTGATTATGTGTAGAATAAGACAACACTCTGATTATGGGTATAAAAATGAATGATCATAAAGTGTCCCTCCTGATAAGCTATAGTTGTTAATGACTAGTGCATCCAATGTGAGAAAATGTGATGTGGAGGCATACACCTCACTTTACAATGGGAGAATTAAGATAATGCAGTTGATATTCATAGCAAAGAGGTGTGGAAACAAGAGCATGGGCTTGGAAGCCCTACAGATGGTCTACCATGAGGTTAAGAGGGCTGACAACATGACATTTCTCAAGGATGTGCTTCACAAGCATGAGACCAAGCTTATCTTAAGTTATCATGTAAATACCTCTATAAATAATGTTGCATATCTTAAGGTATGGTGGAATTATTTATAATGCATATCACATGATACTAATATCAGAGCATTCAATAAAAAAAATAAAAAATGATATCATGGAGAAGACAATATTGAAAGCATAAATATTAAATATTATCTTGAATTGGAAAATAAAATGGTCTCCGAGTTATGTATGGTGGACTTTATCTACAAGTTAAGTGCTTTTATAGCTTGACCCGGGGTGATCCCACAATAGCGGTTTACAATTTTTGGCCAAATTGGACACTGAATTTTTTTTTTTAACTAAATATTCACTTTCGGGAACCTATAGCGGCTAAACTGTGAGGAATTTGAAGATGATGCAAACTAGAGTTTCATGAAATTTTTTCTGTAGATTCTAAATATATTTTTTCAAAATTTTGGAATCATATTGCACTTCTTTTTCCATCTCCCTTGAAAACTAGTTTTTTCAGAAAACAATATTTTAAAAAAGTGGCGCTCATCGTATTAAGCATAATTTTTTTTCCATGAATGATAAAATTCTAATTATTTCAAATTTAGATTTGTAACTTTGATATCTAGTGCTTCCACCTAGTTCGATAGTTTTTTATTGAATATTTTTTCTTTAATAAAGTTTTGAAGTCAAACCAATTACAATTTAGACATAGCGCGACTGTATAACGCATAACATTTTTTATTAGTATCAAAATTCAATTTATTTTTTTGTTGGTTTCAAGACTCCAATATCTGGTGCACTCATATTTTAAAAAAATAAAAATTGATAATCTTCTATTTTTCCACATGTGCAGAACAAAGAGCTTGATTTTTCGTGAAAAACCTACATTCACAAGAAATAAAAGATAAATATAATAATCAAATTTAATTTAATTAAAATTATATTCTTTTGGAAGCATATAATAAGGACTACATACCAAAAAAAAATTTAAATGAATTCATTTGATCCCCCAAAAGGTAAATCAAAAGTGGTTTTTTATCATCATTTTGATAGGTGTAAATGAGACTTTGTTATAGGTATGGTTTAAAACTAGTGAGGTTCTATCCAAGGGGGCTTAGTCTAAGGTGGTTTTATCAAACCCTATTCAATTGGAATCCTTTAAATGGAACTTTTCAAGGCTTAAATCAGTATATTTTCTAAAAATATGTGATTTTAGCAAAAATTAGAATCTCCCAAAAAGTGTAAACCACTATTGTGGCAACACCCCCTGATTTATAAGAATATATTCTTCATTAAATCATTCTTATGGGGAATTTGTTTGTTTAAATAGAAAAAATATTTGATGCATTCATTAAATTCATCCCACATCTTTCACAAATCATTAGGCACATGGTTACAAATATTTGCCATACCTTCATATGCATGTCTACTAATCATTCACAAGCTAGTAGATGCCACTTCAAAAGGATTTTGACCAATTGAAAATCAAACTATATTTGCAATGGTGAAATCCAGAGCCTCCAAAGGCAATGTGCTTCACCTTATATTCATTCTCGTGGACTTCCATGAACTTGCATATGCATCTTAGTGGGTTTTAAATTTATTTGTTAAATAAAAAATTGCTTATATTACCATCTAAGACATGGCTTACTCCTCAGCCATTCGAGCTTGAGCAAAATATTTTGAAGTGGAAGCTAAAATATTTTAGAAAAAAATAGAATACTAAATAGTGTATAAGCATTCCTTAAAGCATAAAGAAACACGATAGTTTGAAGAGATATTTTGAACAAACAAAAAAGATTTTGCAATGATTAATAGGGCACACACAATGCAGTAGTTTCTAAAGCATCATTCTAATAAACACAATGAATAAGTCTTTATCTGCATTAATACAAGTTCCTTGTACAACTTTTTGAAAGGTTGGCCAATCTCTGAGAGTGACTGAGGTAAAGGAGATGGATTTCTCAAAAGTTGATGTTGTGTTCTATTTTTTGTTACATGGAACAACACATAAAATTATCACTTCCCTTCCAAGAACACTAAAGGTTGCATACCTTTATGTAGAGTTTCACCTATAATGTTGAAAAAAATTAGAATCACAATGAGACTAAATGAAATTGCTCAATGATTTTAATATCTAATATCTATCATATGCCAACTAGAATAAACTAGACACCAAGACTAATGAAGCAATATTGAGTCTATCGATTCAAGGTTTGAGCTTGCACAAACTTGTGCAATTGGAAAAGGTTTCAAATTTGGAAATTCACAAGAAGACCACAAAATATGAAGACAAGTGCAATTAGGTATGATAAATAAATTCATTAATAGAATGATAGAATGCAATCATAGAAAGAAGCACCATAATCAATTCCACCTATTCATAACAAGAATTAATTGCATTTCTAAACAATTTTTCAACTCTTGCATGGGGAATAAGGTAAAAGACAACATAGAAAAAGCTCGCTAACTTTTAGAAAATTTCTAGTAGAAGCATAGAAAAAGCACGTTATCTTTTAGAAGCTTTTTAGAAAATGAAATCTAATGCTTAAACTATCGTATTAGCTATTAGAGAAACTCAATATAAATTTGAATGCTAAAATTGAAATCTAATGCTTCAACTATTGTGGGTTCGAGCCATATGGTGGGTGCCAAAATGTAACACTAAATCTGCAAATGGTTAAACTTTGGCATACATTATCATTGTTAGTCAATCTAAACCAAACAAATCTAGCATTCCTATACAATATTCAATCATGCTACATAAGAAACCAAAGAAACTAAGTGAAAGCCCATAAAAACATGATCAAAATCTATCCCATAGTGGGAGTGGTGAACCTTTGATGTGGAAAGGATGCCCTTTCCAACCCCCTTGATAAGCTTCCAATGATGAAGATGCAAAGATGCGAGTGATGGAGATGAAAGTGCCTATAGTGAAAATGCATAAGATTGTGGATGATTTTCAAGTAGAAATGCCTTCTATTTATAGGTTGAAGGGTTGAAGAATGAAGAGATAGGAGGAATGTGGGACTAAAGGAGACTCAATAAGATTGTGACACTTGTCACAACTATAATGGGTGAAGTTGAAGCACATTTTGGAGAATGTGTATAGTTAATGAATATGGTTAAGATGTAAGAGGGGTGTAAGAGACATTAATGCATTTGTAAGAGGCATTAAATGAATGTGGTTGAGATGTTTTCAAGGAAAATTGTTTGGGAAATAAAGTCAAATAAATGGAGTTAATGAAGGAATATTCCCTTCCAATATGCCTTTGTGAGGGAAAATGAGATAATTAGTTAATTAAAAGAATTTATTTTTATGTGCAAGTGGGTTAGTTAATCAGGGGTTGGGTTTGACCAAGGTTGAGTCAAAAGCGAGAGAATGGGTAATGATGGTTAGGGGTTAATTAATTCAGATTAATTAACTTGAAGGAATTAGGGGATTTTCCATTTGATTTAATCAATTTGATTTATTAAATCAGATGAGAGGAATTTTAGGACTTTAATTAAATTAATTAATTTATTTAATCAAATAGGATGAACATTAGTGAATTAATCAAATAAATTGATTTATTTGATTAACAGAAGAAATGATTTTAATTTGACCATCTACAATGAAAAATATAGAAAAGTGTTAAAGCGTGCTACAACACTTTACAACACTTTGAAATAAGACTTTGTAAATGATGAAGAGAGGTTATTTAGGTGAAATACATTAAAAATTCCTTAAAAAAGTGTGAAAGTATGTTACAACACTTTACAACACTTAGGTAAGGCACCATTTGAATTCCATTAGATCACAAGGGTGCAAGACCTAATGTGAATGTGTTAACCACATTACAACACTAAATCAAGGCAACAGTAAGCCAAAATTCACAAGGAGGACCCAAATGAGTATGAAAAAGTCAAAGGATCCTTTTTTCAACACTATAGGACCAAAATTGTTGACTCATGAGGTATGTTACGATTGAAGGGAATTTCCACCACTTCCAAGCTCATATTTTCCCTAAGCTTAATCATATTGGGTATAATGTCAAAATGAACTTGCCCTTTTGGCTTTTGTCGTCACTTGAGCAATTTGTTAGAAGTGTTCAGGCTAAATTCAAGAAACTACCCATCCATTAGGGCCTTATTTATCATCTTTACAAGTTTCATTCTGTGTTGCTTCCCTCCCTTGCCTTTATTCGCAAGAACACTCTAACCATTCACGACCCCAACAGTCCCTTTATGGACCCCAACCCCTCTAATACTCTAGATGAAATTCCTTCTGTCCTCCACCATAGCACATAGTCTCAAGGAAAATCCCATGTGAATGAAAACCTCCCAACCTACCTATTCTAAAATGATGAATTGTGGAATCCCACCCCATCCAACTCTCCTTTTCACTCTTATGCTCATGCAAGTATCTTTGATGTTCTGAACACCCCCTATTTCTAACCATAACCCTCAAAATTTTCCTAACCTATGCAATAATCTGGAGGAAATCAGAACTGAACCTAGGGAAATTTGTGCCCCTATTAACCCTCTTGGTAAACATTCAATGAAATCTTAGAGACAATTAACATCTAGAAGGATATCATGAAGTAGATTTTGGGCTAGCTGATCATGGCTAAAGAAATAATCTAAATTCTAGAGGGAAAGGTTCTCGAGTGGTAGGTCCCATGGCTAGGGGAGGTGGAGAACAAGGAGAACTGGGACATCATTTCCTCTTTGTCCAAGTCATTCAAGAAGTTGGAAAGTGATGCAAAGCAAGAGGATTTCACAATTCAACATATTAGAACATATTTCACAACAATGGGTTTCAACTCATTCACCCATTCTACAAGGCAACTTTCTTGACAATTTCCTTGATTTCAAGATACCAAATTAGAGTTAAAGCACAAAAATTCTTGTAGAATCAGAAAAACAAATTCAACAATAGAAAATGACTGATTCAAAACCATTTTCCAACTTTGACAACTCAAAAATGTGAACTTCTAAAAGTAGATTGTTCAAATCAGCATTTAGGCCCATTTAGACCCCTTCAACAAGCAAATTTACATTTCCCAAGCCATTTCTCTTTGTTACCACTTCATACAAGTATAAATAGGTCTGGACAACCATTATGAACCTTCACCCAACCTTTTTTCATGTTATTTTAACAAACCCTAGCTTTAAACCACCATTTTCATGCAAAATTCACACAAAATCACTCTTTTCCAGCCTAGGGCCTCCTTGAAACCTTATCAAAAATTTACATACACCCCTGTAACTTTGGAATCTCAAATAAAATGTTAAAACAGACCTACAAACCAATTTTCAAGAGTTTTCAATGGTGGAAACTTAAGATATGAATTTTTCTTCAAAATTAGAACCTTCATTTCTGAACAGGGCTGTTGGGAAGATTCAACCATTAGACCACGTAAACGACCTTTTAAAATTTTTTGGTAAGAACAAAAAACTTCATAAATTAAATTATCTTTCCATCAATGTAAGTTTCAGGGCCGTACTAAACCATACAAGTCCGTACAACTCTCTGGAACAACATATTTCACTGAAAAACACAGAAAAATGGAACTTTCATTTTCTTCATTTCACCAAAATCTTCAACTAACTTTGAATTCGACCATAAAAATTGTTTATAATCCTTGAACATCAAAACCAACCTATCTAACTGACCCAAACCAACCTCCTAACTACTTGACTACACCATTTGCACTTTTTTGCATTTTTACAATATAACAACTTTTTACAAAATATGCATTTTTTGCATTTTTGACCTCAAAGACCCTCCAAACAATTAAAATGTAGAGCAAAAGGATTTCAAAATTCAACATATTAGAACATATTTCACAACAATGGGTTTCAACTCATTCACCCATTCTACAAGGCAACTTTCTTGACAATTTCCTTGATTTCAAGATACCAAAATAGAGTTAAGGCACAACAATTCTTGTAGAATAATAAAAACACATTCAAAAATAGCAAATCACTGATTCAAAACTATTTCCCAACTTTGACAACTCAAAAATGTGAACTTCTAAAAGTAGATTGTTCAAATCAGCATTTAGGCCCATTTAGACCCCTTCAACAAGCAAATTTACATTTCCCAAGTCATTTCTCTTTAATACCACTTCATACAAGTATAAATAGGTCTGCACAACCATTAGGAACCTTCACCCAACCTTTTTTCATCTTATTTTAACAAACCCTAGCTTTAAACCACCATTTTCATGTAAAATTCACACAAAATCACTCTTTTCCAGCCTAGGGCCTCCTTGAAACCTTATCAAACATTCACATACACCCCTGTAACTTTGGAATCTCAAATAAAATGTTAAAAAAGACCTACAAACCAATTTTCAAGAGTTTTCAATGGTGGAAACTTAAGATATGAATTTTTCTTCAAAATTAGAACCTTCATTTCTGAACAGGGTTGTTGGGAAGATTCGACCATTAGACCACTTAAACGACCTTTTAAAAATTTCTGGTAAGAACAAAAAATTTCATAAATTAAATTATCTTTCCATCAGTGTAAGTTTCAGGGCTGTACTAAACCGTAAAAGTCCGTACTACTCTCTAGAACAGCAGATTTCACTAAAAAACACAGAAAAATGGAACTTTCATTTTCTTCATTTCACCAAAATATTCAACTAAATTTGAATTCAACCATACACATTGTTTATAATCCTTGAACATCAAAATAAACATATCTAACTGACCCAAACCAACCTCCTAATTACTTGACTCCACCATTTGCACTTTTTTGCATTTTTACAATATAACAACTTTTTACAAAATATGCATTTTTTGCATTTTTGACTCCAAAAACCCTCCAAACAATTAAAATTCTATTAGATAGTCCCAATGGACCCTAAAACATCTAAATCTATTAACTCTTATTACAAATTTGAAAATTGACTCTTCATGTGCCATTTAACAACATTTGGCATTTTTTGCAAATTAGACAAAATGACTACATAACTTATCCAAATACCTATAAAATGACTCAAATACATTAATATGGTCTTGAAATACCTTATTTAATGACCCCTAAGCACTCTTTAAACATTATTTTATATATTGGCCTCACGGAGGCTTGAATGCAACAAGGTGCTCTGCACCATTCTCCCCTTGAAGAAAAAACTCAAGTCCCTTGAGGGAGAAAAGTGTAAAGCACCTGAAAAAAGAAATGAATCTTCACCTCCTATAATCACAAAAATTTGCATCTTCATTTTGACCCATGGCTTTGTTTTCCTTGAAATCATAAGCACAAGAAGTGAGTTGTGTCTTCCTATCATCATATCATCCTGTGCATGCTCACACTCATCTATACACTCTATGCCTTGATTTTCCTTCTGCTCTATCAACCAAAATGTCTCTACATCTGTTGTCTCAAGATAACCACAAACTTCTACATGGATAAAACTGAAAATTCCATTAGTCTCATCATGAAACAATGAAGTAAATATCTCATTCTCATACCTTGGTGGCTCAATTTGTAACTGCAAATCTATTTCACTTTTGTTCTCTTCGTCATCAGGTGTAGGCACCAACTCTTCATCGTCTTCTTCCTTTTGCATTGATTCTTCTTCATTTGTTGTCTTCATGTCTTCAAGGTCTTCATTCTCTACTTGTTTGAACTCTTCATTATCAACAATTTGTCCAACTTGTTTGCTTTGCTCTTTATCTACCTGCAACAAATTCGTCATCTTCTTAGCTTGCTTTCTCTCTTGTCTTCTCTTCATCATAATCTTCTCAATAGGCCATGTGACCCCTTTCTTGATCTTCAAGTGCCAACTTGTAACTCTTTTGAGCAATTGATCTATCCTTTGCTTTAATTCTTCAATCTCTTTTTGCCTCATCTCTTCCTCTTTTCTCTTCTTTTCTTTTTTTCCCTCTTGTTTCTTCTTTTTCCTCTCATCCTCTGCCAACAAATATATTCTAAATCTTCTCACCAAATCCATTTTCACAAGCAAGTCTCTTCTTGCTTCTATTCAACTTTTCGCTGCCTTTCCTTGGCAACAATCAAGTTCATTTTAACCTGCACACAACTACAACACAAAACCACAAACCAAAACTAACCCAGACCTTTTGTTGGGATCTGATACCACTTTGATGTAGAGCAAGAGGATTTCATAATTCAACATATTAGAACATATTTCACAACAATGGGTTTCAACTCATTCACCCATTCTACAAGGCAACTTTCTTAACAATTTCCTTGATTTCAAGATACCAAAATAGAGTTAAGGCACAACAATTCTTGTAGAATCAGAAAAACACATTCAACAATAGCAAATGACTGAATCAAAACCATTTCCCAACTTTGACAACTCAAAAATGTGAACTTCTAAAAGTAGATTGTTCAAATCAGCATTTAGGCCCATTTAGACCCCTTCAACAAGCAAATTTACATTTCCCAAACCATTTCTCTTTTTTACCACTTCATACAAGTACAAATAGGTCTGAAAAACTATTAGGAACCTTCACCCAACCTTTTTTCATGTTATTTTAACAAACCCTAGCTTTAAACCACCATTTTCATGCAAAATTCACACAAAATCACTATTTTCCAGCCTAGGGCCTCCTTGAAACTTTATCAAACATTTACATACACCCTTGTAACTTTGGAATCTCAAATAAAATGTTAAAAAAGACCTAAAAACCAATTTTCAAGAGTTTTCAATGGTGGAAACTTAAGATATGAATTTTTCTTCAAAATTGGAACCTTTATTTTTGAACAGGGCTATTGGGAAGATTCGACCATTAGACCACTTAAACGACCTTTTAAAAATTTCTAGTAAAAACAAATATCTTCATAAATTAAATTATCTTTCCATCAATGTAAGTTTCAGGGCCGTAATAAACCGTACAAGTCCGTACAACTCTCTGGAACAACAGATTTACTGAAAAACACAAAAAAATGGAACTTTCATTTTCTTCATTTCACCAAAATCTTCAACTAACTTTGAATTCGACCATACACATTTTTTATAATCCTTGAACATCAAAACCAACCTATCTAACTGATTCAAACCAACCTTCTAACTACTTGACTCCACCATTTGCACTTTTTTGCATTTTTACAATATAACAACTTTTTACAAAATATGCATTTCTTGCATTTTTGACTCCAAAGACCCTCCAAACAATTAAAATTCTATTAGATAGTCCCAATGGACCCTAAAACATCTAAATCCATTGACTCTTATTACAAATTTGAAAATTAACTCTTCATGTGCCATTTAACAACATTTGGCATTTTTTTGCAAATTAGACAAAATGACTACATAACTTATCCAAATACCTATAAAATGACTCAAATACATTAATATGGTCATGAAAGACCTTATTTAATGACCCCTAAGCAATCTTTAAACATTCTTTTATATATTGGCCGCACGGAGGCTTGAATGCAACAAGGTTCTCCTACACCAGAAAGGTGGGAAAGGAACTAGAAGATTTGTGTGCCATTGTTGATACTTAGGAAGAAAAAATAATTTTCTAATTGAGATTGATGTTATCCATCAAAATGAGGAGAAAACCATGCAATGACTCATGGTCATCACTAAATATAATAATGAAACAATGAAGAAAGTTGTCGTCACCCTTCAGGTTTTTTAGGAAGAATTAAGGAAGTGCCAAGGGAAATGGGTTGTGGATGGTCTGGATGATTGTCATAAATAGAAGAAGGGTAAAATGTTGGATACCTTGGCTCATGATGTCATGGTGAATGATCAGGGCATTTATTAGGGTCCTGTGACTTTTGAAAAGAAGCTCCAATTCTTGTCTCAGGAATGGAATGCGATCACTAGTCTCAAGTTGTTGGGAGACCTATAGGTGTCTTGGGTCTCTCTGATAGTCTTGGCTCTATGTGATTTCCTTGTTGTTTTGTGCTAGTTGAACTACTTAAGCTTTAGTTTTTATTTTAGTTTTTTGGTTTTTCACTCCTTGTGAGTTCCTTTTCTACCTCTATGGTCTTTTTGTAATGGGTACTGGTGTTAGAAAAACAAGGAAAAACAAATGAGAGGGGGGATGAATCAGATTACTTAACAATTTAAAATTTTCCAACTTATCTTAGCTTTAATCTTAGATCTGATGAATAATCAATTAACCACAAACAATCAACATATTAGAGAGACAAAGAACACCAATATTTTTTACATAGAAACCCTGTTAGGGGAAAAACCAAGGTGGATGTTAGTCCACAAGATTATACTCTATTAAAATTATAATGGGAAATAATAAGGGGAATGCACATGCATTCAGGAAAACTGCCTAGTGCTCACTACTCAAATACACAAGGGGTTCACTGCCCAACAAAATAGGATCAAAAATACATAAGGTATGAACTGAAAAAGTAGCTTTTGCACAATCCTGATTACAGTTCCAATTAAGCTCAACACTTCTTCACACTTCGCACAATCTTCTTCACACTTTTCTTTGCAACTGAATGATATTCACACATACACAAAAAGGAGCACATGAAGCACACTCTTCACCGATGAAAAAATCACACTTATATATCTGCTACATGAGATTTCATCACAACTTAGTCAGCCAAGAAAATAGAACATATTTGCAATGTTAGCCCAAATTTACAAATAAAATTTTAATGTGAATCCACCAAGGTTGGCCTAAACATAGTGGAGACCAAAATTAACACCTCCAACACAAAAAACCAAACATGTTGGCTAGGAACGTGGAAAACCAAACATGCACAAAAAAGATCTTCAATCATGAGGTCAGTCAATTTGGACGTACCAAAAAGATAAAGAATTATGTAGAGACATCTAAGAGCTCCATGAAACAATAGAGAAACATCCACAACAACTAAGATTAACAGAATCACACAATCTTCATTCAAGAACACTAATAAATACCACAAAAACACTATTAGACTAGAACATACTTAAAAATTCATGTGGACCTCTGAAACATCTAGTAGATGATCTAGATATACTCAACAATAAACCCTTTAATCCACACCAACTAATCTTCAACGTAGAGAACAAAAAACCTTCAAGACCTGCACAGTTCCACTAGGAACCTAGAACACTTTCTTTTACAAATTTCTGAATATCCTCGACATATACAGCCTCTAGTACACCAAATGCTAATAGTGTTGACATAAATGACAACCACCTATCAGTAACACATCCACAACATCCAACAATCACCCCCTTTTGCATTGATGGCAACACATGATGTGAAAAATACCATCAACACAACACACTGACTTCTTCTGCACTTCTCCTCTTGAAAGGATTTTTCACATTACACTTCTCCCCCTTTGACATCAATGGAAAAGGTAACAATGACCTTTCCATATACATGTTATGAACCACCTATCTGCACATCTGACTACTCCCCCTAAGTAGTAGCCACAAAAACAACAATCTAGATCATAATATAGCAATGAAGTTCACGGATTGATGAAAGCAAATGCATCTTTTAGTTCTTATCAAGAGGGGTGATTACCCCTAGCATTCATTTGAGATACTCAAAACTATCCTTTAGAAATGGCTTAGTAAATATATTTGCAATATTTTCTTTGGTAGGAACATACTCTAGTCTAACTTCTTTCTCATTCACTTTCTCCCTCAATAAATGAAACTTGATTGTTATATGTTTAATCTTAGAGTGTAGCACCAAATTCCTTGAGATATTTATTGCACTTCATTTGTCACGGTATATGGTAATAAGCTCTTCATATATCACCCTAATATCTCTCAGCATCTATTTCATCCATATCACTTGAGTACAATTATTGGCAACAATAATGTATTTTGCTTTAGTAGTAGATAGTGAAATTGAGCTTTTCTTTTTACTTAACCAAGATACCAGCTTCTTCCCTAGGAAGAAAGCACCACCACTAGTACTTTTCTTGTCATCTACATCACCAGCCCAATCTGCATCAGTATATGCACACAAAGTGAGATCATCATCCTTTGGATACCAAAGTCCAAAGTCAACTGTTCCTTTTAGATATCTAAAAATTCTCTTGACAACAGTTACATGTGATTCTTTTGGATCAGCCTGAAATCTAGCAACCATCCATACAACATTCATAATGTCTGGTCTAGTCTGAGTCAAGTAGAGCAATCCACCGATCATCGACCTATATCTAGATTGATTTTCCTTAGGAGAGTCATCATTCTGTGTTAACTTACATCCAGTCACCATGGGGGTACCAACAGGTTTGGAGTCATCCATTCCAAATTTCTTCAACAGTTCTTTCACATATTTAGACTGAGATATGAAGATCCCTTTGTCCAATTGTGTAATTTGAAATCCCAAAAATAACTTCATTTCTCCAATCATACTCATCTTAGATTCACTCTTCATTTCATCAACAAACTTTATACATAGATTATCATCTCCTGCAAAAATGATGTCATCAACAAAAACTTCTATAATTAACTCCTTATCATTATCTAATTTGAAGTATATGTTTGTATCAGTAGTACCTTTAGTGAATCCAAGATTCAGTAGGTATTTTTTCTATCTAGCATACCAAGCTCTAAGGGCTTTCTTAAGTCCATACAGAGCTTTCTTGAATCTACAAACCATATCTTCCTTGTCTATTAGCTGGAATCCATCTGGTTGTTCAATGTACACATCTTCTATTTCTTTATTCAAAAATGCATACTTTACAACCATTTGATAGACTTTATAGCTCTTGTGTGTAGCATAAGAAAAAAATAGTCTAACAGCTTCAATCCTAGCAACAGGGGAAAAGGTTTCTTCAAAATCAACACCTTCCATTTGAGAATACCCTTTACATACCAGCCTTGCTTTATTTCGAACCACTTCACTTTCTTCATTTACCTTGTTTCTAAATACTCATTTAGTAGCAATCACATTTTTGTCTTTAGGCCTCGAAACCAGTAGCCATGTGTCATTCTTGTCAATCTATGTCAGATCTTCCTTCATAGGGTCCAACTAGTGTTCATCTTGACAAGCTTCAGTGACATTTTTAGGTTCAATCTTGGAGATTAGACAATATTCTTCTGGAATTTTTCTTCCAGTTTCCACTCCTCTACATTTATCTCCTATGATTTGATTTTCAAAATGATTCATCTTTACATACCTTAGAGTTTTGGGACATTCTTGAGCTTCTGACTCTTCTGATCTTTCTTCTACACTTGCACTTGTTTTTTCCTCCTAACTGAATTGATTTACCGGAACAAATTGAGGTTGCTTCACTGGAACATATGGAATAATCTAAAGTAGATTATGTGTCTGATTATTCTTCCCTTGGCTTGTAATGTATTCGTATGAATCATAACTACAATGTTTGGATGATTTGACAGAGTCCCCATCAACTCTAACATTTTCACTCTCAACCATCTTTCTCAATCTTTTTTTATAGCACCGGTAGGCCTTTCTTTTAGTGGAGTAACCCAGAAAGATTCCTTCACCACTTCTTGCATCAAATTTTCCTATATCATCATCTTTCATGATATAACATGCTTCACTCCAGTACATCTGAGACACGTTTCCTTCCATCATTATTGTTCTTGCAACATTCGTAATTGTTCTATTCTTTGTCTCTGCAACTCCATTCTATTGAGGGGTTCGAGGAGTAGATAACTGTCTTTTGATTCCATTCTCTTCACAATAAGAGTTGAACTCCTTGGAAATGAACTCACCACCTCTGTCAGATCTCAGGCACTTTATTTTCAGACCTTTCTCATTTTCTACCATAGCCTTGAAACATTTGAACTTCTCCAATGCTTCACATTTTTCTCTTAAAAAGGAAACCCAAATCATTCTTGAGTAATCATCAATAACCAACATAAAATACCTTTCTCCATGAATACTTCTAACTTTGGAGGGACCACAAAGGTTAGTATGTAGTAGCTCTAGAAAATTATTTGAATGAAACTGTTTTCTCTAGAAAGAGACTCTAGTTTGTTTACCCATCTAATATTCCTTGCAGATTATATTAGGAGGCTTCACTAACCTAGGTATATCTCTTACTACTTGAGTATAAACTATCATGATAATGTTGTCAAAGTTTACATGGCACAACCTCCTATGCCACAACCAATTTTCATCTACTTGAGAAATTAAACAACTCCCACTAGCAGTATTCAGATGAAAAATATTACCTTTTGTTTGTTTTCCTATTGCAATCATACTCCCAGAACTTCCACATATCTTGCATCTTCCATATTTGAAGTAAACATCATATCCCTTGTGAACCATCTATCCAACACTCAACAAGTTGTGCTTTAGGCCTTCAACATAGAGGACATCATCAATGTTATCCTTACCACCAAGGCAAATAGATCCTCTGCCATGAATCACACCAAAATTGTTATCTCAAAATCTTACAACCCCACCATCATACTTCTCTAGACTCACAAATTTTCTTTTATCACTGGTCATATGATATGAGCATCCACTATCAATGAACCACTAATCTTTTTCTTCAACTTGGGCTGCAAGATTTTTTTCATCTTTAGTAGATTCGGTAGGCACAAGATTATCTTCAATGGTAGCAATGAAATCCCATTCATCTTCATTTCCATTATCTTTATTAGAATCATCATTAGTCATTGCTTCTTCAACATAGCAACATCGCTTTTGGAATCTAGACTTTTAAGGATTAGATCTAGGAACTCTTTCAAGGCATCTTGATACAAAATGACCTATTTTACTACATGAAAAAAAATTAATAGGCAATACATCTTCATACTTACCTTTTCCTCTCCCTTCTTGCTTTGCAATCAGTGCTTCCAATTCTTCTACTTCTCTTTCCTTATCTTCAAGATCTTTCAGTTCTTCATCATACTTGGATATTTTTCTGGAACTCTCTCCTAGACTATAACTTTTCCTGTTACTTCTATATATAGTATCCTTGAATGTAGATTCACTCTTTGGTGTAGATTCACCAAATTCACTTATTTCAAAAGCAACAAGCTTCCTGATCAACATGTCTCTTGCCATCTTGTTTATTGATCTGAACTCTTCAATAGCATGAACCTTCATTTTTTAGGAGGGAGGCAAGGATCTGAGTACTTTAGCCACAATTTCATCCTCATCCATAGAACCACCGACACATTTAATAACCATCGCTATTTCATTTACTCTCTGCATAAAGGAAGTGATATTTTCATCTTCACCATCTTCAAATTTTCATACTTTCCTTTCAAGCTCTATAGCTTATCCATCTTCACCTGTGCGTCTCCTTTATACAAATTTTCTAGTTTTGTCCAAATCTCATGAGTTGTCTGCAGACCCATCACATTAGACATCTCTGAATCTGTCAAAGCACTCACCAAAGCTTCAATAGCCCTAACTTTATTTTCAACATATTTGATCTCATTAGGAGTTGAAGGACCATTATGAGGAATAGTATATGGATCTCTTGTAATCTTCTAGAAAACTTCACCAATACACCTTAAGTGACATTGCATCCTAACTTTCCACATTGAATAGTTAGTGCCATCAAATCTTGGACTATCCTTCTTGAATGTTTCCATCTCAGATCACCTCAAGCTTTTAGACTTCTTCAAAGGAACTTGCTCTGATACCAATTGTTGGAAAAAAAGGACATACAACTGAGAGGGGGGATGAATCAGTTGTCTTAGAAATTAAAAAATTTCCAACTTATCTTAACTTTAATCTTAGAATTGATGAATAAGCAATTAACCACAAACAATTAACACATCAGAGAGACAAAGAAAACCAAGATTTTTTATGTGGAAACCTTGTTAAGGGAAAAACCACGGTGGATGTTACTCAGCAAGATTATACTCTGTTTGTAGACATGAAAAAATAACATTATGCATTCAATTAGGTCCATTCATCAAGTAAACCAGGTTTCAAATTCATCCACTCATCAATTTAATTAAGTTCACCTTCATCCATTCATCAGGTAAACTCATTAATTTCCATCTCCTAAGGTCATTAATTTAAAATTAAATAAACTTTATCATCAACATTTTAATCAAATAAATCAAACATTCATTTAATTAAATCCCAAATTCATATTTCTCCCCTTTTGATTTAAATAAATCCAAATATTCAAGTCAAAGGGGTCAAACTCACCTAATCATCATTAAGCTAATCTAATCCTACTTAGCCTAACCTAACCACCCATCACATCCTCTAGATAATCCCACTTTCACAAATAAATCAATTTATTGATTTATTAAAATCCTTATTTTCTTTCACCTTGGCATGAAAAATAGAATATTCCCTCAAGTTTGAAAATGATGACAAGTTGACTTGCCCCCTCCAACATTGCATTAACTTCTCATTTTCATGTCCCCCTCTCAACATTTATTTCACAAATTTGAATTTCAAACTCCCTCTCTTCAGCACATTTCCCAAATCTTGCACATCCCTCAACCTATGGCAAGTTGACAAGTGGCCTCTTTTCATTGGTCTATTTTTAGTCCCACATTCATCCATTTGGCCATTCTCTCATCAAAATATTCTATAAATAGAGGGCTTAATCTCCATCAAATCATCTACAACTCTAATTCAAAGTTACTCTCTTGGTTTGAGAACTAATTTTTCTCTTCATCTCCATTGCATGTCATCATTTTAGTTTTTGAGCAAGGATTGGGAAAGGGTCATTTGCACATTTGACACCAATCCAATATGGAATAGGTATATGTTATTCTTTTGAAATGTCTCTAGATTTCTCTTGCTATTTGTTGCATTTTGAAGCATTTAAATGGTATTTCATAGGAGTATTTTTGAGGAATTTGTAGGTACTAACCCATGTTTGAAGTTTAGTGTTTCCAGATTTTAATGGATGCTCACATGTAGCGCTAGAAGGAGGGCAGAAGCTCTGCAAATATATTTAGCATAAATAGATGTTGAAGCATTTATTGAAATACCATATATATATTTAGCATGAATAGATGTTGAAGCATTCAACGACACCCTTTATCAGATTTGTGTTAACTAATCTGCATCTTTTAAGAAATATGTTGTTTCTATTTTCCATGCTTTGTCCACGTTCTTTTGCTAATAAGTATTGCTCACCATATCCATTGAATTCTCCATCTACTCTTACAAGTTGAGTAGTCCATATTGCTATCTTTGTTGCTATTGTATTTATCTTTCCACAGGGGGAACAAATAAGAAAGACGTATTTATTTTGTCTAGATTTAGATGCCTTTCTTTTGGTGCCATTCACAAATTTCATTATTTTCTTGACATAGGTATTCTACCCACATTCATGGAATTGGTCATTGGGCTTGATAACTAATTTTGATTTGAGATTCTTTCTAAAAAACTATTTTATTCTTTGGTAGATATTGTGGGACAAAATAAAAAGAAGATTGTTCCATATGGAAGGATGCTTTTCTGAGCAAGTTTTATGTAGTCATCATACTATTGTCTTCTGCATTCATGATATTTTGCAAATACCTTTCAATTCCATGATTTCTTCTTTTAGAGTCTTGTATCTTGTGCATTGAAATCATATGATGTGTCAAGGATGGGAATAATTTTAGAATCTTGATGCTTCCTTAGTGGACTCAAGCCTTTAGGGTTCTTGTTCGTACCACTAGTTCATATCCAAGTTTTTTTCTCTTTATTGAGGCGTCTTACTAAATAGTAAGTTCTTTCCTTTTAATGTGTTCCTTGCTCCAAAGCTTTTTGCAGGTAGTAAAGATACTGGACAATGTTTGAGAAGTTGAGCGATGCTAGAAAAGGTTGTTAAAAATGGTTTTACACTTGCCATTTATGATGGAAACCTTTCAAATTCCTTTCAGACATGTCCTCACACCTACCATTTCCATTTACTTCAAAAGCTTTTCTAAATACCATTACTGTGTAGCTTTACACCTACCATTCGCATTTACTTGTAAAAAGATCCACATGAGGCATCAAAATCTCTAAGTCTATCTCATGATTAGTTTATACATCCTGGTCTGTAGTTTCAGCATCCATTTTCTATAGTGTTTCCAAGGTTTTGGTGAACTGACCTGCAGCTTTGAAACTGGTAATCTTTCCTGGATTGTGTGAGACTATTTTTGGCAACAAAATGATGAAATTTAGGAATTTGTCGAGTTAATGTTGGAGTGTCCAGATACGCACCATGATGGTAATAAAAACATTTGACAAAGTTTCTACGTTTGCATTAGATTGGTGGGAGGCATTATTAACTTTCCAATAGGGGTCACGCATTTCCGTGCATAGCTTTCAAAACACAGTTATAGCACATTGCTTTCCCTGGCGAATTAAATAACCCAAGTCTGATAGCAAGACCACGATGCGAGGGACCCTTTGAAATTTTTCTTGTTTTTTGTTCATTAATATAGCACGTCCTGCTTACCGTATATCATCATGAAGGGAAGAATTTAGTGTAGTGAGTGAATTATCAAGTTTGTATTCAAGTACTGGCTCTTCATTGGTTTTCGCCTAAATCTGCCACAAAAATATTTTGTAATTATTAGGTTTGTTAGTGGTATATTTGGCCACTCAAAGCGCCCTGTCTAGGGGATTTCTTTTTTGAATATTCAAATGACAAATCTTCAAATAATTTGGTAAAGAAAATTGTGTTTTAGTTGACTAAGGCATTTATCTTTCTTGGAGCTCCCTTTTCAACTGCTTGTCTTCTTGTCTACTGTCAAGCACTAGTCAAACCATCATCATTAGCTGTTTTCATTATGCCTTTATATCCTTGAGTTGGTCTTTAATGCACAATTTGGTTTGCTGGAAATTAAAGGTTTTGAAATCCCTTTTCTTTTAGCAGATATAGATTGAATGTGTCTTGGCATTTTACCATTGATTCAAGTTTAGATGTAATTTGAAGGTTTCTTGACTTTTTATCATTTATTCAAGTTTGTGCAAATTAAAAATTTCTTGACATTTATCATCAATCCAAGGTTGTTATAGGGAACCCATGAGTAAATTAAAAGTGTAGTAACATTTATCATTGAATCAATTCAATTTTAGTTTACTCCTCTCTTTAAAGGGATTCCTCCAATGAATAATAAATCTTGTATATACTTTTACCATCTTGCAATACATGCCTAACTTTCATTTATGATGGAATAGGTACAAGGGAAACAAAGGAAAGCACAGGTGAAAAGTGAAAAAAGGAAAGTGAAAGGGTAACGGAGGTGAAAACAAAGGAGAACAAAGAAAAGTGAAGAAGGAAAAAGAAGAACAACGAAACATGAAGATGACAGATTGAAAGATCAAAGTGTTTTTAAACACTTTAAGTGTTTTGTTTAAACACTTCTCCAAGAAATCATTGTTTTTTTCATTCTTAGGACACTAATTTTCGTTTGGTTTTAAAAAAATAATCTTTCAATTTCTTCTTGCAAAGGTTAAAATGATCTTTAGGATCACAACTTACTAGATTTTGTTTCTTGGATTAACAATTGAACAAAGTGTCTCTCATTCGTCTTTTGGTGCTTAAAAAGAACTCACATTTTGCTTTGTGGATTTAAAAATAACAAGTGCAAACTTTATTTTTGTACTTAAACTAAAGGCATCGAAAAGGACGTATGCGCTTCTCTCGCGCTTTATAGTGATCTTGAGAATCAAAAGATCATTTTCATGACTTTAGGGTGAGATAAAGCAATCACCTCCACACTTCGATTTGGGTTTAAAATTGAACAAGATCTTGTGCAAGTGTGAGTGGGGACATTATCACATATATTCCCTATCTTTGTTGCCATCAAAGATTAATCGAGTTATGGATTTTGTCTTTGCTCACTTTTGTTTATCCTAGAGGGCCTGCCTTGGGGAAAAAGTACTCACCCAAGGGAACGACTCAACCAACACTCTAAAGCCTAGAGTATTTCCAATTGGGATATAAGTGTGGGTATTGGAAGAAACAACAATATCACGTGGTTGATTTTGACAAGATGGATCTGAAAGGGGACTCTTACCGTATGGGTAAATCTCCATGAATGGAAAGTCATTACTAAAACTCATGTGCTAGAATTTTTCAAAATCTGTAATCTATTTGTTGGTGCAAGAACAGTCATTCTGAAGCCGCCCCACACTTTTAGGGTCTTTTAGTAGAAAAGGAAAACATGCCATGGGAGTTTCATGGGTGTTGATGCTTGGCTGCCTCGTATAAGTGAGTGTCATGGAGGGGAGCCAGTGGGGTCAAGCATCTAACCATTCGCTAAATATAAGCATAGCTGGACTTGTCCAAGTGGGGATCCAACAAATACTATCTTTCACATCCATAGGGTTGTACTTGTTCTTGTTTGAAAACATAGTGCTTTGATCAAAAACATTTGAAAACAAACATTCAACATGATCCTAAAAATTTCAAACCGTTTAGGAGGAAAATACCATTGATCAAATTCTCGTGTTATTGCTTTCCCTTGGGATTACATCCTTAGAGGTTTCTAAACACTTGAGTTTATGTCTCAATTTGCCCACTAAAGTTAAACAATAGGTAACCCTTGCCTTAATTTCATCAAAGTTTCACATAATATACCTTGTGAAATGAGACGAAGTTGAGACATTAGGCATTCAGTTTGAAATCTAATCAAGAGTGTGTTTGTGATAAAATGAATCCATTAAGCAAAGATTAAAAAAAAATTGGACCCCACACATGTGTCTCCAATGATTTCACACAAAATCAAGATCAAGAAACCAAAGGTGAAAGCCCATCAAGAACGTCTCTCTATGTTATATGAAGTCAGACAAAGACTGCTTTTCAACTTTTACAAAAGGGCTTCAAGGAACAATCCCGGTTTGTATTCATTCTATTACTGCCAAAACCTAAATCTTTTTAGAGAGTTTGAACATCTTGTTTAGAGAAAAGCTTGTTCTTCAATACCTAGGTCTAGGCAAACAAAGTGTCTTTTTTAGGTTCATCTTAGGATCAAAGAAAATAATTTTTTTTTTCATCCATCCTTCAAACATCAAAACAAACATCATCTCACAAATCACCTTTTGGAAAATCTTGAAATCATCCTTAATGCTAGGCTTTTTGGCAAAATCAAAATCATCAAAATCCTTGAGACTAAATCCTTGAAAATATTATCAAAATCACCTTTGGCTAGGTATGTGTAGATGCATCCTTTTGCATATGCTTAGAAAAAGTTATCAAAACCATCTCATTTACCTTAGTATATGTAGATGAATCCTTCTTCATATGCTTAGTGAAACTATCATCTTGTTTGGATAGGTGTGGGTAGATGCATCCTTCTCCCCGCACATATTCAGATTATCGTCCTTCAATCAAATATATCCCTTAGATAATCATCCAAACATCTTAGGGTCTATTTGTTCAAAATCCAAATCAAAATCAAATTTAGTCAAGGAAAAATCCCAAATCAAAATCTGAAACATATCTGAAAGTCCCAAAATCCTAGTATCTCCTTCAAGACTTACCAAAAGATCATAACACCGCATCATTCATCTTTTACATCATCATCATATCACCTTTTGATCCTCAAGATATCCTAAAATTTTCCACTTTGAGACATAAAATAAAGATCAATCCAAAGAATCAAGAGATTCATCTCCCATTCTTAAAAAAAGATCCTTATTTTATGGTTCAAACTAGATCTCAATACAAGAAGAGCATGGAAGCCAACAAAGAAACACTCGCTTCAAGTGATTTAAGTCAAACCACTCCTAAATTAAATCCCATTGGGTCTAGAACTCTCACAGTTAACCTTCTGACATCATCAAAAAATCCGCAAGAGGAAAATCAAGGAGAGGATCTTACCTTTGGGATGACTCATGATGAAATGACTGAAATGCTTCAAAATCCAGAAAACCACAAAATCATCAACATCATGATGAGGCTCAACCCTTCATTATACATGCTTGAATTAACAAAACAAGGAGCCAAGTTACCTTCAGATTTCGATGTGAGTACCATAGTGGAGACATCATTTCCTCCAATCTCATCCACCATTAACATCATGCAAAAAATTCCACAAATCATGACATCTCTTGCTCCAACCCAACCTGACGTTAATAAGGGAAATGCATTTCTCAATGCTATTCAAACACACCCCCTTGTTAATAATCAAAACTTGGATGTAGGTACCATCTTGGAACAAAACATACTAAAAAACCCATTACATAAGAATGTTCCTCTCACTTTCCATCATGATCCATCATCAACATTTTTCCACGCAACACCTCAAACTTCCCTCCTCACAATTTTGCAATAGGAAGGAGACATGTTCGGACCAGGGGGCTTTTTCAACACCACAACATTTTCACAAGGACTCACACCCCTTACATTTCCACCACTTCTGCTTTTTCCATAATCATCCACACCACTCCTTGGCTTAGGGCTTCCCCCTTTACCAAGTATCGATCAAAACAACATCCCAAATATCAACCAAAGCATTATGTCAAACACTCAAAATTTTTCGCCAACATCACAACAATAGATGACAAATGCACAAGCAATTGTAACATCATCGAACACCCCCTAACATCGCAAAGCATGGTCTCTCAAGGACCAATCACATCAATAGCACCACTTATCACTCAAACCACCAAATCAACAATACCATCTCAAATCATTAACACGACATCACCATTCACCACCAACACGAACACCATTCTAAATCTACCACCACCCCCACCACCACCAACTTCCACCACATCAATTCAATACAACGTGGCATTGCAAGCTTCTTTTCAAAGGAGATACCAACAAGTGCAAAAATAAAAAGCCATACAACTAGCTGCTCAGCATGCTGCTCAAGTTGCGCAAGTTGCCCAAGCTGTACAAGTTGCATTACAAGCACAAGAAGTCATGCAAGCCCATTCTTTATTGCAACATCAACAACAACAAGCTGCCCAAGCTACTCAAGCATTGCAAACATTACAAGCACAAAAGATGGCTCAAGCACAAGCTTTATTACAACAATAAGTGGTGCAAGCACAAGCAAAGGCACAACTTCTTGCACAAAGACAAGCATTGCAATTGCAAGCATATCAACAAGTAATAAAGAAATATCAAGAACAACAAGCATTGTTGGAACAACTACAAGCACAACAACAAGCACAACAACAAGCACAAATCTTAGCGCGGTAACAACAAGATCAACAACAAGCGTTGTTCATACAAAAGTAGGTGGAAGCCTACCTCACTCGAAAAAACATACAGATACCATCGAACAACACACCGACCAACCCACCCATCCAACCCACGATTGAAACACCCCAAAACACTTTCATCCCACCCCCTGATCTACAAAACAATGGGATGACACAAATTAGTTTGCTCTCGCAACAAGTGCTTGATCTTCAATCAGGGTGGACAACGAAAACACCAAGCAACTTGTGTCCCTATCCATTTGATAGAAGCATAGTAATGAAACCATTCCCCAAGGGATTTTAAATTCCCAAATTTAACAAATATCGAGGGACAGGAAACCTTGAAGATCACATCAGGGAATTCCAGGTTCATTGCATGGAAGTCGCATATGATAATACTTATCTGATGCGGGTATTTCCTAGGAGTTTGGTAGGCCACGCTATGGAATGGTTCTCTTGCTTACCTTCAGGCATTAGAACATTTCAAGAAATTATAGATGCATTCATTAAGAACTATGCATGCAACATTGCAATGGATGTTAGTCTAGAAGAACTTTCAGCTCTAAAACAAGGAAAGGGTGAATCTTTTGCTTCATTCCTACAATGGTGGCAATCCAAGGCCAATAAGAGCAAGTGGAACATGCCAGAAGAACAAAAAGTTTGCACCATCATAGCCAACCTTGAAGGCCACTTGGCATTTCATCTCAAGGTTCAGGGCATCACCACATATGATCACTTGATCCCCAAGGTGCTCAGCATCAAAAGAGCCCTTATGACTCAACTTGCGGAATCAACATTATACCCCAAACAACAAAAAAATCACCCACCATCCAATTACAACGATAAACCTTGCACGTGGGAAAGGAACAAAAACATTACTAATGATGGTGTCGTTGATGCCAAGGTGGTCATTAGTGGTCCTCACCAAAATACACCCATAGTGGTCCTTGCCAAAATACACCCACATCGTAACTCCAAACACAACATCAAAACAATCATCACATAACACACCAACCACACAACAATCCAACAATCAATAATCTCAATGAGAAAAGAGGACCACCCCAATGCAATAATTATCCCAAGCGAAAATACACTACTTTGGGGGAACCATTAGAAGTCATCATGAAAAAGCTGATAGACGAAAAACTCATTCAGGCTCCTACCTTTGAAAATTACCAAGAACTGGATGTGAAACCTCCTTGGTATAATGAGAATCAGCTTTACAAATTCCATAAAATCAAAGGCCATACCACAAATAGTTCCATGAGATTGAAAAACATTGTTCAAGATCTCATTGATAAAAGAATCATAAACGTAGAACAACCTACTGAAAATCAGGATCTTAAGATATATACGAATATGATGTTGAATCATGGCAACAAATGGAATAACAATAACAAAGATAAAGGGAAGGGCATCCACTCAAATGTAAATCATGTGTATGAAATAGTTGTCACTTCCCTAGATGAAAACTACATGGTCATTACTATCAAGGGCGCCTATGCCGAAGATTATGGAGTCACCACAAGAGGCAGAAAAGTAACCATCCCAAGATCATCCCAGCCAAACATAGCCCTTGCATCTAGATCCATTCCAAATGGATATAATTTCCTAGATCAACTCAAGAGAAAACCAGTGCAAATCTCCATCATGGAGTTGCTAAAAATCTCATATGCCCATAGGAAAATTCTTGAAGAAGTGTTGGCCTCATCCACTGTCCCCGTAGACCTTGATGCAGAGCAATTCCAAGCTATAGTCAGAAATATCATTACGCCTAATCTTCTTACATTCTCTGACCAAGATTTCCCCACCCAACCATCTCACAACCGTGCACTTCACTTGGAATCCATAGTACATAAGAGAAAAATCAAAAGGGTCTTGGTGGATGGAGGTGCGGGTTTGAATATCTGTTCTCTCAGCCTCATCAAGTAGTTGAAAATATCACAAGATTTTATCGACAAAGGGAAGGGTATCATGATAAGAGCATACGATGATCAAGAAAGAGTGTCTCAAGGCACAATCAAACTCCCTATTCAAGTAGGGCCCACCATCATGGAACCCACTTGTCAGGTCTTGGACCTTGACTTATCGTATAATATTCTCCTAGTACGCCCATGGATTCATGCGATGAAAGCAATAGCATCGACTTTCCACCAATGTATGAAATTTACACATAATGGACAAGAAGTTACCATCCATGGAGATCCCAAACCTTTCTCATACTACAAAAATCTTGAAGCAAAGTGTTACAAAATCCCCCAAGTACCAAAAAATGATGAGGGACCATCCACACAATACATCAATCCCGCCACCCTCACATCCACTTCTGTGACAAAGACACCCACCACTCCCACCATTGCCACCATTTTTGACATTAAGCTCATCATCCAAGATGATGGTTGTGTAAGCTACAAGCTCCCTAACAATGCTTTTGTGGTAGGAGAGTTACCACAATCTCCTAGATCATGGGGTCATCCACAAGAAAATCAAGCTTCCACATCACAAACATCTCTTGAAGACTATCCCGAATTCGTGCAAGCTGGGGAGATCTTGGCCAGGAGGTTATTGAGGAAGATCCATCACATATGTTGCATCAAGATGAAAGACTAGTACCAGAATTGCCAATGGATAACAAGAGCAAGGGTCTGCAAATGATGCTCGCAATGGGCTACGACAGAAACCAAAGACTTGGACAAAATGACAATGGGATCATAATACCTATGATGCCAGAGACGCGACCAATAAGAAATCTTGGCCTTGGATGTACCCCTCTTAGTATAACCATATGTGGCCAAAGTCCTTCAATTAGAACAGCTAATAAACCTCGTCAGCCAACTACAGTAGAACTATGAATACCAGTATCCACAGGTCATGTTATAGATAAATATACCTTTGATATAGCTGATGTCTATAGTAGTAGTGATGATGAGGATCCCATATCCAATCTACCTAGGCTATTTGAAGATACCACTCTTTGCATGATTAGCACCCTTTCCTTTGAAACAGACCATCAAAATCATGAGATCCGCCTAGTATATCCCCAACTCATCGACTATGACCAACGAGGACCACCGATTCTCAATACATTCGAAAATGATGAGGCACTCTCAGAATCTATGGGATTATGGGACAACATTCCAGATGGGGATCACAAAGCAGGGTTTATAATGGAGTTGGACACACATGCCTATTATGGGGAAATGATTGAATCCTTCAGTCGCAATAGTGAGAAATTAAGAATAATATACAAGTCCTTGAGTGAAAACCACACTATGGCACTCTCTGACAAGAAAAAATTAAAAAGAAAGGATGCATCCAACGGTGAAAACCTCTCTAAGGCGCCCGAGGATGGGGGATTCAATCTTCCTTTAAGAGCTATTCATCAAGAAAAGTCAGCAGTCTTGGCAGAAAAATGCAATCCTGTCAACCTAGGAATAAAGACCCCGCATATCACATTCTATGCGGAATCACTACTATTAGAAGAGCAAGAACTCCTAGCATCCTTCTTAAGGGAAAGATAGATAAACTTCACACGGAGTTATGCTAACATGCTAGGACTTGATCCAAAGATCATGGTTCACAACTTAGCAGTGTATCCAGAAGCAAAGCCTGTCACACAAAAGCTTCGAAAAATGCACCCGCAGATCGCCTTATTGGTCAAAATGGAGCTAAAAAAGCTACTAGATGCAGGATTCATATGACCAATAGATTATCCAGAATGGGTATCAAACTTGCTACCTACTTCAAAGCCTGACAGAGCCATTAGAATCTGTACAGACTTCAAAGATTTGAACAATGCATGTCCAAAAGATGACTTCCCACTTCCCAACATCAACATGATAGTGGACATGACAGGGGGACATGAGATGTTGTCACTAATGGATGGATTTTCAGGATACAATCAAATCATGATAGAAAAAGTGGATCAACAGAAGATATCCTTCACTTGTCCATGGGGGACTTACTACTGGAACATGATGTCATTCGGCCTAAAGAATGTAGGAGCAACATATCAAAAGGCCATGACATTGATATTCCATGACATGATCCATAAGACGGTCGAAGACTATGTCGACGATATCCTAGCTAAATCCAAAAAAAGAAAAGATCACATAGCAACCCTAAGTGCTATCTTTGATAGACTGGAGGAGTACAAAGTCAGACTAAATCCCAAGAAGTGTGTCTTTGACATACAATCGGGTAAACTACTAGGATATATAGTATCAATGAGGGGTATCAAGGTGGATCCAATGAAGGTGAAAGAAATCCTCAAAATGGAAGCACCAAAGACATTAAAACAATTGAGAGGCCTCCAAGGCAACTTCAATCCATTCAAAGATTTATAGCACAACTGGCAGACAAACAGAACCCATACTCTCACCTACTCCACAAGGGAGTAGCGTACAAATGGGATACCAAGTGTGAAGAGGCATTCAACAAAATCAAGGAATACCTACTGACACCACCAGTCTTGATGCCACCAATCCCAAGAAAACCATTGATCCTCTACATATTAGCAGCAACAACAACCCTTGGAGCTCTCTTAGCTAAGCATGACGAAAACGGAATAGAAAGGGCTATTTAATATATCAACATAACAATGGTTCGACATGAGCTAAACTATTCATTCATCAAGAAAACATGCCTCGTAGTAGTGTTTGCATCACAAAAATTTAGACATTACATGTTGGCACACAAGATAAAGCTCATCGCCAAAATTGATCCCCTAAAATATTTACTATCAAAGGCAATGCTCATGGGAAGAATGGCCAAATGGGTGATGATATTGTCAGAGTACGACATTGAGTATGTCGAGCAGAAATAAATCAAGAGTATGGTTATTGCAAATCAACTGGCAAAGGCACCAATCTATTCAGAGAACCCTCTCATCTCAGAATTTCCTGATGAATCCATTTTTAATCTCAATATAGCTGACCATTGGAAACTATACTTTGATGGTTCATACACACAACATGGATCGGGAGCTGGTGTCTTCTTCATCACCCCACAAGGGGATTGCATACCAAGGTCATATAAACTGGCATTTCCCTGCACTAATAACATTGCAGAATATGAGGCCTTAACCATAGGTCTCAGAATAGTAGTGTAGTGGAACATCATGGCTCTCAAAGTGTACAAAGACTCCCAATTGATCATAAATCAAGTCAATGATGAATATCAGACCAAGGATGACAAGCTCACTCCATACAAGAAATTGATGGAGACTCTAAAGGAATCCTTCGTCGAAAGTAGATTCCTAGAGCCAACAACAAAGCAGCAGACGCCATGGCAACAATTGGGTCCCTACTGGACATCCCCAACAATGTTCCAAAATATGAATTCTTGATAGAGCAGCTTCTCATGCCCACATTTGAGTTACCGGAATCAGAATTCGTGTGGGAAATCATTGGTCCCAGAGATCCTTGGTACCACAACATCTACACATACCTTCGTATAGGAGTCATACCCGCTGACCTACCATCAAACCTAAAACGAACCTTTGTTAAAAAGGCATCTAGATTTTTCATCCTAGGTGATACCCTATATTGTAGAAGCATAGAGGGAACCCTACTATGTTGCCTAAATGCTGAGGAGGCATTAACCGCTCTAACCGAAGTACATAATGGTATCTATGGTTCACACTCGAGTGGAATGACCATAGCTAAGAAATTGCTGAGGATGGGGTATTATTGGCCCACAATGGAAAGAGAAGCACATGATCATGCCAGAAAGTGCCTACAATGTCAGCAGCATGGGGACCTCATCCATGCTCCAACTCAAGAGCTTCATCCTATCGTCAAACCATGGCCTTTTTCGCAGTGGGGACTCAATCTCATTGGCAAAATCACACCCACCTCATCTAATGGCCACAAATTCATTATAACCACAACTGAGTACTTTACTAAGAGGGTGTAAGCCATACCCATGACGTATATAACTGGGAACTAGATTTCAAAGTTCATTATGAACTATCTCATATGCTGCTATGGTGTCCCACAAGCCATTATCTCAGATAATGGGACACCATTCAAGAATCAGGATGTCTGTGACTTTTATGATAAATTCAAAATCCAACATCGCTTCTCCACCCTATACTATCCCCAAAGAAATGGCCAAGCAGAAGCTACAAACAAAACCATTCTAAAAATCCTCAAGAAAATAGTAAATGACATAGGTTGTGACTAGAATCTGTAGTTTAATCCCACCCTCTGGGCCTATCAAACTAGCATCCACACACCCACTGGCGCCACCCCCTTTTCCCTGGTTTACGGATCAGAAGCGGTACTCCCCATTGAGATCGAGCTCCCATCCCTTAGGATATCACTACAAAACCTCATCACGAATGAAGACTAGCGGGTATCAAGACTAAATGAGCTAGAGCTACTAGATGAGAGATGGATAGATGCTTTAAATCACTTGAAAGTCTATCATAATAGACTCAAAAGGAGCTAAAATAGAAAAATCAGAAGTAGGACGTTCCAAGTTAGAGAAATGGTCTTAAAAGAGAATCAGAAGAATGTCCCAAACCCAAGCAATAAAGGCAAGTTCAAACCTAATTGGTTAGGACCTTTCATCATCATAGCAAGTTACAAATCAAGGGCATACCAATTATCAACACCCGAAGGGGAACCTCTCTAGGAGCCCATGAATAGCTCTCATCTCAAAAAAAATTATGCCTAAATCTTTCAAGGTATAGAACCAAAAAAATCCAAAAAATTAGAAAATGTCTTGGAAAAATGGTTACTTTGGTGAAAACTTGGCAAATAGGCGTCTTGGTGACAACAAAAAAAGGAAAAAAGAAAAAAATCCAAAAAAATAAGAAAAAAGGATTGAAAATAGTAAAGAAAAATCATCTTTTAGTGAAAGCTACATCGGTGGCACTTTGGGAAAGTACCTTGTTGAAAACCTGGAAAATAGGCACCTTGCGTAAATAAGTACTTTCCATCCACCAGGATCTGTATGGCTTGTTCTGCATAATCCATCCATTTTGCTTCCATCATCCATCGCATTCAGGTCTCCATCCATCACTCATCCACTCACATCTGCACTATAGCTTGGTCCTGTGTTCGTATCATGATCCCTCCTAGTACTACCCATCCCATCCTCAAGGTCAATTTGTCCTACCTTTATCAGAGTAGTCTATTGCATCATGCTAGGGTCATATTCTTATCGGATCAGATTCGTGTATATTCTTAAAGTCCTCCAATCAGAAAAATCCAAAAACATCAAAAAAATTAGAAAATCTAAAAACATCAGAATATCAAAAAATCCAAAAACATCAAAAATCACAAAATCCAAAAGCATTCAAAACATGTCAAAAATCCCAAAATAGGTCAAAAAATTAGTCAAAAGTAAAAATAGAGTCATCTTGTCGAACTACGCGTCTCGAGCTTGAACGTAGGCAAGGTTGATCTGTGATCATCCCCCAAGACACTTAGGTCAGTCCTTTAGGAGTTTTTCATAATAAACGACAGTTCATTATGTATATCTTCATCGTAAATTGATCAAGTCGCACGAACTACGTGGTCTCTATGTGTATAACGAGGAAAGGCTAATCTGTTGATCAGCCCTCGAGGCCCCAGGATAGGTCTTTAGGTTAGTCTCTTGGTCAAAATCTTGGAAAATCCCAAAACATTCAAAAAACAAAAAATCAAAACATTTGAAATTTTCAAAAAATACCAAAAACTGCCTCAAAACATCTCAAAATGATTAAAAAAATCCAAATATTTGAAAAAATCCATCCACCTCATCTTGCTTGCACCCGCAATAACACCATCCATAATAAACTAATCGTCATCCTCAATATTTGGTAAAATAGTTAGAAACAAGTCTAGCATGTTAAAAATGAAAACTCAAAAACGTCAAGTCGCAAGTCTAAGTCAATACGTAAGAAAGTTGGTCAATTCTTTGTGTCGATAGTCCCTCATCCAAATAGTCCCATATCAATCATCTGATAACATCATGTCCTAGGATGAATCCTTCCTACAAGGGGCATTATTTATCAGAAATAACACTTTGGATAAACAAAATGACATGTCACCATCCACTAACATGTTCTAGGATGTATCCTTCCTACAATGGGCATTATCTTTTGGCAATAGTTTTAGTTCCTATCCTTGAAAACACATTCCCTTTTGGTTAGCGGTATTGAAGAACATCAACTTGTTTGCGTGCTTTATCTTTTTCTTTTCACTTATATTATTGCTCTCAGTCCAAGGACCTCTCGATGATATCCGAACGAAAGATTTAGAGAGATAGGAATGGGGCAACAATCATTATCCTTTTGTCTGCTATGCTTGTTGGATGTTCTTGTAAAATAACCTTGGCAAATACTTGCTCTGTTATATATGCATAGAGGATGTTTTGGATAGCTTGTTGACTATTGCATTGATTGGTTATACCTTTCCGTGTTTTGGTCTGAGATGTTTGAAACTTTTAAAGTGCATCCTAGCAAGGTTTCCGTATGTTAGGTGTGAACAGGAATACTCCTATCTATTTGTCGAGTCAAAGTCCATCACACTAAGTACCACACCATCCTGGTTCTTTATACCTTGATGCATCGTGCTTATGCATGTTATCAAACATAAGGTAAGTGACCCTTTTAAAATCACAATCCTTGATAAACAAATCATCTATTTATCATCATCATTTCATCATCATCATCTCTCATAAAGTTGGCTTGTTGGATCCTCTTGTCATCATTTAATGTCTTCTTTTCCACACTAACATCACAGCATGAATAATTAATCATCATCACTAGTGCATTCATCTTGCATCCACAAACCATTAGTATTTTGCATATCATCTCACATGCATATCATCATTATAATATAGATCTGTTAGTCTATGCATCTCATAAATCATCACATTTTCATATCATACATTTGCATAATCACAACATATCATCACCATAATATAGATCTGTTAGTCTAAGCATCTCGTAAATCATCCATTGCATAATCATAGCATATCACATCATCCATTTCATCCATCTCATACATCATATCGGCATTTAAGTTGTTTAAGATAATATAGATTTGTTATTCTAAGCATCTTCAAACCATCTCATTTGCATCACCATCCATTTTGAACCTCTTTATCGCGAGATTGACCCTCAAATCAAATCTTTTCGCTCGATCTCTCGAGAGGGAAATGTAATAGTGTACTTTCTGCTAGGGCAACTGAAAAAATCATAAAAAATTTCAATTTTGATCGCGGAAAGTCTATTCTTTGAACCAACGCAGGAAGTACATTGCTTCAAAGAGGGGCAAAATGTAGACATGCAAAATTAACATTATGCATTCAATTAGGTCTATTCATCAAGTAAACCAGATTTCACATTCATCCACTCATCAATTTAATTAAGTTCACCTTCATCCATTCATTAGGTAAACTCATTAATTTCCATCTCCTAAGGTCATTAATTTAAAATTAAATAAACTTTATCATCAACCTTTTAATCAAATAAATCAAACATTCATTTAATTAAATCCCAAATTCATATTTCTCCCCTTTTGATTTAAATAAATTCAAATATTCAAGTCAAAGGGGTCAAACTCACATAATCATCATTAAGCTAATTAATCCTACTTAGCCTAACCTAGCCACCCATCACATCCTCTAGATAATCCCACTTGCACAAATAAATCAGTTTATTGATTTATTAAAATCCTTATTATCTTTCAACTTGGCATAAAAAATAGAATATTCCCTCAAGTTTGAAAATGATGACAAGTTGACTTGTGCCCTCCAACATTTCATTAACTTCTCATTTTCATGTCCCCCTCTCAACATTTATTTCACAAATTTGAGTCTAAAATTCCCTCTCTTGGGCATATTTCCCAAATCTTGCACATCCCTCAACCTATGGAATGTTGACAAGTGGCCTCTTTTCATTGGTCTATTTTTAGTCCCACATTCATCCATTTGGCCATTCTCTCATCAAAATATTCTATAAATAGAGGGCTTAATCTTTATCAAATCATCTACAACTCTTATGCAAAGTTACTCTCTTGGTTTGAGAACTAATTTTGCTCTTCATCTCCATTGCATCTCATCATTTTAGTTTTTGAGGAAGGATTCAGAAAGGGTCATTTGCACATTTGACACCAATCCAATATGGAATAGGCATATGTTATGCTTTTGAAATGTCTCTAAATTTCTCTTGCTATTTGTTGCATTTTGAAGCATTTACATGGTATTTCATAGGAGTATTTTTGAGGAATTTGTAGGTACTAACCCATGTTTGAAGTTTAGTGTTTGCAAATTTTAATGGATGATTGGTCATGCCCACAAAAGGATATAAAATTAACAGAAAATCCTCACCTAGGAATTGGACATTCCAACAAGTGACTGACATCTTCTCATGGTCGTTCATTTACTTTGTCATACCAGGGAACGTATACTTGAAATGGAGCAATACTCTATGTGCACTAAGAACTGTCTACAGTCACGATTTACCATAAATAAATGCGTGAAAGGAATTCTACTTATGCTATAGGAATGTAATGTGAAGCCTTCTAAACTTAATCAAAGAAGAAACCATAACAACTATAACTGAGAAACAAACTGTGAACTGGCCTTATGCTGCAGGAACAAACACAAGGATGTATTCCCGATGCTACAGGAACAATATAAGACCGAGTTTGCACTAAAACTTCAAGAACGAAATCTAACTTATGATCAACCGAAAATAAATGACTAACTAACTAACTACAAATACTTACTAAGTGGGACCCCTTAGCAAGCATCAACTAATTATGCAAGGATTGAACTCATAACTTCATCAGCTTTTATTCATAAACTCAAAATGGTATACATTTTTCTGCTCATATGAAAACTAACACAAAACTCTATCTCTTATCATAATACTGATTCTTACATACTCTGCTTCTTATTAGCATACTAAATTTTACATGCTATGCATGCTCACTCGTGCAGGAGGAACACTTATTTATAAGAAAAGAAACTAATTACCTAACTCTAACAGAGAAAGATGTGGACATAAATGTATCCTAAAACTGAGGAACATACTTCTCATAAATAAAAGTATATCCGTTCAACCCAATCCAGAGAGAATTTAGCATTCCACTCTTTCAAGATTAAATGATCATTTCAGTTTCTTCCCAACAACCCGGACAAAGAGTCTTCGCTGGAAAAACTTCCTCGACACCGTGCTGCAAAAGGACTTTACTGCAAGGCCGAAGTTTGTTGCGCTTGACTCGTTCATGCTCCCTTCAACAACCTGCGATGCACAAGGTGACAGAGGTGAAAGAAAGCATTCATGGCAAACAACACGATACATTCATTAATCGCATATTAAATCTATCACATCATTCAAAACCCATATGCATTATATTAGTCATTCGGGAAGTTAAACAGGGTAATTAATAAGACACATGGAGATATTAGGCTGCAGGAATGTAGGAATGTATTGCTACAGGATACTACCCATTTTGGATAAAAATTCTTTAATAAAAGAGTTAAAACATCCATTAGCAGTAAAAGTAGAGATATTAAAAGTACATCATGATACTCAAATTATGAGCATATCCTGAGCTCATCAATGCTCACATTGTTAAAAGTATAATGAGAAATAATAAGGGGAATGCACATGCATTCAAGCACACTGCTCAAATACAAAAGGGGCTCATTGCCCAACAGAATAGGATTAAAAATCCAAAGGATATGAACTGATAAAATAGCTTCTACACAAGCCTAATTATAGTTCTAATTAAGCTCAACACTTCTTCACACTTCACACAATCTTCTTCACACTCTGATCTACAACCAAATGATATTCACACATACACACACAAGAGCACATGAAGCACACTCTTCAACGATGAAACAATCAGACTTATATATCTGCTACATGATATTTCATCACAACTTAGTCAGCCAAGAAAATAGAACATATTTGCAATGTTAGCCCAAATTTACAAATAAAATTTTAATGAAAATTCACCAAGGTCGGCCTCAACATAGTGGAGACCCAAATTAACATCTCCAACACAAAAAGACTTTACTTACTTTCACCACAAAGATCCACAACACGCTACCACCAACATGCCAGCTAGGAACATGAAAAATTGAACATGCACAAGAAAAGATCTTCAATAATGAACTGGTCGGTCAATATGGACATACAAAAAAGATAGAGAATGATCTAGAGACATCTAAGAGCACCAAGAAACAATAGAGAAACATCCACAACACCTGAGATTAACATAATCAGACAATATTCATTCAGGAACACTAATAGAGACCACAAAAACACTGTCCGACCACAACACACTCAAAACTTCACGCAGACCTTTGAAACTTTTGATAGATGATCTAGATATACTAAAAAATAAACCCTTTAATCCACACCAACTAATACTCAACATAGAGAACAAAACACCTTCAAGACATGCACAGTTCCACTGGGAACCTAGAACACTTTCTTTTACAATTTTCTCAATATCCTCGACATATACAGCCTCTAGTACACCAAATGCTAATAGTGTTGACATCAATGACAACCACATATCATCAACACATCCACAACATCCAACAACTGGCCCTTCCAATTTTAGTATTATCCAAACTTTTATTAAATATATTATTTATTAAAAAGTTAATCTTAAAGTTAGGCTTATAGTTATGGATAGTATTATGATCATAGTTAGAGTTAGAGATAGGTCTAGGATTAGTATAATGGTTTAAAATTTATAGCTAGGGTTAGAGATAGAATTAGAGTTAGGGTGAGAGTAAGGTTTAGGATTAGGTCATGCAAATAACTAATTAACAATACTAAAATGCTATAATTAACAAAAATTACATTTATTTTTATTTATATTAATAAAACATACTTTAATTTTTAATCTAGAAAACAATAATTAAAATACTATAAAGGAAAGTACTAGCTACTATGTGGAACTTCTTAATATTATTATTTGAAAATATATATTTATAATTACTTATACAAAAATATAAATTTAAAAACTTTAAAAGAAAATAAAATTATATCCTATATTTTCTTAATCTAAAGCTAAGAGTAGATGAGAATGTAGTTGTTTTTTTTAATTAGATATTATATTTTTTATATTTTAGAAACTTTGATAGTTTAGATCATTTCAACAGTCTTGCATCCTTCTCTACAATTTTCAACCTTTTATTTTTAAAAGGGGGTCATTCACTTCATATAAGGAACACCTTCGATGTAATAATAAAAAAAGTCACAAGTGGAATTGTATTTGTTCTTCCATATTTCAATTTCCCATATTAAAAGGATTGTTTAATAATAAAAAGGCACAATTAGAATTATATTTGTTCTTTGATATTGCAGGTACGCCATTTCTCTATTATAAGATTGTTGACTATCTTTATAGGAATAAATGAAAGGAAATAAAGGAAACATGGGAATCTGTAAGCAAAGTTGAAATTGTAGAAATATACAACATATTTGATGTCAGCTTCCATTAGTGACAAAAGAGGAAGAGAAAATAGTAGACGTAGGTGTTGGTAGGTAGGGGGTAGTAAAACACAAAGTCACTATTGTGACAGGATGGACAAAATAGAAATAACACAGAGAGGATGCACAAAGAAAACACAAATATAAATGCAAAAAACATGCAACTTTATATATATTTCACGTTGCTTCAAAATTACCAAATTATAGAGGACATGCTTTTTTTTACACAACAAAATAAAACTAAACTATTTGGATATATATCCTCTACAAAAGGTGCTACACTCACACCGACAACTAAATCTAGTTACAATCCTATAGTTGTAGTTGTCACTGTGTTGTGTCTGATAAACTATCTTTCTACATTGTTGTTATCTTAGCAAACATTCCCTTAAATTTAGAATATACTTCTGCTACTATAGGTTCAACACTCCAATACAAAAAAATAACTACACTCTAATGGTTGCTAAAACATTTCTTTTCTTTTCTTTTAGCTCATGAGAATGAGCACTACCATTCAAAATTCAAATCTATCTACCTTAATTAATGTTGGAAGGTTGTAGGTCAAATAGTACATTCTAAAAAATGAACACTTAATTCAAATTCAAAAATATCTACCAAAATAAAGGATGTAGGTTTACATGGGGGGCAACTTGAAAGTCTTCATCTGATGTGTATTCTAACACTCCCCCTTAATTGCAAGTCAGTTCTCACTCTATAGTTTCCTTCTAGAGCTGATCTCTGAAGCTATCCACAATGCCAAGCCTATCTCTTAGGCATTCAAAATTGTCTTTCAATAATTCTTTGGTGAAGATTTCAATGAGCTATTGCTCGGATCTGTAATATTCTAACTCAATCTCACCTTATTCTACAAGCTCCCTTATGAAGTTTTATTGGATCTTAATGTGTTTGATTCATCCATGGAAGACTGGATTCTTTGTTAAAGCTATGGAAGAAACATTGTCACAATGAATGACCATGATTTCTTCTTGTTCTTGTTGTAAATATGCAAGGATCCTCCTCAACCAAATAGCCTGCCATGTTGCTACATTTTTTGATATGTACTTATCTTCTGCTATGTTGAGAGAGACAATCGGTTGCTTCTTCAATGCCCATGAGATTGCACCAGATCTCATATTGAAGATATACCCTAATGTGCTCTTTCTATCATCCACATTTCCTACCCAATCACTATCTGTGAAACCAGTCAACTTAAACTCATTATATGCATCATACATGATGCCACAACCTATTGTTCCATTGACATACCTCAAAATCCTCTTTCCTACTTTCCAATTTGTATCCTTAGGTTTCTCCATGAACCTAGATATCAAACTTACTACATACATCAAATCAGGCCTAGTTGATGTCAAGTGCATCATAATTCCAACCATACTCTTGTGGAGGGTTGGGTTCACATAAATATTGTTGTCCTCCTTCTGCAATTTCAAACCTATTGCTGTTTGTGTGGGGAGTATTTCCTATTATGCATTTTGAACCATCTTAAAAGTTGTTTGGCATAATTAGATAGTGAAATAAAAATTCCATGCATTGTTTGTTGAACTTCTATCCCAAGAAAATACTTCAACAAACCTATATCCATCATATCAAACTCATTTTTCATCACCTCTTTAATATCAACAATTTTCCTCTCACTGTTACTAGTAAAAATTAGATCATCTACATACAAAACAGTAATTAAAATATCACCTTCACTTGCTTTGAGGTAGAGTGTGGGCTCAATGCTACTCTTGCTAAATCCATTGCTCAATAAATAAGAGTCTATTCTACTATACCACACATGAGGTGCTTGTTTCATCCCATAAAGATCTTTTTGAAGCCTATAGACTTTTTCCTCTTGTCCTGGGACTTCATTGCTAGGTTGCTACTCCACATACACTTCCTCCTTCAACACTCCATTCAAGAAGGTTTCCTTTATATCCATCTAAAACACCTTCCACTGATGTTGTGATGCAACTGTTATGGCTATTCGCATAGTTTCAGACCTTGCAACTAGTGCATATGTCTCATAATAGTCTATAACAAGCTACTATTTGTACCCTTTGACAACTAGCCCTGCTTTGTGTCTTTCAATTTTTTCTTCAGTTGTACACTTGGTCTTGTAAACACACTTCACTCCAATCACTTGATTACCCTTGGGTAAATTGATCAATTCCCATGTTTGGTTTCTCTCTATAGCATTTGACTCTTCATCCATGGCCTTACACTACATATTTTCTTTCATGGCTTCCTCAAAGTGTGTTGGATCACCTTAAGAGAAGAATGAAAAATCCAAGTTTTCATCAAAATTAGCATGCCTTGGGTTGTCATAAATCTTCCTCACTCTTTGTCTTTTGTGGCATCAATGATGTGAGTGCAGGGTCTGAATTAGCTTCTGAGTTGTTGTTACTCTAAACTTTGGAACTACTGTACTACTAACTATCAGAGCTACTGCTCTACTAAATTTTGGAGCTCTACTAGACTGTTGTCTCTGTTCAAAGTTGTTGTTCTACTGAACACCTGTAGAGTTACTATTCTGCTACAAATCACTAGACCTACTATTTTCCAATGCTCTAGATGGTAGTTTCTCCCTGAGCTACTACACTCTTGAGTTCCCCCTAAGTTGTTGTCATTTGGAACTTCTTCCTCTTCAAAGCGTATTGTAACTAAAATACTTGTGGTGTCATTCACCATTCCATCCCATACTTCATTCTCAATAAACACAACATCTCTACTGATCACAATATTCTTGGTGTTGGGATTGTACAATTTATAGGCTTTTGACTCTTCACTATAGTCTATGAAGATGCATTTTTCTCCTTTGTCATCAAATTTCTGCCTCTTCTCTTTTTGCACGAGTGTCTATGCCACACACCCAAATATCCTTAAGTTTTTAGCACTCCATTTGTTGTTTTTCCATGCCTCTTATGGAATCCTATCACAGAAAACCTTTTTGGGGTACCTATTTAGTATATAGATTGTTGTTGCTACAACTCCACCCCAAAATATGTGTGAAAACCCTTTTTCTTTCAACATACTTAATGCCATATCTTTAATGGTCCTATTCTTCAACCACTCCGTTTTGCTATGGATTATACCTAGTTGTGATTTTTTTGTGAATTCCCTCATTCCTATAAAAATTTAGGAATTCTTTCGAGATGTACTCTCCCCATCTATTTGTTCTAAGGGCTTTGATATAGTGACCACTCTCTTTTTCAACTGCTATCGTAAACCACTTAGATTTCTCAAAGGCTTATGATTTTTTTTCAAAAAATAGACCCAAATTTTTCTATTATAATCATCTATGAAAGTCATGAAATAAGTGTTTCTAGCTAAAGTGGGGGTTTTCATGGGTCCACAAAAATATGAGTGCACTAACGAGCAAGAGGTGCTCTTGCTCTCCTAGAATACCCATATTGAAATGATTGCCTATGTTGTTTTCCTAAAATGAAAGCCTCACACTTTCCATCTAGTTCTACAATGGATGGTAAACCCCTAACCATTCATTTCCTAGACAATAAACTTAAACTAGAAAATCTTAAGTGCCCATACCTTAAATGCCAAGGTTTGGATGGGTCTTTGATGACTATCCTAATGCAAATTGTTGTTCCACTACTGAGTATTGTGCAACTGCTATGAGTGCCAGTGAATAATTTTGTTGCTATTTTTTTGTTGTTTCTGTCAAAGATACTATGGGTATCCTAAGAGGAAACATTTTTTTTCTCATCATTTGCATTGCAACCATCACTTTCTTGTTGCCTCCTTTTTCAAATATCTTGCATTCTCCATTCTCCATCAAGATTGTGTAACTATTTTTGACCATTTGTCTAATTCTCAATAGATTATGTTTTATGCCAAGGGTACAATAAACATATTGGATTTTCTGCCTCTCACCATTCTTGGTTTGGATGTTGACTACACCTCTTCCAATCACAGGGACTTTCTCATCATTTCCCATCTTGATCTCTATTTTGATACTTCTATCTATGGAGGAAAATAGTTTTTTTTACCACTCATGTGGTTGTTGCATCCATTGTCCAAGTACCAAAATTCATCACTACTATGTTCAACAAGATTACAAATAATGAATACATTGGACTATTTTTCAATGTCAACCTTGTTGTCATTTGCTACATTTACATTTTGGCCTCCATGGCCATGTTGCTTCTTTCTACACTCACTATAATAGTGTCCATACTTGTGACAATAATAACACTACACATTGCTTTTGTCATTCCTCTGATTTGAACTATTGTTCTTCTGGTTTTGGTTCACTGATTGTGAGTTGCTCGGCTACTCTATGTTGTCAGAGCCTCCTCTTCTAGAATTTCTTCTACCTCTTCCTCTTTGACCTCTACCTCTACCATTTCTTCCTCTTCCTCAACCTCTAGCATTGGTTTGAGCCTTAAAATCTTGCTCTAGGGAAGGAGCAGATCTGTTCAACTATTGCTCATGGGTTTGTAGTGAATCCATCAACTCATCTATAGTCATCTTGGACATTTCTTTTTCCCCTTCAATGGAAATGACAATAGGATCAAACCTAGTAGGAAGACTTCTTAGGATTTTCTCAATAATCCTTTGTTCGTCCATTATTTCTCCATTGACTCTCAGCTGATTAATCAAGGTAGACACCTTAGTGTGGAAGTCTAAAATGGACTCACTATCCTTCATTTGTAGGGCCTCAAAATCTCTTCTTAACAACTACAACTTCACTAACCTCACTTTGTCAGTCCCCTTGTAACTATTTTGCAATATTTACCAAGCCTGCTTTGAATAATTTGTTGTTGTAATATGTGGTAAAATAGCCTCACTCAAGGAAACCTCAATTAAACTGAGGGATTTTGCATCCTTCATACAACTCTCCTTTAATTGATTCTTTTATGCATTAGAAAGGGCTACAAATGTTGTTGGGTCTATGATGTCATTGAAACCATTTGTGACCAACTCCCATAAATCATTAGCAAGCATTATTGTTCTCATTTTCTTAGCCCATATGTCATATTTTTTTCCATCAAAGTTCGGTAGCTGCTGCCAACCTTTGCTCTCACCTCCTACCATTTTTTCTCAAATTTGAGAAAATAGATGAATTCCTAGATAACCTAGGGATTTACCCATAAATAACAAATTGATTAATCAACTACCCAAAAAAGTAGGGCTCTGATACCACTTGTTAGCAAGCAGGGGGAAGTAAAACACAAAGTCACTGCTGTGACTGAATGGATAGAACAAAAATAACACACATAGGACACAGAGATAGTACAAATACAAATGCAGAAAACATGCAACTTTATATATATTCCACCTTGCTTCAAAATTACAAAATTATAGAGGACATACTATGTTTACACAACAAAATAAAACTAAACTATTCAGATAGATGTCCAATACAAAAGGTGCTACACTCACATTGAAAACTAAATCTGGCTACAATCCTGTAGTTGTAGCTATCACTACATTGCATCTAGTGAACTATCTTTCTACACTGATATTGTCTTAGCAAGCATTCCCTTCTTCTGAATATACTTTTGTTGCTATAGGTTCAACACTCCATTACAAAAAAATGACTACACTCTAACGGTTGCTAAAAAAATCCTTTTGTTTTTTTTCAGCTCATGAGAATGAGCACTACAATTCAAAATTCAAATCCATCTACCTTAATTAATGTTGGTAGGTTGCAGGTCAAATGGTGCATTCTCAAAAATGAGTGCTTAGTTCAAATTCAAAAATACCTACCAAAATAATTGTTGTAGGTTTACGCGGGGGGCAACTTGAAAGTCTTCATTTGACGTGGGTTGTTGACTAGAGATTATTAAATATTCTAACAGTAGGACGTCATCAAATATGAAATATAAAGATGGTTAGGGTTCCATCTTAACATTTGTTTATTTTGTTTATTGTAAAGTTTCAAAATTATTCGTACCAACAAATGGAAACCTGAATACAATATTATATGACTTCAAGTTGTATTTGATGGTGGAATTTGAGAAAGGCTTTGATATGAATCTTTTGCATGTAATGAAACAACTATTTATCTCTTGTTTAGCAACAAAACAAGGCTACGATATCACAAAGAATTTTATTTTGTGAAAAAATATTGATTAAATCGATGAGAATGAAGGTGTGTTTTTATTTTATTTTATCACTTATTTAAAATTATATCTTCATGAGAATTGTTGAGATTCAATTTTACTATATTTTTATTACTTGAGTCATTTTTTTTGCTTTGACCTTATTTGGCTCCTTATTTACAACAAATCTAAGATGTCATATGCATGTCTCTTTTCATTAATATTATTTTATATTTAATCACTATTATTCTACATGTGTGTAATTGGATTTGTTAAGGTTTTAAAAATATATGAGCATGTGGATTGTAGGTTAAAATATTTATGTCTATGCAAATTATCGAAGTTATCAAAATTTCTTTGTTAGACATGTCTTTATTTCAAGCATCCTTTTTAGCCCACCCCCACTTCCTTTGTCCCTTATCAGAATAGTGGACTTCTTAATCCTGGTATTCCATTTGTCATCCCTCAATTTCACTCTACTTTTCCTTTATATTTCTTAGCTTGTCATAATTTTATCTCACTTAGGACCTTTCAATAGTCATCCCAATACATTGACCCCTCGCATTTCCCACTTTAGTTTTTCGTCATAGTTGAACCTAAGAATTCAACTTTCCCACATGCCTTAATGACATGACTTCATAACCATCCCTAAATTCCTACACCCCAACCTAAGACATGAACCATGAGTCAATTGCGACCATGAAGTTTGATACTTGTATCAATTTTCACTATCATTCTCACCTACTCCTTTGCACATATAGAAGACTATTTATGACTAAGGATGATGCCATCATAGTTTAAATTAGTATTTATGCTACCCATTAATCACTATTCATAAAAATAGACATAGCTTTTTATGCAATTTTTAGCAATAAAAGACCAATACCCCAAAAACACAAAACTTTCTTGATCGAGCTTTGTGGTTGTTGGATCTATTTAGGTGTTGGTCAAAATTCATTCTCTAATCAACTATGAGCTGAGATGAGAAGATTTAATTATTTGGATTATTCATTTTATATTTAATATGGTGGTTAGGGTTTTACGACTCATCATCTTCATGGCATCCCTTGGTGACATCTCTGTAATAGATTTAAATGGTAGATCCATGGGCATAATAAATGAATATACGATTTGTAGGACTCTCGCATGTTTTCTCATTCCTATTGCACGGATTTTGATATTTTTGTAAGTATTTTTAAGATATTTAGGAAATAAATATCATAAGAATATAAGGTATAACAAAAGGGACATGGATTTATTTATGATATAATTGTTTTACCATCCTAGGAATTTTTTTTATTGTACGCTAGGCATCACAATCATAGATCTATCAATACTAGTTGACCGTTGTTCATATAATTTTTTTTGTTGTCCAACCAATTTTATTGTCTAATTATGTTTACGAATCCTTTTGGGGTTTCAAATATTGAATGTGATAATTGTAAATTAAAATACATGAACGTTCTTTGTCACATTGTAGGAAGGGTTTATCTTATACACTTTTTGTAATCAATTTCTAAATGATGGTTTGCAATGATTAAGGGACTATCCTAGATATAATTAGGTATTTACATTTATAACATTTTCAATCATGTGTATACTAAGAGTTTGGTGAATGTATGCTAGCATATAATGTATTATAAATTTTTTAATAACAATTTTTTAATGTGTACTAATTGTTTGGTGCATGTGTGATAACATGTAATGTATTATATATTTTTTAATAATCATTCTTTCAATGCATATGGATTATTGTAGTATGAGTCATAAATGATTAAGTATATTGATTACTAAAATATGATTTTTAGTTTCTATGTGTAAACCTACTTATATTAATGTTATGTTCAATTTTTACCTTTCCACTTTGTTATTATGACTTTATTTCTCAATGAGTCAAGCATTTTCCTTATTAGTTTTAGATTGAACATTCTTATTCAAACAATATTTCTAATTTGGTTAGTTGTAGGTTTAGTGTACATTTTATATATTATCCATGATTCAGTGCCATTTTTATTTATTTATGAGAAAACCTACATGTTATATCCTTAGAGAACCATGTTTAGTATTGAAATTATGGAAAATGGATTTGTTTCTTATGGTTTAGGACATACAGAAAACATAATTCACAATCATTTCATTGAAGGGAAACCCTAAAGATCTCAATCTAAACTATGCAAAGCAAAAAGAGATCTTGCAATAAGGTTGTACTAAGGTCTAATTGTAAACTAAGGGTTTACCACCAAGCTAGCGCTTGGAAAGACTAATGAAGTGCAAGATGTAATACTTAAACCTAATGCAATGCAATCTTTAACCAAATGACCTAAAAGTCCATGTAAATCAAAATAGAAAGGTGAGATCTCAGAAGTATGTACTTGTAAACCTGAAGAATGCTAGAATGAGCTCTGAAACACTGAAAACCCTAAAATTTTGGCACACTAAGACTGATATGCCATTATAGGCATATAAGTCCTAGATTAGGGTTTTTGTGCAGGAATTAATTTCTAGAAAAAGGGTATCTGGAACTACAAAAATCTAGAAAAATGCCTATAGAGAGACTTATATGCCACTTCTAGCGTATTTCTCTCATTTTTCTTTTTCAAAAATTCAAAGTTCATATCTATACTCCAATCTCTACTCTTTCCTTCCAAATTGATTTATTGATCTAAATCTATGAAAAGACCTACAAAACAAAATATAGAATTGATTTGCTTATGGGGGGTTTGCCTCGGTCAAACCCCTAGTTGGGTAATTAAACCATATAGAAACAATGAAACATGAATTCAAATAGGAATATAAACCCTAACCTTAAGTGTGTCTAATATTAGAAAATTAGAAATGTAATGCAACCCTATTCTAATGTGTAATAATGAGATGCGTTAATGCAGCTTGAATGTAATGACTCACTTTGAGAGATCTCAAATCACTCTAATAAGTCATGATGATCCATGTACCTTCCTTAGCCTAAAAGTATATTGATAATGGAAGATGGAATCACTTATGAAACAAGTCATTAGGATTGTCTTGAAGGCTACTTAAATCTCCCCAACCTAGAATCCATCATGATTCACCATAGAAAACCATAATCAACCCTTGAAAATGTTATATCTTGGATGAAAGTTATCTTGAAGACATACAAAAACACTTTAATGCTACTCCAAGACTTCAACATTGCTTGCTCTTGAAACTTGAATTCTCTTGTGAAAGAATACTTGAAGATTCTTGAATGGTTGGATCTTCAAATTTCTCTAAAAATGCTTGCTTAGATGAAATAATGACTTAGACGCTTGCTTATTGATGCGGAGAATCCTTCACCAACATCATTTCTTCAAGGAATTTCAATCCCAAACAAAATCAGGAGAAGATCAAATATACAAACTTCAACATTTCACTTAACTTCCATCAAAAACTCTACCAACTCACTTATTTACTCAACAAATTCTTTGTTCAATAACTTTGCATTAACAAGCCAAAACATTCCATAAACAATCCATCTCTGTATCAGACTCAAAAATCTCTTTACCATCAACAATATATCTGACTTTAAAGCAACAACCTAATCAAAATCATTGAACCATTCAACATTCAATATTCTAACATTCATTCATTGACTCCTCAATACATCTCACTCTCCAAAGAAAATTATCAATAGAGCATTCTTTCTTACTTTCTTGTAGACAATTAAATCATTGTAAAAATTATAACTTTTATGAAAACAAACCAAGATCATGCTACTGCGTCATTCTTTTATCAGTTACTTTACTATTTGTAGACAAACATCATTTTTCTTACTCAAAACACCATTATTCCTTATGATTCAAGACATCAACATGACAATCATTTATTTGAACAATCTCTTCTAGACCATAATTCACATTTTCCATCAACATTTAGGTAGATTGAAACCCAAAACAAACACTCAAAACAATATATATATATATATATATATATATTCTCAGTTTCTTGCATTATAAGACTACATTTCTAGTAGCATTTTCATATACTTAAATCGGGTATAATAAGCAACTATGAAGGATAATCCTTAAGCCAAGCACACCATTAAGAACTAGGTTCTCAGTCCATAACAACATACCCCAAAATCAAATACACTTGCTTTGCAACAATTATCAATAAACTAACTGTATCACTGGTAAAGGCTTTCATTTAGCCCATTTTATCAAAGTAAGTGGTCTCCTATCACCACCAATTCATCTAAGAAAATCAAATAGAATTTTTAAAATACATCCAAACTCACGATTCTTTAGTTTTTATAGGTAGGAAGGCTTAAAAGCTTACTATTCCATCAAACCCTTGTTTGAGGGTTGAAAACACAAACAATAGTAAGGGTTTCTTGAAACACACACTTGCAAACCTCCAACACACCAGCCACCACTTGAAACATGTCTCAATATATCTGCAAGAGCCTTTGGAAGCATCTCCAAGCCCATACTGCTTGTAACCTCTATCTTCAAGTGGAAAACTCAAAAACTTTCCTTTAAAACATCATCATAACTCCTTATTCTTGCAACCCCTACAATCACACACTTATCTAACATTGAAAAGATATTAAAAACAATCCATTCCACCGACCATCTATCCCTACATCGATGGAATGGCCACAGATTTTTTAATGGACTCTCAAAACTACTATGAAAGAACACAGTCTGAGACACAAGGAATTATCTCTTTTTCCTTTGTTTCTTAAAAAATCTAACCTCGTAGCTGCTTGAAATGGAAAATAACTCATTTCTAATAGATATCACACAATACTTAGCCTTTATTGTTGCTAAACTATCAATAAAAAGTTAGAAATAAAGGAAAGAATGCTGCAAACTCAGAAACAGGGGTTTTATTTCAAATTTTTGGTTACAAGAATACAAAAGTTGATCTCTTCCATGCCTTAAAATTATGTTTATAGCTTTTTCCCTCTTAGTAACTATCTTTCCAACTTCTCCATCGGTCAAACTTGCTAAAGTACCTCATAACTCTTGATTTTCTTGTTTTTTGTCAAGTTAACAACTTTTAACAATATTGCAATATTTGCAAGTTTTGTATTTTTCCCACTTTGACCACCTAGTGACTTATTTCATGACTTGAATACATTCCAATTAGGCATTACATGATCTGAACACATCATTTTGACTTGAACATACAAATTGGACAAATTAGCCTTTTGAAAGCATTACATGATCTGTGTGCTCATGCACCACTTATATAGGCATTAACACCTAATTTACCATTATTTAGATCTCAAATGTCAACATCAACCAAAAATTTGAATTAAAAACTTTAATTTCCCACTCAAACCCTAAAAAAGGCCCAAATGGGACTCATACACCATCTATGGCATATGGGTCCCACCAAAGGGGACTCATACACCCATGAAATGATTAACTATCTCAAAATTGGAAATTTTTGATCCATAACAAATTTATTAATCTTCTTTCGAAATGCCACTGATTGATGGGTTAGCCATATTATGTGCAGGGGAATTAAAGTTTATCATGTGTGGACTAAAAATGCATTCAGTTTGTTAGTAGCCTCAGCTTTGGAATTCTCGACAATATCTTGGTTGCATGTAAACTATTTATTATCATTAACTTCTTTATTGTGTGTGCTTTATGTGATGTACATGTGGTAGCTAAATAGAGGAGTTTTCTATCAATCTTTGGTCAATGTTCGAGTTGTAATATACATTGGAATATCATATGTAATCTAAGTCATTCATTCTTCACATTTATTATCCAAAATACTCTTCTTCATCACCGTCTGTATCATTAGCATTCCTTGAAACCAAGTTTATATCTCTTTCGGTTTTTGAATTCTTGTTTTGTTTGGAAACACTCAAGATATGAACAATAGAATTTGTCTGTGTCGGGAAATAGACAAGGAGATGCCCATTACAATTGGTACTTTCAGTAGAGAGAAATTGCACTTAAGTGTTCAAATTCATCTGCATCAAGGTGGGAAAGATGACATGTCAGGTGGTAAATGCTGAACTTCTAATTGATCCTTTTTTCTTCTTCTATTAATCTAATGTTATTGCAGCTACTTTCTCATTGTTCTATTCATCCAATGATATTGCAGCTACTTTCCTTCCCAACTTGATGGACCTCTTAAGTTGTTCTCTATAGTTTGTCTGCTTTGCCAAAAATAAATTGAGAAACCATTTTCAGTGATATCCAACTGCTAGAATCTCTTTAATTTTATTACATTTCTGAGGGTATTTACCCTGTTGGTGGCAAGCTTTCCCGCTCTCTTCTTCTTTCTCCCTTAGAGGTAAGATGTGTTCGAAATGCATTTACCATTGCCCTGCTAGAAAATTGTCAACTAGTATTCAATCGTACATTGGATTCGCACAGCCATATTTCTGGGAAAATGACTACAAAAATAGACATAAATTTGATGTTCTCTACCTTTTGGATTATATAAAACAATCCTCCACTTGTTCCCATAAAATATTTCAAGATGGTGACAGCTCTAGGATTACTATGCTCAAAAAGATCTTGCAACAACAATGATTCCAACCTTCTCCATGTGGATGAACCTACTTCTAGTGGCCACGATAATAATTAACTCTTGCTTTTGGGTTCTCTTCTAGTTTCCTTTGGAATGGCTTGATAATTTTTATATTTATTGTTTGGGAGATGTCTACTTTTTCTCACTTTATTAACATCTATTTTTGTCTTGTACAATCATATCTACTACATCAATTTATCCTTTTGTACTCTTTCTTTTTATATAATATTAATAATATTTAGCCAATAGGCTATTTTGTTTGAAGTTTCTGCTGGTATTTTCGTCAACTCAACCATCAATTGGATTTGCTAGCGTAGGAGATGTCCCGGTTGATGGCGACTTGACCGGGTTTTTTTGTGGCGATGTGGAGCTTGGCAATTATGTGGGTTGGTGGTGGTGGAGTTGGTGTCCTAGATACAAGAAAGTTGAAACATAAGTGTTTGATCGTGGGAGTGTTAATGTATTTTGTTGTCATTGTACAATGGAGGCGATTGAAGTAAATGCGGGCGGACGAAGTAAATGCAATATTGAGTGTTCCATTGTAGGAATGTATACTTTGATTAAGTTGTATTGTCAAAACAACCATTGTGGTGTTGGTTTCATAGTAGACTATTGTAAAAATCATCACCTTTGGCTATGTGGCTGGTTTGACAACAGACTATTCCAAAAATCAATGAACTGTTGTTCTGCAGAATTTGTAAGTCGTTTTACATGGGTATTTTGCATAGATGATTAATTTATTGTTGATGTCTTCCTGTTATATGTTTCTATCTTTGGAGTTATACCCATTCTAGAGATTTGAAAGAGATTATCGCTCTGTATGTATGGAGAAATTGCAGTTAAATCTTCTTTCTTTTGTCAAAATATATGGTTAGGGTTAGTAATTTTTTCGCCGTTGCTTTATTGTTTTAGTTATCTCTGTGCATGTTGCTTTATTGTTTTAGTTATCTTTGTGCATCTGTATGGTAAGTAGTTTTGTATGGGTATTTTGCATAAATGATTGATTTATTGTTCATGTCTTCTTGTTATGTGTTTCTATCTTTGGCATTATACCCATTTTGGAGATTTGAAAGAGATTATCACTTTGTATGGACAGAGAAATTGTAGTTAAATCTTGTTTCTTTTGTTAAAAAATATGGTTAAGGTTAGTAATTTTTTTGCCGTAGGTTTATTGTTTTAGTTATCTCTATGCATTTTTGGCGTTATACCCATTCGCATGGGAGCAATTACATACTAACATATGAGCAATTATGTTTCCGCCCTTTGTTGTTTCAGTTATCTCTGTGAATCTTTCATTTATTGTTTGTGGTTATTTGTGTGTATCTTTGGCATTGCATCCATTACCATATGAGCAATTGTAGTTAAATATTCCTTCTTTCATCAAAAAATATGGTTAGGGTTAGTAATTTTATCGGCCTCTATTTTTTGTTACACCCATCAACATAAGAGCAATTGCAAATTAACATCTAGGAGTGATTGCATGTTATCTTTGTGAATCTTTCATTTATTATTTGTAGTTATATGTGTGTATCTTTGGCATTGCACCCATTACCATAGGAGCAATTGTAGTTAAATCTTCTTTCTTTCGTCAAAAAATATGGTTAGGGTTAAAAAATTTATCGGCCTTCATTTATTGTTTTAGTTAGCTTTGTGCATCTTTGTTGTTACACCCATTAACATAGGAGCAACTGCAGATTAACATAGGAGTGATTGATATATATATATATATATATATATATATATATATATATATATATATATATATATATATATATATATATATATATATATATATATATATATATGCAGAGGGTTAGTATGAAAGCATAAACATATTGGAGATAAAATTAGTTTGGTGGTTGTTCAATGTTATTATTATATCTCTTTTATAATTTCTCTATTTGTCTATAATATTTAGTGCGAGGTGATGTAGCTAGAATTTTGAATGAATTTTGTGGCATTATAATGAGTTTTACATGGGTGTTTTGCATAGATGATTAATTTATTGATAATGTCTTCTTGTTATGTGTTTCTATCTTTGGAGTTATACCCATTTTTGAGAGTTGAAAGAGATTATCGCTCTTTATGAGTGAAGAAATTGTAGTTAAATATTCTTTCTTTCATCAGAAAATTATGGTTAGGGTTAGTAATTTTTGGCTGTTCATTGTTATTCTAATAACTCTGTTACAATTTCTCTATTTGTCTATAATATTTAGTGCTAGGTGATGTAGGTCAAAATTTCAATGTAGTGTGTGGGGTTATACACATTTTGCACACATTATTGCTACCTATTGGGTTTAGGAGTTCTATTTAATGTGGCTTTGCATTCATCTATTTAATTTGGAGACTTGAAAGAGATTATCGATCTTTATGTGTGGAGAAATTATAGTTAAATTTTCTTCTTTTTTCATCAAAAAAATATGTTTTTGATTAGTAATTTTTTTGGCCCTCATTTATTGTTTGTAGTTATCTCTGTGCATCTTTGGCATTATACCTATTACCATAGGAGAAATTGTAGTTAAATATTATGTCTTTCGTAAAAAAATATGGGTGGGGTTGGTAATTCTATTGCCTTTGGTTTATTGTTTTAGTTATCTTTGTGCATCTTTGGCATTATACCCATTAACATAGGAGTGATTGCAGATTAACATAGGAGTAATTGCCAAAGGTTGTCAACTACCTAGAATCTACCACCTTGTAGGGGGGGCCTCCCACCCCTAGTCCAACCCCACCAAAGGCCATATGGTTGGTGCCGAAGGCTGTCGTAGGGCAGGTCGATGGGGTTGGGTTACTTTGCAAATAGGGCGGTGGGGTTGGGACAACTCTATATATATATATATATATATATATATATATATATATATATATATATATATATATATATATATGTGCAGAGGGTTAGTATGAAATCCTAGGCATATTGGAGATAAAATTAGTTTAGTGGCTATTAAGTGTTATTCTAATAGCTCTTTTACAATTTCTCTATTTCTCTATAATAGTTAGTGCCATGTAATAGGTTGAATTTTTAATTAAGTCTTTGGGATTGCACTCATTTTGCATAGATTATATTTTATTTATGATATTTTCTGTAGGTTATGACAAAAATTATGTGATGCAATAATCTATGCAAAATTTGTATAACGCCACAGGCTTGATTGTAGATTTTAGCTACATTGCTTGGCATTAAATATTATAGACAAATCATTTATGCAAAATTCCCATGTAAAATAACTTGTAGCAAATAATTGTTATTCTAACACCCATTATACAATATATGTAATTCTCTTCAATATTTATTAACAATGAACATAGCTCGAACCTTGTATGAATATGTTTCGTGATATTCTTTCTTCCCTGGTCTGCTTCAAGGTCCCTGGAACAAACTTCCCAGGTTTGTTTATGTGGGTAGTGGAGCTTGCTAATTACATGGGATGGGAGTGTCTTACATGAATATGTTTCATTATATTCTTTTTCCCTCGTTTGTTTTAGGTTTCCCACAACAAACTGTTCTTCATGATATTTTTGTTTTCATTTCCCATAACAAACTATTTATTATCATAGTTTGCCTCTTTTATTCTCCATATCTTAAAGTTCTATTTAATGTGGGTTTGAGAGCATTTGTCATTTTCCTCTAATTCTTAAGTGTTTTCCTAATAGGTCTTTTTCAATTCTACTTTTCTATCATTTTCCACTTACTAGAAATTCTATCGCTGTGTAGAAAAGGTGTAACAAAAAATTCTATGTGATAGTTGGCTTGTTAATTCAAAATTCAAGCTAAATTATTTCCCAATAAATATTATAAATACAACTTAAGCAAAGTATACTTTTCCGCACTACAATGCTTAATATTGTATTTACTTTGTCTACCCCCATCGTACAACAATGACAAAATGAATTAGCATCCCCACAATATATATATATATATATATATGTCTATATATATATATATATATGTCTATATATATTTACGTACAATGTGAATTGTATGTTAAAATCAATTCTTCGAGACATAGGTCGATACATATACATGAAGTAGTGTTGTTCCCTATACCAAACTATTCATTATTGTAATTTGTATGTTCTATTCTCCATATTTTAATGTTTTATTTAATGTGGGTTTTCAAACATGTCTCATTTTCCTCTGATTGTTAAGTGTTTTTTTAATAGGCCAGTGAAATTCATGCAGATATTTGAGTTTACTACATATTCCTGCTTACCAGAAATTCTATCACTGTCTAGACAAGGTGTAATATCAAATTCTATGTGACAGTTTGCTTGTCAATTCAAAATTCAAGTTACATTATTTCCCACTAATTATTATAGGAAAAATAGGGAAATTAGAAAACAACTATTAGAAAAAAACTTAAGAATGATAGGTAGCATCGGAGATGTCCCGGTCAATAGGTTATTTGTTTAAAGTTTTCATCGGGATTTTTGCTTGCCCAACCGTGAATTGGATTTGTCGGCATTAGGGATGTCTTGCTCGGTAGTGACTTGACCAGGTTTTTTTGTGGCAATGTGGAGCTTGGTAATTATGTGGGTTGGAGGTGGTGGAGTTGGTGTCCTCAGTATGTAGAAGTTGAATGGTAAGTGTTTTCTTGTGTGAGGGTTCATGCATTCTATCATTGTTGTGTGGTGAGGTTCGGTGAAGTAAATGCGTGCGGCCGAAGTAAATGGAATATTGAATGTCATAGTGTGGGAAAGTATACTTTAATTAGGTTGCCTTGTTGAAATAGCCATTGTGGTGTTGGTTTCATAGCATTTAGTACAGGCTATTGTGCTCTTCTATTTTCCATTTTTTTTCCATGATATTCTCTTTTTGTTCATCTATTAGTTGTGTCTGCTTCTTAAGTTATTTTCTAACATCTCTTGCAACTGTTTAATAGACTGCTTATCTTCTACCAATATGTTTTGTGGATGTGTTTCTCCTTGGCCTATTTGAACCTGCTTATAGTAAAGTATTAATTGATGTGGTTATTTTGTTTGTATGGAACATGTTATATGTCTTATATCAATATGTTTCATGATATTTGTTCTTCCACATCTGTTTGAAGTTCACCATAACAAACTCTTCTTAATCATATTTTTTTTTTCAGTTCCCCATAACAGACTCTAGCTCTCCCCAAGCTGTTGGACAACTCTCAGTCACCAACCCCGTAGGTGTGTTGCTTGCTTCCTTTTCATTTTGGGAAATTGTACTAGACCTTTTCTAGATGCATGGTTAGTTTGTTCATCAATTACACAGAATCTTAGATCTGCAATTTTTTTGTTACACTTTGTGGCATTGTTTGATATATGTATGGATATATGTATATACATATGCAATCAAAAAAAGTGAAACTCTTTGAGATGTAGGGTGCAACGAGGGATGGAACGATGCATACACATAAGCAGTGGAAACATTACACTCTCTGGGGAAGGGAAAAATGCATTGTACCTTCCATTCATAACAGTCTCCACCAAAAATGCATTACATATGCATAGATATATTTACATATAGATATGCATGTATGTATATACAAATGAATATGCATATGCACATATACATATATACATATGTACATTCAACCTAACTAGATGTATGCTTTCTTTTTCTTCAATTGAATTTTTCCTATATTAGTTTAGTGGCTCTCAAGTGTTATTTTCATCTATGTTATACAATTTCTTTATTTGTCTTCAATATATATATATGTGTATATGTATCTATGTATGTTTCAAAGCATTGATTTCCACACACCATTCACAATCTAGACCATCCTCTTTGTAAGGATTTGAAATTAACAATTAGAAAGATACCAAGGAACTAACTATGCAAAATGTGTATAACACCAAAGATTGACAAAGTGTCTATATGTGTCTATATATATATATATATGAAAGCATACTCTGAAATGTGTAAGAAAATATATTGATTAAGTTGTATTGTTAAAAAATGCATTGTTGTGCTGGTTTCATAATAGAGTACTTGACGAATCACTTGCCCCATGTATGTTTTATAGCATATTGGAGGGTTTTAAAATAGTTGTGCTCTGGAATTTGTGAGTTTTTTAAATATATACATGTATACATATGGATATATATATCTATGTGTATATATATATGTATGTATGTATATGTAAATATATATCTGTGTGTGTTTGTGTGTGCACGTGTGTGTGTGTTTATGTATGTATATGTATACAATAATGTGTTATGTGGGAATGGTGGATGAAGCCAATGCTTCTTCAAGGATTTTCTTGTGGGTGGATGAAATTTTTAGCACCTACATGGTCGAGATTTGTGCTGGGGTTCTTTTTAGCTGATCAAGGACATTGTAACCACTGGGAATAGATTTGGGGTTGAGTGTGGGTGCTCTATTTGGTTGAGATGATCCTGCAATGGCAATTTTGTCGCCTCCTATGGTGACTCCACAATTAGTGTGGGCTCCTTTGATAGTGATAGTGGCACAATACTCATCCAAGGATGCAACGACATGGTTGTATACATGATTGATGCTTTTGAATGTTCCCTCCCCCTTGTCATTTATATTGTTGGCTTTGTTGTTAAAGTTTGGCATTAGATTTGTGTATATTTTGAGGTTCTGATTTCTAGCTAGCTATTCCACGTTTATGATTTTTTTATCAATGAGGTCTTGGACTAGGTTCTTCAACCTCATGTAGTTGTTAGTGGTATGTCCTTTTATTTTGTGAAAGCCATAAAGCTTGTTTTCATTGTACTAGGTTTGTTTTACATCTGGTCCCTGATAATTCTCATAGGTGGGAGCCTTGATGAGGTTTTCATTTATCAATGTCTTCATGATGACCTCGAGTAGTTCCCCAAGGGAAGTGTATTTCTGCTTGGTGGAATTTTTGTTTCACTGGGGTGGTCCCCTTTGATCGTTAATGTTGCTGATGGTTTGATGGTTTGACTGCTAAATTACTCTGTTGGCTTGGTGATTGTCTTGATGGTGATTTTGAGGTTGTTGTTGCGGTGCAGTTGTGTTTTATCGAGGTGCACTTATGACAACTTTGGTGTCGACAACACCATCATTAGTAATGTTTTTGTTTCTTGCCCATGTGTGATGGTTTTCATTATATCTTGAATATGGGGAGTTGTTTTGTTGATCAGGATATGTTTGTGTCATTGGTTGTGTAGCAAGGTCCCATTCAATGTTGAGTGCCTTGGAGATCAACTGATCATATGTAGTGATCCCTTGGACTTTGAGATGGAAATCCAAGGCACCATCGAGGTTGGAGATGATAGTGCAGACTTGTTGTTCTTCTGGCATGGACCATTTTCTCTAATTGTCCTTTGATCACCATCATTGTAGGAATGAAGTAAATGATTCATTCATACCTTGTTTCACAGCCAATAGTTCCTCTAGACTGACATCCACTCCAATATTGAATGCATAATTTTTAATGAATGCGTCTACTATTTCTTGGAACGTCTTGATGCCAGGAGGAAGGAGAGAGAACCATTCCATGGCATGGCTAGCCAAACTTCTAGGAAACAGCCACATCATATAGGTATCATCATATGCGGCTTCCATGCAATGAACCTGGAATTCCCTAATGTGATCTTTAGGGTTTCCCATCCCATGGTATTTTTTAAACTTGGGGATCTCAAATCCCTTCAGGAATGGTTTCATTACAAGGCTCCTATCGAATGGATAAGGGCATAATTTTTTGGGTGTTTTCGTGGTTCGGCCTGATTGAAGGTCAAGCACCTATTGCAAGAGAAACTTAATTTGTGTTGTGACATCCTTTTGTAGATCAAGGGGTAGAATGAAAGCATTTTGAGGTGGTTCAATTGTTGGTGGAATGGGTGGATTGGTTGCTATGTTAATGGATGATGTTTGTTGGAAAATGTGCCTCAAACTTATTGGCATGAAAACTCCTGAAAGCGCAAAGTCAGTGAGATTCTCTTAATGTCTTATCAACTAGCAATTGTGTTCTAAAATTTTGAAGTGCTCAGATCGCCAAGACTTTGATTTTGTCTTGCCGACCGGAGTCATTGGCAAGACATGTCGATCGTTGTGAAAGTTCTAACTCTTTCTACCCAGGCAGAATTATTACCGACAAGTTGGTTCCTATTGGATATCAGGGAGACTCTTTGCGACGAGTGGCATTTGGGAGAGGCATGAACCATCAAAGTGATTCATTCTAAAAGAATATCTCTCCCCGATGGTTTTACACACAAAGTCATCGGGGTGACATAAAGGCTCGATAAGAGTCTAAACGATAGTTGTAGTCTCACCGAAGGGTATGCAGCTTTGGAATGAACTCTTGGCGATAATGTTTCTCTTGCCGACAGGTAGGTGCTTTTGGTGAGAACTCTTTCCAATGGCTTTCCTCTCACCGAAATTTTTTTGTTTGGAGAGAACTCTTGCTGATAGCATTGGTCTCTCTGACTATTCTATGTTTGGTATGATGTCTCGCTGATAGTTCTCATTTTGTTGAGGGTGTTGTCACAATAGTGGTTTACAATTCCTGAGAGGAACGAATTTTAGTTGAAATCACATATTTTTAGAAAATATAATGATTTAAGCCTTAAAAAGTTCTATTTTAAGGATTCCAATTGAAGAGGGTTTGATCAAATCACCTTAGATCAAACCCCCTTGGATAGAACCTTGCTAGTTTTAAACCATACCTATAAATGCGTCTCCTTTACACCTATCAAAATGCTGATAAAAATCACTTTTGATTTAGCTTTTGGGGATAAAATGAATTCATTTAAAATTTATTTGAAATGATTATGGTATTTCTCAGAACAAGCTATCCAATGAATATAATTTTAATATGTTTTGGTTTTGTTATGTATTTGTTTTTTAAGTTTTATTAAACATAGGTTTTTCATCGAAAATGAATTTCTTTTTCACATGTGGAAAAATAGAAGATTATAAAAAAAAAAAATTGAAAAATATGATTACCAGATATTGAAGTCCTTGATCCAACAAAAAATTAAATTAAATTTTACATATACAAAAGTTACGTTATACGGTCACCATTTCTAAATTGTAATTTGTTTGACTTTGAAACTTGATTAAGGAAAAAATATTCAATAAAAACTATCTAACCAAGTGGAAGCACTAGATATCAAAGTTACAAATCTAAATTTGAAAGAATTAGAATTTTATCCTTCATGGAAAAAAGTTATGCATTATATGGTGTGCGTCACTTTTTAAAAATGTTGTTTTCGAAAATCAATTTTCGTGGGAGATGGAAAAAGAAGTGCAATTTGATTCCAAAAATTTTGAAAAAAATATTTTTAGAATCTACAAGCAAAATTTGATGAGACTCTAGTTCGCACCATCTTCAAATTCCTCACGGTTTAGCTGCTATAGATGCCCGAATGTGAAGATTTAGTTAAAAATAATAATTTTAGTGTCCAGTTTGGCCAAAAATTGTAAACCACTATTATGGGATCACCCTTGATAGCACTACATGAGTTGAATATCAATGTGATGTATTAGCAATAGAGTGTGTTTGGGCGACAGGTTTGAACTTGATATGAGTCTTTCCAATGGTGGTGACTCTTGTCGATAATAGTTGGTTTTCTTTCAGACATCGAGAAGACTTGGAAGATCTGTATGACTACTCAGGGTGTTGCCGATAGAGATGGTCATGCCGATGGCTCTATGATCGGAAATTTAGGCATCAGGGAGACACGTTCTAGTGTCTCACCGACATGCAATTCTGTTTGAATGTTTTGACTGAACGACTGTATGACATGGTTTGTTTTGAACCAATGAGCAAAGTAGAATGTGAACCATTGGCAGTTGAACTATTGTGACTGTTCCTATATGAAAGATCAACAAACTATGAACGATAGTGATATAATCTATAATCAAAGATGATGATCGGTTCAGAAAAATGGAGAGTGTGCTCGATTGAACACAATTTCATCAAGTGAGAATTTAGTGTATGTTTCTAAGAGAATTTTTGTACAATAATTGATCAGGAAATTATGCTGCTATAAAAATTGACATCAAAAAGTTAGGTTGTTCTCTGTATGTAATTTTTCTTATTGTAATACAAGGAGGATTTTCTTGGTGTGGTGAGTTTTTCTCCTCTAACGGTTTTCCCATGTAAATTTGGTGTCCAATTGTGTATGTCTTTATTTCTCTTTTCTATTATTCTTTTCAAGTGTATCTGATTGCACTGTGATTGTAAAATTTAAAGTCATATCTGCATTCTTCCCTAAGTTTTTAGCTTTAGGAGAGTTTGTTCTGCACCTAAGCTTTCCTTACAAGTGGTATCAGAGCCTGGCTAGTTGTGTTATCCTTGTGAGTACATTGGGTTTTTTGTGTCAATTCTATTCATTGGGAGTCTTGTAGAAGTCTAGTAATTTGAATTACAGATTTAGATGGCAAGCATGTCAGGAAAGATTGAAATTCAGAAATTCAATCACAGTAATTTTGAGTTGTGGAAACTCAAAATGGAAGATTTATTGGGTGATTGTGATCTTTGGCTTGCTGTGTCTAGAACGAAGCCTATAGGCATGAAGCAAGAGGATTGGGACCTTGCAAATCAAAAATCAAAGGGGCTAATAAGGCTTTGTTTAGTAGACTTGGTTCTTCTAAATGTTCATGAAGAAAATACTGCATCTTCTTTGTGGAAAATACTAGGAGCTATTTACCAGGGCAAGTCCTTGGTGAATAATTTATTCTTGAGGAAGAAGTTGTACTCTTTGAAAATGGAAGAAGGAGCATTTGTTGCTGATCATTTGAACACTTTCAACATGTTGATTGCTCAGTTAGCATATGTGGGTGTGAAGATTGATGAAGAAGATGGCTATATGCTATTGTTATTTTCTTTGTCAGATTCTTGGGATCACTTGGTGATGGCTATTAGGAGTATGGCATACACTTTTAAGATCGAAGATGTTGTTGCTTCTTTGTTATCAAAAGAGATGAGAAGAAAATCTTCTGAGATAAGAAAGGAGGATCTTGCTATTCGAAGGAGATCAAAAGTAAAAGGAAAGAAGAAGGACAAGAAATCAAAATTGAAATTAGAAGGGAGATCAAAGTCTCCTAGCAAGAAGTCCAAGGTGAAGTGCTGAAATTTTGGGCAACCTAGTCATGTCCGAAAGGATTGCAAAGAGGAGAAAAAGAAGAAGAAGAATTCTGACAATGATTCTTCTGAGAGTAATGCAGATGCCTTCATTGCAGCCTTGGAAACTCAGGCATCAGATGAGGTTTGGCTAATTGATTCTGGAGCATCTTTCCACATGAAATCTTGTAGAGATTGGTTCACTAAGTATGAAAAATATGATGGTGGAAGGGTGTATTTGGAAAGCGATTCATCTCTAGAAATTGTTGGTCGTGGAAGAGTCAAAATTCAGTTCTCTGATGGAAGAGTGAAGGGAATCAATGATGTAATGCATATACCAGGTCTAGCTCAAAATTTACTTTTTGTTAGTAAGTTGAACGATGTTGGAGTGCAAGTCACGTTCTCTGGAAATGGTTGCAAGATGACTAGAGGTTGAATGGTGCTAGCTAGGGGTGCTCGTATTGATACCTTGTATAAGTTGGATGTATTTGTTGTGCAATACAATAGTGTCTCTCTAAATTCACAGAAGGCTACTCATGGAGAAAAGGAGGAAAAAGTTCCTGATAGTGCAAACTATATGGAAGTTAAACTTCCAACATAAAATTCTATGCTCTGGCATCATAGGCTAGGCCACATTGGATAAAAAGGTTTAAAAATCTTGAAAAATAAAAACTTGGTTGAAGGGCTTGATGATTGTAACCTCGAGTTCGAGTTTTGTGAACATTGTATATATAGTAAACAACACCGTGTTTCATTTTACTCCAGTCCTCATAAATCTTCTGGTTTACTTGATTACATTCATTCTGATGTATTTGGTCTAGTAAATGTTCCTTCTTTGTCTAACTCAAGATATTATGTATCATTCATTGATGATTATTCAAGAAGGGAATTTGTTTATTTTTTGAAAAAGTAACTCAAAAGTGTTCAGTGATTTTAAGGAATTTAAAAACCTTGTGGAAAATCAAACTGGAAGAAAAATAAAATGTTTAAGGACTAACAATGGTGGTGAGTTTTGTTCTGATGAGTTCGAGAGGTACTGTAAAGATCATGGAATTAAAAGACATAAAACTACACCCTACACTCTGCAGCAAAATGAAGTTGCAGAAAGGTTCAACAGGACAGTGATGGAAAAAGCACGAAGTATGCTGAGCAGTGTTGGCTTGGAGGAGAAGTTTTGGGCTCAAGCAGTTGCAATAGCATGTTACTTAATAAACCATTCTCCAAATTTCACTCTTGTTGAGAAAACACATTTGGAAGCATGGTGTGGAAAGAAGCCCTCTCTAAGACACATTTGTGTCTTTGGCTGTGAGGTATATGCATATGTGCCAAATGAAAAAAGGTCTAAATTGGAAAACAAGGTTGTTAAATGTATTTTTATTGGTTATAGTGTTGGCATAAAAGGATACAAGCTTTGGAATCCTGATACGGAGAAGGTTCTATATAGCAGAAGTGTTATTTTTCATGAGATGAAGCTTTCTACTTTGGATCTACAGTTAGAGACAAAATTAGGAAATAAAAAGGATGTAGTTGAAATTCCTCCGACACTAGATAAAGAGGAATAGAAAATTTAAAATGTAATTGAAACTGAGGAGAGCTCAAGAAGTTCTGATAGCTCTGAAGAAGAAGACCAACCTCAGCCTCAACCTGTGAGGAGGTCAACACGTGAAAGAAAGCAACTTGATAGGTATGGGTTTTCTTTGTTAGATACTACTTGTGCCTATGCTTTAATTTCTAGCACTGATAAGCCTAGGACTGTAAAAGAGGTATTTAGAATGCCTGGTTTAAACTCTTGGTTGGAAGCCATGAATGAAGAAATGGCATCATTAGAAAAGAATGATACTTGGAGTTTGGTGCCCTTGTTTGAAGCCAGAAAAGTTGTTGGCTACAAATGGGTATTTAAAAAGAAAATAGGTTTGGATGGCATTGTGTAAAAGTATAAGGGGAGATTGGTTGCGAAGGGGTATTCCTAGGTATAGGGAATTGATTATGGAGAAATTTTTTCTCCTATAGCTAAGCTGACATCTATCAGATTTCTTTTGTCACTTGCAGCAGTGTACGACTTAGAGATTGAACAGATGGATGTGAAGACATCATTTCTTCATAGTTACCTTGAAGAAGAAATTTATATGTCCCAGCGTGGGCATTTTGTGGAAAAAGGTAAAGAAAATCTGGTTTGCAAGTTGAAAAAATATATGTATAGATTAAAACAATCTCCTAGAATGTGGTATCAAAAGTTTGACACTTTTTTTTTGTCATTGGAATTTGTAAGATTGAAATCTAATCATTGTGTGTACTACAAAGCTGAAAATGATCGTGTTCTTATTATTGCTCTCTATGCTGATGATATGTTGTTCATAGGCAATAGTAAGTTAATGATTTTTTTATCTAAAATCTTAGTTGTCTGTAAAGTTCGAAATGAAAAATCTTGGTGCAGCTAGGTATATTCTAGGAATGGAAACAACCAGGCACAGGAAGAGTAGAAAAATTTCGCCTAGTCAGAGTAAGTATATTAATATTGTTCTGGAGAGATTTTGTATGACTGAGTGCAAGCAGCTAGTTGTTCCAATTTTGCAGCGAACGGAGCTATTTGTTGAAGACTATCCAAAATATCCTATTGAGTGGAGGACATGACCAGAGTGCCTTATGCTAGTGCAGTTGGTAGTTTAATGTATGCAACGTTCTATACAAGGCTAGACATTTCCCAAGCAGTGGGAGTTCTTAGTCATTTTATGGAAAATCCTAGGACACATTGGGATGCTATGAAAAGAGTGTTTAGATATCTGAAGGGCACTTCAGAATATGCTTTTCATTACCATGGGAATTTGGTTGAATCATAGAGGACTCTTAGCATTCGAGGCTATGTGGATTTTGATTGGGTATGGGGACATTGACAATAGAAGATCCACCAGTGGATATATTTTCATGATGAATGGTGGTGCAGTTAGTTGGATGAGTAAGCGGCAGGTTGTAGTTGCTTTGTCCACTACAAAGGCAAAATACATGGTAGAAACACATGCCTGTAAAAAAGTAATCTGGTTAAAACGTTTGTGTTCTAACATTGGGTTTGATGTAGGGAAAATTACAATTTATTGTAACAGTCAAAGTGCTATTTGTTTAGCAAAAAATCCTACTTTCCATGCCAAGACGAAACATATTTATGTGCAGTATCATTTTGTACGAGATATGGTGGAGGATGGAAAGGTCTTTTTAGAAAAAGTGGATACTCTAGAAAATGTTGCAGATGCATTGACGACACTAGTGAGCATAGACAAGTTCAAGTGGTGTTACAGTTCGATGGGCCTTAGTTCCCATGAATTTCGATAGTTTTGTTGTGCTCTAGAGGTTTCAGTAAGATCTTCATCAAGTGGGAGATTGTTGGAAAATGTGCCTCAAACTTACTAGCATGAAAACTCTTGAAAGAGAAAATTTGGTGAGACTCTCTAAATGTCTTACCAACTAGCAGTTGTGTTCTAAAGTTTTGAAGTGCTCAGATCACCGAGACTTTGATTTTGTCTTTATTTCTCCATTTCTGTTATTATTTTCAAGTGTATCTGATTGCTGTAATTGTAAAATTTAAAGTCATATCTACATTCTTCCCTAAGGTTTTAGAGTTAGGAGAGTTTCTTCCACACCTAAGCTTTCCTTACAATGTTTGTATGTGTTGCTATGCCAAATATATCTACAATTTTTGTTGTACCAACAATGCTTGTTGCTGGTCTTTGTTGCTATTATGCTATTAAGGCCTACTATTGAGCTTGTTGTTGCTATTGATCCAACAACACTTGTTGAGCTGCTAATTGGGTTGATTTATGTTGTTCTTGATGTTTCTTCAGTGCTTGTTGATATGCTTCTTGTTGTGCAAGATATTACGCTTGTGCTTGTGCTTGTTGTACTTGATATTGGGCTTGGGATTGAGCATGCGCTTGAGCTTGGGCTTGAGCTTGAGCTTGAGCTTGAGCCTGATCTTGAGCTTGAGCTTGAGCCTGAGCTTGAGCTTGAGCTTGAGCTTGTGCTTATGCATGTTCCTGTGCAGCTTGTTGTTGTTGATGTTGCAATGATATTTTTGCTTGAGTAGCTTGTTGTACTTGTTGTGCTTGTAATGCAACTTGGGAAGCTTGAGTAGCTTGCATGGCTTAAGTGGCTTGTTGAGCAACTAGTTGCATGACTTGTTGTTTTTGCACTTGTTGGAGTTCCTTTTGATAGGCAGCTTGTTGAGCTACTTGCACTGCAATACTATATTGGTTTGATGTGTTCAAGTTTGGTGGTGGTGGTGGTGGAGGTGGATTTGGAGTGGTGCTTGTTGTGGTGATGAGAGCCATTTTCGTATTGATGATTGGGGTTTGAGTGGTAGATGGTGCGATCAATGTGGTTGGTCCTTGAGATACCATGTTTTGAGATGTTAGGGGGGTGTTTGATGATGTGATGGTGGTATTTTGCATTATCGTGATGGTTTCCATCTATTGCTATGATATTGATGGAAAGGTGGAAGCATTTGGAATGATGCTCTGATTGATGCTTGGTGGGTTGATTTGATTTTTTTGATTGATGCTTGGTAAAGGGGGAAGTCCTAAACCAAGAGATGATGCGAATATTGAGGGAAATGGTGGAAGTGGTGGAGATGTGAGTGGCATACTCCCTTGTGGAAGTGATGAAGATGTAGTGTCAAAGATTTCCCCTGGTTCAAATATATCTCCTTCTCCTTGCGAGGTTATGGGGAGAGAGGTTTGGGGTGTTGCACGAAATGATGATGATGATGGGTCATTTGGATCATGAAAGGTGAGAGGGACATATGGATGTGATGGATTTTTGGGTATGGACTATTCCAAGATGGTGTTCACATCCAAATCCTGATTGTTTATGAGGGGGTGTGCTTGCAATGCATTGATAAATGCACTTCCCTTGTTAACAATGGGTTGAATTGAAGCAATGGATGTGTTGGAACTGTGAAATTTTAAATTTTTATAGTTGTCCATACTCATAAAAGTTTCCCAAAGAAGCCCATGTCATGAATAAAATTGATGTAATTTACTTTGTTTCCCATGTTCTAATTAGTATTTACCATTTGGTCCCATAAAATTCACTTGACCCCAAGCATTTGAATAGATAAAGTCATTTCGGCATGAGATGATATAAGTCTTCTCGACCATTAAGTTATTTTATACTAGCACATATTTTTAAGTGCATCGGAAAGAGGTCGTGAATATCTTACCGATATTTTATCAAAGAATTCATATCGACATGATGCAGTTCACAATCTCAGTGATAGAAGGATCCTATCAGCAAAACAACAATCATCGGAATGAGTCATATCAAACTTATATGTGTCTTACCGACCGGTGCACAAAGAGATATATTGGTCAGACTAAAGCCATCAGAATGAAGTCCTATAGCATTCATCCGGTCTTGCTGACAAAGAAGAAAGGGATTCTATCGATGTTAACGGGATGAAGTCAGGGAGTGTTGTCGACCCATATGTCACACCGACAAGATTGCATTAGTAAAGGACTTGGCGATATGTATTGATTATCAGAGAGAATAGTTTCATCAGAGAGAGATATGAGAGTCATGTCAAGTGTTGTTCCATCAGCAAGCAAATAATTATGCCTCGATGATTAGAAAATAGACCAAAGGATATATCTCGGTGATATACGAAATAATCGGAGGAACATTTGCCTGACTTACAAAGTCACAACAACATGTTTGCATCGATGGGAGTTATAACAATATACTTGAGATTGAAGGGATAACTCTCGGGGAGACTTGAAGTGTGGAGGAAACTACAAGATGTCTTAGTAGATGTTTTAATGAACGTTGGTAAAATCCATAATAGAGGGATCACCCAAGATTTGAAAATGTCTCGTCGAAAATATTACATGATGCGAAAGTGAGAGTTTGGAAAAAAGACCTGCTACACTCGTGTTTCAGCTAAAACATTAACGGTGCCATGGAGCACAAATAACTGCATGAATTAAGGAAAATTCAATTGGAAACATTAGTGTGGAATTGATAGCGAAGGAAGCAGAAGCATGAATGAAGAACCAGGGCATTCTTTCATCCCAAGGATCTCGAGCGAAATACAGTAAGTTATTTGCGCCTTAGCTCCTGTAATTTTTGACTTTTGTAACTTTTGAAGAATGGAATCCTCCAGCTTAGGAAAATAAAAAGGTAGAAAATATGGTGAAAGCAGTCAGCCTAAAGGGAAAAAATAGAAAACTAAAGTTGAGCCTGAGGGCACTGAATGAAAGCTAAATCAAGATCTTATTGACCAATTACCTGGCTCTAGACCTAAAGCCAAATGATCTGCACAACTTAGGGAAAAAGTAGATAAATTGGATGACAAGTTTAAACTCATAGGAGATATTTGGACTTCAATAAGAGGTTATGAATTGTTTAGCTTTCATTACTATCGACGAAATCATTTTGAACCAGTATGTAACACATGGAAGCTTAATCTAGGAAAGCTAGTTTTCCCTAATGTATTTTTCAATGCAGAAATGGTAAGATTGTTGGCCGTCCATTATCATTCAAAACTCAAAGCTATATGTGACCCATCTAGGAAACCACTAATACACATATCAGAAGATGCAATAAGTGAGGTTTTCAATTTGGAAGGGGTTTGCAATGAGAAAATCATATGTGAAGAATTAGAAAGGGAATTCAAGAGGATGGACACAATTTATAAAGGTTGGAGGTTGCCACTACATAGAATTAGACAAGGTGGAAAACCAATTCCTCTAGAGGATAGCGATGGACCTCCCTTCCATGTTGATCTTTTTCAACCCTATATGAAGTATACTTATTTCTCAGTAGGACAAGTATTGGGAATGGAAGTAACTGAATGTATGCCAATTGTGCCTATGATAATTTCAACATATATTCAGTATCACAATTATAGACCATTTGATTATGCCTCGTACATTTTTAAGGGGATTGATTCTAGGTTGATGGCAGTAAAGGGTGGAGCCTCTATCTTAGGCATTATTCATTTTTTATGCACATAGTGTTGTATTTTGGACAGGAGTTAGGGCTGTGGCCTCGGGAGATGAGAGTTTCCCAATTTGACAAGGAAGGCACGATATTACCGGTTTAATTATGGATGGTTGTTTGGGATAGTAGGTTTGCTAACTCTAGTTTTGTACACTTTGAGGAATATTTTGTGAAGACATTGTACAAATTATATAATCATCCATGTGAATATTTTTTATCTGAAGAGATAAAGAGGTTTCTCAGGCCTAAGGACTTCATGGGCCAATTAGTCACAACTAGGGGGATTGGTATTGCTTGGAGGATTCTACCATGATTAGGGTTTATGGATTTGAAGATGCCCCATTCATTTTTCCTAAAATAGTCCCAAAAAGGATTGAATACTTGGAAATTGTTAGCCAGATAGACTTTTCCAGTGTTATGAATTTGAGCTCCTTTGGAAAACAGGATTTTTTTCCCAATACATTGTGCTTCGATGATTTTATTGTATTAGCCAAGGAAGGGTACAACTTGATCCTTGATAAGTTACTACAATAAAATATGAAAAGAGGACCACCTAGAAAGAATTTTGATCCAGAAGGGTACATCAATTCTGCTAAACTGAAGATAAACTTTGGAGGGTATCAACATGTGCCCTATCAATTTGATGATATGATCTGGAACCTGGAAGCTGAAGAAGCAAAAATAGTGGTTGAAAAATATAATCAAGGGTTGCAAAATATAGAGTTGCTATCTTTTGGGGAGGAGGCATCTAAGGATAATGTGCCATAGGGCCAACCAAATAAGATGTCAAGGTTGAGAGCTCAACATTACACTTGTGCTGCCAGGGAATTGAGTGTTGAAGAGAATGTAGATGCAGATGCATATGATGTATAGTAAAAATTGTTTGTAGCAGATGATGAATTTGTAAACTCTCCATAGTTTAAGGAATTCCTATACAAACAAAAGGGAAAAGAGATCAGAGAAAAGGTTGACAATATCACACTAGGTAATGAAGAACAATTACTAAATGACCTAAAGATGTGTGTGGACAAAGAGATTGCAAGTATGACCCCTAAAAAGGGAAGGAAATTTTTGGAAAGTGTTGGTGTTATGATTTTTCTAAGTTTGGATCTCAATTCTGCATTAGTTTTTGATAGTTTCTTGAAAGATAGTAATGCTACACACAAGCTAGGCCTAGAAAAGGTGACAAAAGTAAATGTAGGGTTGAAATACAATCCAGATGAAGGGTCATTAATGATTTGGGCCTTATATCCACCTCATAGGAAATCAATTGTCATTGATACTGAGAAAGCATTCGAGCATGTTATGAATTTAAAGGTTGGACAGGCTGATCCTGTGGCAACTACAGAGATTGGAATCAATGTAGAAAAACTAAACAAAGCTCAAATTCAGATGTTAATCAATGAGAGGATTTTAAGAGAAAATGACCACCTGAAAGATTTGTTAGGGGTCACAATGAAATAAACCAAGCTACTCACTCATGGTAAAAGTTCAAAAGATCATTGGGATGGCTCAAGTGCTTATGAATATGATACACTTGTAGAAATGATTAAGAAAAGACAATACAATCTAACAACTTGGTTAAATAAGCTCTAGGGAACACACTCACATAACTTTGCTACATTGCAAGAACATGAAAGAATGGATGGTAGGATTTTGCAGAAGTTTCAAGAAATAAACCAGAGGGATGTTTATGATAAATGCAACAATTGAGGTTGCAAATCATTTTGTGAATAAACACCGAGACTTATTTGAAGAATTGCGAGGGGATCTGTAGGGATTAGTAAATGCCACTAGAAAAGGATTGACTACATTCTTTGATGATAAAGGATGACTAAAAGAAATGACTAAGTGGAAAAGTGAGAGTGAATCAATACTGCAAGATATTTTGAAGATAGCTACTGCGAAAGATACAACACTAGATGAGGCATGCGAACACAATGAAAATATGGTAAGAATGGAGATCACGATCTAGAATGCATTGGGAGATGTAGATACGCATGAGCGTCAGAATTACTTGGAACACTTATCGAAGATTCATTTATGGCTTAACAGAGTTTAATTACCTTTTAATCTATTGTTGTTTTAACATATGACATTTCTAAAAGGACGTGTCCTTTCAAGTTGTTGATGTATAAATATCCATTTTGGTAGCGAAATAGGAGGGTAAATAGAAAAAAATATACAATAGATTACAATGTTGTACAAATATGAGACTATGATGCATGTTTGAAACTATGGAGATATCAATGAAAATCATTTCATGTGGTAGCGTATTTCTAGTATCAGTTGTTTTTTGTGTTAATTGAAAGTACTACTCAAGTTGTCTCTAAGGTTGATTTTTTTTGGTTATTTAAATTGATATGACAAGTTTATATTCAGTTTATCGATGCACACTTGTTGTATCTGTATGGTTGATTAATTGGTTCTTTCAAGAAAAGATTAAATCCTTTTAGTTGATCATTGTAATTAGGGAATCCCATCTGGATCATTAAGAAGAACTTGGTAATCATATTCTTGCATGTTTATACAAGTGATAAACTCAAATATATGCTGAACAATTAGAGTACTTGCTAGAAAGAAGTTACTCATTTTAGATTTCTTTTTGACTCCACATACCCAATAAGGCACTAGTATCCACATTCTCATTATTTTAGTTTCACTCATTATTTATATCTGTTAAACTGAATATATTAGGTTTTAGCTTTGATATTGCTATACAATCTATACCAAATAAAATTTTATTTATCCACTCTCATTTGCCATTGTGGGTAAAATACTTTAAAAGAAATAAACATAAGTCAAGTCTTCCTCATTCATATAGGTATACTCGCCTAGGTCTAAACCATTGTGACCTTGTCTATTACCCTGAAACGTATCAAGAGATTGGAAACCTTTTGAGGTATTCTTACCAATGTTTTTGAGACCTAACATTCATGATGATGTGATTTGAGGGATGTTTTGAGTGATGTTTTGAAATGGGGATGGTAGATGAGATTGGAGGCATGATCCCAAAATATGGTTCCACAATAGTGCTCACATCGAAATCAAAGGGGATTTTGGCCCCTTGCTTTGCTAATTCGAGCATGTATAGTGAGGGATTGATTCTCATCATGATATTGATAATCTTATGATTCTCCAGATTTTGAACTATTTCAGTGATTTCCTCATGTGACATTCCAAAGGGATTATTGGTAAGATCCTCCACTTGGACACCTTCCTCTTGATGGTCTTGTAAAAATGGAGGAAGGTTAATTGTGAGACTACCAGACCCAATGGGATTCATTTCAGGAGTGGTCTGACTCAAGTCACTCGAAGTAGATGTTTCTTTGTTGGCTTCCATGTTACTCTTCTATTGAGATCTAGTTTGCACCATAAAATAGGGATCAATTTTTCAAGAATATGAGAGATGAACCTCTAATTCTTTAGAATGATATATCTTTAGGTACAAAAAGAAAAAAAATTAGGATGACTTTAAAGATCAAAGGATGATAATGATATGGATGTAAGATGGATTTTGGATGGATGATTGAAAATCTTGAGAAAATCTTGAAGGGTATGTTAAACTTTAGGACTTGATTTTGATGTTTGCTTTGAGATTGATTTTAATTTTGGATTTGGATTTTGATGGTGAACTCATAAAATCTAAGTGGTTGGATGTTGTCCTAGATTATATTTTGTTCAAAAGATGTTAATTTGTCTAGGTGTGAGAAGAAGGATTCATCTAAACACACCTATCCAAATAAGATGGTTTTGATTGGTTTGACTTTGATTTTGGAAAATGAACTCCTAAATCCCAAGATGTTGGATGTTATCAAGGGATAAATTTGTCCACAAGGTTTGATAATTTGACTAAATATGTGTAGAAGGATGCATCTACAAACATATAATCAAATAAGGTGATCTTTTCATTTGTTTCAAATGATTTGTCCAAAGTTTAACATGAAGGATTTTTCCAAGATTTTCAAAGAGTTGATGATGAGATGAATTTGGTTTTGATGTTCAAAGATGGATGAAAGTTTGATTTTGATCCTAGTTTTACCTAAAAAGACACTTGCTTACTAGACCTCGGTTTTGAAGAACAAGATTTTATCTAAACAAGATGCTCAAACTCTCAAACTCCCTAAAAAGATTTGGGTTTTGACAGTAATAGAACAAGTACAAACAAGGATTGTTTCTTGAAGCTTTTCTGTAAAAGTTAAAAAGCAGTCTTCGTCTAAATTCGTATAGCAATGAGAGACACTTTTGGTGATCTTTTGGACTAAGAGCTTTTACCTTTGGTTTCTTGATCTTGATCTTGTGTGAAATCATTGGAGACACATATGTGGTGTCCAATTGTTTTTAGTCTTTGCTTAACAATTTTTTTTTACCACAAACACTTCTTGATTAGGTTTTCAAAATTGATATCTAATGTCTTAACTTCTTCTCATTCCACAAGGTATATCATGTGGAACTTTGATGAAATCAAGGCAAGAGTTACCAATTGTTGACTTTAGGAAGCAAATTGAGATATAAATCCAAGTGTTTAGAAACCTCTAAGGATAAAATCCCAAGGGAAATCAATAACACATGAATTTTTTCAATTGTATTTTCTTCCTAAAGGGTTTGAAGTTTTGATGACAATGTTAAATTTTTGTCTCCAAATGTTTTTGAACAAGCAAAGTGTTTTGTAACCAAGAACAAGCACAATCCTATGGATATGAAAAACTATATTTGTTGATTCCCCACATGGACAAGTTAAGCTATGCTTATTTTAAGCAAATGGTTAGATGTTTGACCCCACTGGCTCCCCTCCACGGCTCAACACTTCTTTTAGGGAAGTCAAGCATCAATACCCATGAATCTCCCATGGAATACTTTCCATTTCTACTAAAAACTGTAAAAGTGTGGGTGGCTTCAGAACGATCGTTCTTGCACGAATGAATAGATAGGGATTTTGGCCTTTCTAAGCAAGGGTTTTAATTCATACTTTCTATTCGTGGAGATTGACCCATACAATGAGAGACCATTGATTCCCTTCTCATCAGAGCCAACTATGTGATACTGCCCTTTGTTCCAGTACCCAGGTAGAAATACTCTTGGCTTTAGAGTGTTATCAGTTGGGTCGTTCCTTTGGGTGAGTAATTTTTCCCACAAGACAGGCCCTCTAAGATAAACAAAAGTGAGCAAACATAACTGTAACTCGATCGATATTTGTTGAGAAACTAGGAGAGAATACACTTGAAAGGTTTACTCACACTAGCAAGATGTTTTGTTCAATTTTAGTTGCAAAATGAAGTGTGGAGGAAATCACTTTATCCCAACCTAAGACCACCAAAAATCCTTTTAATTCTCAAGATCTTCGTAAGGTGTGAGAGAAGCTCATACATCTTTTCAATGGTGTTAGTTTGAATAAGCAATCCCAAAACAAAGTAGCACATGTTCTTTTTAAACCCACAAAGCAATCATGACTTCCTTTTAAGCACCAAAGGAAATGCGAAGATTGCCTTGTTCAATTGTTAAATCCGAAAACCAATTCTAGTAAGTTTTTTCTAAAGTTCTTTTTAAGTGCTTTGTTGTGAAAATTGGAATGTTCTTTTTAGAGCGCCAGAAAAATGTGAGTTGATTTAAAACAGAAAACTAAAGCATAAACCAAAAGCCTTAAGCATTTAAAAATGCTTTGTTGATTTCAAGTTTTTATGCCCAATTTTCTTCAACTCTGAGATTCATCCAAGATCACCTCTTATCTTCCAATGTTGTAACTCTTTTGAATGAAAATCCTTCCTCTTCGCTTCCCTATAAGATAAGAAGAGAGAAAAAAAAGAGAGAAGATTAGGATTTAATGTGATTTAATGCAGACAAAATTTAGATTTACAAACAAGTAAATATTTGTAGCAATTTAAGTAATCTTTCAATTCTCATTCACTTATCATGTGCATATGTGCAGGACCATCATTTAAAAAACATGCCCTTAAGTGGCAAAAAATTCAAAAAAATCAGAGTTGGGCAACTTGATGTAAAAATTTGAATAAATTATCTATATTATTTCAAAAATATGTAAGAATAGAATCTGTAGAAAATTGAATGTAGTTTCTAAACTACTAGGTTTATTTTAAAAAAAAAAAATCTATTTGATGAAAGTTTGAAATTTTAATGCAATATTATTTAAATTTCAAGGAAAAAATAAGTAGGTGTTTGTCTGACCACCCTAACCACAATTAAATGATAATATTTTTTTATAAGATTTTAGATATAAGTAGAGGGATCATGTCCCTATGTGATGCATCTTTTTTTGTAATTTTTTTCTAAGTAAATAATTAATTATGAATTTCTTATTACAAATTTAAAAAAATATAAAAACTTGTATGTCTGACCACCTTAACTTGGTCAAAACTTCATAAAATTCTTTTTTTTTAACTCCTATAGTATGCAAAGCATATAATGTGACGCATGTTTCATATTCAAAAAATGTGATACCGTTTGAAAGATATAGGTGTTTTTCAATTAGCCTATCAATCAAGACTTTAGTCGTAATTCAAATAGAAAATGAATAATATTTGTTTATTAAATTCAAAGTAAAGAATAATTTATATTGGTGGAAAGCTAAGAATCTCCTTTAAAAACCCTTTTAATTTAATCAATTTTGGGTAAAAAAAAGTCGTAAGCCACATGGGCCATCATATAAGTTACATATCACCACTTTTTGGCCCATGATGATCCTGCACATACCCTTGCAAAAAGTCATAAATACACAATGCCAATCAAGGAAGATTCCTGTAAAACCATTAATGAGTGTCTTCAAGATATAAATGTAAAACAAACTATAATACTATTCCCTTTATTCGCAATTTTAGATCCTTCTATGTTCAAGACTTTCCTAAAACTTGAAATCCCACAAGAAATGTGTTTACATAATATGATATCCGTTTGTATATGTGCTACATAACGTTATGTAAACTAGCAGTAGATTAGATGGCAATGGTTTTAAATTTATCTTGTAAGCTTGCATTGAATGTTTCCCTATTATTAATCTTAAAATATCATGTGGGATATTAGACTCAAACAAAATGATAAGAAAATCATGAACCTAACATTCCTTGGAATTAGTATCCAATGTGAAAGTGTAGAATATTACTACCAAATGTGTACTTATCTGAACTTCTAGATGACATGTGATAAGACTGGATGTTTAGATGGCTCCATTGAATTGATCTATTTAATTCAATTATATTAATCACTGTAATTTCCTAGTCAAGTCAAGATCTTATAATATTCTGTCTAATTAACATACAACGAATGTGGTTGAAAATTACCTTTCCTAAATTGACATGCATGATAGAAGTTTGGTGATATGGAGCTATTGACTAAGTTACATTGGAAGAAAGGTTGACAGTAATAAGATTTGAAACATAAATTACTATTCAACATTTACCTATTGTTCAAAAGGGACAACTCATAAGAGATATCTGTTGACTATACGCACATGCCCCTGATTAATGTTGCTATAAAAAATGGTAATAAAAGGGGTACTCACATTTCAAAATGGTACGAAGGTCCTATATTCCCATGCTGCCCATCACTAAATAAAGATCCACCCGACTACGAGGCTTTTGAGATGGATTATGATAGCAGCACCTATGATAGTAGATGCCTCACATAAAATTTTTATTAAAAGCTCACCTGGCTATTATAAAGGGAAAGCTTTAAGAAAGAGGGTCAACACAAGCTAATCCAAAGACATGAGCAGATTGACTATGGGGAGAACACTCTTTTGATTTGACTTGAAGAAATACCACAAATCACACTTAAATCTGATTCTATATGCTCCAAGTTTCTCATATTAGTGATGTGTTTTATACGCTAGCTACAAGGATTCATTTCCACACCCAAGAGAAATTTTTTCGCTAGCTACAAAACACATATGAATGCTATTTGTTAATGCCATTGCTACAATATTATCACCTTACAACATAAGAAAATGATCCTTGCTATAAGTCTTAGTAATCAGCGTATCCCACAGTTAGTACATCATAAGAAAATGATCCAAAACAAGGTCACCCAGAGATAGACATAAATACACAGGAAGCAATGTTTGATAACACATAGAAAGACAACCAAAATGTGTATAATCAGAGAATAAATGCGAGCAAACAACAGTACATGCACATGAATAAGTGTTGCAATCAATAGAAAATCACAATCAATAAAGGATATGAATGCTTTCAGAAGATCAAATCGAATTTACATCAGAAAATCCCATGCTGAATCACACAATCATTCTTTTGGTTTTCAATCAATTCCAAATCATGTTGTTGCCACTTGCAAACAGAGCTTCACAAGTCAACTCTTTTTTTTTTTTGTATTCCCGATTCTCAAGACAAAGAATAATTAATACCAGTCGTCTTCACCATACATACACAACATAAAATATGTAATATGTAATCGAACAATTTTTATTTATTTTTTGATTAGCTGCAAATCACAGGTATTAGCAAAACAATACACCACTACACAAGCATTTAGAGTGTATACCAATACACTAATACACAAAGAATAAATTTTCAAGCAAGTGAGACAATACAACTCATAGAGGTTACAAATCAGGTAGTCAAAAGAAATCCAGAACATGCAAAATGAAGAATTACTTATCAAACAATGTTTGGGATCATATGGAAAATTCAAAATTTAATTTCATTGAAGAGATAAGAATCTCCAAAATTTTCACCATGTGAGATGCATACCCTATGCCTATTTCAGGGGACAAGAGAAAACAAAGACTAAGAAAACTTGTGTGAGCATCCTCGTTACCTTCCCTCATTTATGCTTTTGCTATTTTGAAAGTAGTTCATTAAATCTTATAGTAGACAAGCACAAAATAGGCAATTGTAAGCTTATCAACTAGAAAAAAAAAGTATCACAAGAAATGTAGAGAGGCCAACTATATATCAAAATGCATCGATAATTCAACAAATTTGTATGTATTCAATAGAGAAAAATAACAACTTATGAAAATCCCTCCTTCTAGCACCATATGTGAGCACCATAAATCTTCACACAACCTAAACCTCCATACTCATTAGCAATGGGTTAGTTCAAGTTATGCAAACCTACAAATGCTCCTATGAAATAATAGATCATGCTTCACAAATAAGATAACCAAACAAACTAATTGAAAGCATAATAGAAGCACAATATATACCTATTCCATAGTAGATTGGTGCCACTTTGATATGAAAACTAGCTCTTTCCCAACCCTTGACAAGCTAATGATGAAGATGCAAATTCTATGACAATGGACAAAATTAGCTCTCAATGTGAAGAAAGTAACTTTGCATGAAGATTGTGGATGATTGAATGAAGGATAGCCTATCCATTTATAGAAGATTTTGATGAGAGACAAGGTAAGAGGGATGAATGTGGGATAAAAACCCAACCAATAGGAAGAAGCCATTTGTCAACATGTGAATGGGCCAAGGATGTGCAAGTTTTGATGAATGTGCCCATAAATGCATATATTTGAAATTTGATTTTTTTTGAAATGACAAGGTGGAGGGAGATTCAAATGGAGTAATGGCCACTTGGATCAATGTAAAAGGACTTGTAAGGTGACATAAATTCCTTGTTGGAAGGACTCATCCCACTTGGATTTGAATTCAAATTTGAGGGAATATTCTCTAAAGATGCCTTGTTGATGGAAAATGAAGATTTAATAAATGAATTAAATGATTTATTTTTGCAAGTGGGAAAAGCTAGAGGATATGACATGAGTTTAGATTAAATTAATCATGATTAGATTAATTTAATGAAGGATTAGATGATTTGACTTTTTGACTTAGATTTATGGATTAAAATAAATCAAAAGGAGATGAAAAGTGATTTAGACTTAGTTAAATAAATGTTTTGATTTATTTAGCTAAAGGGAATGATGTTAGTGTTAAAGATGAATTTATTTAATTTAAATGGAGGAATTTAGATATTAATCAAATAAACTTGATTTATTTGATGAATATATGAATATGAATTAATTAAATGCATGATGTTAATTTTGCATGTCTATAGATATTTTTGTATTTTATCTATGGAATTGGTTCTACATTCAAACAAGACCTCCTGTATATTTTCCTTTTCTTATATTTATCAACATTAAAAATATATTCCATCAACTATATGTGAAAATGAATGTTTTAAAACATACACGGATATATATGTATATATATATATGCATATATATATATGCATATATATATTGAAGACAAATAGAGTAATTGTATTAGAGGTATTGGAATAACAATTATTTTTTGCTAAATACTATACACAACCATTCATCTTCCATGTATCGAGGACACAAACTCCACCACTGCCAACCAACATAATTACCAAGCTCCATCTCTCCAAAAAGAAAACCCGATCAAGTCCTCTCTGGTCAGGGCATCCTCGGCACTGGCAAATCCAATTGATGGTTGTGCTGAAAAAAATCCCAATGGAAAATTCAAGAAAATTCTTATGTATGCTTGAGTACAATAACCATAGTGTATTCTACACATTGCATTTTTCCATGCGTCTACAATTATCTTTTCAGCTTATGGGAAAAAAATCTCTTTTACAATTTCCCTATTTGTCTATAATATTTAGTGCCAAACAATGTAGCTTGAATTTTGAATTGACAAGAAAACTATTACATAGATTTCTAATCTTCTATCATTATGTTTCATGTGATATAGAGAAATTGTAAAAGAAGTATTAAGAAAACACTTTAAGAATTGGATATAAATGAAAGATGATCTGCCAAATCAATTATTTTAACCCACTTGTTTATGATGATACCTATTTTCTCTATGTTATGGAAACATTTATATGATGCAATAATGTGCCCAAATTGTGTATAACACCACTGACTTAATTGGAAATTCAAGCTACATTTCTTGGTATTCAAAATATGAACAAATCATTTATGCAAAATACCCATGTAAAATGACTTGCAAATTCCACAACACAATATTTTTAAAACCCTCAAATTTTCTATAGAATAGACCCAAGGGTGACGATTCTTACAATATTCTAATACCAAACCAATACTGCAATGGTTCCTTCGACAATGCAAGTTAATCAATATATTTTCTTGTCATAAAAACAAAAGAAAAAAATCACAATCAATAGTTTGTTATAAGGAGCTTCAAATAGATGAGGGAAAAAGAATATCATGCAACATATTGGTACAAGACAAGCAGTCTATGTAACAATTGTAAGAGGTATTAGGATAATACTTAAGAATCATATGTATTTCGTTCTTCAGTATTTTCCTAATAGTTCTTTTATAATTTACCTATATCTCTATATAATATTTACTACGGTGAAAGTATACTCCAAAATATGCAAGAAAATATATTGATTCAGTTGCATTGCCACAAGAGTCATTGTGGCATTATGAATATGTTACAAATACTCCACAATTAAATGCTTTGTTCATAACAACATCTCAATTCTATATCATTGAATGCTATGGCTGCATTGTAGCTATTTTCTCATAATGTACAAAATGCTTATACATGCTATTTTAAACTCTATTTAACATTGTAGTCTACATAAATGTGAATAAACATAGTATACAAATATGTTTAGATATACATATGCATATATAAATTGTTGTTGCATTATCAAACGAGCCAAAGTGCTCTTCGTGTGAATATATCAATATCTATATCTACCTATATGCATATTTTTATAAATGAATCAGGCAATTGAATACATATATATATGTGCATATGTATCTATCTATTTTCAGGGAACTCAATACAATTTTGTTTTTTGTGTATAATATTTAGTACCAAATAAGTGTTATTCATATAGATGTTATACAATTCCTCTATTTGTCTTCAATATCTACTACCAAAAAATGTAGCTCGAACCTTATATCAATATGTTTCATTATATTCTTTTTCCCTCATCTATTTCAAGCTCCCTAGAACAAACTACTTAGGGCTACTTATAACAATCACAGAGCTCCCTACCTGCATATGTTGGCGGTGGTGTAGTTGGTTGCCTCGATACATGGAAGCACATGGCAAGTGTTTTCCCGTACGACCAATTTTTATTAGACAAGGAAACTCTTACATAGACTGTTTGTGTTGTATCAATATGTTTCATGTTGGTTTTGATCATTTGTCATTTATCTCTAATTCTTAAAGTGTTCTCCTAATAGTTCTTTTACAATTTCTCTATTTTATCTGGTAGCTTGAATTTTGAATGGAGAAGCCAACTATTGCATAGATTGGTTATTTTGTATCAATATCTTTTATGATATTATTTTCCCCAAGTCCCCCAAAGAAAAATGTGCATTATGTATCAATAGGCATTCCATGTAACAATTGGCCTCTCAATTCAATGACCATTTTTACTATATTCTTCCTTAGATTGCAGTTGTATTTTTAATATAAATAGATTTAAATTTGCATTCTAAGGTTAGATGGACCTTTCTACTTATTTTACATTGTTCTATACATTCCATCTATCCATCTTCTTCTAATCATCTTCAAACCCCATTATTCTAATTCTTTACCTGTATATCTATTTTTTGTCAATTTGTCAAACAAAAAAAAAAACACCACAATATTACACAACTTGTTTCAAAACAACTGCCCTTTCCCAAGTCTTTTATTGTGTGGTATATGATAAGAGCCAATGAGATTTTTGATGGACCTTACCTACTTTTCTTTCTTGAGTGTTTGGCTAGAGCCCACAAGGCTTCATGATGCCACTATGGCAAGGAGGAGAACAAGTGTGGGTTTACGTGATTATGGATGGAAACTAAACATCGTTGTCATGTGATCCTAAGGGGACAAAAAATTCATTGATTGCATTGTATTGTTTATTTGTAGAAGCACATGGAAATGGTGTATGTTTCTCCATTCAACCAAACCATTTACAATGTGATGGTTGGCCTGGTTTCCTTTTTGTACATGACTACAAGTACTTGGAAAAAAAAATCTAGATCGATATATATGTTTCTCATGTTAGATGAACCTTTTTAGTTATTGTACACTCTTCTATATATTCCATCTATCCATGTTTCTCTAGCCATCTTCAAATCCCATGATGCCAATTTTTTATTAGAATACATTTTTTTATCAACTTCTCACAATAGAAAAAAGACTAAAATATTAGAGATCTTATTTGAAAACACCCATTCACCCCAACTTTATTATTTTGTGATATATCATAAGAGTCCACGAGATTTTTCATGGACCTTATGTGTGTTTCATGCTCGGGGGTTTGGCTAGAGCCCATGAGGCTTCATGATGCCAATATGGCAGGGAGGAGAACGAGCATGGGTTTAGTCATTTTTCCTTTCACCCTCACATATTTGTTGTTGCTTATATACATGGACACACAAATTCTCACATACACTTCTCTACCAAAAACATACTCTATTCTAACCATTGCATTTGTCATTATTTGTGCAGCTCTCTTTTCAACTTCTCTAATAGATTACTTATAGACAATTGTTTACCAAAATCCCATGTATTCAAAATGTTCAATTTTATCTCTTTCTATTTACAACACATAGTGCTAATGTATTTTCTTATTTATGTATATTATTCCATTTACGTTGTAGCACAAATATAATAGGCATTCAGCAAAATTAGTTTATTGTACACTGTTTATTTCAAATTATTTCATGTTCCTACAACTTGATCCAATGTAGCTCACCATTGTTAAACATGATCAATAATGTATGTAAGTACAAAAATTTCCCATTCTCAATAGATACATTTGGTTAACTAATTGTAAAAATTATTGATTATTTTTAGCTTTACATTGTATATACTAATTTTAGCGTATGTGCAGGATGATGATGGGCCAAAAAGTGGCAATATGATGGGTATGTGGCTGACGACTTTTTTTTAACCCAAAATTGATAAAACAAAAAGGGTTTTTAAAAGAGATTCTTAGCTTTCCACCAATATAAATTATGCTTTACTTTGAATTTAAGAAGTAATTATTATTCATTTTATATTCAAATTACGACTAAAGTCTTGATTGATAGGCTGATTGAAAAACATCTATAGCTTTCAAATGGTATCACATTTTTTTAATCCAAAACATGTGTCACATTCTATGTTTTGCATACTATAGGATTAAAAAAAAAGAAAAATTGAATTTCATGAAGTTTTGACCAAGTTAAGGTGGTCAGACATACGAGTTTTTATATTTTTTAATAGTTGTAATAAAAAATTCATAATTAATTATTTACATGGAAAAAAATTACAAAAAATATGCATCACATTGGGACATGAGTCCTCTAATTATATCTAAAATATTATAAAAAAATATTATCATTTTATTATGGTTAGGGTGGTCAGACAGACACCTACTTCTTATTTTTTCCCTAAAATTTAAGTACTACTGCATTGAAATTTCAAATTTTCACCAAATAGATTTTGTTTTTTTAAAAAAGAACTAGTAGTTTAGAAACTACATTCAATTTGATACAGATTCTATTTTTACATATTTTTGAAATAATATATATAACTTATTCAAATTTTTACATCAAGTTTCCTAACTCTGATTTTTCTAAATTTTTTGCCACTTAAGGGCCTGTTTTTTCCATGATGATCCTACACATACCCTTTACCCATATAATTACTCACTTTTTATCATTCCTTTTTTATTTTACTTGCTTGTGCACTAACATACCATTGTATTTCATTTGTAGGAAATATGTTTAAGCATGAAAAAGGATTCAAAAACTAGGATACATTTTCCCATTAAAGTTGCCACATCAAAGAAAACACAACAATATAAGATATTATATATGGAAACACTTGAGTTTCCCCAAGTTTTTTATTGTGTAATGTATGATGACATTCCAGGAAATCTTTCGTGGATGCTTCATCCTTTTCTTTCCCAGGGGTTTGGCTAGTGTCCATTGGGTTTCATGATTCCAATATGGTAGGGAGGAAAACAAGCGTGGGTTTTGTGGTTTTACTTTTAACGCCATATATTGTTGTCATATACTTTTATGTGTACACAAATCCTTGTATAAATTTAGCTTCGATAAATATACTCCTTAATAACAAGTTTTCCAAGTCATAGCAAGCCATAGGGAAAAAAAAAATGTTTCTCATGTCATAATTGTTGATGTGTTTTTTATGTGCTTTTCAACATAGGCAGTGCGTAGGTGCACTACCTCTCTTACAAGACAATCTTCCACAATCAGATTGCAGAACACTATCCCAAGGTCTCTAATGTCAGGTCTTGACAGTGCTTGGAATATCTCAGTTGTTTTATGTGATTTGCTAGAATCACAAGGCAGTCTTACAGATGAGTTACAAAGCATGGAAGTTGGGTTTGCAAATGCAGTTTCAAAGTGCTGAAAGTGAATGAACAATGGCTGTCCACTCAAAACAACAAGTTGAAATTCATCAAGTTCATCTGATTTAGCTTCATGGTGATGCTTTGGTTCCTATTCTAACCAAGGATTAAAAGAAACAACAAAAGGAGAAGGGTTAAGAAAGTTATTCTAATCCTAAGCTACGAATGAACAGTAACAATGGTGGCTGCTAAAATAGACATACTTCCTCAACTAGGTTTTGCTTGGCCAAGAGAAACCTAGAGTTGCACAAAACCAGTGCATTCTTCTAAGGACTGTAGATTTTCATATTACACACACACACATCATACACATGTAATTGAACTAAGTTGCAACAATGAAGTAATGAGCTCACACTAGCTTTGCAAAGTGACTCATCATCAATGAACTACAAAAAGCATGAGCTAGAAATCCATCAAATACTGAAACAACAATCACCATCACCACTTCCATTCAAAAAACTAACACCTAAACTAATAGGGAAGTTGAACCATGCATACATAAAGAGCAAACTCAAAAGGAACACCCATAAGTCATACAATGTTCCTTTATATTGCTGCAGAATGTCTTTACATCAGTTCTCCAACCCTTACAAATGAGGGGCAAGCTCCTATTTATAGTTTTCCAAAGCCCAAATGAATGGCTAGGATTTAATTACATTGAATGGCCCAGCTTTGACTTACAATAGGGTTTCACCTACCCCCCATTATCTAGCAATTTAAAATACATTACTTGTCTTTTCTCTATTTTGTCATCTAGTGCTAGTCACTATAGCAATTTCGTCATTTAGCTGATTTCCCTTTTCACTCTAGCTCAAACGGCCTGAAAATTGTCTTTTGCTTGATGTGCTTGCAGTGTTCTTCCTTTGATCAAACGAAACCATCGACGATTGGCATCAATGGATTGGTGGCCGCTGATTTGGGCAGAAATCTCCTTAGAAATCATCATTATCTGGAAAAAGGTAGGACAACTCCCTCAATGGGCCTCTTCGATAGACCTACGGAAGGCTTCTTGACTCCTAAAAACATGAAGTGTCGTAAGTGCGTTTATACATGAGTTAAGGAAAATGCCAGTTAATCCTACAAATTCCCTATTAGATCTATCCATGCATCATCAAAATATCTTGATATTCATATTTTTAACTCATTTGGGCCATAAACATTAATGCATGCTTCAAGGGTGTGAGCGCTAGAGGGCAGAAAGACAGCGGAAGAAAGTCAGAAGGCAGATAGCGGATAGAAGCCAAAATAGTTGGGAAGGAGGTGGGCTCCTGAATGTTCAAAATAGTCAGGAAAAAGGGAGGCTCCTGAATATTCAAAATAGCTGAGAAGGAGGCAGGCCCCTAGATGTTCAAAACAACCAAGAAGAAGGCAGGCCCCTAGATGTTCAAAATAGCTAGGAAGAAGGGAGGCTCCCAGATGTTCAAAACGGCCAGGAAGAAGGCAGGATCCCGGATGTTCAAAACAGCTGGGAAGGAGGCAGACTCCCGGATGTTCAAAACAACCGAGAAGAAGGTAGGCTCCCGGATGTTCAAAACGGCCAAGAAGAAGGCAGGATCCCGGATGTTCAAAACAGTTGGGAAGGAGGTAGACTCCCGGATGTTCAAAACAACCGAGAAGTAGGCAAGCTCCCAGATGTTCAAAACAATTGGGAAGGAGACAGAGTCTTAGAAATGGCCATGGAGGTGCCAGGCTCTGAAGGGCAGAAGGGAGGTGGTCGTCGGATGTTCAAAATGACCATGGAGAGGCGGAGTCCTAGAAACGGCCACGAAGGGGCCAGGTTCCGGAGGCCAAAAGGGAGTTGGCCACTAGATATTCAAAACGACCACGGAGAGGCGGAGTCCCAGAAATGGCCACAAAGAGGCCGAGCTCCAGAGGCTGGAATGGAGGTGACCTTCGGATGTTGAAAACGGCCACGGAGAGACGGAGTCCCAGAAACAGCCACGGAGGGGCTGGGCTCTGGAGGCCGGAAGGGAGGTGGCCACCGAATGTTCCAAAACAACAAAAGGGGGACGAAGCTCTGAAACCACTGAAACTTAACCATACTTTGACGAAACCTTGGCAGTTCATTTAAGCACATCAAACACATTCCAGATCTAGAAAAGGGTGACCCAAAATCAAAAATGTGGAAACGGGAGTGACAAGGGTCCATGGATGTTTCCAAACAGCCAAGGAGGAAGGGAATTCCGGAGGGACAGTTCCAAAACCATTGAAACTTAATGGAACATTGACGAAACCTTGACAGTTCATTTACACACTTCAAACACATCCCCGATCCAAAAAAGGTTGCCCCCAAAGTCAAAATTGAGGGAACGGGAGTGACGGGGGTCCACGGATGTTTCCAAACAACCAAGGAGGAAGGGAATTATGGAGGGAAAGTTCTGAAACCATCAAAACTTAATAGAACATTGACGAAACCTTGGCAGTTCATTTACACACTTCAAACACATCCTCGATCCAAAAAAGGTTTCCCTCAAAGTCAAAATTGAGGAAACGGGAGCAACGGGGGAACCTCATTTCTCTGCAGATTTGAATACCCCAAGTAGGTGAATTTGGGTAGGGGATTTGATTGTTTGAAGGCACATGACCAATTTGGGCTTGGAAATGGGGCACACAAAATAAGACAGGAGCAAAGGAGCCTATTAGGAGCGAAAAAAAAGGGGGGTCCCTGCCTACAGCAGGGCGTGTGTGCAAAACATGCACAACAAATGGTGACTCACTGGGGAAATGCTCCAGAGCATTTGGATGACAAATAAGAATCACAAACCCATAATCTTTGGTTCTGACCTTCACGCTAGGGCAAACAAACCAGCCTCCCAACCAAAGGATCAAAACCATTAGCCAACCGAACCTTCAGTATGCTAAAAATTCAAATGTGTGCAATTGCATTAATTCCCATCCTTTAGTTGCTACAAGAACCCAAGCTCCATTCAGTTAAGCTACGTAGTTTATTCTAACTCCAAAAGCATCTGGGACATTGTCTCGCTGCTAATCAGGTGTCCATAGCCCCGACGAGGTTATCGCTGTGATTCTCCCAAACATTGCTCTACTACGGGTCGGGCGTCCATAGCCCCGGTAGAGTTGCTCGGATACCCTTGAAAAGTTGAATTTTTCTTTCTTTTAATTTTCAATGTTTTCTTTCTTTGTTTTTTTTCTCTTTCCAGCTCTTTTATTTCAACCTGTAAGCATTGAAGCTCGTGCTCAGAGCTGAGAATCACAGTGGTGCTAGAGTAGAATTTTAGATTTTTCACTTAACTAGACTTCACAAAAGGCCCTATAGTGATCGTTAAATTCTTAAGATGTGTAAGAGCTATAAGATTTCAAAATACGTCAGAGTCAGACTAAACCAACAACTTATCCTCTTTGAATCAAACACCCAGATCACTTGACACCAACAAAAGATCCTCACCATCCACTCTAAAAACTTGGTTAGAGTTTGACAAAGAAATACGTAGAAAAACCTCAGGCGATAAGTATGGTTGTTGTACACATAGATGTGCCTAGCTAAAAGAAGACAGACCCCGAGCAAAGCAGCAACAAAGTGAAAGCAAACAAAAAGCAAACAACCTACATCAAACCAACTAACCTAAGGAAAGCAAGAAAGCGGAGTATTTACATGAAACCTATACTACTCAAAATAGACTATGTACAAAGATATTTACAAAGCATTATGTTAAGGCAAGGTGAGTTGACATTAACACTCATTGGATTTCATAGTGCATGCACAAGCAAATAGGCGATTGTTATCATTCTTAACCATGCAAACTTGTCTTTATATTCTAAAAAAAGAAATTCAATGTTGCAGCACTCAAGTTCAATCACGTCATCATGAAAAATTAGCAATTGAGGAGGATCGCCAAACCCATGGTTAATCCATAAACAAGTTCATTTTCTCTCATTCCCATAATCAAAATAATAAGTGCAATTATGAGAAATAATAGGGGCAAGGAAGGATAAAACCTGGATGTCATCACACGGAGGTGGCAGCATTAGACAGTCAAGAGCAAGCACAACATCGTTGATCATTGCATTGGTAGCCTCTGGCGGGCGCGGTGGAGGGTGCATCAATTTGGATATTAAGCGTGCATAAGGCTGGGAGGACGGGGTAGCAAACAACTCTTTCAATCTACCAATGGGACCCACAACCTCCACTGGTTGTTCCTCGAGGAAGTCCACCTCATCTACATGGGTTTCCATTGCCAAAACCTCTTCATGATTGATATCTTCAAGGGGCAGCATGCTGTCCCATCTCCTTTCCTAGGTGTCAGCCTTATTTTCATGATGTTCAGTATCATGGGATGATGACATACGTGAATCTATCCTATTGCAGCCATCTGAATATGAGGGACGATCAATAGTGATCATGGCGGAAGGGATCCAAGTTTCATTTCGTAGTTGGTCAAGTGCTTCATCTCTATTAGCAGCTATCTCAGCACCTCCACGTTTGTCTTCTTCTTTTTGTTGTTCATGCGTCTCATTATGACGTTCACTCATTTCCTCTTGCTCACTATCACTATAAATGGAGAAGGAGATCCTCTCCCAATCTGGAAACTCTAGTGCATCACTGTTCGGGGGCTCAAGGAGTATGTATTCATCACTACCGTCTTCTAGGATGTGCTCTTCCTCAACATGAGCATACCTCCGTAGTATAGTTCCCAATGGAAAGAAGTCATCAATTGATGGCACCTCATTAAGGGGACCAAAGTCTACTGCATAATTTCCCTATGAAGACTTGCCAAAAAGTCCATTGTCCATTGTACACAACTGCTCTTCAAGAGGAAGAACTTCTTGGTGATTGGTGGACAGCATTCCTGCTTGATCTACTTCATCACTCGGAAGTTCGAGACTATATTGATGTCCTTCTATTGCTGCCCCAACATCCTCTTGAGGTCCACCTTCAACTGAGCCATCACTTGATTTAGACTTTTGGTCTTCTTTTTCGATATGTATAGCAAGTAGAGGAGGTCAGGTACTTGGCTGCCTTGCTTGTTCTTTGACTTGCTTGATGACTTCTTGACACAGTTCACATGTGAGCTCTGATTGTGATGAATCATGAAGCCTGCACCAATTTGGAAATAGTAGCACCTCCAAATCCACTTGGTATTTCAGCTCTGACCAATCCTTTTCCAGCCTAGAGACGAGTTGGTCATATCTTTCTTCTACTAGGTCCTCATCATTACTTGAAAAAGAAGCATGATGGTGGATAGCCATGGTGAGTGGTTGTTCCCACTCCTTCAAACTTGCATTTTTAGATTCTTGATCACTGTCATTGGTGAAGGGGAGGCTTTCTAATCTAATTTCACTTATACCTTTATCATCATTATCAACTGCTCCAATGTTGTCAACCTTTTCTTCTTCCTGTTCTTCAACATCTTCATTGGCTATCCCAGTATGCATGGCTGCAAAATTCATTGGTTCATCTTCACCTACCAATTGCTCTTCTTCTAGAGTGGAGGACTGCCCTTGATTGGTGGAGGGAAGGCCTTCTAAATTAATTTCAATCAGATTTTCATCAATGCACCTTGCTATCCCAAGACTTTCTGCTCCTCCCTCTTGGTTTTCATTTTCTTTGTCTGTTGTCCCAACACCAACTTGTGTGAAATTTCTTGGTTCATCTTTATTTTACTGTCCTCCGAATGTTGACAACTCTTCTGCCTCATTGGATAACTTCTCCTCATTAAGAGTTGGTTGCTCCAACTTGTCCAAACAACCCTTGGCTTGAGAAATGATGTTGTCACATGATGGACACATAAATTCTAAATGTGGTGCATTGTGAAATCTACACCAACTTGCCATTAGTACTTCTTCCAATCTTGGTCCATCTTTGCTACTCAAATGTTCCTGGATCAGCTCCTTAAATGCGTTGGCTGCCATGGTTTGCAATTCTTCCTGTGGGTATTCGGGGGCCAAGGGAAAATAGATTTCCCAAAAGGGGATTTCTCCTTGCAAGACCTTTACAATTCTGTTCGAAAAAGTCAGACACCCCAACTCATTGTGTGTGCGAGTGCAATGGACCCGACATCTATCCACCAATGCAAACTGTTGCAATGGCTTCTTCAGTTTCTTATTCAAATCTGCATGTAGCTGAGTGATGTCAATTTGTGCATTCTGCTCCATTCTGACTCAGCTTCTACCTACCTTCAAAATTTTCTGACTTTTAGCATTAAAAGAGATCTCCCTATCTCATATTTCTTCTTGAAAGTGTTTTTTTTGATTTCCAACTTTCAGCTTTGTAGCCTTAACATGTCATGCCCTCCTTCTAGTGCTAGTTCTATTGATGTGTTTTTTATGCACTTTTCAACATAGGTAGTGAGTAGGTGCACTACCTCTCTTGAAAGACAATCTTCCACAATCAAATTGTAGAACACTATCCCAAGGTCTCTAATGTCAAGTCTTGACAGTGCTTGGAATATCTCAGTTGTTTTATGTGATTTGCTAGGATCACAAGGTGGTCTTATGGATGAGTTACAAAGCATGGAAGTTGGGTTTGCAAATGCAGTTTCAAAGTGCTGAAAGTGAATGAACAGTGGCTGTCCACTCAAAACAGTAAGTTGAAACTTGTCAAGTTCATCTGATTTAGCTTCATGGTGATGCTTTGGGTCCTATTCTAACCAAGGATTAAAAGAAACAACAAAAGGAGAAGGGTTAAGAAAGTTATTCTAATCCTAAGCTATGAATGAACAGTAACAATGGTGGCTGCTAAAGTAAATAGATTTCCTCAATTGGGTTTTGCTTGGCCAAGAGAAACCTACAGTTGCACAAAACCAGTGCAATCTTCTAAGGACTGCAGATTTTTAGATTACACACACACATCATGCACAAGTAATTGAACTAAGTTATAGCAATGAAGTAATGAGCTCACACTAGCTTTGCAAAGTGACTCATCATCAATGAACTACAAAAATTATGAGCTGAAAATCCATCAAATACTGAAACATCAATCACCATCACCACTTCCATTCAAAAAAACTAACACCTAAACTAATAGGGAAGTTGAACCATGCATACATAAAGAGAAAACTCAAAAGGAACACCCATAAATCATGCAATGTTGCTTTCTATTGCTGCAGAATGTCTTTACATTAGTTCTCCAACCCTTACAAATGAGGGGCAAGCCCATATTTATAGTTTTCCAAAGCCCAAATGAATGGATAGGATTCAATTACATCGAATGGCTCAGATTTGATTTACAATAGGGTTTCACCTACCCCCATTATCTAGCAATTTAAAATACATTCCTTGTCTTTTCTCTATTTTGTCATCTAGTGCTAGTCACTGTAGCAATTTCATCATTTAGATAATTTCCCTTTTCACTGTAGTTGAAACTGTCTGAAAATTATCTTTTGCTTGATGTGCTTGTAGTGTTCTTCCTTTGATAAAACGAGCCCATCGACGATTGGCACCAATGGATTGGTGGCCCTTGATTTGGGCATAAATCTCCTTAGAAATTATCATCATTTGGAAAAAGGTAGGACAACTCCCTCAATGGGCCTCTTCGATAGACCTACGGAAGGATTCTTGACTCCTACAAACATGAAGCGTCGTAAGTGCATTTATACATGAGTTAAGGAAAATGTCAGTCAAACCTACAAATTCCTTGTTTGATCTATCCATGCATCATCAAAATATCTTGATATTCATATTTCAAGCTCATTTGGGCCATAAACATTAATGCGTGCTTCAAGGGTGTGAGCGCCAGAGGGCGGAAAGACGACAGAAGAAAGAAAGAAGGCAGACAGCAGACGGAAGCCAAAACAGCCAAGAAGGAGGAAGGCTCCTGGATGTTCAAAACAGCTGGGAAGAAGGGAGGCTCCCGGATGTTCAAAACAACCGAGAAGGAGGCAGGCCCCTGGATGTTCAAAATAGCCAAGAAGAAAGTAGGCTCCAAGTAGGGCCCTGGATGTTCAAAACAACCAGGAAGAAGGGAGGCTCCTAGATGTTCAAAATAGCCAGGAAGAAGGCAGGATCCTGGATGTTCAAAATAGCTGGGAAGGAGGCAGGCTCCTGGATGTTCAAAACAACCAGGAAGAAGGCAGGCTCCCAGATGTTCAAAACAGTTGGGAAGGAGGCAGAGTCCCAGAGGCCGGAAGGGAGGTGGCCGCTGGATGTTCAAAACGACCACGAAGAGGCGGAGTCCCGAAAATGGCCACAGAGGGGTCGGGCTCCGAAGGCCAGAAGGGAGGTGGCCGCCAGATATTCAAAACGGCCACAGAGAGGCGGAGTCTCAAAAACGGCCATGGAGGGACCGGGCTCTTGAGGTTGGAAGGGAGGTGGCCGCCAGATGTTCAAAATGACCACAGAGAGGCGGAGTCCCAGAAATAGCCACGGAGGAGCCGGGCTCCGGAGGCCGGAAGGGAGGTGGCCGCTGGATGTTCCAAAATAGCAAAAGGGGGACGAAGTTATGAAACCACCGAAACTTAACCAGACTTTGACAAAACCTTGGCAATTCATTTAAGCACATCAAACACATCCCAAGATCCAAAAAAGGGTGACCCCAAAGTCAAAAATGTGGAAACGGGAGCGACGGGGGTCCATGGATGTTTCCAAATAGCCAAGGAGGAAGGGAATTTTGGAGGGAAGTTCTCTGAAACCATCAAAACTTAACGGAACATTGATGAAACCTTGACAATTCATTTACGCACTTCAAACACATCCCCGATCCAAAAAAGGATGCCCCAAAAGTCAAAATTGAGGAAACGGGAGTGACGTGGGTCCACGGATGTTTCCAAATAGCCAAGGAGGAAGGGAATTCCGGAGGGAAAATTCTGAAACCATCGAAACTTAACGGAACATTGACAAAACCTTGGCAGTTCATTTACGCACTTCAAACACATCCCCGATCCAAAAAAGGTTGCCCCCAAAGTCAAAATTGAGGAAACGGGAGCAATAGGAGGACCTCATTTCTCCGCAGATTTGAATACCCCAAGTAGGTGAATTTGGGTAGGGGATTTGATCGTTTGAAGTCACATGACCAATTTGGGCTTTGAAATGGGGCACGCAAAACAAGACAAGAGCAAAGCAGCCTGTCGGGAGCGAAAAAAAGGGGGTCCCTTCCTACGGCGGGGTGTGTGTGCAAAACATGCAAAACAATACTCTTTAATAACATGTTTCTCATGTTGCCTCAAAACAAGGTGTACCTTCTAATTCAATTATTCTAACAATGCAACATATGTGCATTGTTTCATCGGATTCTTGTAACCCATATATCACAAAAATATTTCTTTTCTGAAAAATTCATTTGTGATGACCATTATAGCTAATATTCAAATAAACAATGACTTTTTTAAAGAACACTTTTTAATTCAATGTTAGTAATAAAATACATGATTATAGTAATGGAATGACTTTTTGTAAAGATTACTTTTTTATTGGATCTTAGTGATAAAAGACATGACTAATAAGTTTTCAAAAAAGGAGAATCCTTTAATGTTCAATACTTTTCCTAGATATTGCTTAATCCACAAAATTAAGTCAGCCATGTATTTGTATGGATATGTATTTTAAGATAATTAAATAATAATCAATCAATTCATTGATTACCCTACGTGAAAAGGTCAAATATAGATGTTCATCTAGGTATGGTAAATGTAAAACTAAAACAGAGCTAAAATTATATTGTCCCTTAAATTTTGAATAGATTATTATTATTTAACAAATTAATTATTAAAAAATAAAATTTTATTTAACTTTTCAATTTTCTTTTTATAAGGAAAAAATTATTTTCATACCTAAAATTATTTATTGAAGTGAACTTTAGAAAACTATTCTACCTAAACTTATTAAATATCACATATTAATAAATATATATATATATATTGATGATTAATTACCTCAAATTAAAATTCATGGATAGATATAGCAAATAATAACATTCATTCAACATGACATATAGTTTTATTCTACAATTTCATAACCAATTTTCAACTGATATATTTCCATTGTGAAACACAAATACCATTTTCCCATTTCTTATGCAACTGGTTCTTAATCTCACATTATAAGAACAGACAAGTGGATTATAACATTGTGTTTATAATGCTTTAAAATGCTCATATTAAATGAATATATATAAAATAATCTCCATGTTAAAATTATTTGATTTATAATATGTTTAGGTTAGGCTATTTAAATTTAACTTTGAATTCTATGTAAAGTCCAAATTCATAAGATTTTCCTCCTACTTTGAACTAACCTCACGTTATTTCATATTTGCGGTGCACCCTATTGGCTAATTGTTGCATGCCTATGCATGTGATTGCTAGTTATAGGTGTTCAATGCTTTTTATAAAAAAAAACTATTAAGAAGAGTTAGGTAATATATTCATTTAATTTTTTTAGGATGTCTTTCGTTTACTTTGACTAATTTATTTTGATGTAGTATATCAATGATATATTTTTTTCTTTGGTCTATCTACTATTAGAATTATCATTTTCTTCCTTTGTAAATAGTGGCAAGTCTATTTTAGTCAAGCTAAAATAAATTTCAAATCAAAAGAAATTTTGATGGAGAGAAGAATGTAGCTATGTTACCAAGAAAAAGGAGGAGAATCTTCCACCAATGCACGAATACATAAATAATGATAAAGTTCTAATAGTGTTAAGTCATTTAGAAATACATATAAAATCTCAAAAGTTAATTCTACATGTACGAGTAATTTATTTAGTGATTCAAAAAATAAGAACCTATATGCTTCTAGTGATAAAAGTATCATAATAAAAAAATATAAGTATTAAATGTTTCAATTATGAAACAAAAATAATATGTATATTTATCGGGAGGATGAATATGTTAAAAATTATTGATATATATTGTAGCATAGAAAAATTGATCTCTAGACATTTTCACACTCACCTAGGTCCTTGTGGATGTTGGCTTAGTTTTTCCTTGATTTAATGTTGTAATGTGGTCAACACATTCACATTAGGTCTTGAGCCCTTGCGAATTGATAATAATTTTATGATGCCTTGCAAAAGTTTTGTGAAGTGTTATAACATACCTTCACACTTTTCTATGATCTTATTAATATATTTCACCTAAATAACTTCTTTTTATCACTTACCAAGCCTTATTTCAAAGTTTCGTTAAGTGTTGTAAGAAACTTTCACACTTTTCTAGGCTTGTCATTAATAATTGGACCTTTCTTATGCTTTTTAAATTGGACCCATTTTACACTTACATGCCTTAAGTGTATTTTTAAAAATAATCCCAATAAACATCATTTCAAATATCTAAATTCTGAAACCCACTTAAAATGCCTTAGGTGTGACCCATTCGCCATTAGGCAAAAATGAGTCCCCTTTGGTACAAAACTCAAAATTATCTCAAATTCCTTGCGGGTTTTTATTTTCTCAGATCTAAGGTCAACCTATGATGTATTTTTTGGAATTATTGCATAATCAAGTATAAATATAGGTTTTTTGTACTCATTTCCATCCAATCACTCAATCAATTAATCAATCAATCACTTAAGCATTCTAAGAATTTTCAAGCATCTTCAAGTCTACATCCATTGGAGCTATTACTTGCATGTCTGCAAAATTCTACTTCAAGGGTTTGGTGAGTTGTAGCATTGTCTTTGTTCATCCATCATTCTCTTTTTATATTTCATTTCATTTTCAAGGATTTAATTACCAACCCATGGTTTGACCAAGGAAAACCCCTATTCACTAACCCTACAATAACTTTTCCCTCTCTTTGCATGTGATTTGCAGGTTTAAGTTGCATATTTTTCAAAGAGAAAAATTGGAAAAATTGTTAAAAAATTATCAAAGCTATTCAAAGTTGTCGAAGCCCTAAGAGAAGCTTGGAGAACACCTACAGGTCGAATTTGACAATTTCGGACCCAGATCTAAATTAGGAGCAAAACTGTAGACCGGGAGCTACAATTTCCACTTTTGAATTTCTAGAAATCTTAAAGTGGACTAATTCAGCATTAGTGGTGAATGAGTCCCACTGACCAGGATTAAATAGGATTTTTATAGTTTTGAGTACCCATTTTTTTGAAAACTATTCTAGCAAAGTCTTCCTGAAGTAAGGCTAATTTTCCTAGCTTGGTGTATGAGTCCCAGTTGGCCTCAAAAGTAGCAATTCTAGGATTCTAGAGCTTCATTCCATCCTTCTCTATTTTTTAGGTGCACACTTTAAAACTCATAATTTTTTGTTACATTTATCAATTTTTTAGGATTTAGTACAATCCCCTTTGATAGATTTCAATCTCTCTTACATTGGAATCTCAAGGGTTTGTTTTTGAGTGAGCCATTAACATTTTTGGTACCTCTCTCATTTTAGGTGCAAAACCCTAGAAGTGTAAGAGAGCCCCTACATCAAAAGTATTTGGTTCATTTTGGTGAACCTAGATTTAAAGCATCATATTTTTTATTTAGAGTGCATTTACATCCTAAGAATAGTTTACATTAGCATTGCATTGCATTTTGCATTGTTTAATTTACATTCTAGGGTTTACAAATTTGCATTAGTGAAAAGCTCATATAGCTTGCATTCTTGCATTTCATTTGATTAAAAATTAGTAAAATTCTGTATTTTCATATTATATTTCCCTCAGAAAAAATAAAAAAGCATAAAAACCAATTCTAAAATTCTAAAAACTTTAAAAAAATCACTACTTGGACTCATTCGCCACCCTAGGAAAATCAGTCTCGTTGCATATTTTTCACTACATTCTTTGGCATTTAATCCTCATTTTATGAGTTTCTATTTCCTATTGTTACCTTTCTATTTCTATTTCCATATTTTCTATTTCATTCAATTTCTTGCATTTAGTTTTTTTTTATTCATCTTGTGCAATCTAAAATTTTTATTATGGAAATGTGTTTTAATAAGATATGGATGTCACTAAAATCCTTAGTCGATATGTCAAGTTGTGCCTTTGGAACTGATCCTAACAATATTGAACTTACTCATGCTCCTTCAACTCCTCATTCATGTCCACCTCGCAATGTTGAGACCACTGGAGAAGATGATGACAACATGAATAAGTTCCTAAATGGTTGCCTTGACAACCTTGAAGCTAATGCATCCTTTTATACATCCATGAAACAACAAGACCTTCATCCAATACCACCTCCTAAGATGTTTGGTTACTTACATCTTGAAACAAAAGTCGAACCTAACTTCCCTACAACAAGTGAACCTAGTTCTTCTAAGAAAACAAACACTCAACCATTTTATGATAACAAAGTAACAAACACTTCAATCAACCTTGAAGAAACATATGGAAAAGGCTTCATAATTTTTAGCAAACAAGGATGTGACACAACAACTGAACATGAAATTCATCAACTCTTAGAGAAAATTTCAAAAGATGAAAACACAAGGTTAGGATATCAAGATCCCTCTCATAACAGCAAGCCTCCTAGAGAATATATAAGGCTTTGTGATGATGGCATGGTGATATTTGATGCACCTCCCGATCTAAATGTATTCCTTCCCAGAGAGAAGCCCCCACTTAATAACAATAAAAAGGATGAGAGGATAACTTTTGGTCCTCCTTCAATTCGAGAGAAGGTTGAACCTAGCAAACACAAGAGGCAAGTTACAAAAACTAAAGTTTCCTCTCTGTCCACCACCTAAAAGTGATATATCCTAAAGATGCCAAAGTTCCACATTGTGCATATTATCGTGTTCCTAGACATAGTAGTGATGAGTATCGTAAATTGAAATAAATACTGAGCAAGTATCATTTTGATGGCAATAATTTCTATCCAATGATCCCATAAAATACTCTCCTACTCCTTGTCATGTAATAGATGCAAAACATTCTCTTTTCACTATTACATGACCTTTCCCATCACCTACCTCGACTCATTTTTTCCTTGCACCTAGTGGGGGAAAGAAGTTGCTAGCCTTGTCCTAGTAATGCATTTTTTGTTGTCCCTTAACTGTGTTATTCAACTTATACTTCTATAGACTAAGTTGGGAGGTGTATAACCTGCTCATAGGTTGAATTGCATTTTTCTTACTAGTCTTTTTCATTTTCTTTTTCTTATTTCTCTTTTTTCTTTTGTGTGATTACATGTGCATAATGTGATCCCCTGTGATGTTTTGTTTGATGTTCTCTCTCTTTTTGTGACATTCCTCCATTTATACCTTCATTCTTCTCTATGTCATGCATCTCTTTCACTTTTCATCTTTCTCTTTTTGTTTTATGTTTTCCTTTTGGGGATGATGCAAGGTATTGAGACTTTCATGTATTCTTCATGTTGACCCAAAATGCCCTTTCCATTTACCTTTTTCACTTGTCTTCTATTTCGCTTGTGTTTACCTTTTGGGGATGACGCAAGGCATTGATACATTCATGTCTCCTTCATGTTGACCCAAAATCTTTTCCTTTTCTTTTTTTCATTTGTCTTATGTTTTCCTTTTCAGAATGACGCAAGGAATCAAGACACCCTATGTCTCTTCCATGTTGACCCAAAAGGTTATTATTTGTTTTCACTCTCTTTGTGTCATTCTTCTACTTCTATGTATTTGGGGGATGATGATAGATCTGAGCTCTCTAAAAAACATTGCAACAAAGAACATATTGACTCCAAATCCATAGATCCCTTATGTGTTTGGTGTTTTCATTTTGGTGGCAACCCCTTTTCTTTTTCCTCTCCTTTACATGACGTAGCCTTACTTAAAAACATATGACTTGGCATAGGGCTTTTCAGGTTGGATCTCATGCCTTTCTTCTTTGTTTGCATTTTTATTTGCTACTTTAAAGTAATTTCTCACAACATGGTGTTAGCAATTCCTTTAAAGTGGGAGCATACATTGGCATTACTCTTTTACATTTTTCATTTTCTTGGTTCTTAGTGTAGCCTTATAACTTCATACAATGCGTTTGTCACTTTGTGGATGACATTGGGTGTGAGGTCCTCCATGAATTTGATCTATCTTAGCATATTACACTCCTCTTAGTGGCTTGATGTGATACACTACATCCCCTAAGTTGCGAATATTATATTCTTTGATCAGTTCTCTCTTGGAGTCATTAGGCATAGTGTTCCCTAAGTTAAATACATTGCATGAACTAAGAAATACTCCTTTTAAACTTTCTTTGTATGTTGCATAATACATTTTCTATATGGTCACCTTGTATAACATAACTTACATGCCTCTGGTGCCATTGTCTTTTTTCATGAGCTCCAAGAATACGAAGTTTTGCTTGTCTCATGAAGCTTGAAAAGTCATTTTATTTTATGGAACCTTATTAAAGTTATCAGGAGGTATAACTTTGGTATGGTTGAGCAAGAAGCCCATTTTGAGGCATGACTTTCCCCATTGCCACTTGCATGTGTGTGAGTGCATACCAGCCATGAGTGTATGTTTCTCACCTTCTAAGACTTCTCACCCACTAGTAGACAGCCATGAGTTCCATCACCTTAGAGTGAGTATACATTTTCTAGACAAATAGCCTAGATTTGACCCACATCAATATGGACAAATGATTGAAGCTTCATTTGATTCTCTCTTTTATTTTTATTTCTTTCATTTTCTCCCTTTCATCTTTTGCAGTGTATGATTGGTCTTGTCGCTACTCTTTACATCATTTTCATGAGTGTTCCTTTGTGCTTATGTTTGATTTGCTATGGTATCTTGATCCTAGGGGCTTGATCACCCCTCTTGATTGTTGTTCTCTCATCTTACCAGCATGGGTACACTTGAATCCCTCTTGATGTGTTTGTTTGGCTACTTTAGTGTGATTTTTAAGCAAGTTTATCCTCTCACTAAAGTGGGGGCTAAATGTAGCATAGAAAAATGGATCCCTGGACATTTTCACACTTATTTGCGTCCTTCTTGTGGATGATGGCTTAGGTTTTCCTTGATTTAGTGTTGTAATGTGGTCAACACATTCACATTAGGTATTGGGCCCTTGTGAATTGATAAGAATTTTATGATATCTTGCAAAAGTGTTGTGAAGTGTTGTAACACACCTTCACACTTTTCTACGATCTTATTAATATATTTCACCTAAATAACCTCTTTTTATCACTTACCATGCCTTATTTCAAAGTGTTTTCAAGTGTTGTAACAAAATTTCACACTTTTCTAGGATTTTCATTAATAATTGGACCATTCTTATGCTTTAATTGGCCGCATTTTACACTTACATGCCTTAAGTGTATTTTTGAAAATAATCTAGATAAACATCATTTAAAATATCTAAATTCTGAAACCCACTTAAAATTCCTTAGGTGGGACCCATTTTCCATTAGGGGTGAATGAGTCCCCTTTGACACAAAACTCAAAATTATTTCAAATTTCTGGCAGGTTTTTATTTTCTAAGATCTAAGGTTGGCCTGTGATGTATTTTTTAGGAATTATTGCATAATCAAGTATAAATATAGGTTTTTTCTACTCATTCCCCCTCAATCACTCAATTAATTAATTAATCAATCACTTAAGCTTTCTAATCATTTTCAAGCGTCTTCAAGTCTACATCCATTAGAGTTATTACTTGCATGTCTGCAACATTCTACTTCCAAATTTTGGTGAGTTGTAGCATTTTCTTTGTTCATTCATCATTCTCTTTTTATATTTCATTTCATCTTCAATGTTTTAATTACCAACCCGGGGTTTGACCAAGGAAAACCCCTATTCACTAACCCTACAACAATTTTTCCCTCTCTTTGAATGTGATTTGTAGGTTTAAGTTGCATATTTTTCAAAGAGAATGATTCGAAAAATTGTCAACAAATTATCAAAGCCCTAAGAGAAGCTTGGAGAACACCTAGAGGTCAAATTTGATAGTTTCAGACCTAGATCTAAATCAAGAGCAGAAGTGCAGACCGAGAGCTATATTTTCCACTTTTGAATTTCCAAAAATCTTGAAGTGGACTAATTCGCCATTAGTGGTGATTAATTCCCACTGCCCAAGCTTAAATAGGATTTTTATAGTTTTGAGTAGACATTTGTCTAAAACCTCTTCTGGAAAAGTCTTTCCGAAGTAGGACTAAGTCGCCCAACTTGGTGTATGAGTCCCAGTTGGCCTCACAAGCAGCAATTTGAAGATTCCAAAGCTCTATTCCATCCTTCTTGAGTTTCTAGGTGCACATTTTAAATCTCATAGTAAATTGTTACATTCTACTTGCATTTCTAGGTCTTTTTGCATATCACGACGTTTTTTCAAACATCTTGCATTTTCTAAGTTTTAAATTAGTAGTTAATCTCTTTTATCATTTTTTAGCATTTAGGTCAATCCGCTTTGACATATTTCAATCTCTCTTGGATTGGAATCTCTAGGGTTTTTTATTGAGTGATCCATTAATATTTTTGGTACCGTAGAAGTGTAAGAGAGCCCCTACATCAAAAATATTTGGTTCAAATATTTGCATAGTCATGTTATGTGATATTAAGTTATACTAACATACTTTGATGGCCACTATCCCACCTATCCTAGTGTGACATATAAATAAGAAGTTGAACAAAAAATCTTGATATGTTTCCTTTATGATGATTTTTTTGAATTGTTGGTGGTGGTTGAGTCCTAATAGATTCATGTGCAAGGTTATGATATAATCACTTGTAGGAAGAATCATGTGGATAGATCCTAGATGTATATATGCAATATTCTCACTAAAAATTAAAATATGGCTTATCAATATTTAATTTCTCATAGTACATCTCCAATGATGAAATTGAACAATATAGGGTATACCTTGAGTTCTTAGAAACCTAGCAAGCAACATTTGATCATATTATAAAATAGAAAGGATGATTTTTCTTATGATAATTTTGAAGAAGATTATAATTGTAAGAGATCTCATATACAAGTGAGTGATATGACTATTAGTGGAGATGATAGTAATAGAAATCTTGATAAAAATAAAATTAATCCTACCACTTCTTCTTTTTCTATTCATCCAATGATATTATAGCTACTTTCCTTCCCAACTTTATGGACCTCTTGAGTTGTTCTTTGCAGTTCATCTGCTTTTCCAAAAATAAGTTGAGAAACCATTTTTAGTGATGCCCAACTGCTAGAATCTCTTTAATTTTATGACATTTCTAAGGGTATTTACCATGCTGGTGGAAAAATTTCTAGTTCTCTTCTTGTTTCTCCCTTAGAGGTAAGATGTGTTCAAAATGCATTCACCATTGCCCTGCTAAATTTTTTTTTACTAGTATTCAAGTCTACATTGGATTCGCACAACCATATTTTTGAGAAAGAATCTACAAAAAGAGCATAAATTTGATGTTATCTACCTTTGGATTCTATAAAACAATCCTCCATCTATTCCCATAAAATATTTCAAGGTGTTGTTGGCTCTAGGGTTACTATGCTCAAAAAGATCTTGTGAAAACAATGATTGCAACTTCCTCCATGTGGATGAACTTGCTTCTAGTGGCCATGATAATAAAATATGGAAGAGAAAAATTACATTGAATGAAATAAATTATGGAAATCAAGTGACACTTGTTGTCCCTTTTCAAGCTCTCATTTGGAAATTTTCAACAGTCATTCATTTATCCTTTTCCTTATCTTTTATTATCTTATTCTAGGTGTCCACATGTCTAAAAACAATATTAAATATTATATCTAGAAACATCACTTTTACTAATGCTAATGGAGCCATCTCCTCTTATGAGTATATTACAAACAATGGTGAGAATTAATATTACAAAATATTTTACAAATACACCGGGTATGTGCAGGATCATGATGGACCAAAAAGTGGCGATATGATGGGTATGTGTAGGGTATGTGGCTGATGACTTTTTTTTACCAAAAATTGATGAAACAAAAAGGGTTTTTAAAGGATATTTTCAGCTTTCCACCAATATAAATTATGCTTTACTTTGAATTTAATAACTAATTATTATTCATTTTCTATTTGAATTACGACTAAAGTCCCAATTGATAGGTTGATTGAAAAACATCTATATCTTTCAAACAGTTACATTTTTTGAATCCAAAACATGTGTCACATTTTATGATGAGGATGCCATAAGATTTAAAAATAATAATTGAATTTCATGAAGTTTTCACCAAGTTAAGGTGGTCAGACATACAATTTTTTAATATTTTTAAAAGTTGTAATAAAAATATCATAATTAATTATTTACTTGAAAAAAATTACAAAAAATATGCATCACATCAAGACATGAGTCCTCTACTTATATCTAAAATTTAATAAAAATATTATCATTTTATTGTGGTTAGGGTGGTCGACATACACCTACTTATTTTTTCCCTAAAATTTAAATCTACTCCATTGAAATTTCAAATTTTCACCAAATATTTTTTTTAAATAAACCTAGTATTTTAGAAACATTAAATTTTCTATAGATTCTATTGTTACATATTTTTAAAATAATATAGATAACTTATTCAAATTTTTATTTCAAGTTGCCTAACTCTTTTTTTTTTGAATTTTTCACCACTTAAGGGCCTATTTTTTCCATGATGATCCTACACATACCCCACCCTAAGGACACATAGACACTTTCCAAGGATTTTGGAACCATGAAATAAGTTTTGCAAAGTGGATGAAACCTTAATCCTAAGACAATTAAAGATGGAAAATGGATAATTAGCAATGGATGAAGAAATAGAAGCTATAGAAAAACATAAAACCCAGGAATTAGTCATTCTTCCAATAGGAAAAAATTTCATTGGAGTAAAGTTGATGAAATATATTATGATGAAATATATGCTCCAATTGTAAGAATGGAAGCCATTAGGGCAGTCTTAGTAATTATAGGCCAATGCAAATCAATGTGAAGTTATTCTTTTTAAATGGAGTATTGAAAGAGAAATTTTGTGTGGAATAGCCATTTGGATATGAGGTTCTAGGAAAATAGGGAAAAGTGTATTGGTTAAAGAAAACTCTTTATGGGATGAAGCCTAAACTATGAGCATGATATAGCATAATTGAAACATATATTTTGAGCAATGTCTTTAGAAAAAGTGATGATCAACCCACTCTCTATATCAAAGAAAATGATGATAAGATTTTAAATATTTTATTTCATGTAGATGACTTTATTTTTATGTGGAATGATGATATCCTCATGGTTTATTTTAAGGAGGTCATGAAAACTAAGCTTGAGATGATATATTTTGGTTTGATAAGGTATTTTATAGCCATAAAAGTGAAGAAAATTATGGTATTTTTATTTCACTCAAAATATGAAATAGAGACTTTTAATATGTTTAAAATGCAAAAAATCAAAGCCTAGTCCAACACCAATAACCATAAATCTAAAATTGAGTAAAAAATATTGTAGCAAATTTTTTGATCCAACCCTATACAAAAGCTTGGTTGAATGTTTAATGTACCTAATTGTAACTAAACCTAATATAGTGGATGTAGTGAGTTTGATTTCAAAATTTATAGAGACTCCAAAGGGGAAAAATTGGTTTGAAACTAAAATAATTATGAGGTATGTTAGTGGAACCAAGGGATATAGTATATTGTGATGTTATCAAACTCTTCACAAAAATCCAATAATCTCTACCAAATTATTGTTGGTAGGTGGAGAAGGGAGGTTGTGTTGATGTAAGAAACTTACACAACCTCTGCAAAGGTCTAAACACTTGCCACAAGTGAACAAACCTAAGCTACAAGTAACACTCTATTGTTTCAAGCACAAAAATGATGGCATGGATGTGTAGTCAAATGGTGAAGGAATAATATAAATATATATTGCAGGTTCTTGACCACACAATACCCAAATCATAAATTACCTAGCTATGAACACATAGAAAATAACTCTTTTACAGAATCAAGTCCATAAAACTTATCATTCACAATCGCACACATAATCTCAAAAGACAAAAATATTTGGGAGAATAACATTATATTTTATTTTAAACTAAAAATACAACTTTTAAAATCACTTACATAAATTTATAAAAATATTAGGCAAAACTTCAAGATTTCCCTATTTCCTCTTTCTTCCTCTTGGTCTATCACATATCCCTTTGAGTCTTCCTCTTTTAATTTTCTCTTGTAACCCTTCTTTTGTCTTCTGGACTTTTACATTTCTATTACCTTGATTTCCTACATGTTCTTCTTTGTTCTTTGTTTCTTATATTTTTGCTCCTTTGTTCTTCTTCTCCAAAAAATCTTGCCTAAAATTTGATGTACCCTTTACATTCCCATGATAAATGACCAATTACCTAATGTTTGAACTCAAAATCCTTCTTAGACCTTCCCCTCTTCATATTTCCTTTTTTTTGTTCATAAATGATCATGCAAGTAGTTTTTTATACCTCAAAAATAAACAAAAGAATAAATTAAAAAATTTAATGGCTCCTATACATTCATGATTGAGAAAACATATATAATATTAAAAAAACCACCAGTACGATGCCCCTATATCAAACCACTAGGTGATTTTTTTTTTTTTAGCACTTGCTCATTAAGTAAAACTCTTTGTTGCAAGTTAATGACCATATTGCTATGGGTCAACAAATTTGTTGTCTTGGGTTAACTAGAATGACTCCAACTCTAGTGGACTTAGCCATGTGGCATCCTCCACTATCCTATCCTTCAATTTTACTAGATTTACTCACTATAGTCCTTTCCCCTTGCCTTTCTATCCACTCTAGAATCAAAACTACATTCAACCTCTTCTTGTGCTCTCTTGGGTAGCTTCTCTTTTAATTTTTGCTAATATTCTTTTTTTGTTGTTGTTTGATGTCTCTCCTTCATAGTAAGTATTTAAATCAGAAATATTAAAATTTGGAGAGATTCTCAAACCTATAGGTAGCTCCAATTTATAAGAATTTTGTGAAAACTTCTTGATAAACTTGTATGGATCAATATTCTTCAACTTGAGCTTGTTATTGGTACTGTTGGGAAATATTTATTTTTGTATATATGTTCCAATACCATATCTCATAGTTTAGAAAAAAAATATCCTTTTCAAATCAGCTTTCTCTTTATATTGTCAGTTGCTCCAAGAGAGTTTTCCTCTTACCTACTAGTGCAAATATTGCATGTGTTTGGAAAATTATTCCCCTTCAACACTCCTCATATACTCTTCAATATTTGTAATCTCCTTTATTTTTAAAATTATCCTAGTGCAATGTCCATAAAAAATTTGAAATCGAGTCTTACCTATAACTTTTTTGGATGAATCATTATATGTGAATTTAGCTTGAGGCAATACCAAATCCAATTGCTTAGGCTTATTTCCAACTAAAAATCTTAGCAAAGTTCCTAAGCTCTAATTAAAAACATCATTCTTCCCATCCATTTGGGGGTGATATGTAGAGCTAAATTTTAAACTAGCTCCTTTTTTCTTTCAGAGTTCCCTTTAAAAATGTCGTACAAACTTAGTGTCATGATCAATGAATTTGCTACATGTGTGGCATAATTTATCTTCTTACACATTATAAAGTAAGCCATTTTTAAAAATTATCAACAAACACAAAATATAATCCTTACCTTTCTATGTTCTTGGAAGTCCAAGCACAAAATCGATGCTTACATTGTGGCATAGTTTAAATCTGGTGTGGGAAATGGTTGGTATAGTATTTTATTCTAACTCCCTCCTTTGGTATATGAATGAACTTGACATCCCTACAAAAATATCCTAATTTAATTCCTCATCCTTACCCAAAAATATATTTCACTAACTTGTGCCATATTTTTATCATCTCCAAAATATCCGACTAAACCACCAAAGTGTTTTTCTCTTCATAAATTTTCTCATTGATCATTGACATATGCATAGTTGTTGTCCCTTGAACAAAAATCCATATTATATAAATTAATCCATCCATAAAGTCCTATCCACACTAGTAGGATCCATATATGTTGTCCATGCATCCTTAAGTCCAAAAGATCTTTGTATATCTCTTTCATAGCATCAAACCCAACTACATGAGCTCCCATTTTAGTCAATAGTGTTGTGTTCCTTCTTAATGCATCCACTACTTCATTTGAAATTTTTCTTCTATGCTTGAGAACAAAAGTGAACCAGGTTGTAGGAATTCTACCCACTTCATTTGTCACTAGTTAAGCTTAATTTGACTATTAATAAATTACAAAGCATCATGATCCATGTAAAAAATTCAATACCTTGGAAGAAAATAATAATGCCACTTATTTAAAGCTTGCATTATGGCATAAAATTAATGATCATAAGAAAAATACCTCTTCTTGGCATCATTAATATTTTTACTAGAATATGAAAAAGGTCTTCCCTCTTGGCTAAGAACTGCTCCTATGCCTATCCCACTTGAATGACAATCCACTTGAAACACTTTTGCAAAATTGGGTAGTGCTAATACTAGTTCCTCAATGACTTCATCTAAATTTCAAACCTTTTATTTGCTATTAATTTCCACTTAAACTCTATTTTGTCTCCCCTTATGGTTTCCGTTATAGGTGCACATATTGATGAGAGAAAATTATATCACATTTTATACCATATTTTAGCCTATTACACATGCCTTCATACCCATTGTCACATTCTATTTCCATTACATATCATTCCATTTTACTATTTTACACTACATAAGATTAAATATATATAAGTAGTATTTAATATTGTTGTGGGATAAAATTGTGAAATTTATTATTGATTGTCCTTATTAATAAGTATTGTTATTATAAACCTTGGAGACTATATCTTGCAGCATACATACAGAGGGATAAAAATGTATATTTACTTTCATCTTTATACATAACCTCTTATCACCCATTATGCAAGAATTTCTTGTCACTATTTATGCAGAAGGCTACAAGTTCCTCATCCTTGTGGATGAAATCTACCTGCACGGTAAAGCATACTTTCCTCTTTGATGTTGACTATACATGATTCCTTAACAACTTTCTTTTGTTCTCCACAATATTGGTTGCATATGGCTTCTCTAGCTCAACAAATAATAGTGAGGGTTGGATTGAGAGTAATCTATTATAAAGAAGGAAAAACCAAAATTTTGTCTTTTTCCTATTTCTAGCCATGGGTTAACAAAGTTGTTTTCAATATATGGCCAACAAGTGATATTTCATGTAAAAACCTCATATCAAGTTTTTTGGCTAAAATCCAAAACAAACTAAGTTATTGTTATACCACTAATTTTTTCTTTGTTAAAAACATGACCTTTATATATATATGGTCTGCTGAAAACAACAAGGGGGATATTATTTTAAGCAGATTTATGTAAACAAACATGTGTATTGAAGTTGATTATTTTATAATGAATAAAACAATATTTTTCATGATTGAAGTAGAAGCATAGAAAGGAATTCGTGCTTCATCACCAGATATGTTGAGGAGATAGGGACCACTTGTTAGAATGCTTGGTGATTTCTGTTAGCTTAGATGTGTTTTTTTTAATGAATATTGTTTCTACTTTGTTTGAATTGGTTAGATCTTAGGAAATATATTGTGATTTTTGTAGTTATGATTTTTAATTAATTTTAATTGATTCTAATGCCTTAGATTTAATTTTGTACTTTGTATTTGAGTTTTTATTCCAAAATTTATTGTAAGTTCTATTCAGGTTTTGTCATTGGGAAGTGTCAGTTCTTGTCACCATAATTATTTCAATTTACAAAAGTTTTATTATCTAGCTACATTTCATCCCCTCTCAGCTCACTATATTCATCCCTTCGACAGATAGCCACAATACCTTTCACAAGTCTAGAATGATCTCCGAATTGAAATTTTAGGAACAAAATTGAAGAAGTTAATGTAAAACTTTTATAGCAATTTGATCCCAAGTCTCGATCCACATTTTTTTCCATCACATATCCCACTAAAATTTTGAATAAACTTATGATAGAAACTAGCTAAAACATGGAAAATTCAAACCTCATGCACACTCCTAGGTGTTGGTCTTTCAATTATACCACATAGCATCTTCAGATCTATTTGTATCCCTTGTGGTGAGATAACATATCTCAAATAAACTAATTTCTCCTTCATAAAGTCATACTTTAAATTAACCAATACATTTTCCTCCTTGAACCTTTGCAAGACTTGTCTAATATGTAATAAATATTCCTCCTTGTTTTTACTAAAAAAGAAAATGTCATAAAAATTTCAGAAATTTTTCCAAAAAATGGTTTCAACAGTTCATTCATCAATCATATAAATGTTTTGGATGCATTTGTTAGTGCAAAGGGTGTTACCAACCATCCAAATATCCCCTCCTTGGTCTTAAATTTTTCCTTCCACTCATCACCCTTTCTTATCCTAATTTGGTGATACCCACTTTTTAAATCATTTTTGTAAAATAATTAGTCTTCCCTAAATAGTCAATGAGATCATCCATTCTTGGTAAATAAAAATGATACCTGATTATTATTTTGTTGATGGCTCTTGATTCCATGCACATCCTCCATTCACTATCCCTCTTTTGTGCTAACACAATTGTTATTGCACATGGGCTAAGGCTTTCTTTAGTTAGTCATTCCAATAGTTGTAGTGGCTTGTTTGACACCTCTTTATTTTCTGCAAGTGTCATTCTATAAGAATCCTTGCTAGATAAAGTTATCCCTAGGATAAAATCAATATGATGGATAAAGCTCCTCATAGGTGGTAGTCCCTCTACTAATTACTTGAACTCAAGATCATCAAATTATTCAAGTAACCCATTAACTTATAAGGAAATGCCACTACTATTAGTGGAACCTTGGGAACCACAACAAAATATAGTTATTTTTCTTTAATTTCCTTCAAAATTTGTTATCCTACCACTAGAAACATTCTTGAACTACTTTCCACCTCTTCTTCCTTAGTTACTAATGTTGTAAGAGTGTGTTTTCTTCCACTTTTCTCCAAAGTGTAAGTGTTTTCTCTTTGATAATGGATTGTCTTTCTATCAAACAAGCATTATCTCCCTAAGTGAAAGTAGCATGAATCCATAGATATACTACCACACCACATATCATCTTCATAAGTTCCTATTTAAAAATCACTAGGAATTGATGATCAACCAAATCTTGGTGTCATTTTTGTAACCATGACACCTTGTACAAAATAGGGTGAGTTGTTTTTTTTAAACCCAACTTATCCACCATTTCAAGTGAAACTAAATTGTGATTTGTTACTATCTATTATGACCTTGTAAAATTTTCAAACCACCTTACACAATGTCCTAAAGAAAACTTCTCTTTGGATATGGGTAAGTGCACCAATCTATGACACAATTTAGGTGCCAAAGTGGAAAAATTCACAAAAAAAGGCCAAAAGTGGTCATTTGGCGCATGCCAAATTTGGTGTGTGCCAAATGAAAAAGTTGAATAAAAGAAAAAAGCACATTTGAAACCCTCATTTCACTTCAACATACGACTTCGCTTGGAGGATTTGAGGTCTACAACTCGTGCTTGCCAAATATCATCCATTATTTACATCCTTAGCTTGCTATTTTTAAGGAGGATGTTGCCAACACATTAGAGATGTTGAAGATTGTGAAGAGGTATGTATTTTTATTCTATTTATTTTGAATTTGATTTAGAATGCAGATTAAAATAGATTTAAATAATAAAATTTTGTTCTAATTATCAAGGAATGAATCTCCACCTCAAAACATTGAGAATTCACAGTCAGCCCCTCAGGAAGAGCCTCCTATACAAGAACAACCTGAAACCGAGTATGTGTAGGATGATGATACACCAAAAAGTGGCGATATGATGGGTTTACGTAGGGTATGTGGCTGACAACCTTTTTTCTACCCAAAATTGATGGAACGAAAAGGGTTTTTAAAGGATATTCTCATATTTCCACTAATATAAATTATGATTTACTTTGAATTTAATAAATAATTATTATTCATTTTCTATTTGAATTACTACTAAAATCTTGATTGATAGGCTGATTGAAAAACATCTATAGCTTTCAAATGATATCACATTTTTTGAATTTGAAACATGTGTCACATTCTATGCTTTGCATAGTATAGGATTAAAAAAAAAAAAAATTTCATGAAGTTTTGACCAAGTTAAGGTGGTTAGACATACAAATTCTTATATTTTTAAAAAGTTGTAATAAAAAATTCATAATTAATTATTTACTTCAAAAAAAAATTACAAAAAAATATGCATCACATCCGAACATGATTCATCTACTTATATCTAAAATATTATAAAAAAATATTATCATTTTATTGTGGTTAGGGTGGTCAGGCAGACACCTACTTCTTAGTTTTTCCTTGAAATTTAAGTACTACTGCATTGAAATTTCAAATTTTCACCAAATAGATATATAATTTTTTAAATAAACCTAGTAGTTTAGAAACTACATTTAATTTGCTACAAATTCTATTCTTACATATTTTTGAAATAATATATATATATAAATTATTCAAATGTTTATGCCAAGTTGCCTAACTCTAATTTTTCTGAATTTTTTGCCAGTTAAGGGCCTATTTTTTCCATGATGATTCTGAACATACCCAACCCCTCCATCAATTCATAGGAATCATCAAGGAACACAAGAAAACATTCTAAATCAAACTGAAAAACAATAAGACAGACATTGAACAATTAATTGGAAGATTAACCGAGCATGTTGAAACCCACCCTTATAGGAGAGGGACTATTGAATCATTGAATTCAATTGTATCTCATGTAGGAGAAATGAGCGAGAATATAATTTTTTGGTCAAATAAAAGGAATGAGATGAGAGAATATTATGCTAGTGGTTTGTCATATGAAAATTTTAAAAAATAAAAAATTATTGTGTGCCCTATTTACAGACCTGAAAACCAACACACCTTTGTCTCATACATGTAGGAGGTTCCCCATGCATTGGTGCCGCCATGAGTTAATTAAAAATAAATTTTGGGAGTGGTGGTGGATGGTATTCGACCAACCTAAATGCAATAACCATGGGGTACCACAATACTTTTTGAGGAAACTCTATTGTGGGTTTATCCTCAATAAGATGTCAAATTATTTTGACATCTTAGACTTTTAGGGTAGAGGTGGGGGTTCCACACATGATGGACCTGCTGCATGACATAATCCATAATTGGCACCGAGACCCTTGGCCAGAACCATGGTGGAGCATGCCGTCGTTCCTTTCATTGTTAAGGATAGTGTAGAGGTGGACACGCTGGAGTCAATTGGATCACTCACCCAAACAATTTTATAGTGTGTGAGGCCTCTAGTAGAGCCTGGTGTGGAGGAGACGTGTAGGCCCCGAGCTCCACCCCACCATTGTGGCAATTATGGTGCAGTTTGCATGTATGATTATCAAATTGCTCAGGATGTAGCCACATAGCCTACATTAGTTGTAGAGTTTATGGATTTAACAAATGATTTGTTGAATGATACATTCAACATTGACACTCAGGTAAAATTCAACAAGTTCATTTAATGTTGTTTATTAAATTATATTTTGAAATTTAAGAATAGGTAAATTAGTATAATTTTGATATGACGAAATTTCAGGGTTAGAGTGTTCATGAGGCGTACCCCATTCCTATAGACCCTTATTCATTCTCGACTTTGAGTCCATAGGTATGCAACTAGTATTAAAGGTATTATTATTGCATTTGAATAGTTGAATGTTATATTTGATTGTTTATCTCATAACATGCTTTGGATTTCAAATAGTTTCCTAGTGGACCTTCGACCTCCACACCTCACAATTCGTTTCCTCAAACAACTTATCATAATTTTGCATATGTACAAATCTAAAAAATTGATGAGAAACACAAACATTTCATTTGTATTCCTTTATTGTGTCACATTATCTTCTCCTACTTCACATTTTGTTCCTTTATTCCTTCCTAATCCCATCCCATTAACATTTAATAGTTCACCCTACCATTTACTCTTTCATTTACCATTTGCAGATGTTGACATCAAACAACTGTAGTGATGTTGGTGGCACAATGGACCACAAATTTGTTGTAGCAATAGCTAATTCTGATCCATTGAGAGAGGTATGCAACAGATTAGTCGATTTGACATTATATTTGCTTTTATGGTCTATTATAGAAAATTTTCATGATACTTTTGTGTAGATTAATTTCTATCTTGATGGTTGCTATAGGTGGTTGTCACTCCAAATCATGGACGTGGTAATGATGTAAATGTGAAAGATGACTATCTATATGTGGTAAGTGATTATATTTTGTTATATGTCATTCCACAATTCAATTTTTGTGTATTAACATCTTTACATTTTATTGTATTAGTTGAAGGTCCAGAGTGAAGAGAGGAGGATTGAAGAGCATGCTCAAAAGACTAGAGAACCAAAAGTCACTCCATCTAGCTGAATTTCAAAGGTAGCACGGGATCTATTTCCTTCCCCTAGAGGGAAATGACTGTATTAGGGTCATTTGTTGTATGCCTATGTGGTATTTTGGAACATATGTTTTGCATTATCGATATATGTACGTGACATTTTATGTCCATAAAATGGCTCCTTTGTACTAAGCTTGTATGGATTTTTTGGATATATTGTATATACTTTTATCAATATATATCATTGTATAGCCTTATGGCTTTTTGATTAAAAAAATATTATTTTGCTACTACCATTCTTGAATGATGCTATCATGTGTATTGTGTAAATCTTATGCTTGAATTTTGTAGGAATGGATTTTTTTTACATCTAATGCTTAATTAATTACTGTCAATTTCTCAATAAGCTCCATCTAAAGCGTATTGTGTAAATAAGCTCAATTTGTGGTGGTTTGTATCCTTTGGAATGCTTCAATTACTTGTGCCTCACTTATTCGCATGTATGCTTCACTTATTCACATGTATACTCCACATATATTGTGTGTATTCGCGTGTATGCTTCATGCTTCCAATGAATAGTAGCAAAAATCTTTTGGGAAAATTTTGACAAACCAAAAGTATAAGATTTTTTTAAAAAGTTGGGAAAAAATTATATTTAAAAAAAAATGCAAAAAATTGTAGAACAAGAGATAAAAACTATTTATTTTGAAATTGAAAGGTATTTTTATATCATATAGAGATATAGAGAGAAAATAAAATAAAGATTTTTACTAATGAATTGTAAAAAATATTTTTTTGTAGTTTATATTCATATCATTGATTACATTTTATTACAAATCTTTCAAAGTCAAAGCATTACTTCACACTGCATAACTAATAACTAGATTCTAATAGATGACAAATTTTCAATTACAATATAGTTTTTAGAAATTCAACCTAAGCAGTTATGCAATTACTTCACATTACATAGCTAATAAGTAGGAGCAACTGCCAATTGCATTTTCTTATCATGGCATTCTATGACACCAGATTTCTTTGACATATTTTTTCAAATAGTTCACTACCTTTTTTATGTTACCACATTTTAAATACATGTCTACCAAAGTATTTTTTCAAATAGTTCACTACCTTGTTTCTATGGATAAAATCATAAAACAAGTTCTTTCGAACAAGCTATGGATGCTTGGAAAAAATCTATCAAAAGCATAATAGCAAGCAATACTATAGACTAGGCAATGAACTGCTTGAAAAAAATGCCTAAAAGAAATGTCATCTCATGGTAACAGAATGCCATGACATGAAAATTGCTATGGATTTTCATGTCATTCCATCACTATGAGACCACATTTCTTTGAGGCATTTTTTCAAACAATTCATTTCCTTGTCTATGCTACCACATTTTTCGTACATGTTTACCAAAGAATTTTATCAAACAGTTCATTGCCTTACTGCTATGGCTAAAAGCCTAAAATAGGTGCTTCCAAACAAGCTATGGATTCTTGGAAAAAATATATCAAAGCATAGTAAGAAGCAATAGCATAGACAAGACAGTGAATTGTTCAAAAAAATTCCTCAAAGAAATGTGGTCTCAATCCGCTTGTCATGGCATTCCATCACCAAGAGAACACATTTCTTTGAGGATTTTTTTCAAATAGTTCATTGCCTTGTCTATGCTACCACATTTTTCATACATTCCTACCAAATCATTTTATCAATCAATTCACTACCTTGCTGCTATGGCTAAAAGTCTAAAATAGGTGCTTTCAAACAAGCTATATGGATGCTTGGAAAAAATTCATCAAAGTCTAATAGTAAGCAATAGCATAGACAAGGTAGTGAACTATTTGAAAAAATGCCTCAAAGAAATGTGGTTTCATGGTGATGGAATGCCATGACAAGAAAATTCTCTGGATTGGCGTGGCATTCCATCACCATGAAACCACATTTCTTTGAGGCATTCTTTCAAATAGTTTACTACCTTTTCTATGCTACCACATTTTTCATACATGTCTACCAAATAATTTTATCAAACAATTCACTATCTTGCTACTATGGCTAAGAGCCCCCAACAAATTCTTTCAGACAAGTGATGGATGCTTGGAAAAAATCTATCAAAGCATAATAGTAAGCGAAATCATAGACAAGGTAGTGAACTGCTAGTATGCAATGGATGCTCCCATGTTTTACAAATGAGGGGTGAGCTCAATTTATACGCTCCTCGAATACAATTCAATGGCCAAGATTGATTTTGAATAAATGACCGAGATTACAAAATAAAACCCTAATTAGGGTTTGTCACAACTAACTGCCTCTCGACCAATGAGAAAATTACATTTGGGGACACTTTTCCTTCTACTAAATATAAACCAACAAAAGAATTTTTTTGCATTATGGAGTGTTAGGTTCATTGAACCTAGACATGCTAGCTTGGAACTATTTGATTGGTTGGAAGATGACAAGGCACCATCTCAGCATGTTGGATGTCCCCATTGATCACTTTGTTTTTTTCCTTGTTCTTTCCTTAGAATATCTTTATTTTCCAATGACTGTGTCCTTTGTGCTTGCATTCGAGGTTTGGAAGTCTCCCCTTGGATAAAATGTCTAGACTTAAAGTTATTAAACATTTCTTTCCTGATTGCTTTGAAATTCCTTCAAGTGCCTTGAATTTGGAATAAAACTCCCCTGTGATTTCACCACAATGGAGGAAATTGGAACTTTCTCTGTGAAGTATTTCCCATACTTAGCCAAATTTTGGCTATTAAATTTCATTTTGTAACACCTTCATGTGGACCATTCAACACTTAGCCAAGGTTTTTTCCATCTCTATGCTCAAAAGAACTTTTCCCATCGATTTGCATTTAATTTTGATTTTGGCTTGTGCTAAGGAGGGTAGACTCCATCCTTGGACAAGGATTTTTTCCATTTCCTTTTTACTTTTCCTCTTTATTCCTCTTCATTGTTCATGTTTTCTTTCCAACACCTAGTCGAAATTTGATTCTTTTGTTGTAGGAAAATTCCACACTTAGCCATTTGTTTGTTTCCCCTTGGAAATTTTACCATGTTTGTTTCTAACCTTGGTGGATTTTGGCACATTTCATACCATTTTTCTATTATGCTTGAGTGGACCTCCTCATTGGCAAGCCACTTTCCTTGCTAACTAGGCAGACTTCATGATCAACAAGCCATTCTTGGGTGGACTTTAGACTTGGAAATACATCTTCATTTTAGCCTTAGAAAACTTCATGATTGGTTGGACATGTTGAGTAGAGTTGCTCATCACTTAGAGAATCTCCTTGAAAATTAACCAAATTTTGAAATTTTATTCTCCAAGGTATCAACACTTAGCCAATTTTCTAAATTTTTCTCCCAAAGGTATCGATACTTAGCCATTTTTTTAGTTTTCTTTCCTCCTCTTGGATAGGTGGACTCTACTTGTACTTTGCCAAGTTTGGGCAGAATTTACTTGTGTCTTGCCACTTCTTGGTGGACTTGGATTCATTCTTGACATCCTCACTTCAACCTTGGCCGGACTTCTTCATGTGCATGCCATTGTGCAATGAAGACTTCATAAAGTGCTTGAAATTTTCTTTCTTGGCCTAAGGCAGACTTCAAGATATGTTTTCCATCTCCTATTTTCAGCTTGGGGTGGACTTTAAGTTATCTTTTCCATGTATGCTTTGAGCTAGGCCAACTTTATGTTCTCTTTGCCATGTATGCTTTGAGCTAGGCGGACTTTACCTTTGTCTCAAACAAGCATTATTAAAGCCAAGGGTAGACTTGATAGCAGTTTGGACATAGTTTTTCTTTCCCAAATGGACTTTGCATCATCTTGGACATTTTCCTTCACCATGGGCATGACGGACTTGCTTGTGCCTTCCCAAAATTGGGTGAACTTTCTCTTGACTTAGACATGCTTATTTTCCTTCCAAGAGAAAACCAAGAGAGGTTATTATAGAAGGGAACAACATGATCACCTAGGCTTAGAAGAGAAGTTTATAAGCGTCATGGTGTCTGAGCAATGACATACTAAAGTTTGCAGCCATTTTACACTTTAGACTCTTAAGGGCTTCAGCCGGTTGAATGTAACTCAAAGTGATTAAGTATGTTTGGGTGAAAAAGAGGACTGTTCCTAGTGTAAATGTACCCACTCAGATGCATTGGAATAGTTAGTTTGTTCACATGAGTTGTAGAATAAAAATTGCACCACTTTGCAACTTTCCACTACTTGCATTTGACAACTTTTTTCCCAAGCAAAATCTCGTCACTATGAGAAAAAGACTCTGAGATAGTGATAAATGATAGAAGTTATTGTATATGGGCACAACACAATCACATAGGATCAAATGATAAGTTTCTAAGCATCATGATGTTTGAGTAATGGCGTTCTAAAGTTTGCAGCCATTTTGCACTTCAGACTCTTAAGGGATTCAATCAATTGAATGTAACTCAGAGCGATTCAGTGCACTTGGGTTTGAAAGAGGACTATGCCTAGTGTAAACATAACCACTCAAATATTTTGGAATAGTTAGTTTGGTCACACGTGTTGTAGAAAGAAAGTTGCACCACTTTGCAACTTTGCACTACTTGCATTTGACAACTTTTTCCCCAAGTGAAATATCGTCACCACAGGAAAAAAACCTCTAAGATAGCAAAAACTGAGAGAGGTTATTGTAGAAGAGCTCAACACGATCACATAGGCTCAGACAAGAAGTTTCTAATCACCATAGTGTCCAAGTAACATCATGCTGAATTTTGCAGCCAATTTACACTTCAAACTATTAAGGGATTCAGCTGGTTGAACGTAGCTTGGAGCGATTCGGTGCATTTGGGTGTGAAAAAGGACCATGCCTAGTGTAAAAATACCCACTCAAAATATGTTGGAATAGTTATTTTGGTCACACGAGTTGCAGAACGAAAGTTGCACTGCTTGCATTTGACAACTTTTTCCCCAAGCTAAATCTCACCACCACAGGAAAACACCTCCGAGATAGTGAAAAGCAAGAGAGGTTATTATAAATGGGCACAACATGATCCCATAGGCTTAGATGATAAGTTTCTAAATGTCATAGTGTCTAAGTAACATCATGTTAAAGTTTGTAGCCATTTTGCATTTTGGACTCTTAAGGGATTCCGCCAGTTGAACATAGCTCAGAGTGATTCAACACGTTTGGGTGAAAAAGAGGACCATTCCTAGTATAAACGTACACAATCAGACATGTTAGAATAGTTATTTTGGTCATATGAGTTGCAGAACCAAAGTTGCACCACTTTGCAACTTTGTAGTGCTTACATTTGATAACTTTTTCCCCAAGCAAAATCTTGCTACCATAGGAAAATGTCTTCAAGATAGTTAAAATAAGGAGAGGTTATTATAGATAGGCTCAACACAATCCCATAGGCTCAAATGAGAAGTTTCTAAGTGTCACGGTGTCCGAGTAACATCATGTTGAATTTTGTAGTCATTTTGCACTTTAGACTCTTAAGGGATTCAATTGGTTGAACATAGCTCAGAGAAATTCAGTGTTTTTGGGTGTGAAAGAGGACCATCCCTAATGTAAAAATACCCACTCAAACATATTGAAACTATTATTTTGGCCACACAAGTTGCAACATGAAAGTTGCATGACTTTGCAACTTTGAACTACTTGCATTTGACAACTTTTACTCCAAGCGAAATCTTGCCACCATAAGGAAGTGTCTCTGAGATAGAAAAGAATAATAGAGGTTATTGTAGAGGGCCTAAAAATGATCCCATAATCTTAGAAAAGAAGTTTCTAAGCATCACGGTGTCTGAGTAATGGAATGTTAAAGTTTGTATTGATTTTGCACTTAAGACTCTAAAGGGATTTAGTCGATTGAACGTAGCTCAGAGCAATTCATCGTGTTTGGGTGAAAAAGAGGACCATGCCTAGCATAAATGTACCCAATCAGATGCATTGGAATAGTTAGTTTCATCACACAAGTTGCAAAATGAAAGTTGCACCACTTTGCAGATTTGCACTACTTGCATTTGACAACTTTTCTCCAAGCGAAATATCGCCACCACAAGAAATGCCTTCGACATAGTGAAAACTGAGAGAGGTTATTGTATTGGGGCTCAACACGATCTCATAGAATTGTATGAGAAGTTTCTAAGCATCATGGTGTTCAAGTAATGGTATGTTAAAGTTTGCAACCATTTTGCAGTACTTCAGACTCTTAAGGGATTCAACTAGTTGAAAGTAGCTCAGAGTGATTCATCGCATTTGGGTGTGAAAGAGGACCATACCTGGAATAAAAATACCCACTTAGACATGTTGAAACAGTTATTTTTGTCACACAAGTTGCAGAACAAAAGTTGTACCACTTTGCAACTTTGCACTACTTAGATTTAATAACTTTTTCCCCAAGGGAAATCTCACCACCATAGGAAAACTCCTCCCAGATAGTGAAAAATGAGATATTTTATTGTAGAGGGGAACAACATGATCCCATAGGCTCATAAAAGAAGCTTCTAAGCATCATGATTTCTGAGTAATGTTATGTTGAAGTTTGTAGCCATTTTGCACTTTGGATTCTTAAAGGATTCAAATGGTTGAACATAGCTTAGAGTGATTCAGCATGATTGGGTGTGAAATAGGACCATTCATAGTGTAAATGTGCCCACTCAAATGCATTGAAATAGTTATTTTGGTCACACGAGTTGCAAAATGAAAGTTGCACCACTTTGCAACTTTGCACTACTCACATTTAACAACTTTTTCCCCAAGCCAAATCTCACCACCACAAGAAAACACCTCAGAGATAGCAAAAACCAAGAGAGGTTATTGTATAGGGGTTAATGATCTCATAGGCTCAGATGAGAAGTTTCTAAGCATCACGGTGTCTGAGTATTGTGATGTTGAAGTTTGTAGCCAATTTGCACTTCAGACTCATAAGGGATTCAGTAGGTTGAACATAGCTCAGAGTGATTCAGAACATTTGGGTATGAAAGAGGACCATTTCTAGCATAAATGTACCCACTTGGATGCATTGGAATAGTTAGTTTAGTCAAACGAGTTGCAAAACGAAAGTTGCACCACTTTGCACTACTTGCATTTGACAACTTTTTCCCTAAATGAAATCTCCCCACCACACAAAATTTCCTCTAAGATAGAAAAAACCAAGAGAGGTTATTGTAGAGGGGCACAACATGATCCCATAGGCTTAGACAAGAATTTTATAAGAATCATGGTGTCTGAGTAATGTCATGCTAAAGTTTGCAGCCATTTTTCACTTCAGACTCTTAAGGGATTCAACCGGTTGAATGTAGCTCAAAGTGATTTGGCGTGTTTGGGTGTGAAAGAGGACCGTGCCTAGTGTAAACATACCCACTCCATGTTTTAACAATTAGTTTGGTCATACGAGTTGCAAAATTAAAGTTGCACCACTTTGCAATTTTTCTCTACTTGCATTTGACAACTTTTTCCCTAGGCGAAATCTCACCACCATAGGAAAATGCCTTCGACATAGAAAAAACTGAGAGAGATTATTATATATGGACACAACATGATCCCATAGGATTACACGAGAAGTTTCTAAGCATCACGGTGTCTGAGTAACATCATGTTGGAGTTTGTAGCCATTTTACACTTCAGACTCTCAAGGGATTTAGTCATTTGAATGTAGCTTGGAGTGATTCGGTGCATTTGGGTGTGAAAGAGGACCATTCCTAGTGTAATAATACCCACTCAGATGCATTGGAATAGTTCTTTTGGTCACATGAGTTGCAGAACGAAAGTTGCACCACTTTGCAACTTTGCACTACTTGCATTTGACAACTTTTTCCCCAAGCGATATCTCACCACCATAGGAAAACCCCTCCGAGATAGTGAAAATGAAGAGAGGTTATTATAGAGGGGTTCAACATGATCCCATAGGATTAGACGATAAGTTTCTAAGCATCACATATCTGAGTAACATCATACTAAAGTTTGCAGCCATTTTGCACTTCAGACTCTTAAGGGATTCAGTCGGTTGAACATAGCTTAAAGTGATATGGCATGTTTGGGTACAAAAGAGG